>CM076571.1:159862523-160462523 GCA_034641835.2 Pinus albicaulis | reverse complement strand
ATCCAAACATCCCACCTCATGAAAATTGAAAAGGATAGATGGGTGTGCATTGACTTCCTCGGTAGAAATTGGCTCATATCTCTTGTGTAACCCACTTCTGCTATCTTGCCTGGGCGGCATCTTGGGCTAGATGTGCTCTTGAAACACCAAACTACCTCATAGTCTTTGAAATGTGTTCTTCAAACCAAACTCTATCCCATCCTATCAACTCACTGTTTGATAAGGCAAAAATGATTCCAAATGTATTGTGAAAAGCCCTCTTTCAATATAAGACCCTTCAGAAAGCTACCCTTCCCCTTAATATGCAATTCAACAAGTGGAATTTTAAGAAGAAAAACATAGTCAAATAAAGCTAGACAGTCAAAGTGATCTTTCCTGTGGAAGGACACCAGCTTTGGTGTTTGAGGTAGTAGGACACCCTTATCTTTGTAGAGGAAGGAAAACAAAGCCTTTGTTTCAAAAACACTGCTCTCTATTTAGGCCACTCAACCAATAAATTCACAATATAGACACAGTCAACCACAGTGCATTTATCCAGTCAAAAGCCACTATATTTAAGGGACAAGGTGACAGAGCCTGTTGCATTTGATCAACCATCAACTTCTCTTCAAAAAAACACTGCTTTCTTCTTGGTATGCAGCTCAACCAGTGGATTCAACAATCATAAACACAGTCAATCACAAAGTGAATTCACACAGTAAAAATTCACTGTACATAGGGCAAGGTGGCAGAGTTTATTGTGTTTCTATGATGTCACAGATAATCTTGTATCATTCAAACCATAGGAAACTCCTCTCACACAAAAATTTCCTTCTCTATACTCTACTGCTCCTTGCACACAGCTTGACAAAAGACACCTCCAACTTATAATGGCAGATTCCTCACTGGCTCTGCTTTGTGGGATGAAAGCTTAAACACTGTTTTGCCTTGCTGACGGAGAGGGAAAACCTTGAAAAGGAAAAAAAATTTATGGGATGCTTACTGTTTATTTGAAAACAGGTATATTACCTTCACTTTACAACCCTTAACCTTCCCTCCTGTTTTAAACAATGCACATAGCTGACAGATTTTGACTCTGTTTCATCCTAGTTTTGAGGGCAATTGCAGTGGTTATTCATACTAGTGCTAAATAAACCTTTTTGATGTTTGACTTCTAGCCTCATCACCACAACAACACCTCGTTTTTTCATAAACTCAAACAGTGGTTTTTTAAAACCCCTTACAGCACTTAGCAATTTTCAAAACCAAAGGGGGCACGTAAAAATACCTCTACAACTTGGTGAAAGGCCTTGTAGAGAGTTGGAGCAGCTTTACATGTGATTTGGAGGCGTGTTGGAGGGTTGAAATTATGCGCGGCACTTTTAGGAGGAAGAACGCCGCACAGGACCAATGAACCGGGTCACTGTTGGGCCAACAGGACCAATGCCCACAGGCACGCCGCGCGCACCTACAGGCGTGCCGCGCGACCGTTTGTCCCTTTTTATTTTTTCCTCCTGAGCGCGCCGCGCACATCTACAGCCACACCGTGTAGTTTACAGGCCAAAAAAACTCGGCTTTTTTCACTTGAAACTCCTTTCTCTGATCTCGAGGGCAACATGAGGGGATTTTCTCGTACTTGAGGGATTTTAAAATGTAATGACAACAGTGCTTTGACCTTTGTTAAAGTGAAAAAACCAACGGTCTCTTTTATGTTGATTTGAGAGGGTTTTTCAAAAGTTTTGAAAAACACCTTTGTTTTTAAATCCACATTTGAAACATCGTTTTTTGAAAACGAAACTAAATTTCTTTTGTTTCAAACAAAACACACAGGCAATGATCACCTCTTTCTAAGCATATTTTCCCTTCTCGAAATGACATGACCCTTTTGAGAAATTTGTCTTTTAAAACTTTGACTGTCTCTCACTCGGAGGGAAAAAATGTCTCCTTTTGTAGCAGTGGCATGTAGCTTTTTCCTTCAGTGGTTTCTAGAATCTAAAAGACTATGCCAAAGTATTTTTGCACTTGATGAGACTATATACTTACTTGCAGTGCCTTTTTGCTGAGGGAAAAAATTGAATTGTCACCTCAATGCCCCTTTAATACTTCTGGTGTTTTGCTATGAAAAGAGGACGCCCGTATAGGATTTTTCATGCTGCAGGGGGTATTCGTTGACTTTTTGACAGGGATTATTTTTCCCTTTTTTCAACACAAACTAACACTTTGCTCTCAATGCTTTGGAGTTAATGATGCCCATTGTGAAACTAATTCAACTATTAGGTGTCCTTTAACTTCACTTTCTGACTGTGGGTAAAAAATGCAATTGCATTTGCTCATGGTCTATTCATCTTTTGTCCATTTGAAAAGGGAAATTTCTTTACCACTCTTCTCTTTACTCAAGATGTATTGATAAGGACCCTCTGGCCTTTTAATAATGAGCATGCCTATACTTGTTTTGAAATCTTCTCTAGAATTGAGGGCATGCCAAAGTCCTTCATGTATTGCTATGAAAAACTGTGTTCATTGGTGTTGCCTCTTGAGGGAAATGAGCTCAGGTTCCTTTGTCAACTATGATAAGCATATTTGAAAGACATCTTCTTATGAGTAGGGGAATTAGTGTCCTATGAAACATAACCATTATCATGTCCTTCGCCTGTGTAATGACACAACTCATCAAACATTCTTCAATTTGGTTTTGTTTTGATTTCAAACTATCTTTTGAGAGGAAACCTATTAAGAAATAAGCTTGACCCTTTTGATTGCAGTGGTACCCCTGCTTTCCTTCTTGGTCTCTTACCACTTCATCTTTGAACAATCAAACTTTGAAAATAGTCAATGCCCTGGCCCTCTGCTTGTGAATGAAGGAGGCCCTTTACTTGGAAAAATGTCTGAAGATTGTTTGATGAGCATGCTTGACAAGGGTTCCTCTTATATATGATGGCAAGCAACAAACTTGAAAACATTAATGCTTTTACCTCTGCCTGCAATCATTACTTTGCTTCAGAAAATCTGTGTCACTGTGTCACTTTTCATTAAAATAAATCTGTCTTACAGTCAGTTGAAGCTCTTCAAGTCAAACTTTTGCCATCGCCCTCTGCTTATAGATGAAGGAGGCGGCTTAACCCTCTGCTTATCAATGAAGGAGGTTTTAGCCATGACTTATCGACAGCCTCTTGATAGTGTTACTTTTTCCCTCTACTGTCCTTTCAGGCTGTGAATGAGGTCGCAAGAGTTTGATGAATAACTCTTTGCCCTGTAGATGTATCTCAGGCTCAATAATCACATTAAGAAGCAGCTATCTTCTCATGTAGATCCAATAATTGTCTTTTGAGATGCTGATATGTTTCTATTCTTGAAAAATCCATCAATCACTATAAAACACCTAAAATCAGCTTGAGATTATGGTCTATGTATTGCTGAGACTTAAGGGTGTATAAGTGGCACGAATTAGGGCTGTGACTAACTTCATTAGTAGAGTGCGAAGTCTGTTGTGACTGGTCTATAGTAGATGGAGTTTTTTGGCTCTTTGATGGTTTCCAAGGGTGAAATGCCTTAAAGTGCCACTTCCTAACTTAGGGGAGGTTTTTTGAACAAATTTGGATTGTCTCTTTAGAGCTGATGGGCAGACTAGTATGGTTGAGGCTAGGTAGGATTTGATAATGGGGTTTCATCTTGTCATGGGCGGACTGAAAATTAGGAGAGAAAAATGTTTTATAGGTGTTTTCCCAGCTGGAAAATTTGACAAATTTTCAGATCGGCTGTTGGAAAACTTAGCTGTTACAACTAGTCATCACCAACAATAAAAAATACTGATGACTAACACTTTTGAGGTGTCAGGTAACAAGTCTATTGTGATTTTTAATGATGATATTTGACATTGGATTGGTAAGATAGCTTCCAGTATGTATACCAATTGGAATGAGTAAATCCAGTCGTATTTCTCACCGAGGTTCGATATGTCCACAAGGCAGAGCACAGGATCAAATGCCAGTTTCCTTTACAGACTCCTATCATTCATTGAAGCATTCGTTTAAGAATTTTATTAATAGCCTCAACTTGTCCATTTGATTGTGAATAATAAGGAGTAGAATTATCATGTGACAATCCTAACTTGGCAGTTAATTCAAACATCATGTGATTGGGACCCCAAACCATGCAATAACATGATTAAAGAAAAACAATGTAGATGTTTGTGTTGTGTTATTAAATGCAGGCATCGCTTCGGCCCATTTGGTAAAATAGTCGACTGCGACAATAATATAACCATGCCCCCCCCCCCCGATGAACGAGGGTTATATGTCATGATGTCAATACCCCATTTTGTAAATGGTCCAGTAGAGACAACAAGATGCATTAGCACTGGCAGTTTGCGGATTTTACGATAAAAAATCTGGCATGCATGACAACTTCTGACAGCGAGGATACAATCTCGGAAACTATTAGGCCAAAAGTAACCAGCATGGAGTATCTTCTATGTGGTAGCATATCCAAATAATTGTCCACCACAAGCCCCAGCATGACAATCATTTAACACTTTTTCAGCCTCCTCCTGAGTGAGGCACCTCCTTAAAATGGTATCGACACCATGATGATAAACTGTATCGCTGACGATCAGATAACATTGGGCTTGGTATCGAATACGTTTTTGGCTAGAGCAAGAGGTATTAGGTATAAAAGTTTGGGTTTGGAGATAAATGATGAAATACCCATACTAAGGATCAGATGATCCTATCAGAAATAGAGACTCGTCGAGAATTGATGGTTCTGACGTAGTTGCATTACTATCAGAGGGAAGGTCACAGAGAATCTCAGCCAAAACTAAAGACTTATTTGACTTAGATTTAATGAATTCCAAATCAAATTCCTGCAAAATGACAATCCATTTTGAACATTTCCGCCCCAGCAATTGACGTGATAAGATGTAAGTCATGGGGTTTCAATCCAAAACTATTATTGTTTTTCGGAGCAGGATATAATGGCGAAATCTTTGGACAGCTTGAATAGCCACCAAGGCTAGCTTTTCGACGTAAGAATACTTAACTTCTGTATCATTGAGATTACGACTCAAATAATAGATTGGATGTTCAATTCCATCTTCTACTTGGACCAATACCATTGCAATGGTCGTTTCAGCTGCGACTATATATAGGAAATAATCATTTTGATAATTAGGAGGATACATTAATGATGCTCAGAAAAGACTGTCCTTGACAGCATCAAAAGAAGCTTGTGCAACTTGGTCCTAATGGAAGGGAACCTCCTTTTTCAATAGTAGAGTAAATCCTTTAGCCATTTCAGCGTAATTTGGAATGAACCTCCTTAGGAAGTTAGCCTTTCCTTGAAGTTTTTGTATCTGAAATAAATTTGAGGGCACAGGTAAATCAAGAATTTCCTAAACCTTCATTGGGTCTATTCGAATTCCTTCAATTTAAGACCATGAATCCAAGCAATCGAACAGAAAAAACACAAAACACACATTTATGTGGATTGAGACGTATTTTTTAGTGTCGGCAACGTAAGAAAATGGCTCTTAAATGCATCGAGTGATCAACCCGATTTCGTGAACGTGCTGGTAAATCGTCTAGATATGGTTGAAAAATGTGCTTGATGTCGTTGAAAGCATAATCCATTCCCCTCTGAAAGGTTTCCCAATGTTCTTTACACCAAATGGGAGTTTCCTATAAGCGAATGTGCCCCATGGATAGATAAATGTTGTCTTATGTTGATCATCTGGGCGGATATTGATTTGATTGTAGCTGGAAAAGCCATCCATAAATGAATAAATTTCACATCCAGCACAATCATCAATAATCTGATTGATAAAGGGTGTAGGATAGTTGTATTTTGGACAAGCATTGTTAACATCTCAATAATCGACACACACTCTAATGGTCCCTTGATTTTTCATCACAGCAACGATATTGGAAACCCACTCAGTTAACAGAACAGGGTAAATGAAACCAGCACGCAAATGTTTTTCAACTTCTTCTTTGATGGCAGTGGCTTTCTTCAGATGAACAGGACGAAGATGTTGATGCACTGGTTTGACATCATGATACATATTAATAGTGTGCTCAACTATATTAGTATCTATGCCTGGTATTTCCTAGTAAGACCAAGAAATTACATCGTGAAATTCACGAAATAAAGAGCAATATGATTCAAGTTCTAATGGAGAAAAAGATACACCAACATGAATATTTTCTACAACGCTAGTTTTGGTTGAAATGTTAATAGAAATTTTCCCTTCTATATTTGACAAATTACACTCTGAATCGATTGCATTAATTGGTAAAGAATTTGAAAAGAAATTTTGAATGGATGGATGATATAGTTCACTTAGATTATTTTCGTCATAATCAGGAAAGTGCAAAAGATGATGATAATCTTCCCATGGTGCTCCTTCTGCCATCATTGCTTCGAATATATTTTTATATGTCAAAAATTTTGAGGAAAATGGATCAGATGGAGTACCAAAATGTAAAGAACGATCAACCCAAACACTCAGTGACGCTGGTTTTAGATTTGTCGCCCAAGCCAAATAGATTGATTGCTATGCCATCTCAATAGTGCTGGGCGGTAAATATTCATCCAACGTAGAAATTTCATAATCACCCGTACTCTCCCTTAAGCCAAATAGAGTGGAAGAGATCATGTAGCAGGTCTCTATGCTTGCAATTTCTGCCGACGGTGTGGGCGGCGGTAATGCAAAGGTTCCCATAAGAGTGGAATCCTTTAAGAGTCTTACACCAATGTTCTGAATTTCGAGTTGGGGTAAGTGAACATATGGAACAATTCCAGTTACTTGCGAAGCGGAGGCAAAGAAGGTTATTTGATTAATGACTATGATAGTACCTTTATGTGGAAAGGCAATCATTCTAAAATATGTAGAAACAATGGCAGTCATTGCATATACCCATGGCCTTCCCAATAAAATATTGCAGTCAAGTGGCCCGTCAACAACTTCAACATAAATATTTACTATTTTTCCCCCTAGTTCAATATGCAGGTTATTAATAATACCATAAGGTTTATATGTGCATCTGTCAAAAGCCTTCAACATTGTTGATGATTGAGATAATTGCGGCGAGCCAAGTGACTTCCAACAGTTTAGAGACATAATGCACGTAGATGTTCCCTCATCAATAATAGTACGATGAACAAGGTGATTGAGAACATTTACTTGGATGGAGAATGCCAATTCTGCTGGTAGTTACAGTACATAGCCCATATGATTAAAGACGACAAGATTTGAATCAGTCGGATCAATTCCACCAATGGCTGACAATAAAGATTTTTTTTGGGAGGGATAATTTTGTAATACCTCAAGAGCAGACATAGCTAAAGGGGATTGAGCCAAATCTTCAACTATATTATAATTTTGTGCAACTCTTGCTCGAGGATTATATGTCGATTTATGAGTTACTCCCTTAGGTGGCTTAATTGTCAATTCAGGAATAATAGTAGGCAGTGCTGATTCTGTAGATGGATTCGTAGTCGAGGTAGTAGGTTGATTAGTGGCCTGACTACCATAATATTTATTAGACGTAGAAACCAAAATATAAGTTGAAGGTTTTGCGACATATAACATTAACACTTGGGAACTAGGATTTGTTTCTGTAGAAACCATATTAGTGTTCAGATTTGGAAATGGGTCTGTCAACACAGCTGATGCATTAGAAGTTTTAAAAATTTTCAAAACATCAGCACGGTGAGGACAATCCCTGTTAGTATGAATCCTTTGTCGAAGTGTACGAAAAAGGACCACTTTAGCTACGCATAACTAATAGCCCTAACAACAAAAGTGGCTACCAATATCTTCAGATCTGCGATTAGTTAGACAAGAAAATAGCTGCAAAATACCAGATCTATGCATGGAAAGACATTAAGCAGTAAAAACAAGGGTTTGCTCCATATACCAATAGACAAGACAAGAAAAATTTTTGAAAGAATTTTTGTATTAATTGGGCACCTGGGAGGAAAACAAGAAGGCGTATCCAATTCTCCTCAGTGGGATGGGTTCTTGGAAGTCCTCAGCACTTCAAATCTAAGATTTCTCTCTCTTGTTGGTATAGAAAACCCAATGCAAAGAATAGAGCTCAAAGGGAGCTCACACAGCAAATAATGGAAAAATGTGACCAAGTGTATAGATCCAGAGTGATCTAATAGGCAACAAAAGGTGAAGAATGTTAGGAAAAACCCTCCTATTTATAACAAAATATTGGGTCATTCTAGATCTTGGTGCATGATTAAAATAATGTTAACCAAATCTAGATCCACCTTTTATGGAATATTTTATTATATTTGTTGGAGGGAAAAAGTATTTGACTTGGGTCAAATCCTTTATTTGTCAAAAATAAATAAATAAATGATTTATTTATCTTTTTAAGGAAGTGGTTGAAAGATAATCAAATAAATAATGATTTATTTAATTATTTGTGGGTGATTTGGTCATATTTAACAAGGAATATTATCTAAATAAGATTTAAATAATTATTCCTAGGAAATAATAAGATAAATAAAGGTTTATCTAATTAATTCCTTTGTTTTGGGTTAAACATGACTAGGAATAATAATTAAATTATGGTTTAATTAATTATTCCATGAGGAAAATCAAACAAATATAGGTTTGTTTAATATTTCCTTTTGGGGTTTCCTGTTTAGACCATAAACAACCTAATAAATATGGTTTATTAAGTTATTTAACATAGTGAAAGCAATTTTACTTAGGGTAAAATTGGTCTTACATGGTGTACTTGGGTCCATCTAATGATAATAGGTTAGATGACCAAAAAATGGTGTAACAGATTGCCCCCCAGCGTGCGAGTGTCAGGAGCAAAACGTATGACCGAAGTACGTTGTAAGAACTCAATCACTAGACAACAAAAGGGAAGTCAGAGAGAGAAATGTGAGGTAGATAGTGTGCTGAAGAACTAGACCCTGAGGAGACGAGACTCGCAGGTGCAACAAGTCTCTTTTTATGAGAGGGTACCTGTGCTGAAGGCGGCGGGGGAGGCATACCTATGCCCGCCGAGACAAAGTACAAAAGAATAGTGTGTCCAGTAAACAAGGGACCGAACCATAAAGTACAGCTGGCATAATCATGAGCCAGATAAAAATACAATGAGGAATCCCACATACATGTTGTGCCTGGGATAACAGCCAGGACTTGTACAATAATATCTGAGTACATGAGATACAAATACAACCCAAATGCCCCCTATAAGCGGGGAAGGGCTCACAAAATCTGATTGATACATGCAAATCAAAGAGGCGCTGCAAGCGGCTAAGGCCGACATCATCAAATATATGGAGTTGCATCGAAGGTTGCAATGAAGAGGTCATCCGGGCATGTGGGGGGCTACCTGCAGGGCCACCCCCTCATGAGGGCTGAGACATCTCACACACACCCGGGAATCACCAAGAGCTGCTGCTGCATCACTGAACCATCAAGTATACGGATCTCGGTCATGCTGAAAGAGGCTGAGCTGGAGAAACAATCAAGTCAAAGGGAAACGAGAGATCCCTTTGCCTGATCCGAGGCACCGAACAAGAGTGGAAGCTGGAACCAAGGTACACCACCCTCTAGACCTGGCTTCTGGAAGGAATGAGCTGATGTCGACAGAAGGAGGTCTGCCATAGGTGAGGCAATGAGATATCCTCAACTAAGGCACGAGAGAAAATAGTGGAGCGACGGACAGACTGACACTAATGATGATAGGGAAAAGGAAAGGACTGAGTAGCGAATGGACGACTTCCCTTGTTAGAGCATAAAGGGCATGAATGACCTGGCAGCGACTGACACAATATCATAAGGGATAGGGGACAGTGGGACTGAAGGTCATAATGTGTGACACAAGAGAGAGACCAAGAAATGAAGGATGGAGGGCTATGGCGGGGTACAAAGGGACTCGGGATAGACTCCATGAATGCGATGATGACTCAACTTGGATGCGCTAAACAAGGGAGACTCGATGGTGCTGCCACACAGTAAAGGCCCAATGGGGGACCATGAAAACATGAGTAAAGGTGGAACTCATGACGAAAATCGACACGAACGTGGACAAGTATGGGGCGAAGTGGTACCCCAAATACAAGTGTCATAAAGTGAGAAATTCAATCTGAGACAGGTGATGGCCTATGCAAGGACAAAATGGGTTACCGGGTGAGTATGAACCATAAAAACAAAAAAACGGATATTTGGCTATCTAAAAGAAAATAAAACATGCATTTCAGAAAGGAAATACTAGATAATATTTCTTAAAGATGAGGAGTGCATTGCGAGGATTAGGAAGGGATTGCCTTCGAAATCCTCTAAGAGGTATGCCCCCTTACCGAGATCCTTACTAATGATGTAAGGGCCTAGCCATAATGAGTCGAACTTCCCATGAACAAGGACATCATGGGCCTAGTCATAGACTAGAACAAGGTCACCTTCGTGAAAAGTGCGAGGCTGGACTTTTCGGTCATACTGAGCTTTGGTGCGTTTCTTGGCCGCTTCCATGGTTTGCAAAGCAACACGACGGTCTTCGGACGCGCGCTCAAGCATGATAAGTCATTGTTCGAGAGGTTGGGTGTCGGGGAGAAGTTCGACGGCCAGATGCAGGGAAGGAATTTCACACTCGATCGGTAAGACTGCCTCCTCTCCAAAAACGAGGTGGAAAGGAGAAATGGCTTGGTGGCGGTTTTTTAACGAAGTTTGATAGGCCACATAAAGCGAGAAGAGCATGAGATGTGATTGGTTGTTAACATTACGTTCGTTGAAGCATGTTCTTGAGGATTTGTTGGCTTTTTCAACTTGGCCATTGCAGCAGGGGTAATAAGAGGAGGAATATTGGTGCTCAAAACCCAACAGTGAGGATAGCTCACGCCATATCTCATCTTCAAAATGTCTGCCATGGTCAGAGACCAGTTTTTTTGGAACCCCGAATCAAGCTATAACGAGGTTAAAGAAAAAGAGGGCCGCGGTAGTTGCCGTGTTGTTGAATGTTGGCATGGCCTCGACCCATTTGGTGAAATAGTCGACAGCCACGATGATATACTTGTGGTTACCAGCAGATGGCGGGCGACACTCCATAAAGTTGATGCCCCATTTACAGAAGGGACCAGTTGAGACGACCGGATGGAGGGGAGCTGGGGGAGCTCGCGCCTTAGGGGAAAAATGTTGGAAATTGGGACAGTGTTTGACTGCCTCAATGCAATCACTGAAGAGGGAAGGCCAAAAATACCCAGCCCGCATGACTTTCTGGACAGTAGCAAGACCGGAGAGGTGGCCACCGCAAGCGCCGCTATGGCAGGCATTAAGGACCTGTTCAGCTTCAGCGTGTGTGAGACAACGACGAAGGACAGTATCAACCCCACGATGATAGAGGTCGTCACCGATAAGGAGGTATCGGGGGGCCTGGTGTCGGATACGTCGGCGAGCCTCACGATCAAGGTGGAGGGAAAAATTTTGGGTTCGCAAATAAGTAATAATATCGCCATACCACGGGTCGTCGGAAGTAATGGAAAATAGGTGTTCATCAGGAAAATCATCATTAACGGGAGGGTCTTGCGATCCGGTAGGTAATTCATAAATGAGCTCAGCGAGGGCTAAGCCTTTCTTACTCTTTGGTGTGACAAATTCAAGGTCGAATTCCTGAAGAATAATGACCCAACGGGTGTATTTCCCAGTGAGGATACGACGACTCAATAGGAAAGCCATGGGGTTGGAATTAGTCACAACCTTGGTGGAGCGCATGAGGATATAATGACGAAGTTTTTGGACTGAGAACACGACAGCCAGTGCTAATTTTTCTTCATATGAGTAGGAGACAGGAGGCCCTACAAGGTTCTTAATGACATAGTAAATCACATGCTCGATACCATTTTCATCTTCCTGGATAAGGACTCTGGCGACCGAATAGGTGGAAGCGGAGATATACAGGATGAAGTCCCGATCAAAGTCGGGAGGGCGGATCAAGGGAGCGAATGTGAGAGCCTGCTTGAGGGCATCGAAAGACTCATGAGCATAGGAATCCCAAACAAATGGGATATTAGATCGAAGGAGTCTAAGGAACCCATGTGTGGTGGTGGCATAGTCAGGGACGAACCGACGAAGAAAATTAGCTTTGCCTTGGAGACTTTGGAGCTAGCGGAGGGTACGCGGAATGGGAAGTTCAAGAATGGCTTGAAATTTCAAAGGGTCAAGAGTGATATCATCCTTAGATACTATGAAGCCTAAGAGACGGCCGGCGGGAACGCAAAAAACACATTTCAACGGGTTAAGGCGGATATTATACTTGCGACATCGGAGAAAAATGGTACGCAGATCGTGTAGGTGCTGCGCCCGATGCTTAGAACGCACCGTGAGGTTGTCTAAATAAGCAAGGATAATATGAGCTAAGTCATGGAAGCAATAAGACATGGCCCGTTGAAAAGTGGCGCCAGCATTTTTAAGGCCGAAAGGCATGACCCGGTAAGCAAAAGTTCCCCACGGACTAATAAACGCAGTTTTTAGTTGATCAGCAGGACGGATAAAAATTTGGTTGTATCCGGAGAAACCATCCATAAACGATAGGACCTCATGCCCCACACACTCATCAATGATTTGGTCAATGAACGGTGTGGGGAAGTTGTCTTTGGGACAAGCTTTGTTCAAGTCGCGAAAGTCCGTGCAGACACGGATGGTGCCTTTTTTCTTGAGAACGAGAACTGGGTTGGAAACCCAAGTGGTGTATTCAATGCGGTAAATGAAATCAGCCTGCTTGAGCTTATCGATTTTGGCTTTGATAGCGTCGCGTCTGGAAGGATGAATGGGTCTCAACTTTTGACGTACCGGTTTGGCATCAGGCCATGTGTTGATATGGTGTTCGACGATGGCAGGATCGAGTCTGGGCATTTCAGAATAGGACCAGGCGAAAATATCGTGGAATTCTTTGAAAATCTTGGTGTAAGATTCAATTTCTTCTAGGGTGCATTGGGCGCCCAAGGTGATATATTCTTCGATTCTTGGTTTTACTGAAATGTCAATTTTTATGGTAGGAGAGATATTGGCCATGTTTCCTTCTTTGAAAGCATCAGGTGCAGGGATGGGATTTTTGAACCAATCGACTGCATGGAGAATGAAGTCTTTGGTTTCCACAGCATATTGGTCATGGGACTGCTGTGGGAGGAAATATGCACGATGGTGCATATCATCCCACGGAAAGTCAGGGTTGGTCATGGCTTCCATAATGTCTTCATCAGATTGGAAGATGGGAAGACTGGAGGAAGAAGGGTCACCCGATGAGGTAGTGATTTGGGATGGGTCATCTTGAGGAGAAGGGCTCAGATGTGCAATGTCAACGGATCCAAGGTCGACTGAGGGGGAACTGAGAGTGTCTGCAGGTCGAAGGTTAGGGGAACTATCCTGCAAGGATGATGATAGGTACAAAATGGTGGTCAAAGGCTCTGTTGGTTCGATAGTGGGAGGAGGAATGTGAATGAGAGTAGGAACATCCTTTGGTCCTATCGAAGTAGAACTCGCAAACAAGTGAGAAGGTATCTTGTCATGCGTAGCCTTGAATTGGCGGTACGTGTCCAAGGAGGAACGATACTCGTCAAGGCGGGGACAGAGATGGGTGTAATGGCCGTCAAAATCGCACAAGGCACAAGGGTGGTTTATGTAGATACAAGGTTTAGGGATAGAGTGCGGGATGACGACGATTTCGAGGAGATGTTAGAGTGGGAAACGTCTCGTGCTCGGGATCTTGAGGTGCGGCAACTCGGGACAACATATGGGTGGCGTGACCGACGATATCGCACAAAGCGCATTGGATAGCGGGCTTTGGCGGTCGCGGGGGGGTAGGGGTTGTCGAGGCGGCCTGGTCCTGATGGGTTGCCCCCTTACGAGCTTTGCCTTTCTTTCCTGGGGCTGGCATCACAGAGGTAGGGTCCTGGGGAGGTGCGGTGGGCCCAGAGGAAGTGAGGGGGACCGGTTGAACCGGTGTCAAAGCAAGGTAGGGTTTGGGGTGACCAGGTGGGGTAGCGGCTGGAGGGTCAATGTTTGAGACGGGTATGCCCAGGGTCAGGTTAAGGAGAGAGAGGTTGGCCATGACTGGTACCGTGTACACTCTTGGTGGGGGAGCTAGGAACGTTATCTGACCAGAGGGGTAATGGCTAGGTGGGACGGCTCCTAAATGGCTAAGGCATAGAAGAGCTGATGTTCGAGAGGATAAAGGGCTCATGAGTACCGCTAACGGGTGGGGAGCTGGGAAGCCCGGGGTCTGAGAAAGACAACATTGCGGACTAGCCAGTGAGTTGTGAGGGTAGCAGGACGATTGCATCATGCAAACATTCGATGAGTTGGGGTCAGAGACAGGAGGAGGAGGAAGACCGGGGAAGGTTCCAAGAAAAGAGGAGTCTTTGTAGTATTTGTGGGGAAACCTTTGGTCGAGGAGTCGATGGTTTTGCTTACAGTGGCTACGGAAAAGTGTCATCTCAGGTGAGGTCTGAGATTTCGGCTCATGATATGTCAACTGGTCAATGGTGACTATCTTTCCATTATGGGGGAAAGACATCTTGTGGAAAACCGCGAATGGGATAGCAGACATAGCATAGGTGTAGCTTCACCCCAGTAGAATGTTGTAATCTAGTGGGGCGTCGATGACTTTGATGTCAACGCAAACAGTCTTACCAGCAAGGGTGATAGGACAATTACGGAACAGGCCAATGGGCTGGGAGGCATGACTGTCCCACGCTCGAAGGGTGATCATGGAAGGGGCCAGCTCAGGAGATACGAGTTGCTTCCAAACCGAAGCGGACATCACGCATGTGGATGCCCCCTCATCAATGATACATCGGGACACGTTGGTGTTCCGGATTTTGACTGGGATTTGGAAGGCGACGGAAGGAGGGAGAGGAGGATGGTCCGATTGAGTGGCATCGAAAACAATCATTTGGTCCATGTTGAGATCTCGCCTTGACAGTGAAACCTTATTAGGCTAAGGGCACGGCCCAGGAGGACACTTTGTGAAATGGAAGCGAGGAGATTGTGCCAAATCATCTGCTATGCTATGCGAATGGGCGACTCGACCGAATGGCGTTTCAGCATGTGGTCCCTTAGGAATATTGGTATGAACCTCAACTTTGGGTTGAGGGATATGTAAGGGCCAGCGGATGTCGGCGGCTCGTAGAACACGAGAGAAGGGCTCGGAGAGCGGGCGGGCGAGGAGGCTGGGGTGCGGCGAGGCAGGAGTTAAGGTGAAGGTCGCGGTTGGGGATGGATCAGAGGTCATCATGAGGATCTGGTAATCGGAGGAACCAAAAATGGAGGGTGGAGTGGAGACCCGCCCGTCAGGTGGTCGGGTAGCCACGAATCCTTGCTGAGGGAAAGGATCAGTAAACACAGCTGGTTGAGTAGTGGCCACATTAGGGGGAGCGTGAGGGGAGGCATGTTGTTCGCACAATGTGGCTTGAGACTCCCACATCTCCCGCATATGTGGTAAAAGGGGACAATCGTGGGTGTAATGACCGTAAACACCGCAACACGAACAAGGCTTCTTGGTACGAAGAGGCCTGTCCGGCTTGGGCTGAGTGCCCTGTTGCTGGTTAGCAGTGCTAGGGTCAAAACCTTGAGGATTGGGTCCATGAGTACCAGGGGCAGATTGGTTGGGATTGCCTCTCTGCCTTCTTTGGGAAGAAGGGAGATTAGTCGCGCCCTGCTGTGCAAATACTTGCCCTGGAGGAGGCTATAGGTGCTGTTGCTGGGGTTGAGGAGGCAAAGGAGGTGGAAGCACATATGCTGGAGGAGCTAGCATGCCAGGCTGTGGATAAGGATAATGGTTAGGTTGGGAAGCATTGAGGTAAGTAGGAGGTTGGAGGATAGGAGGAGGCATACGAGTATCAGGATTACATGCGGGAGAAAAGTGCTAGAGGTGTCGGCCCTCGTGGGGAAACTAGTAGCCACAGGAGGTTGAGCGTACAGATGAGAAAATGTGTCCGTCGGTGGAATGAGATTCCCAGGCGTTGCGCCCCTATAGGGCTTGGGAAGGTTAGGAAGGACGGTATAAACATAACCGGTACGGCGTAGATCGGGTCATGAAGCTGGTATATTTGGAGGGCGGCTTCTTCGGTTTGAGGGAAATGTGAGGCGACATCTTTTGATAGAGCTAATGTGACAAACGAGAACCGGTCCATATCTTCATATAGATCGGATCTTCGAAGGGGAGCTCGACATAAAGTACAACGTCCTCTGTCGCCATTCTGAACATGGGTAGAAGGCGAATTGAAGATGTTTGCTTAAAAGGAGGTGAGGAGCCGTACCGTGCTCCGAGATCGGAGAGGGCTGATAGATAAAAGGCTTGATGGTCGCAAAGGTGGTATGGGGAAGAGGTGGCAGATGCATACCATTTCGACCGCTGGTGGCGTGCGTTGGAACAAACGAAGACGGATGGAGTCATCGGTAATGGAATTGGAGGAACACCACATGTGGAAAGATCGGACATGATTGGTTGGATCTTCTCCAACAAGGCCTTCAAACTTAGGGATGTCGAAGGGGAGCTTGGTTGGCATATCAGGCCAACCAACATCGTGGCGAATAGGGTCGTTGATCAACTGATTGAAATCAGGGAGGCTGAGGCCTGCAATGTACGGCAGCAAGGGTATGGCCGAGGTAGTTCCTGTGGCGGTTCCGCTAGTAGTAGGTCCGGCATTAGGGCCTGGAGGACCACTAGCGTTAGGCCCGGGACCAGACATGGTGAAGGTGATAGGGGGAGAACCAGGAGGAGAAGGAGAACCCGATGAATCAAGAGAGGAGTCGAAGTGTGGACTCGGAGGAGGAATCTCTCGACGACGGTGGGTCGGAGCAGGTCGATCGACCAAAAAATGAGGGTGAAGGCCAAGAAGTCTCTGGGAAAGGCACCTTGGGGGCGTAATGATGACAGGAAGAAGGAAACCAACAGGGGCAGAAAGGGACAGAATCAAGTGAGGTCAAGGGCAGAAAAGGTGCAGTGACAATTGATTTTAGAGTCTTTGCCAGGCGGTGTTAACCAGGCGCTTATTCACTTAGGGTCAGTGTGTGGCGTGCATTAATTTTAATTTTTTAAACCCTTTTCGTTTTGAGATCAAGAAAAAATTGTGATGCGTAACTGAAAATAAATCTGCAGAGAACAGTAGATAATGTTGAAATAATAGAAAATTAACAGCTACTATTGCATTGATTCAACCTAAGAAGGCGGGCGCTCAAAACTAATATAAAAAAGGGAAAAAATCTAGTCAAAACACACTAAAAGAGGCCAATATATCTAAGGTCAAAAGGGACAGGGATCTAAGGGATAAAGCTGCTGAAAAGAGGTGCAGATCACAGCCAAGAGACAGAGGCAAGGTGGCTGGAAAAAAGGGAGGAAATCAGCAAAAAGCGGAAAGGACAGGGAGGAGGTCCTAAAGAGAGGTAAAAAAAAAACGACAAGAGGGGATTTGAAAGGAAGAAAGGCTGATTTAAAGGGATCTGAGGATGAGGTATCAGATCTGAAAAAATAGAAGGTTGAAACTCTGAAAAACAGACGGCTGAAACAGCTAAAAAATCTTCCACAAAAAGTGGAGGGTACTGAAGCCCTAGGGGGCTATGTTCCCACTTAGGTGAGCTAAAACAGATCAGAACCAGGTCAAAGCGGGCTGAAACAGAGGCTGGAAAACCCTGACAGAAGCTTCAGCAGAACCCAGAAAAATTGTAGAAAAAGAGCTGAAAAAAGGGCAGGTCGCAGTTTCTGACCTGTTTTCAGTGTAGGTTGCAGAAAAGAGGCTGTAGTTTTTGGGCCGAAAAGTGCGACCTCCCGTTCCGGTTGTCTCGGTGGCAGATTTACGGAAAATTTTCCGTTTCAGTTGCGGCTGATGTCTGTCACCTGCGCAATAGGGCCAAAAACACGCGAAAGTTAAAAATTTTAATGTTTTAGGGTTTTATGTGAGAAAAACAACATAAAAATAGGAAAAATAAACAGCTGAAAAGAAACCCTAGGGTTTGAAGTAGCTGGATATGCATGAATATGAAAAACGACAGCGGTTGTAATTTAAAACCCGTGTGGAGTCGCCATTTGTTAGTATGAATCCTTTGTCGAAGTGTACGAAAAAGGACCACTTTAGCTACGCATAACTAATAACCCTAACAACAAAAATGGTTGCCAATATCTTTAGATCTGCAGTTAGTTGAACAAGAAAAGAGCTGCAAAAAACCAGATCTATGCATGGAAAGACATTAAGCAGTAAAAACAAGGGTTTGCTCCATATACCAACAGACAAGACAAGAACAATTTTTGGAAGAATTTTTGTATTAATTGGGCACCTGGGAGAAAAACAAGAAGGCGTATCCAATTCTCCTCAGTGGGATGGGTTCTTGGAAGTCCTCAGCACTTCAGATCTATGATTTCTCTCTCTTGTTGGTGTAGAGAACCCAAGGAAAAGAATAGAGCTCAAAGGGAGCTCACACATCAAATAATGGAAAAATGTGACCAAGTGTATAGATCCAGAGTGATCTAGTAGGCAACAAAAGGTGAAGAATGGTAGGAAAAACCCTCCTATTTATAACAAAATATTGGGTCATTCTAGATCTTGGTGCATGATCAAAATAATGTTAACCAAATCTAGATCCACCTTTTATGGAATATTTTATTATATTTGTTGGAGGGAAAAAGTATTTGACTTGGGTCAAATCCCTTTATTTGTCAAAAATAAATAAATAAATGATTTTATTTTTTTTTTAAGGAAGTGGTTGAAAGATAATCGAATAAATAATGATTTATTTGATTATTTATGGGTGATTTGGTCATATTTAACAAGGAATATTATCTAAATAAGATTTAAATAATTATTCCTAGGAAATAATAAGATAAATAAAGATTTATCTAATTAATTTATTTGTTTTTGGGTTAAACATGACTGGGAATAATAATTAAATTATGGTTTAATTAATTATTCCATGAGGAAAATCAAACAAATATTGGTTTGTTTAATATTTCCTTTTGGGGTTTCTTGTTTAGACCATAAACAACCTAATAAATATGGTTTATTAAGTTATTTAACATAGTGAAGGCAATTTTACGTAGGGTAAAATTGGTCTTACATGGTGTACTTGGGTCCATCTAATGATAATAGGTTAGATGACCAAAAAATGGTGTAACAATCCCTAACAAAGTGTTCCTCATTACAGATTATGCATGGATAACGAGGTTTTCGAGGTCCAGACGGTTGATCAGATGATCTTTCCTACAGGTTAGAAGTTTTCTTTTTCTTTGATTTCCCCTTTTTCTTACCTCCTGGTTGCTTATCACTTTTGCCTTTATCGAATGACACGACATTAATTTTGGAAGTTAGAGCAGGATCAGATGCAGTATTTTTGTGTGTGTTTATAGTGCCTATCAAGCCGTCTCCGGCATGAGAATCCTTTAATTGAGGAGGACATTGAAATTAGATCGCGATGCATTAGGAATTTTCTCATAAAGTGTGCCACATTGAGTGTAAATCAAATCTAAATATTGGGAACGAGTGATAACTTACTCTTCTGTGATGACACCACCATTAGCCACATCCTCAGTTATATTTGGTAACAGGGACTTAATGAACCATTTAGCAAGTAGCTTGTTGTGGTCCTGTGATTTGGCAGATTGGTAAACCAAATGAAAAAGGAGACATCAAAACCGTTCTTTAGAGTTCTAGGACCTAGCCTTCCTAGTCTTAGAGAGGGATCTCTCAATTTGTTTGCAAAGATGTGTCTTGTTTGCTTTTAGGGGTTGATTTTAGGTTAGTTATTAAGTGCAAGTTTGTTTGTTTGTTTGGTTGGGCATGATAATCTAGGCAACATAGATAGAAAGGGGAAATTTCCAAGTCATTGGGAAATGGATTCAAGAAGAAGTTTTAATAAGTTTAGTAAAAGGATTTGGGGTATCAAAGGGAAAATCTAACTTGGCCAGTGGATCTTTTGGGTTTTTCAGATGGAATGAAATGAACATTAATGATTTAGAATGAAAATTAGAACTAAGGGAAAATAAGAATCCTTAATTATATGTATTTCTCAATAGAGGGACTTATAACATTATTTGAACATGAAGAGGAATTCAATAGACAGGGCTAACCATAAATTCTACAAACCACACTTCAGCAAATAATGACTTTAAGATAGATTTTTCAAATGAAATCTAGGAGTCGAGGAATGCTCTATTTCATCCAAAGATTTCACCTTCAAGGATTTAGAAAACATAAAAGATTCACAAATAACTGTATTCATAGAACAGGGAATGCCTAAACATCTGTGATTACAATTATAAAGACCTTCAAAATAATTTTCTTAGCAAGAACAAAGGTTATGACCAAAACAGACCTCTTTGGAAGATTGTAAACAATGGTACTTTAAAGGGAGACTTCAAAAACAATGTTCAAGTGGCAACAAGTAAGCAGGGAAAACCATAAATCACTCTTAAGACCAGTTGTTTGAACTATTTCTGAAATAAACAAGCACAAGGGTTCAAGAGAGCAATTAAGAATTCTCTAGAATTCCATAGCAGAAGAAAACATACAGACAGTGAAGAGTAAACAGGTATAAGGTGCTTCTAGGAGACATTTCTTAGCCTAAACATTTTACTCCACTGTAATATAGAATGATGAAACAAAATGGAAAACAGGAAAAACATTGACATATTTAGAATACTTCACCAAAAACCAAGCTCAGGGATCCAATGATAGAGCCTTCTCTTGATCAAACATGTCAAAACATCTACAAGCTCCAATACTTCAATTTCTTCTTAATCTTCAGCTAGACTATGTATTACTTCAAAGAGTTCAAATGCCAACTTTTACAATGAGTTCCAATGCAATATTTATGCTGAAAATGAGGAGGTGGAACTGATCTAAGGTTTGAGGGTTATTAATTACAGATTAAATACATTTCTAGCCTTCGAAATCGTGCAAGGCATAAGGCAGAAATAGGTGCAACTACTTCTCTGTTTAATAACTGTGTTTTTACTTTCTAAGGATAAAATAGGTGAAAAGATTGACTCTAAGGCTTTATCAATATTTTTATAATAATTGTCCTGATAGTTTAAATTATATTCCTTTGTTGTAATAACTGTTGATTGGTCTTTGTAGGTGGAAAATAGGCCATAGGTGGATTCTAGATATTCTGAGGGAATAACTGCTCCGTGTTGATGTGTTCAAGGCTGTCTTTTAGCCCAATATTTCTTTAATCTCATTGTTGGTCTCCCGTGTTTTGATAGTTTGGAAAATCAAAAGACAAGGAAACATCAAAACCAATCTTTAGAGTTCCAGGATCTAGTCCTCCTGTTCTCAGAGAGGGATCTCTCAAATTATTTGTTTGCAAAGGTTTATCTTGTGTGCTTAGGGTATTGATTTTAGACTAGTTATTAAGTGCAGGTGTTTGTTTATTTGTTTGGTTGAATTGATACAGCAGAACATGAAAGCTCTAGGAAAGATATATAGAATGGAGAAACATCTGGTTCATTGGGCAATGGAGTCAAGAAAAGGTCATAACAACTCATCAATGGATATGGGATATCAGAGGGAAAATCTAACTTGGCCGCAGGATCCTTTGGTTTTGGAATGAGATGGACATCAATGATTTGGAAAGACAAGTTTAATTCTCAACAAAGGGAACTTGAAAACATAACTTGAACAATAAAGAGATATTTGATAGACAGGGAAAACCATAAATTTTACAAACATTTTTTAAGCAAGTAATGCCCTCAAAACAACTTTTAAAATGAAATCTAAGATTCGGGAACACCCTATTTCCTCAAATATTTTATTTCAAATGACTTAGAAAACATAAAAGATTCATTGATAATTGCATTCATAGAAGAGGGAACACCTAACACATCTATGATTACAACTATAAAGACCTTTAAGATGATTGTTTAAGCAAGGACAAAGGGAAAGATCAGAACAGACCTCCTTCGTTGACTATAAACAGAAATACTTCAAAGGGAGACTTCAATAACAGCCTTTAAGCAACAACAGACAAGCAGGGAGAACCATAAATCATGCTGAAACCAACTATTTGAACTATTACAGAAATAAACAAACATGAGGACTAAAGAGAGAGATTAAAGACTCTAAAATACCTCAGCAGAAGAAAACATGAAATAGTGAAGGATGAACAGGTCTAAGGTGCTTCTAGGAGTCATTTCTTAGCCTAAAAATTTCAACCTACTATAGTACGAAATTATGGAACAGAATGAAAACAGGAGAAAACATTCAACAGTTCAGAATACTTCACCAACAGCCAAGCTCATGGATCCAATGATAGAGCCTTCTCAGGAACAAGCATGCAACAACATCATCAAGGCTTCCAAGACTTCAATTTCTTCTTCAACTTCAACAGACTATGTATTATTTCAGAGAGTTTCAGTATTACAACTAGTGATCAACCAACCAATAATTTCTCATCTTCTACAGCAGTTTTTATAGAAGAATGAGGAGGTGAGATCTGATAAAAGATCTCCCAGGGAAATTAATACAAGGTGATGACTTCTCAGCCTTTGAGGGGCTTGATGGAGAAGTCTACAAGTGATCTGTCTGTATTAACTGTTTCACAATTAAGATTAAAGCTCGGTGGGAGCTTTTATTGACTTTCAGGCTCTGTGTCATGTTGTATTAACTCCGCTGATATTTTTTTCATTAATTTCCCTTAGCAGAATTAATTATTCGGTTGCGCTGAGGAAAATATCTTCGTTTGATCAATAACTTCAGCCTCTCTTTGAATGCTTTGAGGCACAGGTGGCTTTGTGGTAGCTGAGAGGAATCAATTTGCCTCAGATGTGGCGGTGGAGGCCTTTCTGTCTGATAAACACTTATGATTTTCTTTAACTATGTTTTAATTTGGAGGATTAGGCTTTTGATAATTAATCTTAGCCGTAATCCCCAAATCTGTCTCCAATATTCTGTTCGGGTATGTTCTGTCTTCGACACTAATACTCTTTTAATTGTGATTTAATAACAGAGTGTCTTGTTGATGTGCAGGCCGCGCAGGGCTCATATGGCATCAATGCCCATGAAGTGTCGATTGAAACATGAGTTCGAACCCTGAGAATGGTTTCTTCCTTATGGATCAAAGGCATGGGAATTGTCACTCCCAGCCTTTAGTTTCTCTTGAATATCATGAACAAACCATTAAACATCTACAAAAACAAAAAGATTAATAAAATCCTACGTTTTTTGGGAAAAACTACCTCATAGGGCATGGGGAGGAGCATAACCGTTGGATGGGATCGAACGGACGGTATAGATGCAATCAGAGTCATGTGATCGGGGGAAAAATTTGAATGGCGCTGATGTAATGGAAAACGCCGATGCGATTGAGCACTGGTCGTCGATCTGAGGATCAGATCGATAGTGGGGAGTGAATCGAAGGGTTTCAAAAGGCGGAAGAAAGGTTAATGATCAGAGCAATTATGGGCCGTTGGATCTAGGAAGGCGGAGAGGAGATCAATGGTGGAAAACCAATCAGGGATTGGCAATTGGGGGGTGGCAAATAAACGATTTAAACTGCGCCAACAGAAATCTCTGATGCATTTAAGCGCAGGCCATTGATTGGATTAAGATCAACGGTCGGGATTGTTCAACTTACGCATCGACTAAAAAACCCTTTAAAACATAGGAAAACCCTAATTTTAAATGGAAAACAAAGGTTTTTATGCATCGGGATGGGTTTATTATATGAAATGGATAGGCTCCTGACTGCGGTGCCTTGGTCTATATGGGATGATAATAGGCCCAGGGCTTTATATGATAAAGGGCCAATCACATCAGAACTATTGGGCCCAGTCTTTTCAATCTAACCATTGGAATTTTACGATGCGATTAGCACCTCGGGACTTAAACTCTTGGTCCTGGGCGTAGGTTATATGGAATGGAAAGTGGAGAGTAGATTTTATACATATGGGACTTAACCACATCATAAGTTTTGATGCAGTCTTTCAATCAACCCATTGTGGATTTCTCTGATGTGATTGTGCTTCGGGTCTAGCACCTCGTTCTAGGGTGCGAGCATATGGAGGGGAAGTGGTTTGGGACTTAGCCCAAGGGGGCTTAAGTCTATAATACAAAAATGGGTTTTTTATAGATTTTCAATGGTTTTCAAAGTAATTTGAGGGCTTCGGTAAGGTTAAAAAGTGAGTTCTTAACTTTGTAAAAATGATTTTCATGAATGGAAGAAGAGGAATCATAAAAATAGAAGAGTTTAATGGAGAAGAAGGGGAGAAAAATGAAGGTTAGTTTTGAAGTGGGAGGAGGGAAAAATGGCCTTTGCAGCAGTTTCTTCTTGTGAAATCAACAGAATTTCTGAGTATAAAATAGGAACAACAGTGAATATTTGGACAGAGGCATGAGGCCTTCAGGAGTCTTTAAGAGCCAACACTTTTTTGCAATAAAATTTTTTCCTTGAAGGCTCCAAAAATGATTTATCCACCTTTTGGTATAAAAAATTTATAGGTGGCTAATAGTGGCTCCACTTGGGGATGGTGCCTTCTTGAAGGCATCAAGAATTTCAGACTTGCATTCTATGGGAAGCTGATCAGTGCCTCATCCATTGGGCTACCTTTCCTTTGCTGGGATGATCTTCTCTGAAAACATATTTAGCAGCCATAAAAACAATGGATCTTTTATCAACAAGCTTTCTACTTACCCAATCCTACAGATCTAACATTTTTTCTTCATTTAGAGTGCACTTGGAATGGAAAACTCTTTTACAACATTTTATTCTTTTTGAAAGCAGGAAATCTAATCTATTTCTACTCCTTATTTCTCCATGTACTCAGATTAAACAGTTGAGCCCATATGATTCTCTACCTAATCTACCATCTATTGGGATTAAATTGTCCAACAAATTTTTATTCTCTAAATACTACAACAAAAATTGAAAAGAATTCAAGTCAGGTGTTGAGCTCCAAAAATGTTATTTCTTCCACCACATTCCACTCCATTTCCTTTGTCCATTATTAATCACAGGCTCAAATGATCAATAGAATTAGTTAAAATTGCTTTAAGAATATATATCATGACTAACTTGCTATGTTTTTATGATTTTTTCATTGTAGTACTTTTTGAACTAGAACTAGCTACAGAATGCAGACATTCTGTAGCTAGTTGCCGATTCTGCAGATGTCTTCATGTCTACACAGGTTCCAGGTGTCCTCTCAGAGAAAACCACACATGGTCGTATTCCACATCATGCCCTCAGCATTTTTTGCTCTCCATGATGTTTGAACGGAATTCTGTAGGTGGTTATGCACGTGGGAACTCAAACTAGGAGATAGACTCCTAATAGGACAAGGATAGTCCAGATGTCCTTAATCAAATTACGAGGCCACCCTTAGAGTTATAGTTTGATTTAATATGAAAAGACATTTATTCCTTTATTATCTCAGATACAGTTATGTAATTTTGCTATAAATGTGGCTCGGGAAACCGAGAGATGGGGTTAGATTTTGGTTAGATTTTGTGGTTGATTGCTAGATTTCAGAAGTCCGAAAACACTCTGTTTTGAAACAATTTCTCTTTAATGAAAGAAGCATCATTTCCATGAAAGAGTTGAGTCAATCCTGAAGTATATTTCGTGCTACTCCAGTGGTAGAGGGCCCCTGCTACCTGAGCAGCCTTGTTTATACGGTTTAGATAAGTATTTTAGTCTCGTTTTCATTTCTAGCTTAGGCAAGTTTCTGAAGTTTATGTTCATGCTTGTTTACATTAATTATCACAGCTAAACTTACTCTTATAAACTCTTCCAAAATATCATCATGATGAATAAGGCATAGCTGTGGTATGGTAGGTTTTAATTGCATTTCCTTTTGAATTTTTGTTTACAGTAAGTATCATAGTCAGTCCTACTCTTACAAACTCTTCCAAAACATCATGAACAATGAGTAAGAAACAATTGTGGTGTCTTAGATTCTAGTTCTATTTGCTTTCAATCTTATTTTTATGTTCAATTGCATTGGATAATACAACCATAATTGTTTTACAAACTCTTCCAAAATATCATTCATAATGAATGAGATGGGCTGTAGAATTCCATAGACTAGCTGCATATTGATTTAGTTAGAGCACTCCGGAGGTTGATTAAATTTAGTTCAGCTCTGTCACTACATTTCAAGTTTGATAATGACATTCTAGTTTCACTCTGTTCACTGTACTTTAAGTAGATTAATGGCACTTTAATTGCACTTTAGTTTCAGTTCATTTTGTTTCAAGTAGATTAATGACATTCCAATTTAGTTGTAATCACTGTCTTTTAAGATTGATAGATAGCATTCTAGCCTAGTGTTATCCATTGTATTTTAAGTAGTTCTAGCTGTCAAAATTAGTCTCTCGGCCTTCATTATTTACAACTTACTTTTGTTCTGAATCTATTTTGATACATCATCACATGAACATAGGTCAGTCATATTAGTTTAAGGCTCTGATTATTCTTCAAATCTTTTACAAACTCACCTATAGCCTTTTCCCAAACATGATTCTAGAAAATCTCTAAACTTCTGAATAAGGCCTAGTAGTGATAAGTTAAGTTGCAGAATAGGGTAACTTCAGCATCATAGGTTAATCTAGAATTTGTGAGTTGATTGTTTATTTAGGAGAACTTCATTTACACTTAACTTGTCCATTTCTCAAGCTCTTCCAACACATCTTCAATGAATGAATTGGATAAGTTCAAGTTCATGTTGTGATTAATTCCTTGCAATGAAATCATTATCAAGCTTTGCATTTGCTTTTTACCATCCATAGTTTAGGCTTTACTCTTCTTTTAGTATAACCAATAGTTTCTTTTCACCAGCACTTAGTTCTTTCCCTTTTCAAACATAAAACCATAAAAAACCAAAAACATCATAAAACACTAAACACAACGTAGTGAGAAACAAATACCTAGGCACATATAGTGCACCACACTTCAGCAGTTTACCAACCCTGGTTGATAGTTAATGGACTCAATTTAGGAACACTAGGTTGAGCACAAACATCAGGATTGAATAGTCTAACTTGATGTTGATCTATGGCATGAACAACAAGTTGCACATAGATCTTATTTTGCAGAAATTTAAACAAAAAATGGAAGTCTTAGGATCTGAATTTTTAAAGCACTTCCTTCATCTTTTTTACAGCTCTGTTTTGACTTTTGTTTGATTTGTTCTTCCTTTGTTGACTAGTTCAGATTTTGAGTTGATTAGAACCAGATTTTTACATCTTTTGACTCAGGATTTGAAATAGATTTGAGTCATTCTTTCGCTTGGAAACTCAATTTTATATTTTGAGCATGTTTGAACCTTTGATTTCTATCCTAAACTATCTACTGATAAGCCAAGATTAAACAGTTTGGCAAATCGAATTCACTATCCTATCAGCAGAAAATTTAAAGCTAATTAGTCAATATTAGATAGTTTGACTAACTAGAAGTTGTTGGGAAAAATACTGAGAGGGGGGGGGGGGGGGGTGAATCAGTATTTACTGCATACTCAAAAATTTTTACTTTTTCATTCCTTAAAACCCATACGCTACTTTCCTTAAGTAAACTTGCGTATACACGTGGATATCCTTCATACAACTCACGTATACACAGAGATCTAATTATGTCATTAATTCTTCACTTATATCATTCCATCATTCATTCATTAAATGTTCAATAAATAGTAAACATGTGCAGTAAGAATAGAATAAACCATCACACAAAGCATCACACATGAACACCAGGATTTTAGGTGGAAACCCAAGTCGGGAGAAAACCACCGCTGCAGTTGCTCAGCCTTCAATATTTTATTATGGAGAAAACATCTTACAACATATGTGCTGGCGCAGACTCCTACCAGCACCCAGGCACCCACCTGCGCTCGTTTACTAGCCTCTCCTGGAAGGGGGCTACAACCCCACCATATAGTTTCTTGACCTCTCTGGAAGGCTTGGGCAACCCCTCAGTTGAAGCTACAACCTGTTTCTCCTTGGACCACGTTTCATCAATTTTCACACTGGATCCAACAACTTCAATAGAACAATACTTGTAGGCCATGTTTCATCATATTTTCAGACTGGATCTTCTCCATACATTTAAGCACAGTCAAACATCAACAACAGATAGCTAAAACAGAGCAGATCAGATCAGAGATTTCATACCCCATGCTTCAGCAAACCCTATTTTGCATACGCGCTTTCCTTTCACTGATGTCGCGTATATACGCGCTCTTCCATTCACATAAACTAGCATATACATTTTGTTCGTACTTCGGTGATACGCCTTCTCTTCAGCAAAGCCGCGTATATACGCGCTTCCTCTATGGCGAACTAGCGTATAGATCTTCAACCATTATAGAGTATCATACTTCTTCAGATCAGATATTCAGTTCAGATTTACCCTTTTACTTCAGACATATGTTCGCCTCATCTCAGTTCTAAGCCTTCCATAAACAGATCTAGCAAATACAAATACATTCCAGATCTAGATATTCTGCATCATCATTTCATCATTGGTGCATCATACATTCAGATTTATCATTCAACTGTAACCCTTTCCATTCAGATCTACTTCAGAGAGAAGTATTCATTCAAGCTCAGACATCTTGCACCCACACTCATGATATGCACAATGGATTTCTTCTCCTTATATTGGTTTACCCTTTTTCAATACCATGAGCCAAAACCACATTACTGATCATTATTCTGGGCCAGAATCATAAGACGAATCATTACTCAATACAATGGGTGTCTATGGTGGTTACCCCTGGTTTTGCACTTTATGAGCGCTTTTGCCCATACGCGACTTGGCACGTTATTTCCCGCGTGCATACGCGACTTCTCTTAGACAAATCCGCGTATGCCTTGAGACATACTCTTTTCATCATAGATCTAGCACATACTTAATTCCTTTCTTCCTTGGCTTCTGTAATTACTGTAGATACATTAGATTTACATCATTTAACAGGTTCATCAAGACATATTCTATCAAGCATAACTTCATCAAGTAGGTAGCCATCATCTTCATCAAGTGGGTAGCCATTCAAGGACAACACTCTATCAAGTGGGTTGTCATCAAGGACAACACTCAGCATCATATTGCCAACAAACATCATATCACATCAAATTTACATCATTTACCAAGTCCATCAAGTCAAGAATAACTTCATCAGGTGGATTGCCATTAAGGACAACACATGTCAACAATCTCATGTCTTCATCTTCATTCAGTGGGTTGCCATCAAGGACAACACTCTGCATCATATTGCCAACAATATCCCCCTTTGGACTTGATGGTAACCATGATGGTGTTTGATCACAACAGATAGGTACATTAAGAATACAATGACATCATGTCACTCTCCCCATTCTTGGACACCATTCTTTCTCTTCATTCAAACACCATGTCACTCTCCCCCTTTGACATCAAGGGCAAAGGGCGGATCAAAACCAACACACTCTCCCCCCCTTTTCTCCTCATGTATAAGAAGCGTTCTGCAGATCTGATGTATACTGAAGTGACCAAGCTCCCCCTGAGTTCATGCTGGATCTTCAAACATATTTTTTAATGAAGTAAATGACTCTATGAACTTCCTATCACAAAAGACTCATACTTACATCAAATATCCAACCAAGTGGATTTACATATGAGACTCAAGTACCCAACCAAGTGGGTTTACACATTTCAACTCAGCTACCCAACCAAGTGGGTTTATAAAATTTGACTCAGCTACCCAACCAAGTGGGTTTATAAATTTGACAAGTCCTTACATAACTTTACAATTTTACATCATGGGTCTCAATAAGACCTTTTCATCAAATTACAAGTATGACTTTTCATGACCAATACCAGAAATACTTCAAGAAAAAGAACATATTTCAGAACCATCATAATGCCAATAATGCATTATACTCAGCAAGGCTAATGCTCCCCCTGAATTTGTACATCCAAGCATCCTTTCCATATGGCTAGATACATGGTTATGCATGCGTCTACAGCTTCCTGATCCATCAAGGCATCTTTATCAAACATCAGTGAAACAATATTACCAGGAAGCCGGAACACCACCGAGAGATACCAGGAGATACAACTGACCTTTGCTGTTGTCTTTGAAAGAATGCTAACCCAAACATAAATTTGTCACGACAACCGGACATCAGCGGTTTTGTAATAGCGAACTACTTTATATATATTTGTGTTTCAGGAAATCCACATATCCAATACCATCTTCTATATTTCAACTAGATCTGATCCTTTGTGAGGCAAAGACAGTGTTCAGCTTCTTTCTGAGATATTTGAATGCTTCCCTAGAATACATATAGATAGAACAATGTAGTTGTGTCTTCAAGCGTCAACCAAGCCTTCAGATTCTTTGCAGCATCAATACATTCTTTCCAAGAGAATTTATCATACCAGAACAGCATCTTCACATAAGTGTCAAGAAATCATCCATGTGGTCCAACATCACCATGATCTTTAAGATTTAACATGAAGTAATATATGTAGGGAAAAGATCTCAACCATAGTAGCAAACTATGCATGATCTATTCTTATCTCTGAATCATAATACTTCCAATCTCATCCAATAGATAAACTTTAGCAAACAGTAAATAGGGTTCATTCAAAGTCTCATCATAATAAACCATGTATCAAGCCATCATCATTTGAGCATGAGTATCACAATAACCAAAGAATAAGCAGTCATAGTGCCAATAATGCAATCATTAGTATTCAACCTGCTGCTACCCCTGAACCAGTGCTCCTCCTTAACTTGTGCAACCTGAACACCTTTATCAGCAAGTCATCAGCAACAATCTCTCCATGATCTGTCCTTATCTTTGAATTACAAGACTTTCATCTCAGCAATGAATACTCTTCATCAAGAAGCAAACAAGACTCATCCATAATCTTCAACTGTCATCCCAATTCTCTTATCATTAAAGCATACGCGACTGTGTCTGCTGGAACTCGCGTGTATACGTGACTTTTGTTCAACGAACCTGCATATGGAAAGTGAAGCATAGAAATTTTCACATTCCTTCATCTCCCCCTGAATTTGTACTTCCTGTACTTGTCTTCTTTACATCAGATGTACTGTCAGAAATAAACATAACCAGAATTATTAAATCAACCATGAGAATCATCATACATTGCTCCCCCTGTGACGATACATTACTAAGCTCCATAATGTTTCTCACATCACTTCTGCAGTCATTAAGAGAAGTAAGCTTCAAAAGCTGATGACTACAGTAAATTCAATATTCCCTATGTTTCTGACCGGTCCTCCTTCTTTTTCCAAATTTTCTTGAACTTTCTAATTGTGTGCTGATAATTGTCCACTTTCTCAGATCTGTTCATCCTGCATTCTTTTTCTACATGTCCATACTTGTTACAAGAATAACATCTCATGTGTCCAGAGAAATAAGCATAAGAATCATAATGAGTATTTCTAATCTTCCTTCTTTTGCAATCAGCTGCTTTATGTCCATACTTGTTACATGAAAAACAATATCCCTTGAAGAAACCAAAGTACCTTTCTATGTAGGATCTGTTTGTTTGTGGCTGAAACAATCTGCTTCTGCAATTGGCTGCAACATGTCCATGATTATGACATTTAAAGCATTCAACATTATTGAATGATTTCCTTTGAGAATTCATGATTGTTGGTTGACCTTTTGTTTCTTTCAACACTTCAGATTTTGCATTGATGTCCTTTGATTCTTTAGCACCTCCTTGTGAACTAGAATCTCCTTTAACCGTTTCATGAAAACCGAGACCAAGTTTGATAGAGGGAGACCTTTGACTACTAAGAATATTGTCCAGAATCTTAGTACTATCTTGAAATCTCAACAATTTATCTTTTTCTTCTAATTTACCTTTGAGAATATTTACCTCAACCTCCAAGCTTTGGCATTGCTTCTTCATACTTTCTTCAACCCTTCTTCCTTCTTCTACTTGATCATTCAGTTTCAATATTTATTCTTTCAACCCATTTTCTTGTTCTTCAAATGCTAGTAGAAGTTCTTCATGCTCCTTATTCGATGCTTTGAGATCTGCTTTCAGAGAGATGATTTCTGCTTCAAGTCTTTCATTCTTCTTATTTGATTCTTCCAGATTTATTTTGTGAGCGATGAGTTCTGCTTCAAGTCTTTCATTGTAGTTGGTTACTTCATCGTAAATCCCTTGATACTCGTTTATATGTTCTTTCATTCTGGATATCACCTCTTTGTAGATAGAATCTTTCTCTTTAAGTGATCTTTGTTTTTCTTCAACTTTGATCTTGAGAGCTTCTTCTAGATCCATAGCATTCCTTTCACTATCTTCATCATTGCATGCACCAGAAAGTGAATCATAAGAACAACTATCAATACCTGATTTATCTTCTTCATTTTCTGCTGCACATGTTTTCTGAGATATCTCCTCTTCAGTAGCCTTCTTCTTTTGCTTCCTTCCCATTGCGACGGATCTCCTTCAAGCGATCAAGCTTCTGCAGAAGGACCTGGCTTTGATACCAATTGTTGGGAAAAATATTGAGGGGGGGGGGGTGAATCAGTATTTACTGCATACTCAAAACTTTTTACTTTTTCATTCCTTAAAACCCATACACTATTTTCCTTACGTAAACTCGCGTATACACGTGGATATCTTTCATACAACTCGCGTATACATAGAGATCTAATTATGTCATTAATTCTTCACTTATATCATTCCATCATTCATTCATCAGATGTTCAATAAACAATAAACATGTGCTGTAAGAACAGAATAAACCATCACACAAAGCATCACACATGAACATCAGGATTTTAGGTGGAAACCCAAGTCGGGAGAAAACCACCGCTGCAGTTGCTCAGCCTTCAATATTTTATTATAGAGAAAACATCTTACAACATATGTACTGGCACAGACTCGTACCAGTACGCAGGCACCCACCTGCACTCGTTTACCAGCCTCTCCTGGAAGGGAGCACCAACCCCCTGCTCTCGTTTACCAGCCTCTCTTGGAAGGGAGCACCAACCCCCTGCTCTCATTTACCAGCCTCTCCTGGAAGGGAGCTACAACCCCCTGACTGAAGGCTACAACCCTCAACACCTCTTTGGACCACGTTTCATCAATTTTCACACTGGATCCAACAACTTCAATAGAGCATAACTTGTAGGCCACGTTTCATTATATTTTCAGACTGGACCCACTCCATACATTTAAGCACAGTCAAATATCATCAACAGATAGCTATTACACAGCAAAACAGATTAGACATTTATTACCACAGACTTCAGCAAACCCTAGTTTGCATACGTGCTTTCCTTTCACTGATGTCGCGTATATACACGCTTCCATTCACATAAACTAGCGTATACATTTGTTCATACTTCAGGACTGATACGCGCCTTCTCTTTACCAAACGCGCATATATACGCGCTTCCACTGTAATGAACTAGCATATGGATCTTCAACCATTACAGAGCTGCATACTTCTTCAAATCATATATTCAGTTCGGATTCAACCCTTTACTTCAGACATATGTTCGCCTCATCACAGATCTAATCACTCCATAAACAGATCTAGTAGATACAAATACATTTCAGATCTAGATCCCCTTCTTCATCATTTTCTTCATTGGTGCATCATGCATTCAGATCTATCATTCAATTGTAACCCTTTCCATTCAAATATACTTCAGAGAGAAGTATTCATTCAAGCTCAGACATCTTGCACTCACGCTCACCCTTTGCACAATGAATTTCTTCTCCTTATATAGGTTTACCCTTTTTCAATACCATGAGCCAAAACCACATTACTTCCGATGGTATTCCTGGACGGGGTCACGTAGACGAATCATTACTCAATACAATGGGTTAATACCATGGTGTTTACCCCTGGTTTTTCACTTTAAGAGCGCTTTTTCCCATACGCGACTTGGCACGTCATTTCCCACGTGCATACGCGACTTCTCTTAGACAAATCCGCATATGCCTTGAGGCATACTCTTTTCATCATAGATCTAGCACTTACTGAATTCCTTTCTTCATTTCCTTCTATACTCACTGTAGGTACATCAGATTTACATTATTTAACAAGTTCATCAAGACATATTCTATCAAGCACAACTTCATCAAGTGGGTTGTCATTCAAGGACAACACTCTATCAAGTGGGTTGTCATCAAGGACAACACTCAACATCATATTGCCAACAAACATCATATCACATCAGATTTACATCATTTACCAAGTCCATCAAGTCAAGAATAACTTCATCAGGTGGATTGCCATTAAGGACAACACATGTCAACAATCTCATGACTTCATCTTCATTCAGTGGGTTGCCATCAAGGACAACACTCTGCATCATATTGCCAACAGAAGTGTGTTCTTCAGGAGTGGCATTTGAGCTTGCACACTTTCAGATTTGTTTCTCTTTTTTGGTATGGGGCTATACCTTTCTTATTTTCACAATCTTCCCTCTTTTCTTTCTTTCATTATTTTTGTATTTTTGATTTTTCTTCAAAGTAGAAAACAACAACTAACTACATGCTCAGAATTGAGCTTTATTGAAATTCCTATCTATCCCACTCTAACTTGGAATATTTACATGTTTAGCTAATGAAATCCCTCTTCCAGTTAACCAATCCAGTAAATGATTCCATGATTGGTCCTTCTTCAACTCCTTGGGCAGGCTGGACAAACAAGGCCACTCCCATTCCTTTTGTTTTTTAGCGGCAGTGCTAAATAATCTTCTTGCCTTTGGTAATACACTGCTCCTAATGACCTCTATCCCTTCCTCAAATATTTTAAATAAATGATCATAGGGATCTTGAAACCATTCCTGGTTATGAGTATTGGGAAGATGTGTTTCTGTTAGCCATCAGTATTTTTTTACATGTTAGTGATGACTATATCTATAGCTGAGTTTCCTAGAAACTGTTTTCCTTATGTCAATATGTCATCTAGAAAACCCTCCTAAAACTTTTTTTGCCTTTCTACTTTTCAGTCCACCCCTGTCGAAATCAAAACCTCATTATCACTATCCTATCTAGCTTCAGCCTTCTTGATCTGCCCATCAGCTTTAAAAGGCAAATCCACATCTGTTTCAAAAGTCTCCCCTATGTTAGGAAATGGCGCTTTAAGACATTTCACCCTTGGCAATCATCAAAAAGCCAAAAAGCCTCCATCTACTACAGACCAACCATGAATGACCTCCCATTCTGCAAATGAAATTGACAAACAGCTCTAAGTCGCGCCACTCACACCCCCTAGATCTCAGCACTGCATAAACCCCAATCTCAAGCTGACTATTAGGTGTTTCATAGTGTTTTATGGTTTCTACAAAGACAGGAAATATAACTTCATCTCAGGAGGAAATGCTTGAATTTATAGTTAGAGGAACAACTGCTTATAAATGTATCTTGAGCCTGAGATATGTCTGCAAAACAGAAAGCTACTCATCCAGAACTTACAGCTCTTTGCAGCATGAAAATCACAGTAAGAAAGGGACACCACTGTCTCAGCAAACTGGTAAATTTTCATGGCCCAGAACCTCCTTCATTTACAAGCAGAGGGTTAGGGCGCCTCCTTCATCCACAAGCAGAGGGCGCTGGCCAGTATTGATTTGAAGATTGCAAAAGTCCAGGTTTGCCTTTTACTGAACAGTGAAACAATATCTCTAGGTTTTATGAATGTGAGTGATGATCATAACAGGAATAGAGTTTGAAATATGCTAGCTCAAAGGAAAAAGATTCTGGTCTGATAAAGGAGGTCCTCTGAAGCTTTCAAATCATGTGAATTGTTGAACTTTAGAAAGGCATGTCATTGGTAAAAATTCCAATCATAAGTAGCCTGCTTGTCCACAAGATCAAATGGAATAGATGCTGACAAAAATGCCATTACACAGGCAGAAAGAAAGTTCTTGGTTTCTCAAAAGGCACTGACCTCCATAGTCACAGAGACTATTTTTCAAGTAATTTTTCATAAGTTGATTAAAGCAAATAATGATTTTTCAGTCACCCTCAGAGCAGTGCAGGGAGACATTGTCACTTTGGCTAGGTTTTCTTCTGAAACACAGTGGTGATTGCAAACAGAGGTGCCAGTCTTGATGTTTTTTAAAGTTGATTGCTTACCATCATAATCAAGCAAACCCTTGTCATGCAGCCTTATCACATAATCCTCATATACTTTGCCAAGTGAAGGGCCTCCTCCTTTTATGAGCAGATGGCCAAAGCATTGGATGTTGTTAAAGACTGATAGATCTAAGAGACAATGAAAGGAGACAAAGGAAGAAAGCTAAAGGGTCTTTACACCAGGTAAAAGTTAGGGTTGATGATTTAAAAGTATTGATTTTCCTATTCAAATGAAAATTTATTTTTCAAGAAATACATCATGATAAACAGGAAACAATATGAATATGCATGCATTGATACCAAAAAGGAACAGTTTCTTTAAGGGAAAGGGTTAAACAGCACCCCACTGTCACCTGCCCAGGAGTCTAAGAGAGATCCTTTTGAGTAAACAGAGAAGTATAGTGTGAAATCATGCAACCAAAAGAGGGCGCTTACAGTCCAGGGAGAAGCTTATAAATCGCCTGGAAGCAGCAATTATCAAACACATTGGAAGAACACAGGCTATCTCCTGTTAAATGACAAAACAGTCGCCAAGGTTTGTCAAAATGCTCTTTGACACATTATGATTGATTTTCTTTAGATTATCACTAAGAAGGTAAAACAGTGGACAAAGTTGAGCTACAGAATGCATGATGAATAGGTATACAATGTTATAAGTGGACAAAGAAGTGGTTTGATAGATTGTCAGTTTTGGAGTTTGGAGCAAATGCATCTTTCTCATCATTCAAAAAGACAGATACATCATAGGTAATGTACCTATAAGCAGGAAATTATTTCGGTAAAAAGGGTCACCTTCTTGAAATCAAGAAACCATGACCAAGTCCAAATAGGGTCAGCAAACTTGGCATCCACAACAAAATTAGGGTTAAGGAGCGCCCGGGCAGTTTGTTTCAAAATGATTTTCTGATCAAACAGAGATGAAATTTACAAAATTGAGAGAGGTTTTTGTCCCTCATAGGTTCAAAAATAAAAACGTCCTTCAGTTTCTACACAGGTATCATGGTTTGTGAGAAACATGAAAAATACAGATGTCACGGGAGAATTTCTGCACTAGGATTCATCATTTTGACCAGTGATGGGACAGTCAGATTTTGAACAGTCAATTGGACTCCAAATGAAAAAATTAAAGTTTCTATGGAAAATATACTTCCATATCTTTCCGATGAGCCATCTCGGGCCAAATTCCGACAAAAGGAAGGCATCCAAAAGTAGCCTGCAATCAACGCTATGTTTTTCTGCACCAGCATACACCATTTTTGACCAATGATGGTACAGTCAGTTTTTGAAGGATCAAATGGACACCAAATGAAAAAATTAAAGTTTTTCTGGAAAGTATACTTCCACATCTTTCCAACGAGCCATCTCGTGCCCAATTCCAACACCGGGAAGGCATTCAAAAATGGCCTACAAACAGCTCGATGCATTTCTGCACCAGGATTTACCAGTTTTGACCAGTGTTGGGAAAATCAATTTTTGAAGAATCAAATGGATAGAAAATGAAAAAATTCAAGTTTTTATGGAAAGTAGACTTCCACATCTTTCCAATGAGCCATCTCACGCCCAATTCTGACACCAGGAAGGCCTTCAAAATGGACTGAAAACTTGCGCGACACTCCTGGAAAAGTGTGTGACGCGCCTGTGCACAAATTTTACAAAGGGATACACTGCTGCACGACGCGCCTGTAGCAGCCTGCTGCACTCCTGTAGAAATGGTCAAAAATTTGCCTAAAAACCTTTAAAAACTCTTTCTAGAGCTGCTCAAACAGTTAAACAAGGGGCTGCCATCCATTTTTGAGGGTCTTGCTACAATTCAAGGAGATGTATTAAATCTTTTGAAAAATTTTGTTACTAAGGGAGGTTGGAGGAGTAATTCAATCAATTTCAAGGAACTTGGAGCTAGCCTCAAGCAGGTTCTGCAGAAAGTTCATCATGAAGAGTTGCAACTAACTATAAGACAATTTTGTTTTTGAAAAATAGGGAGACAGTGAATTCTGCCAAGAAGAGGTCCCTCCTTCATTCATTAGCAATTAGACAGAGCATTGATTGTTTCTGAGGTTTCTCACCAACTGTGAGACAAGTTCAGGTCACAGTGAGCCAGCAACTAAAAGCTTCTGCATAACATGATGATTAAAGGCAGAGCTGATTGAGACAGAAGGTTGACAAAGTGCAGACATTTTGCCAAATGAAGGGCCTCCTTCATTCATAAGCAGAGGGCCAGGGCATTGACTGTTTTCAAAGTTTGATTGAACAGAGAAAAATGTGAAGAGAACCAAAAGGAAAAAGCAGGGGTACCACTGCCATCAAAGGAGATCAAGCTCATCTCTTAGCAGGTTTTCTCTCAAAAGGACAGTCTGCAGCTCAAACAAAACAAGATTGAAGAAGTAATTGATAAGAAAGGTCATTGCACAGGACAAAAGAAATAATGATTATGTTTAAAGAGAGATAGTTAGCTTCCTGATACATAAAGGAATGTCTCAAATTGATTATCATAAGTAGACAGAAGGAAATATAAGCTCATTTCCCCAAGAGGTGTTGCAGCTAGCTGTACAGGTTCACAACATACCAGAAGCACTTTGGCATATTTTCAATTTCTGGAGAAAGATTTTAAACAAGTATAGGCATGTTCATCATAAAAGGGCAAAGGTACCATATCAGTGCATCTTGAGTAAAAATAGGTGTTAAAGAAATTTCCCTTTTCAAATAGACAGAGGTGAATAGAGCATCAGCAAATACAACTGCATTTTGCATCCACAATCAGAAAATAGGTTTAAAGGACACATGGTAGTCAAGACAGTTTCAAGGAGAGGCCTTGTCACCTTTAAAGCAGCTAGAAAAGACACTTTGAAATCTAAAGTCAAAGGGGTTAAATATATCTCTGTGCAAAATGGAAGAATCACTCCATAACTCTTCGGCATGTTATTTAGCAAATGTCACATTTTGAAAAGGAAAATGGAAAGGTCAGCAGTGACAAAAAGTCATTTTTCAAATATACCAAATACAGTGAATAGAGTTGGCCCTTGGAAAAAATCACAACCCTTGCCACTGTTCAACTAAAATACACAGATCCTCCTCACCAACAGTTTTCAAAAGTAGAGGCCCCTCTTAAACACATTCGAAGTCACTTTGTTTCATTTCAAATAGACAAAGGCAGTAGTGTAAAGTGAGAAATCTTTCAAGCCCTCTCGAATCAAGCTCAAAGACGTATTGGCTTCTTCACTTTCAAACATGGTAAAAGACCGTTGCCCTCCATTTTTCATTTGCAAAAAACATAAAGGAATACTCCTCGGGCTATCCTGGAGATCGAAGAAAATGTTTTCGAGCAATTGCACAGAGTTATCATGCTTAAAGAAACGCGCGGCGCGCCTGTACACCTGTGCGGCGCGTTTAGACGTGCAAATTACAAAGTCCACACGAGCGCGCGACGCGCTGCCGGGTGCGCGCGCGCACACATATGTTTGTCCGAGGTCGGCTGACTTCCGTGGCACGGCCGGCTTTCCGCGCGGTGTCACATGCATTCAAAAAGCTGGCGTCGCGCTTGTGATAAACTTCCAAGATGCCTCCAAACTAATTTCAAAATAGCTCCAACTTGCAAACAAAAGAGTGAAATGATGTTTCAAGGGTTTTTTCATGTTGCCCTCCCTTTGAATCAAATTACTAGTCAGGATTATTAAGCAGTAAGGGTCATGGTGTAAGTCAAATGTGTTGAGTGCCATTTCTGAAAAGGGGTTGCGGTGGGTTGAAGAATGAAGTGATAATTCAAGTTCCGATGAGCCCATAATTTCCCGTAAAAATGCTAAAACAACATATTCCTGAGTTTGTCAAACATGAAGAACATTCTAGTTGTTTTAGCACAACATACAAACTCTGTCAGCTATGTGCACTAGTGATGACATTTTTTTGAGGATAGTTGTTTTCTTGTTTAAAGGTCTGGGCCTGAAATGACTTTGTTTTCTCAACACTGTCTTATTGAAAGTGGTATATTTTGATTGATGACAAAAGACCAAACAAACTGTCCCCTGAGCAATATTAAAGGTAAAAGCACTGTTTGAAGGCAGAAAAACAGTATTGGAACAAATGAAGTAGTGGGCCTATTTTCAAACATGGTAATCAAGCATATGTTGCTCAGTAAATGTTAGAGGTCATCTTTGTGTGATAGAAAGCAAAGTAAATGATACCTTTTCTGTCCATTAAAAAGACTTTAATAAGGGATTGTATGTCTTTTATTGGCCTTGTTTTTATTCTTGAAGTATACTTGTTAAGTAGCAGGCAAATGATAAAAACAGTGGTTTGAAAAGAGCAGAGAATTTTATGTTTAAAAGGTCATCTCAGTAAGGTAGTGTATGTCATAATCCATGTAAGGGAAAAGCAAAGACATATCAGTTTGTTGATTGTGAGAGATGGTTGTTGTGGACTAACTACAGGGTTGTTTTTGTTCACACCAAAACTCAAAGAACTAGCGACCTTACACCATCACAGTAACCCTTTGACTGTTCAACTTATATGGACTGTGTTTTTGTCCTTAAGTCTACTGGTTGAGTTACATACAAAAGAGGAAAGGCAATGTTTTCAGGAGCAGCAGGACAGTGGTGAAGATGAGCAGCAGCAGGAACTAGAGGAGGAGAGTGCTGAACAGCAGCAGCTCAGCAGTTTGAGCAGCAGCATAAGGATGATGATCAAGAACAGCAGTTTTTAAGGAACGCCTAGCACGGAAGGAAGGGAAAAGCATATCAGCCCTTGATATTTTGGCCTCAGCTTTGAAGCATGTTGCTATAGACCCTTAAGGGTCATGCATGCCAATTTTCGGCCTTTTTCAGCAACTTCTTGTTTTTTGGCATTTTTTGAGTTTTTGGCCGAAAACTCATAATTTCGCCATTTCAGTTTGATGAGTTGTAAAGGGAGGAGGATGATACCGATGGATGCCATAATTCCATGAGCAGGTCTCCAGCGATTTTCAGGGCATTTGAGGATCATTCGCCCCTTCAAATTGGCGAAAAATGCCCTCTTTTTGCACATTCTGCCCGCCATATCAGCAGTCTGCTATTTTCTGGGTTTTTGCACACATGTACAGTTTTGAGGGACTTCCAGAGATCAGATTGAGGTGATTTCAGTTGTGCCGGAAAGCAGACACAGAGAGCTTTCCAACGGGCCATCATGAGCCTCATTTTGACACTGGGAAGGCTGCCATTTTCCTTCAGTAAGTCAGGGGACCTTTTTCAGGCATAAATATGAAGTATTTTTGTAATTTTTGAACCTCAAAAATCTGCTTTTCCCAAATGTGCGTTGCTTCTTTAACAGGAAATGATGTAAGTCAAATATAATTTCCGTTTTTACTTGATTTTAGATATTTTATGGGATATTTTGTGCCTTGGGCTTTGCAAGCCTGAGGACAAGTTTAGATATTTTGACTTGACGAATGGGATGGCTAGTTGCTCCATGAGTTTTCCTTCCTCTAACTGTTATCCACAAGGATTCATTGTAAAAACAAGTGAACTTGAGAGAAGAATTAATACATTGTTCATATAGGCTTTGAAGAATACACTTGAGTTATGTTTTTTGGGCATTTGCCTCTTGGAAGGACGTAGTTCCTCTTGGATGCCTTTGAGGAATGATGAAGGATTGTTGATGGATTCCATAACATGGTAGAATGGTATAGTTTTTCTTGCCATGTTTTTTGTCTTCTAGTTTTCATTCATAATTCATTTTTCTTGCTGCTATAGATCAGTAAAGATTGATTTTGAGACATGCCCATGGAGGCACCTCAAAATCCCTGGATCTTCATAGCTTGATGTTTTCTTCTCCCTTAGTTATGCTAAAGAATTCTTAGCTGCTCTTTAGTAACCTAAGGTATTGTTGCTAAGTTTTATTCATCAGTTCTATGTATGTTGAGTAGGATGTATGGTTTTCCCTACCTACCTATAAGCTGCCCATAGTTCTTTCCATAAAACTTTCTCTTTGATTGATTTGTTGATCATCTTGTTGAACCAAGGGGGCCTAGTCTCGATCTAGCCCTTTGCCTAAAACTATGAAACTTGTTTGTCCAAGTGCCCAATAACTTAAAGACTGTGTTTAGGCGTTCCGGCATAGTTTTATGAGTTGTTAGTTTGTCTTATGTGTTTTCCCCAAAGTCTGATAGCCATTTCCCAAAGTTAGAGGGTCTTATACTTCTATGCATGGCTGGAATGTTTGTTTTCTGTGTATTAATTAGCTCATAGTTATACTTAGCATGATTAATGGCTTGCTATAACATGTTTATGTCTGCTATAAACTAGTTACACTTGAAATCCCTTGTCTTTCACCAACTTGTTGTCCATTTAATCCATTTTGCCCAAAGATCCCTTCTACCGTGAATCAAATCGGCCCTACAGCAGCTTTACATCATCACCTCATAGCTTCGTTGACCTGTTTGACCCCATAGCCCAATTTATCTACATCTTGTTATCCAGTTTATGTATTTGATTAGTTTTATCCCTCACAAACTTAAAAACTAAAAAAACTAAAAACACACTTCATAACTAGCCTAATATCAGAACATTGCAAGTAAACACACCGACATCTTTTGCACATATAGAGAGAGCCCTCTCTGAGTCCAGGAAGGCTAGGTCCTTGGGCTCCAAAGCTTGGTTTGATGTTACATCATCATTTGGCTAGCCAATCGCCCAAATCACGGGACCCTAACATAATGGAGATCACGGTGGGACTTATTGAGTACATAACAGTCTAGCAAACTTTTATAGGTTCCTTAGTCCTTCAACTTTTAACTTAAACCATCAGCCTGTAGAATCATTTAGAGTAAAATCTCTGTTTCACCATCTTAGCAAAGTGATGAATCAGGTTTATAACACTCTCATAGACTAGGCTGCACATAAAACTCAGAAAAACCCCAAAAAAGCTCCCTTAGATTGGTTTTTGTCAGTACTGGTGGTGGACCATACACATATACCTCAAAACAACTAAAAATCCACCTAGCGACTCCACTAGCCTCCAGTAGGCCTTACTACCTTGCTAAAATTTTAGAATTCCATCCGATTTAGCCACCTCATCGCCACCCTAACATAATGGCGATCACGGTGGGACTTTGAGTCAAAACATCCTAGGTATCCCTTAGAAACTCTCAGATCTCAGTCAAACTTAGAAGAGTAGAATCTGGTTGTCTCACCATCCTAGCAAAATGATGACTCAGCTGTAGGACACTCTTCCAAACCTTAGGATTGCATAAAAACTCAAAAAACCCCAAAAACTCCCTTAGATTGGTTTTTGACAGTATTGGTGGTGGACCATACACATATACCTCAAAACAACTAAAAATCCACCTGGCGACTCCACTAGCCTCCAGTAGGCCTTACTACCTTGCTAAATTTTAGAATTCCATCCGATTTAGCCACCTCATCGCTAACCTAACATAATGGTGACCACGGTGGGACTTATTAAGTTCATGACAGTCTAGAAAACTTCTATAGACTCCTTAGTCCTTCAATACTAAGCTCAGACCATCAGCTTGCAGAATCATTTAGAGTAAAATCTCTGTTTCACCATCTTAGCAAAGTGATGAATCAGGTTTATAACACTCTCATAGACTAGGCTGCATGTAAAACTCAGAAAAATCCCAAAAAAGCTCCCTTAGATTGGTTTTTGTCAGTACTAGTGGTGGACCATACACATATACCTCAAAACAATAGACATTCCACCTGGCGACTCCACTAACCTCTAGTAAGCCTTACTATTTTACCAAATTCTAGGCTACTATCCGATAGAGCTATCCCATCACTCACTAACATAACGGGAGATGGTAAGACATTGAGTACATGACAGTCTAGCAAACTCTTATAAACTCTTTGGTCCTTTAGGTACCATAAACAGGCAGGCAGTCCATAGACCCTTTTAGAGTAAACTCTTTTTGTTCTCATCACCCTAGCAAAGTGTTGAAACAAGTCTAGGATACTTTGAAACATAGGCTGCACATAAAAATCAGAAAATCCAAAAACATTCTCAGATTAGTTACTGGTGGTGGACCATAGCTATCTTCACAAAAACAACCCAGTTCCACCTGGCGACTCCACTAATTCATCCCTTTTACTTTTGACCATCCCTCGCCTTAGTAAAGTTTTAGAAAAAATCACTCATCCAGAACATTCACCAATATCATTCTCTCTAAACTCTGGATCTCAAATCTGGCTTCACGAAGAATCAATACCAGATCCCATCCAGACCCAAATCCCCCTATCATAGTAGATGACCCAGAAAAGATTCTGTGGCAAGCTTCTGAAACTGATCATCTAGCTACTGATAGATCCATCCGTAGAACAAGATCTGTACCTAAACATCGCAATATCCTGCTAGATTCACCTTTGGAACTAGAGTCATCACAAGCTCTTCCCCAAAGAAAATCATATAGTAAGATAAACTTTAACGATCTTGAACCCCTAAACCCACCACAGAGTCCTAGTAGAGAAGCTTCACCTACCACTCCTCCTGATTTCCAGCTTCTTTATCAGTTTGGCTCCTATCATCCTAGATCTGCTCAAAACCAAATCACTAGTCCCAGTTCATCCGCCACACCTGTTCAAACCACTTCATTTCAGCCTACTAGTCCTCATCTTGTACATCACCCATTAGCTCCAGTCATGGCAGCCTGGTATGCACCTTTGGTGTTGCCACCACCTTTAGCTCCTCTCCCAAACAAATATCAAGACAAAATCCCACACTTCACTAGAGAAGACACCACCACACGTCAACAGCATATAAGTAGAATGACTGATGCTTATGAATACCTGGAGGTACAAGACAAGACTGTCAGAATGAGAATATTTTCCCAAAGTCTTGGTGGTGAACCCAAAGCATGGTTCAAAAGCTTAGCTCCAAATAGCATCCATGATATCCCCGAACTACATCAAGTCTTCAGAAATAGGTGGGAAATCCGAAGAAACCCCATTCAAATCCTGTCAGAATATAACAATCTAAAACGGGAAAATGGGGAAAGTGTCCAAGCTTACTGTACAAGGTTCAACAGTGTGTATAACTCCCTACCACCTCATTTCAAACCTCCACTTGGTCTAGCCTTGGCGAAATTCCCCGAGGGGTTTGATCCTGACATGACATATCATCTGAGAGACAAAGATCCCCCTACCTTGGAGGAAATGCAACAAATAGCCATAAAAGCAGATGCTAACTTAGCAGAAAAGAGGGCTAGGACTAGATCAGAAAGGAAGGTCACCTATAGAGACGAGGTCTCCACTTCATCACCTTCCCTAGATCCTAGAATAGATGACTTGGTCAAATCCATGGCCAAAATGTGGGAAAAGATAAATGAAAAGGCTCCTGTTAGGGACAACCAGCCAAACCCTCCAATCAGAAACCGAAACCAAAACTTTAGGAGGGAACAGCCCCAAAACAGACCAAGGAAAAATGACCAACATATTAGGCCACCATTCAATGAAAACTATGTGGAAGAGGATGACAGGGACACAGAACCTCTTGATGAAAGTCATCTAAATCTCGTAGGGTCTGATAATGAAAGCGAGGTATACCTCACTGCAGAAGAACAAGAGCTATGTTCTCCTAATCAGGATGAGACCAACTATGAAGATCTCGACGATCCTGCCTTAGACTTTCAAAATGCCATAATAGAAGCTCACCGGCAGTATAATCTTAGAAGCAGAAAAAACCAAAACCATTCCAAAAAGAATAGCCCTGACCATACCAAAATCTCTGATAAAATCCTAAATGAGACCGTGGATAGTAGCAAAATTAGTGCCCAAAAGACTGACCAAAACAAAGGTAAGGCCATTCAGACAAGTATTAGCTCAGATACTCCTAGTACCTCTATAGAAACCCCAAAGTTGACTGTATCAAAAGAAGTCCCAAGCCAAAGTCAGCGAATTAAGAACATAGAAAAGGTTATGTCTGAGAAAGCTGAAACAAATCTGCCCAAACTACCTACTCCTTTTAGCTTCGAAGGGGAAATTTCCAAAATAAAAATTACCATACCCCTTACAGAGCTAATAACTATAGATAGGTATAGATCTCAAATCTTCAAAGTCTTTGACCTAGAGAGCAAGGCTGATACCTTGAATCTAACTGACGACAAAGCCGAGCTTTTATTTGGCCCTAAAGTAGAAGGTGAATACCAAGAAGGATCTATTTCTCCTTTCTACATAAGCTTAAACATCCGGGACAAAATATTACATAATGCCATGTTAGATTCTGGTGCCTCCCATAACCTCATGCCTAAAGCAGTCATGGAAAACCTAGGATTGGAAGTGACCCAACCTTACAAAAACCTATATTCTTTCGACTCAAGTCAGGTCAAATGTTTAGGTCTAATAAAAAATCTAGACTTTTCCCTAACACAACTACCATCCAAAAACTTAGTCATGGATGTAGTAGTGGCTGATATCACACCCAAGTATGGAATGCTACTATCAAGAGCATGGGCCGCCAAAATACAAGGTAGCCTTCAAATGGATATGTCATTCGCTACTATCCTAGTTTTCAACCAAACTAGGAGGTTATACCGAGAGGCTCGCATGAAATACATGGTTAGCAACAGAGATAAGCCAAACAATACCCCCATCTATTCCATTCATTCCAATTTAGATTCTTTTATCTTATACAATGAAGATGATATAAACAAGCAGATAAAAGAAAATGAAGACATGTCCAAACCATTACTGAATGAAGAAATCGATGACCAAAGTCCCAAGAAACCTGAGAAACAACTTAGTATCATGTATGAAAAGGAAACTCTTTGGAGTATAAGCTTTGATGGTTCTTGTGGCAAGACAGGTTCAGGAGCAGGCATCTGGATACACAATACTAAAGAAGGTCATTCTTTTAGATTAGAATTCCAATGTACAAATAACATTGCGGAATATGAAGCCCTTCTCATTGGTCTACACATGCTTAGAGACTTAGGTGCCAATAGAATAACAGCTCAAGGGGACTCAGAGCTTGTAATTAAGCAAATCAAAGGTGAATATTCAGCCAAGAACCCAAGACTGAGAGAATATAGGAATGCGGCTTTGGATATCCTTAAAACTTTTGAAAAATATGAGCTCACCTATATCCCTAGGATTCAAAACAATCTGGCAAATGAGCTCGCCTTTGCTGCAAGCACTAGCCAAATACCATGTATGAGTGAGCAATATGACATCCAAGTGAAACACCGCCCTACTATACCAGATAATCTTGACCATTGGCAAGTATTCCAAGATGATGATCAAATTGATGATTTCCTCCAATCTAGGAATGAGTTTGAAATAACCAAAACAGACTCAAGAGATGAAGAAAGGAAACCCAGCCTAAGTCAAGACCCATAATTAAATCTACCTTTGTGGACCAATCTAAACCTGGTAGACCATCCATGTGATAGGGAGATAGAAGAAGACATTGACCAAAGAGAACTCGAAGTCTTACACTGTGAGAATGACACCATACCCAGAGGGCTCGCACCTTTAGAAGAATTGTTTGACTTTAATGATGTGGCCAAAAAGCCTAAAATGGAATCTACAGAAGATGACATAGAGGAATACAACATAGGAAGCCCAGAAGAGCCAAAAAACATTAAACTATCCAAAACCCTCCCACCTAACATAAAACATGGGTACATAAATCTATTCAAAGAGTTTAAAGATGTGTTTGCATGGGGGTACCAAGATTTGAAATCATATGATACCAGCATCATCCAACATAAAATTCCCCTTAAAGAAAACCAAAAACCTTTTAAACAGAAGTTAAGAAGGATAAACCCGGTATTACTCCCATTGGTTGAAAAGGAAATTAAAAAGATGTATGATGCCGGGATAATAGTATCTCTCCGATACTCTGAGTGGGTCTCAAATTTAGTATCAGTTAGGAAAAATACTGGTGAAATCAGACTCTGCATAGATTTCCGAAACCTGAATAGGGCATGTCTGAAAGATAACTACCCTCTGCCCAAAATGGACCACATACTTCAGAAGGTCGTAGGCGCCAAAAGAATCTCGTTGCTTGATGGTTTTTCTGGTTATAACCAAGTATTGGTTTATCCTACCGATCAACATAAGACAGCTTTCACCACCCCTTGGGGCATTTTTATGTACGTTAAAATGCCTTTTGGATTGATGAATGCTGGTGCCACATTTCAAAGAGCCATGGACATAGCCTTCTCAGAAGACATAGGTGTTTTTATAGTCATATATCTTGACGATATAACAGTATATTCTAAATCAGATGAAGAACACCTAGTACACTTAAGAAAAGTTTTCAACAAATGCAGAAAGTATGGGTTATCCCTAAACCCCAAGAAAACACTCTTCGGTCTAGAAGAAGGGAAACTCCTAGGTCACATTATTTCGGAAGAAGGAATTAAAATAGACCCCCAAAGAATCGAAGGAATCCTACAGATAAGTCACCCCAGAAACATAAAGGAGTTACAGTCCTTTATCGGCAAGATAAATTTCTTGAGAAGATTCATCCCAAACCTTGCTGAGCTCCTGAAAGAGATCACAAATATGTTAAGAAAGGAGGTCGGGGTTAAATGGACTATAGAAGCCAAAAAATCTTTTGAACTAATCAAAAGGGCCTTAACTGAAACACCAATATTAATAAGCCCTGACTTTACCAAAGATTTTTACATTTTTTCATTTGCCTCAGAACATACAATAGCTGCGGTGTTGTTGCAAAAAACTGCAGCTGGGCAGGAGCAACCCATTGCCTTTTTTAGCAAGTCCCTAAGAGATGCTCCCTTGAAATATAACATCATGGAAAAACAGGCATTCGCATTGGTAAAAGCACTGAAGGATTTCCGAGTTTACATCTTGCATTCTCATGTCATAGCTTTTGTCCCTAATACTGTTGTCAAGGACATTCTGAACCAAGATCCCGATGGTAAGAGGGGAAAGTGGATTGCCATCATCCTAGAATATGACTTAGAAATCCGGCCTACCAAACTAGTTAAAGGACAAGGACTTGCAAGACTAATGGCTGAAACCAACCTCCAAGCTTTAGATATAAATTTTGCCGATACCTTAGAAGAACAGGAAGAGTGCACCCTTCTCCCTATCAGTCAAATATTTCTGGATTCACCTTGGTATGCAGACATTCTTTATGTATTAACTTATATGAATGCTCCTCCGACTTTATCAAAAACAAAAGCAAGATTCCTAAAACAAAAATCTTTAAAGTTTTTCATTATAGATAGTTTTCTGTATTGGAAAAATCCCACTGGTATGCTGCTTAAATGTTTGCTTGAGTGTGATGCAGAGAAAATTATGCACGAAATGCATGAAGGTGAATGTGGGGGCCATCTCTACTGGAAAACCACTGCAAACAAAATCCTTAGATCCGGTTATTATTGGCCTACCTTGTTCCCTGATACTCACAAACTAGTTATGACATGCCATAAATGTCAAATTTTTGATGTCAAGAAAAAGCTTTTACCTTTGCCCTTACATCCCATTATAGTAGAAGGACCCTTCCAGCAATGGGGTTTAGATTTCATTGTTGAAATTCACCCCTCCTCATCCGCCCAACATAAATGGATTCTCACAGCCACTGATTACTTTACCAAATGGATAGAAGCCATACCTTCCCGGAACGCTACTGATTCAATAATCATTTCGTTCCTAGAAAACAATATCCTATCTAGATTTGGCTGTCCCAGGAAGATCATTACAGATAATGCCGCCGCCTTCTCCTCCAAGAAAATGATAGACTTCTGTCACAAATACCATATTTAATTAGGACATTCCACAACCTATTACCCTCAAGGTAATGGTTTAGCCGAGTCTTCTAACAAAAGCCTAGTCAACATTATCAAAAAACTTCTTGAACAAAATCAAAAAGCATGGCATGGGAAATTAGTACACGCCTTATGGGCTGATCGATTAACCACCAAAAAATCCATAGGTATGTCTCCTTACCAGCTAGTTTATGGTCTAGATGCCATTTTCCCAACATCCCTAGGAATTCCAGTAATGAAACTATTACAAGAAGTCCAAATAGAAGAAAATGACATGCAAAGGAGAGTAAATCAGACTATCCATTTACAACAAACCAGAGAAGAAGTTTACCAAAGGGCTCAGTTAGCACAAGACAAAATAAAACAGATTTTTGACAAGAGAACTAAGGAAAATGATTTTCAGATTGGAGATAAAGTTTTAAAATGGGATTCTAGAAGAGAAGATAAAGGTAAACATGGCAAGTTTGAAAATTTATGGAAAGGGCCTTACATCATCAGTTCAGTCAGTGGAAATAATGCTTTCTTCTTACAAGAACCTGATGGGACTGAAATTTTTGGGGGTCCTGTGAATGGCAGGACATTGAAACATTATTTTTGTCAGGAGCTCCATTTTTGAGTTAGAAACACTTTCAGTCATTGTATATGCCATTGTTTGACATATTGAAAAATCAAAAACAGTAAAAGATAGGAAAGTCAAAAACAGTAAAAAGCAGAAAAGAGGGCAAGTGAAGATAGAACAAAGGCCCCATGTTCCAAAAACAGTCTTTCAGAAAGCGAGCAAGCCTAAATGCCGCTACTAGTGCTCCAATGTCTTGTTCAGCTATCTAGCCTAATCATAGCTGAACATGTTCAAATTTATTTGCTGATAAGTTAGTGAGTGCCAAGATAGTCAACATTGTGTAAGATTGACTTATCACAGAGCTTAGATTAGGGAGAGATTCTGGTTCCACATGCCTAAAACAGAACCAAAGAGAGAAGCGAGGGATAAAAAAACACATTGTAGATCTTAGCCCCGCTTGTCTAGTTTCCTTTTGTTGCAAAATAACATTTGTGTGTAGCTTGTCTTTTATGCCACAAATGCATGACAAATCAGACTGCCTAATCCTGATTTGATCATTTTTGAATTTCATGTTGTAGATTAGAGAATGAAATCCTGTCAAACTGCTTAATCTTGACAGTCGATCTAGTTTTAGGTAGAGAAATGAAAGAGTTCATCAGCTTAATCTGAACTCCCGGCAGATATAAGAGTAGAAATAGATAGGTTCATTTTGCAAAAAGAAAAATATGCATTGTCAAAAGGCTGCTAGTTCAAATGCGCCAAAGAGAAGAAAAAATGTTAGGAAAGATAGTGGGGTAGGTAGAAGTATCATTGATGTTAACCATGCTGTCATTTTTCGGAAATAACATCAAGAGAAGGGTAAATTTTGCGCCAATGGATAAGGCACTGGTCTTCATAAGCCAAAAATCTGAATTCTGGACACCTCCTGACGAGGAGCTGCCCTCCCCAAATGGAGCCACTGTTAGCCATCAGTATTTTTTACATGTTAGTGATGACTATGTCTACAGCTGGGTTTTCTAGAAACTGATTTCCTTATGTCAATATGTCATCCAGAAAACCCTCCTAAAACTTTTTTCACCCTTCTACCTTTTCAGTTCGCCCATGTCGAAATCAAAACCTCATTGTCACTAGCCTATCTAGCTTCAGCCTTCTTGATCTGCCCATCAGCTTTAAAAGGCAGATCCACATCTATTTCAAAAGTGTCCCCTATGTTAGGAAGTGGCGCTTTAAGACATTTCACCCTTGGCAATCATAAAAAAGCCAAAAAGCCTCCATTTGCTACAGACCAACTATGACTAACCTCCTACTTTGCAAATTAGTTTGACAAGCAGCCCTAAGTCGCGCCACTCACACCCCCTAGATCTCAGCACTGCATAAAACCCAATCTCAAGCTGACTATTAGGTTTTTCACAGTGTTCTATGGTTTCTACAAAGGCAGGAAATATAATTTCATCTCATAGAGTAAATGCTTGAATTTACAGTTAGAGGAATAGCCGCTTCTAAATGTAACTTGAGCCTGAGATATGTCTGCAAAACAGAAAGCTACTCATCCAGACTTTACACCTCTTTCCAGCATGAAAATCACAGTCAGAAAGGGATACCACTGTCTCAGCAAACTGGTAAATTGTCACGGCCCAGAACCTCCTTCATTTACAAGCAGAGGGTTAGGGCACCTCCTTCATCCACAAGCAGAGGGCACTTGCCAGTATTGACTTTGAAGATTGCAAAAGTCCAGGTTTGCCTTTTACTGAACAGTGAAACAATATCTCCAGGTTTTATGAATGTGAGTGATGATCATAACAGGAATAGAGTTTGAAATATGCTAGCTCAAAGGAAAAGGAGTCTGTTCTGATAAAGGAGGTCATCTGAAGCTTTCAAATAATGTGAATTGTTGAGCTTTAGAAAAGCATGTCATCAGTAAACATTCCAATCTTAAGCAGCCTGCTTTCCACAAGATCAAATTGAGGAGGTGCTGACAAAAATGCCATTACACAGGCAGAAAGAAAGTTCTTGGTTTTTCAAAAGGCACTGACCTCCATAGTCACAGAGACTATTTTTCAAGTAATTTGTCATGAGATGACCAAAGCAAATGATGATATTTCAGTCACCCTCAGAGCTGTGCAGGGAGACAGTGTCACTTTGGCTAGGGTTTTTCTGAAGCATAGTGGTGATTGCAAACAGAGGTGCCAGTCTTGATGTTTTTTAAAGTTGATTGCTTACCATCATAATCAAGCAAACCCTTGTCATGCAGCCTTATCACATAATCCTCATATACTTTGCCAAGTGAAGGGCCTCCTCCTTTTATGAGCAGATGGCCAAAGCATTGGATGTTGTTAAAGACTGATAGATCTAAGAGACAGTGAAAGGAGACAAAGGAAGAAAGCTAAAGGGTCTTTACACCAGGTAAAAGTTAGGGTTGATGATTTAAAAGTATTGATTTTCCTATTCAAATGAAAATGTCTTTCAAGAAATACATCATGATAAACAGGAAACAATATGAATATGCATGCATTGATACCAAAAAGGAACAGTTTCTTTAAGGGAAAGGGTTAAACAGCACCCCACTGTCACCTGCCCAGGAGTCTAAGAGAGCTCCTTTTGAGTAAACAGAGAAGTATAGTGTGAAAGCATGCAACCAAAAGAGGGTGCTTACAGTCCAGGGAGAAGCTTATAAATCACCTGGAAGCAGCAATTATCAAACACATTGGAAGAACACAGGCCATCTCCTGTTAAATGACAAAACAGTCGCCAAGGTTTGTCAAAATGCTCTTTGACACATTCTGATTGATTTTATTTAGATTATCACTAAGAAGGTAAAACAGTGGACAAAGTTGAGCTATAGAATGCATGATGAATAGGTATACAATGTTATAAGTGGACAAAGAAGTGGTTTGATAGATTGTCAGTTTTGGAGTTTGGAACAAATGCATCTTTCTCATCATTCAAAAAGACAGATACATCATAGGTAATGTACCTATAAGCAGAAAATTATTTTGGTAAAAAGGGGCGCCTTCTTGAAATCAAGAAACCATGACCAAGTCCAAATAGGGTCAGCAAACTTGGCATCCACAACAAAATTAGGGTTAACGAGCGCCCGGGCAGTTTGTTTCAAAATGATTTTCTGATCAAACAGAGATGAAATTTACAAAATTGAGAGAGGTTTTTGTCCCTCATAGGTTCAAAAATAAAAACCTCCTTCAGTTTCTACACAGGTATCATGGTTTGTGAGAAACATGAAAAATACAGATGTCACGGGAGAATTTCTGCACTAGGATTCATCATTTTGACCAGTGATGGGACAGTCAGATTTTGAACCACCAATTGGACTCCAAATGACAAAATTAAAGTTTCTATGGAAAATATACTTCCATAGCTTTCCCATGAGCCATCTCGGGCCAAATTCCGACAAAATGAAGGCATCCAAAAGTAGCCTGCAATTAACGCTATGTTTTTCTGCACCAGCATACACCATTTTTGACCAATGATGGGACAGTCAGTTTTTGAAGGATCAAATGGACACCAAATGAAAAAATTCAAGTTTTTCTGGAAATCCGACTTCCATATCTTTCCAACGAGCCATTTCACGCCCAATTCCGACACTGGGAAGGCATTCAAAAATGGCCTACAAACAGCTCGATGCATTTCTGCACCAGGATTTACCAGTTTTGACCAGTGTTGGGACAATCACTTTTTGAAGGATCAAATGGACACCAAATGAAAAAATTCAAGTTTTTCTGGAAGTTATACTTCCACAGCTTTCCAACAAGCCATCTCGCGCACAATTCTGACACCAGGAAGGCCTTCAAAATGGACTGCAAACTTGCGCGACACTCCTGGAAAAGTGCGCGACGCACCTGTGCACAAATTTTACAAAGGGATACACTGCTGCGCGACGCGCCTGTAGCAGTCTACTGCACTCCTGTAGAAATGGTCAAAAATTTGCCTAAAAAACTTAAAAAACTCTTTCTAGAGCTGCTCAAACAGTTAAACAAGGGGCTGCCATCCATTTTTGAGGGTCTTGCTACAATTCAAGGAGATGTATTAAATCTTTTGAAAAATTTTGTTACTAAGGGAGGTTGGAGGAGTAATTCAATCAATTTCAAGGAACTTGGAGCTAGCCTCAAGCAGGTTCTGCAGAAAGTTCTTCATGAAGAGTTGCAACTGACTATAAGACAATTTTGTTTTTGAAAAACAGGGAGACAGTGAATTCTGCCAAGAAGAGGTCCCTCCTTCATTCATTAGCAATTAGACAGAGCATTGATTGTTTCTGAGGTTTCTCACCAACTGTGAGACAAGTTCAGGTCACAGTGAGCCAGCAACTAAAAGCTTCTGCATAACATGATGATTAAAGGCAGAGTTGATTGAGACAGAAGGTTGACAAAGTGCAGACATTTTTCCAAATGAAGGGCCTCCTTCATTCATAAGCAGAGGGCCAAGGCATTGACTGTTTTCAAAGTTTGATTGAACAGAGAAAAATGTGAAGAGAACCAAAAGGAAAAAGCAGGGGTACCACTGCCATCAAAGGAGATCAAGCTCATCTCTTAGCAGGTTTTCTCTCAAAAGGACAGTCTGCAGCTCAAACAAAACCAGATTGAAGAAGTAATTGATAAGAAAGGTCATTGCACAGGACAAAAGAAATAATGATTATGTTTAAGGGAAGATACTTGAGCTTCACAATGCATAAGGAATGTCTCAAATTCATTATCATAAGTAGACAAAGGAAATATAAGCTGTTTCTAAGAGGCTGTAAGCCAAACTGTCTTGGATACATAACATACAGGCCTTTGGCTGTTTTCAGTTCTGGAAGGATTTAAACAAGTTTAAACATTGTGTCATAAAAAATAAGGCCATATCAGTGCATCTTGAGTAAAAAGAGGTATTAAAGAAAATTCCCTTTTCAAATATACAGAGGTGAATAGAGCATAAGAAAATGCAACTACATTTTGTACTCATAGTCAGAAAATAGTTTTAAAGGACACCTGGCAGTCAAGTCATTTTCAAGGAGAGGCCTTGTCATTTTTGAAGCAGCTATAAAGGTCACTTTGAAATTAAAAAAAAATCAAAGAGGTTAAATATATCTCCTTATCAAGTGGCAGAGGCACTCCATAAACTCTTTGATATATTGGTAAGCAAATGTCACGTTTTGAAAAGGAAAATGGAAGGATACGTGATGACAAAAGTCAATTTTCAAATATACCAAATACAGTGAATAGAGTTGGCCCTTGGAAAAAATCACAACCATTGCCACTGTTCAACTAAAATACACAGATCCCCTTCACCAACATTTTTCAAAAGTAGGGGCCCCTCTTAAGCACATTCGAAGGCACTTTGTTTCATCTCAAATAGACAAAGACAGTAGTGTAAAGTGAGAAATATTTCAAACCCTCTTGAATCAAGCTCAAAGGCGTATTGTCTTCTTCACTTTCAAACATGGTAAAAGACCGTTGCCCTCCATTTTTAATTTCAAAAAACAGAAAGGAATACTCCTCGGGCTGTCCTGGGGATTGAGGAAAATGTTTTCAAGCAATTGCACAAATTTATTAGGCTTAAAGAAACGCGCGGCGTGCTTGTACACCCGCGCGACGCGTTTAGGTGTGAAAATTACAAAGGATTACACAGGCGCGCGACGCGCCTGTAGGTGTGTGCGGCGCACCTGTATGTTTGGGTCAGGTTGGCCCGACACGACAACCCGACAGCTTTTTCCGCTCGGTGCTCTGTCATTCAAACGCGTCGCGCTTGTGATAAACTTCCAAAGTGCCTCCAAACTAATTTCAAAATAGCTCCAACTTGCAAACAAAAGAGTGAAATGATGTTTCATGGGTTTTTTCATGTTGCCCTCCCTTTGAATCAAATTACTAGTCAGGATTATTAAGCAGTAAGGGTCATGGTGTAAGTCAAATGTGTTGAGTGCCATTTTTGAAAAGCGGTTGCGGTGGATTGAAGAATGAAGTGATAATTCAAGTTCCGATGAGCCCATAATTGCCCGTAAAAATGCTGAAACAACATATTCCTAAGTTTGTCAAACATGAAGAACATTCTAGCTGTTTTACCACAACATACAAACTCTGTCAGCTATGTGCACTAGTGATGACATTTTTTTGAGGATAGTTGTTTTCTTGTTTAAAGGTCTGGGCCTGAAATGACTTTGTTTTCTCAACACTGTCTTAGTGAAAGTGGTATATTTTGATTGATGACAAAATACCAAACAAACTGTCCCCTGAGCAATATTAAAGGTAAAAGCACTGTTTGAAGGCAGAAAAACAGTATTGGAACAAATGAAGCAGTGGGCCTATTTTCAAACATGGTAATCAAGCATATGTTGCTCAGTCACTATTAGAGGTCATCTCTGTGTGATAGAAAGCAAAGTAAATGATACCTTTTCTGTCCATTAAAAAGACTTTAATAAGGGATTGTATGTCTTTTATTGGCCTTGTTTTTATTCTTGAAGTATACTTGTTAAGTAGCAGGCAAATGATAAAAACAGTGGTTTGAAAAGAGCAGAGAATTTTATGTTTAAAAGGTCATCTCAGTAAGGTAGTGTATGTCATAATCCATGTAAGGGAAAAGCAAAGACATATCAGTTTGTTGATTTTGAGAGATGGTTGTTACGGACTGACTACAGGGTTGTTTTTGTTCACACCAAAACTCAAAGAACTAGCGACCTTACACCATCACAGTAACCCTTTGACTGTTCAACTTATATGGACTGTGTTTTTGTCCTTAAGTCTACTGGTTGAGTTACATACAAAAGAGGAAAGGCAATGTTTTCAGGAGCAGCAGGACAGTGGTGAAGATGAGCAGCAGCAGGAACTAGAGGAGGAGAGTGCTGAACAGCAGCAGCTCAGCAGTTTGAGCAGCAGCATAAGGATGATGATCAAGAACAGCAGTTTTTAAGGAACGCCTAGCACGGAAGGAAGGGAAAAGCATATCAACCCTTGATATTTTGGCCTTAGCTTCGGAGCATGTTGCTATAGACCCTTGAGGGTCATGCATGCCAATTTTCGGCCTTTTTCAGCAACTTTTTGTTTTTTGGCATTTTTTGGGTTTTTGGCCGAAAACTCATAATTTCGCCATTTCAGTTTGATGAGTTGTCAAGGGAGGAGGATGATACCGATGGATGCCATAATTCCATGAGCAGGTCTCCAGCGATTTTCAGGGCATTTGAGGATCATTCGCCCCTTCAAATTGGCGAAAAACGCCCTCTTTTTGCACATTCTGCCCGCCATATCAGCAGTCTGCTATTTTCTGGGTTTTTGTACACAGGTACAGTTTTGAGGGACTTCCAAAGATCAGATTGAGGTGATTTTAGTTGCGCCGGAAAGCAGACACAGAGAGCTTTCCAACGGGCCATCATGAGCCTCATTTCGACACCGGGAAGGCTTCCATTTGCCTTCAGTAAGTCAGGGGACCTTTTTCAGTCATAAATATGAAGTATTTTTGTAATTTTTGAACCTCAAAAATCTGCTTTTCCCAAATGTGCGTTTAGCTATTTTTACACTTGGGAAATGATGTAAAGTCAATATAATTTCCGTTTTTAGCATTTTTTTAGATATTTTATGGGATATTTTGTGCCTTGGGCTTTGCAAAGCCTCAAGGACAAGTTTATATATTTTGACTTGGCCAATGGGATAGCTAGTTGCTCCATGAGGTTTTCCTTCCTCTAGCCTATTTATTCCACAAGGATTCATTGTAAAACAGAGGCTGAACTTGAGAGAAGAATCAATATATTGGTCATATGAGCTTTTAAGAACATACTTGTGTTATGATTTTTGGACTGCCTCTTGGATGCTTTTGATGAATGATGAAGGATTGGTGATGGATTCCATGACATGGTAGAATGGTATAGTGTTTCTTGATATGTTTTTGTCTTCTAGTTTTCATTCATAATACATGTTTCTTGCTGCTATAGATCAGTAGAGATTTATTTTGAGATATGCCCATGGAGGCACCTCAAAATCCCTGAATCTTCATAGCTTGATGTTTTCTTCTTCCTTAGTTATGCTAAAGAATTCTTAGCTGCTCTTTAGTAACTTAAGGTATTGTTGCTAAGTTTTATCCATAAGTTCTATGTATGTTGAGTAGGATGTATGGTTTGCCCTACCTACCTACAAGCTGCCCATAGTTCTGTCCATAAAACTTTCTCTTTGACTGATTTGTTGATCATCTTCTTGAACCAAGGAGGCCTAGTCCCGATCTAGCCCTTTGCCTAAAACTATGAAAACTTATTTGTCCAAGTGCCCAATGACTTAGAGACTATGTTTAGGCATTCCGGCGTAGTTTATGAGTTGTTAGTTTGTCTTATGTGTTTTCCCCAAAGTCTGATAGCCATTTCCCAAAGTTAGAGGGTCCTATACTTCTATGCATGGCTAGAATGTTTGATTTCTGTGTATTAATTAGCTCATAGTTACACTTAGCATGATTAATGGCTTGCTATAACATGTTTATGTCTGCTATAAACTAGTTACACTTGAAATCCCTTGTCTTTCACCAACTTGTTGTCCATTTAATCCATTTTTCCCAAAGATCCCTTCTACCGTGAATCAAATCGGCCCTACAGCAGCTTTACATCATCACCTCATAGCTTCCTTGAGCTGTTTGACCCCATAGCCCAATTTATCTACATCTTGTTATCCAGTTTATGTATTTGATCAGTTTTATCCCTCACAAACTTAAAAACTAGAAAAACCAAAAACACACTTCATAACTAGCCTAATATCAGAACACCGCAAGTAAACACACCGACATCTTTTACACATATAGAGAGAGCCCTCTCTGAGTCCAGGAAGGCTAGGTCCTTGGGCTCCAAAGCTTGGTTTGATGTTACATCATCATTTGGCTAGCCAATCGGCCAAATCACGGGACCCTAACAGTTTCAACCAATATCATCTCCTGTTTCCCAACTGGATCAAGGCAAAGATTCTCTTGAGAAAGAACCTTTTCTTCATCTTCATTATTATCTGAACTGGAGGACTCATCATATATTGTAGTGTTGTCCTCTTGTAGTCCTGGTATGCTCTGATTCAGTGGAATGTGCTCTGTGAAGAGATCATCATGTTCTTGAGCAAGGGTATCTCTGGTTACCTCAATCCTTTCAGGAGAAGGCTCTTTATGCTTATCCTGTTCAAGAAATTCCTCTTCCTTTTTAATCTCAACTTTACAACTAATAGATTGTTGGTTCCCAATTATGTGAAAGCTATTTTTGATGGATTGGATGGGCTGATTGCTGGTTTCAAGCTAATGATAATGAAATTCATGACACCAATCCACTGTTGGTTGCCCTGCATGATTAGTTTATGTTTGGAGCTCATCATCTTCATCAGATTGATCAGAAGTTAAAAAATCATTAATATACACAATTTCACCAATCAAACATATTGGGTTATCATTTTGTTCCTCTTTGAGCTTTTCTATAACTGTATTTTCTGATACAAGACAACAAGGTCCAGTAAGTAGATGAAAAGAAGTGTTTTGTTCAAATGAAGGTTTGGAGGTTGGCTGTCTGTTTAATATTAGATCAACCTCTTCTTCTATTAAGAGAGAAGGAATATCCTTTTTTATTAGGACAAATGTACAGCGGTCTTCTTGAGTGTCTTCTAATGGATCTCCATTTTATTTTGCAAGGGAACTTTGAGGTTTCTCTTGTTTTTCCTGGTCTATCTCAGTTTTGAACAACTCCTCATGATTTTTGTGACAGTTATTCAAAATATGGGATTCAGGAGTTGTTTCTAATAGATTATCAGGATGCCATTCTTCTTTAATCATCTGAAATGAGTCATGACATAAAGGCAGAGACTCTGGTTGTGTTGTCTCTTCTCCTATTTCAGATTTTGTGGGTTCAAAATGGCTTATGTTTTCCTCAAGGCACTGCTCACTATTAGTATTTGTAATTTGATCATGAAGTTCTCTTAATAGCCTTGTACAAGATATAGGTAGGTAATTAGGAATTTCCTAAAAACCTTCTTCATTGCTTTCTTTGTAATCTTGTTCATCATACATATCTAGTAGTTTTTAGGTTTGTCCTTGATTTGAAAGGAGCATGGGCTATCAATTTTAAAATTGGCCTCATACCTTTCAAATATTTTCCCAAGTATGTACACCATTTTCTCCATCATGATCAGTAATTTTTCTTTATTGTTTTCTCTATAATCTTGCTCACCTTCTTCTATAAAGTCTTGATCGTCATCTATATATTGCTCATTGTCTAGGTCTTGTAATGGTTGAGCCTGTGTTTGATCTGGTAAAAACATAGGTTGCTCTGGATAATCAACATCTATATCATCCTCATTCTTTCCCAATCTTTTATCAAGTATGTACACTATTTTCCCAATTAGGTCCAATAATGTGCTTAGTTTAGCTTCTCTGTCCATACTTGGACCCATGTTTATAATAAGAGGTCACTGTATCTTTCTAACTAGTTCAGAGTCTTTTGCCAGTGGAGTTATTAGGTCTTTTGGGATTGTGGAGTCGCCAGGTGGAAGATTTTGAAATTTGTTGTCCACCAACAGCATGATTGGGTTTGATCAATGCATTCCCAAGGGAGTTTACAAGGACTGGAAGGGTAATAGGCCTTTTGGAGGCCAGTGGAGTCACCAGGTGGAAAATTTTTAGCTTTTGTAAAGGTAAAATGTTTTATGGTTCCACCGCCATGTTTATTATGAAGCCAAACTAAATATTTTGGGTTTTTCTATGTTTTTTTTCAGTTGTGTGGTTTCTAAGAGTATCCTATATCTATTTCACAACTTAGCTACGGTTATGAGACAAAGACAGTATACTCTTATGGCTAAGCCAGCTGATCTTTCAAGGTTAGATAAAATCTTATGAGAATCCTAGGTTCTACCTAGTTTGTCACTGATTCAAACAAGTTTCATCATGATTACCATTATTTGGTAGTGCTTGAAAAGGCTGCTTTTACTCACAAATTTTTATGAAGTTTTAAGGGAACCTAAGGTGAAAATTCAACTTCCTCCCACCGTGATCACCATTATGTTGGTCTCTCGTGTTTTGATAGTTTGGAAAATCAAAAGGCAAGGCAGCATCAGAACCAATCTTTAGAGTTCCAGGATCTAGTCCTCCTATTCTCGGAGAGGGATCTCTCAAATTATTTTCTTGCAAAGGTTTATCTTGTGTGCTTAGGGTATTGATTTTAGACTACTTATTAAGTGTAGGTGTTTGTTTATTTGTTTGGTTGAATTGATACAGCAGAACATGAAAATTTTAGGAAAGATATATAGAATGGAGAAACATCGAGTTCATTGGGCAATGGAGTCAAGAAAAGGTCATAACATACTCATCAATGGATATGGGATATTAGAGGGAAAATCTAGCTTGGCCGCAGGATCCTTTGGTTTTGGAATGAGATGGACATCAATGATTTGGAAAGAGAAGTTTAATTCTCAACAAAGGGAACTTGAAAACATAACTTGAAAAATAAAGAGATATTTGATAGACAAGGCTAACCATAAATTCTACAAACATTTTTTAAGCAAGTAATGCCCTCAAAACAACTTTTAAAATGAAATCTAAGATTCGGGGAACACCCTATTTCCTCAAAGATTTTATTTCAAATGACTTAGAAAACATAAAAGATTCATTGATAATTGCAGTCATAGAAGAGGGAACACCTAACACATCTTTGATTACAACTATAAAGACCTTTAAAACGACTGTTTAAGAAAGGACAAAGGGAAAGATAAAAATAGACCTCCTTGGCTTACTATAAACAGAAATACTTCAAAGGGAGACTTCAATAATAGCCTTTAAGCGGCAGCAGACAAGCAGGGAGAACCATAAATCATGCTGAAACCAACTATTTGAACTATTACAGAAATAAACAAGCATGAGGACTAAAGAGAGAGATTAAAGACTCTAAAATACCTCAGCAGAAGAAAACATGAAACAGTGAAGGATGAACAGGTCTAAGGTGCTTCCAGGAGTCATTTCTTAGCCTAAAATTTTCAACCTACTGTAGTAATAAATTATGGAATAGAATGAAAACAGGATAAAACATTCAACAGTTCATAATACTTCACCAATAGCCAAGCTCATGGATCCAATGATAGAGCCTTCTTAGGAACAAGCGTGCAACAACATCATCAAGGCTTCCAAGGCTTCAATTTCTTCTTCAACTTCAATAGACTATGTATTATTTCATAGAGTTTCAATATTACAACTAGTGATCAACCAACCAACAATTTCTCATCTTCTATAGCAGTTTTTATAGAAGAATGAGGAGGTGAGATTTGATAAAATATCTCCCAGGGCAATTAATACAGGGCAATGACTTCTCGACCTTTGAGGGGCACGATGGAGAAGTCTACAAGTGATTTGTCTGTATTAACTATTTCACAATTAAGATTAAAGCTCGGTGGGAGCTTTTATTGACTTTAAGGCTCTGTGTTATGTTGTATTAACTCTGTTGATATTTTGTGCATTAAGTTCCCTTAGTAGAATTAATTATTCTGCTGCGCTAAGGCAAATATCTTCATTTGATCAATAACTTTGGCCTCTGTTTGAATGCTTTGAGGCACAGGTGGCTTTATGGTAGCTGAGAGGAATCAATTTGCCTCAGATGTGGTGGTGGAGGCCTTTCTGTCTGATAAACACTTATGATTTTCTTTAATTGTGTTTTAATTTTGAGGATTAGGCTTTTGATAATTAATCTTAGTCGTAATCCCCAAATCTATCTCCAATCTTCTGTTCTGGTATGTTCTGTCTTTGACACTGATACTATTTTAATTGTGATTTAATAACATAGTGTCTTGTTGTCGTGCAGGCCGCGCAGGGCTCATATGGTATCAATTCCCATGAAGCATTGATTGAAATGTGAGTTCGAACCCTAAGAATGGTTTCTTCTTTATGGATCAAAGGCATGGGAATCATCACTCCCAGCCTTCAGTTTCTATTGAATATCATGAAAAAACCATTAAACACCTGCAAAAACTAAAAGATTAATAAAATCCTATGTTTTTTGGGAAAAAATGCTTCAGAGGGCATGGGGAGGAGCGTAGTCGTTGGATGGGATCGAACGGATGGTCCAGATGCAATCAGAGTCATGTGATCGGGGGAAAAACTTGAATGGCACTAATGTAATGGAAAGCGTCGATGCGATTGAGCGTTGGCCGTCGATCTGAGGATCAGATCAACGGTGGGGAGTGAATCGGAGGGTTTCAAAAGGCGGAGGAAAGGTTAATGATCAGAGCAATTGTGGGTCGTTGGATCTGGGAAGGCAGAGAGGAGATCAATGGTGGACAACCAATCGAGGATCGGCAATTGGGGGTGGCAAATAAATGATTTAAACTGCACCAATGGAAATCTCCGATGCGTTTAAGCACGGGCCATTGATTGGCTTAAGATCAATGGTCGGGATTTTTCAACTTACGCATCGACGAAAAAACCCTTTAAAACATAGGAAAACCCTAATTTTAAACAGAAAACAAAGGTTTTTATGTGTCGAGATGGGTTTATATATATGAAATGGATAAGCGCCCGTCTTCGGGGCCTTAATATATATGGGATGATAATAGGCCTAGGGCTTTATATGATAAAAGGCCAATCGCATCGGAACTATTGGGCCCGGTCTTTTCAATCTAACCATTGGAATTTTGCGATGCGATTGGCGCCTCGGGACTTAAAATCTTGGTCCCGGGCGTAGGTTATATGGAATGGAAAGTGGAGAGTGGATTTTATACATATGGGACTTAATCACATCGAAATTTTTGATGCAGTCTTTCAATCAACCCATTGTGGATTTCTCTGATGCCATTGCGCTTCGGGTCTAGCACCTGGTTCTAGGGTGCGGGCATATGGAGGGAAGTGGTTTGGGACTTAGCCCAAGGGGGCTTAAGTCTATAATATAAAAATGGGTTTTTTATAGATTTTGAATGGTTTTCAATGGAATTTGAGGGCTTCGATAAGGTTAAAAAGTGAGTTCTTAACTTTGTAAAAATGATTTTCATGAATGGAAGAAGAGGAATCATAAAAATATAGGAGTTTAATGGAGAAGAAGGGGAGCAAAATGAAGGTTAGTTTTGAAGTGGGAGGAGGGAAAAATGGCCTTTGCAGCAGTTTCTTCTTATGAAATCAGCAGAATTTCTGAGTATAAAATAGGAACAGCAGTGAATATTTGGACAGAGGCATGAGGCCTTCAGGAGTCTTCAAGAGCCAACACTTTTTTGCAATAAAATTTCTTCCTTGAAGGCTCCAAAAATGATTTAGCCACCTTTTGGTATAAAAAATTTATAGGTGGCTAACAGTCATCAGTAAACTGTGTTTTAACCATTACACTTTGGGATTAAGTCTTTTGATCTTCAGGCTTTGACTTTTAACCCTTTATCTTTAAATCTCTGATACTCTTCACTAATATTCATTGTTTCTTCTGTTTTGCTGGTGTACAGGTGGCCTTCTACACTGGAGGGATTTGAATGAATGGTCGATGCTCATGACACATCACCCTAAACATGGAATAAACCCTTTCTTATCCATTTTCTGCATTTTTTTGAGCCTTCGAGGATCATCATCCTCGGCTCTTTGTCACTTTTCTTGACTGTGGGAGAGCCTGCATATCAACCCGCCATTAAAACCTAAAAATAAACATTAAAATTGTTACGAAATCCTGTGTTGTGGGTTTGAAATTCTTGTAGAAGCTATGCGAGGGCAGGAGGAGCAATGAGGAGAGGGGTGCATGTAGCGAGGAGGTTCTATGGCGAGAACTGCAAAAACAGGGTTTAAAAATGGCTTTGGCTCGAAAAAACAGAAGGGTGGTTTTGGAGAATACCAGAGGTAGTATTCACATGGAGGGAGAGTGGTAAATAGTTTTCCACAAATTGAACATGATATGTGTTAGTGTGAATCCTTTGTCGAAGTGTACGAAAAAGGACCTTTTTAGCTACGCATAACTAATAGCCCTAACAACAAAAGTGGCTGCCAATATCTTCAGATCTGCGGTTACTCTCATTGCCTCACCTATGGCGGACCTCCTTCTGTCGACATAAGCTCATTCATTCCAGAAGCTAGGTCTAGAGGGCAGTGTACCTTGGTTCCAGCTTCCACTCTTGTTCGGTGCCTCGGATCAGGCAAAGGGATCTCTTGTCACCCTTTGACTTGATTGTTTCTCCACTCCAGCTCCTTTCAGCATGATCGAGATCCGTATGCTTGAGGGTCCAGTGATGCAGCAACAGCTATTGGTGATTCCCGGGTATGTGTGAGATGTCTCAGCCCTCATGAGGGGGTGGCCCTACAGGTAGCCCCCCACATGCCCGGATGACCTCTTCATTGCAGCCTTCAATGCAGCTCCATATATTTGATGATGTCGGCCTTAGCCGCTTGCAGCGCCTCTTTGATTTGCATGTATCAGTCAGATTTTGTGAGCCCTTCCCCGCGTATAGGGGGCATTCGGGTTGTACTTGTATCTCATATACTCGGATATTATTGTACAAGTCCTGGCTGTTATCCCAGGCACAACATGTATGTGGGATCCCTCTTTGTATTATTATCTGGCTCATGTTTATGCCGGTTGTACTTTATGGTTCGGTCCCTTGTTTACTGGACACACTATTTTTTTGTACTTTGTCTCGGCGGGCATAGGTATGCCTCCCCCGCCGCCTTCAGCACAAGTACCCTCTCATAAAAAGAGACTTGTTGCACCTGCGAGTCTCGTCTCCTCAGGGTCTAGTTCTTCAGCACACTATCTACCTTGCATTTCTCTCTCTGACTTCCCTCTTGTTGTCTAGTGATTGAGTTCTTACAATGTACTTTGGTCATACGATTTGCTCCTGACACTCGCACGCTGGGGGGCAATCTGTTACACCATTTTTTGGTCATCTAACCTATTATCATTAGATGGACCCAAGTACACCATGTAAGACAAATTTTACCCTAAGTAAAATTTCTTTCACTATGTTAAAACAGGAAACCCCAAAGGGAAATATTAAACAAACCTATATTTGTTTTATTTTCCTCATGGAATAACTAATTAAACCATAATTTAATTATTATTCCCAGTCATGTTTAACCCAAAATCAAAGAAATTAATTAGATAAACCTTTATTTATCTTATTATTTTCTAGAAATAATTATTTAAACCTTATTTAGATAATATTCCTTGTTAAATATGACCAAATCACCCACAAATAATTAAATAAATCACTATTTATTTAATTATCTTTCAACCACTTCCTTAAATATTTGAATAAATCATTATTTATTTAATTATCTTTCAACCACTTCCTTAAATAATTAAATAAATCATTATTTATTTAATTATCTTTCAACCACTTCCTTAAATAATTAAATAAATCATTATTTATTTGATTATCTTCTAACTGCTTCCTTAAAAAGATAAATAAATCATTTATTTATTTATTTTTGAAAAATTAAGGGATTTGACCCAATTCAAATACCTTTTCCCTCCAACAAATATAATAAAATATTCCATAAAAAGTGGATCTAGATCTGGTTAACCCATGCACCAAGATCTAGAATGACCCAATATTTTGTTATAAATAGGAGGGTTTTTCCTATCATTCTTCACCTTTTGTTGCCTATTAGATCACTCTGGATCTATACACTTGGTCCCATTTTTCCATCATTTGTTGTGTGAGCTCCCATTGAGCTCCTTTCTTTGCATTGGGTTTTCTACATCAACGAGAGAGATAAATCTTAGATCTGAAGTGCTGAGGACTACCAAGAACCCATCCCACTGAGGAGAATTGGATACGCCTTCTTGTTCTCCTCCCAGGTGCCCCATTAATATAAAAATTCTTTCAAAAATCATTCTTGTCTTGTCTATTGGTATATGGAGTAAACCCTTATTTTTCTTCTTAATGTCTTTCCATGCATAGATCTGGTTTTTTGCAGCTCTTTTATGTCTAACTAACCGCAGATCTGAAGATATTGGTAGCCAATTTTGTTGTTAGGGCTATTAGTTATGTGTAGCTAAAGTGGTCGTTTTTCGTACACTTCGACAAAGGATTCACACTAACAATATGCATCAACGCTCGACACGTGGCTTTTGAAAAACTGCCCATTTCATGCTCAAGGTGCACAGAGGGGGAGGGGGAGCAAAGTGGATGTGAAACAAGATCTGGGCCATAAGATATGGAAGCTGCAGATCTACGGTTGAGAATGAACGTGGAGGGATAAGAGTAGCACGGCGGGAGGAGATGGTGGGTCCGGGCTGACGTAAGCCTATTTTGTCATGGAGCGGGCTTATTTGATTGGCAGGGTTGAATGATGGGAAATAACGGTGGTTGTTAGATCTTATAGATCAATGGCTAGGATTGATCAGGGAATAAAAAAAGGCATGGAAGAGAAAAATGAAATGGAGGGGACTTAGGTGAAGGCGGGAGAAGGGTGGTCTCACGAAGGAGTAAGGTGACCAGGGTGGAAATTAAGAGGGGTTAAGGGCTTTAGTGCATGGTTATAGGGCGGGATCACATGGAGAATGAGGGCGGAGGACCTTAAGCCCGCAGGGGCTTAAAATCTTATGGGTTAATATAAGCAGAAAAGGCCTAAAAAGAGGGATTTTTTAGCCTTTTAAAGGTTTTGGATAGGGTAAACAATGGTGTCTCAAACCATATAAAGGGGTTTTATAAGGTTTTAAGAGGGTTTTTAAGGGAAATGAGGGATAAACAAAGGGAAAAAAGGGGATTTTTCAGAGGAAGAAGTGATTAGTTAGGATGAGTGAAAATGAGGAAAAATGGGTGTGGGAAAATGAGGGTGAAAGTGGTGGAGAATAAACTTTGAAACAACTTCTTTGTATCAGTAGGATAACTTGGACAACCTTGGATGAAGATTTTTAGTGAACTGATAGATCTAGGATAATGAAGGTGGTGAGATTTCTAAAAACTCACATATTTTCCATGAAAGTTTATTTTTTGGAAATCCATGGAATAATCTAGCCATCATTAGGTATAACAAAATTTATAGATGGCTAATAGTGGCTCCACTTGGGGAGGGCAGCTTGCTTTTTAAGGTGTCCAAAACCTCAGAAAATGATCTTTGAGTTTTATTAGACCAGTGCTTTTCTATTGGACATATTTCTTCTTTTTCAATCAATCTGCAACATGTAATTTCTTCAAACAGTATCTCTACCTACCCAATCCTACTTTTCCTAGCATTTTCTCTTCTCTTGAGTGCACTTGAACTGGAAAACTCTTTGACACTTTATTTTTGAAAACAAAGAATAAACTGTCTAATCCTATCCTTATTTCTTCCCAAAGTCCATATTAAACTGTTGAACTCTTTTTATTTCTACCTATGCTACTATCTGTAAAGATTAAGCTGTTTGACAGATCTGCATTCTCTATTTTCCAAAACAAAAATTTAAAACATAGTCAAATTAGGATTAAACTGTATGATTTTCTATGGTGTCTGTCGCTGTATGTATAAGCTACACATAAAATTTATTTGCAAAAATTAAAAAAAAAATGGTGAAGGCTTAAGATCTGAAAATTATGAATCATCCTTCTGTTCTTTTCCTAGCTCTGGTTTTGATCTGTTAGAGCTATCTTTTTCCTTTTCTTGGTTCAGATTTTGAGCTTGTTTGAACCATTCTTTCTCTATCTCCTAATCTATCTTTCTTTGACCAAGTTAAGTCTTAAATGATTTTATCAATCAAAGTTTCTACTAACTTATCAACATAAATTTAAAGCATGTTCAGCTATGATTAGGATAGATAACTGAACAATATATCCCTTCGAATCAGTAGTGGCATTTTAGACTTGCACGCTTTCATATTTTCTCTTTTTTAGGTATGGGGCTGTACCTTTCTTCTTTTATCTGCCCTCTTTTTCTCTTTTCTATTGTTTTTGTGTTTTTTCAATTTTGAAAAGAAATTTTATATATAATGAACAAAAAGCTTTGAAATTTAGGACTCTTGACAGAAATAGTGCTTGAGCATCCTGCCATTGACAGGACCTCCAAAGAAATCTTCTCCATTCAACTCTTGTAAAAAGAATGCATTATGCCCCCTAATAGAATGAATGATGTATGGCCCTTTCCATAAATTCTCAAATTTTCCATGCTTTCCTTTCTCTTCCCTTCTAGAATCCAACTTTAGAACAATATTTCCAACTTGGAAATCATTTGCTTTAGTCCTTTTGTCAAATATCTTCTTGATGCCTTATTGGACTGTTTGTTTTCTTTTATATACTTCCTCTCTAGCCTGTTGTAAATGAATGGTGTGATTGATTCTTCTCTGCATATCATTTTCTTCATATTGTACTTCTTGGAGGAGTTTCATGATTGGAAATCATAAAGATGTTGGGAAGACAGCATCCATGCCATAAACTAGCTGATAGGGAGACATGTTTATAGATTTCTTGGTGATTAATCTATCAACCCATAAAGCATGAATAAGCTTATTGTACCATGTTTTCTGATTTTGTTCCAACAATTTTTTGATAATATTGACAAGGATTTTGTTGGAGGATTTTGCTAATCCATTTCCTTGAGGATAGAAGGCAGTGGAATGACCCAATGTGATATGGTATTTATAACAAAAGTCAACCATTCTTTTAGATTTGAAGGCAGCATAATTTTCTATGATAATTTTTTTAGGACAACCAAATTTGGATAGTATGTTGGTTTCAAGGAACCCGATAATGACAGAGTCAGTAGCATTCCTAGAAGGTATGGCATCTATCCACTTGTTAAAATAATCAATGGCAGTGAGGATCCACTTATGATGGGATGATGAAGATGGGTGAATTTCCCCAATGAATTCCAAGCCCCATTGTTGAAAGGGAGCCTCAACATTGTTGGGATGTAAGGGTAAAGGTAGGAGCTTTCTCTTGCCTTCACAAATTTGACACTTATGGAAATACATGACTAGTTTCTGAGTAGCTGGGAAAAGGGTGGGCCAATAATAACGAGCTCTGAGGATTTTATTTTCTGTGGTATTCCAGTAAAGGTGTCCTCCACATTCTCCCTCATGCAGCTCATGCATGATTGTTCCTGCATCAATCTCAAGCAAACATTTAAGAAATATACCAACAACATTTTTCCAATATAAAACCCCATCTAAGATACAATAATTTAAAGCCTTTTGTTTTAAAAATCTAGCTTTAGTTTTGGATAGAGAAGGAGGGGTATTTATATAGAGTAGCACATATATGATATCAACATACCAAGATGAATTCACAAATGTTTCCTCAATGAATGGAGTTGTGAATTCCTCTATTTCTTCTAAAATATCAACCATATTCATATCTAATGCTTGGAAGTTTGACTCAGCCATGAGTTTTGCTAATCCCTGCCCTTTGATTAGTTTGGTAGGCTTGATTTCTAAATCATATTCTAGAATGGTAGCAATCCATTTTCCCCTTTTTCCATCAGGCTCTTGACTTAGAATATCCTTGACAACAGTGTGTGGGACAAAAGCAATGATGCTAGAATGTAAAATTTATTCTCTAAAGTCCTTCAATGCTTTGACCAAGGCTAAGGCTTGTTTCTCCATGATGTTATATTTTAGTGGAGCATCTCTTAATGCCCTATGTAATGTTCCCAATTTTACAACAAGAAATTTGGAACATTAGATTTTGCTACTTTCACCTAGGATTGGAATAAATGGGTAAGGGAGCCCATGAACAATAAAAATATGAATAATTTCCACCTTAATAAGGAAGGGGATCACTTCAGGAGATGAAATTTACACTTACAAGTGTGAACATGGGCAAAATAGATGAGGACATAGTCAAGTTTGACTAAGTCAATATGCATTCTTGAGGAGGAAGAGATCACCTAAGAAAATCAGTTCAATATGAACAAGAATTAGCCTAAGACACATATGTAAACTAGATTGAAGATCCCTAGTGTGAAAAGAGGAATTGGAGGTGGATTAGTTGACCAAGTCAACAACGTAGCCACAAGAGGAGGGAAGCTAGCTAGGGCAGTGCAGTTTTGAAAGAGGAAGCTTGATGAAGAAGTCACCTCAACATTGTGTGGGGTCCGGGGTGAGGAGGCTCACCAAAGATAAAAGGAAGGCATAGCATCAAATGGAGATCATTCATGTATTCAGCTATTTTGTTCTTGAGACCACTTGCATGCTTCAGCTGTTAAACCAGAGTTGCTGCACTGCTTAGTGCAAGGAATTCCTGTGCGGGAATTCCATCCTCTCTTTGGATCAGCTTGCTTAAGAGATCAAGAGGGAAGAATTTCAGCTTAATTTCTTTATTTTTCTTGAGGCCATTCATCTCCATTCAGCGACAGCATAGTCTCCTTCAGTGAACTGCGTCTTTTATGCAGGGGCAGTAGCAGGGTTGCACCCTTTGATTTTATGCTAGTCTTTTAGGAGGAGGTGGTCATTTCCCTCTGGGAGTCTAATAAGAAGGCCTAGGGACATATTTCTATATTTTCCAGCTATTTCATGTTATATTCAGCCATGTATAATATAGAGATGCAGTAACTGCGTTATTTCTGCGGTACTGCTTGTTATTCATGCATTTTGCCGGAAACCTATGCCAGGAGTCTTGTCTCTACTATATAAGTGATTAAATATCCATTTATTTTCTCTGTGATTAATGTGAACTAGATATTAGACTTATTTTATCATTTTCTATAGAAACCCCCATGAAAATTATGCTCTCACAGTATTCAGAAATTTCTATTTAGCTAAGTCACGTGAAATCAAGGTTTTCTAGCCTAGTTGGGAAAGGAGGAGCTATTTAACATAGCCAGAAGCATTATTTTGAGCTGCAATTAGGAGAATAAGTCCCTCATGACCTAAGTTATCATATCCAGTCATTTCCCCTACTTATTTTCATGCTTATTTATGAAAACAACCCTTTTAGGGCATAAAATTCCCTTTTCCCCCACTCTTTGGATCATGAAACGAAGTACAAGTTTCTTCTGTAGCTAAAAATGATGTATATGTGTTTATTATGTATATTTTAAGCGTATTCATCATAACAGGACTATTATACATCTTATTCATTGCTGAGTTCCAGATTTGGAACATTACAGTGGTATCAAAGCTGCCATCTTGGCTCAGCCTTTGGATTTCAGATCCAATCAGAAGATAAGAAGAAGAGGAGAAAAAAATGATGGAGAGGATGAGCTTACTTTCATCCATGTTCATATCTAAGAATAAAGTAGAAGATAAATGCATAGAAACTCCAAAAGGGTTTCAAGGAGGAGAGAATTGCAGTGAGACCTCTAGAAGGTTTCAAGGAGCAGAAGAAGATGCATGCACTTCCTATTCCTATAGAGGAAGTATAGAGCAAGGAGACCACTTAGAGCATCAAATATTGAGTGGGTATTTGGCAGAGTACAAGTACCAACCGAGGGCTTTCAAAAAGACCTTAGATTTTCCTCAGTTTATTCAATTGAGAGAAGAGAGAAGACCTTGCACCAAAGGAGAGATCAAAGGCAATAGATTCCTATTTTCTAAATTTTATGGGTCAACTACAGCAAGAGCTCGGGCAAGAAAGATTGAGGAATTATTCCTACTTCATCTAGTGGAGGAGAGGGAGGCAGCAGAAATTGCAGCGTTGCACCTAGAGGGTGAAGCCAATACTTGGTGGTGCCATCACTTAAGCCACACAAGAGTGACTTCCTTTTCTGAGTTCACTCAAGAGCTAATCAGAACATTTTATGAAGAGATATTAGAGGAGAGAGGGTCCACACCACCATGGGAAGAGACAAGTACCAGCGCTGTCACAACCTTGGAAGAGCAGCTTTCTACATCAGTAGCTGGGGAAACCATTACATTGGATGGAGGAGCCTTTGCAGCTCTACAAGAGGTTCCCACATCTCACCAAGGTATGGGAAGATTTCCACTTTTATTTATTGTAGAAAATATTTCTAAGAATGGTGGAAATATGCTTTCATATGGCCGAGGATCAAACATTGTTTCTAAGGTAGAGCAGCAATATTGCACTACTCTGTGCAACCTTGAATGGTTCAAGAAACAAAACAACCATCATTCTCATGGGCCCTTGATGAGTTACACACAACCCTTGAGGTTGGAGTATGAATGCTTGGAGGATAAAGTGAACTTTTCTCCAAACAAATTCATGCAAAGTCAAATGTTCATCCGGGAATTGAGACATGAGATAGCCAAGAAACCCTGGAGGAGAGTTACAGCGCTGTCAAGGGGTAGCAGCAAGGAGGCTTTTATTTCAGCCCATTTGAATCCTTATGGGTTCAAAATGATCATCGGTGAGAGATCTTCTCTAGGAGGTCTCCAAGGAGTTGCATTTCAGCATCCCATGGAATGCAAGGAGAAGAATCTGATATGGGAGGATGGTAATATTCTTTGTAAGGATACCAAGATGGAGAATGGTAGAAGGAATTCAACGGTGGATAAGAGGATGTGGATAGAGAGAAAAGAGCTAGAGAGCTACTTACAAATATATGATACTGGGCAACAGGAGGCAAAACTCCGTTGGCTACTCTTGAGAGAGTTTGGCCATCATGAGACATATCCTTTTTCCAAGGGTGTGTGGGAGAAGAAAACTTGGCAGGCTACTTTCATCATGGGGCAGAAAGGAGTGTGGATACATTATGTTTTCACCACATAGGTTGTATAATGGAGGTATGGTGAGGCAGCAAAGTCATTTGTTGCTTTGGAGGATTAGGAGAGAGCAAGGGCAGAGTTGCTCTCACACTTGGCATGATGCTACCAGAGTAAGGAATGACACTAACATAGAGCAAAGAGTAGCACCTCCATCTTGGGAGGATATCTACATGTACAGTAGCATTTTTGGGAGAGTCTTTGACACAATCTATGTCAAAGAATTGAGCTTTGAGATGAAAACAACCCTACTCCAAAGGCTAGCAGCATTATCACTTAGGAGCTTGGATTGCTTGCGGGAGTGTTCCCAAAACCACTTCACAAGGAATGCACCATGGAAGCATGTAGAAGATGGGCATGATAAAGTAATGGATGAGAGTATCCCTTACTATGTTTTGACCTTCTTGGCTTGGATTCACAAGCACAAGGAAAAAGGTCTACATGTAGCATTTGTTGACTTTCCTTCCATGCATTTTTATGCATCCCATCCTTCAATGGAGGAGTTCACTTGGAAGGGCATTCAATTGAATGTATATCAGCATATGGAGAGATGAACAACCCAGAAGATGAAGAAAAGGTTGGCACAACCACTCCCCTACTCACCTGCAGCAAGGGACAATTTACACTTGAGCCATTTCGGCTCAATGACCGAAGTACATGATGGAGGAGGTAAATTTTGTATTGTATTTTACACTTCCTTATCTATTTGAGCAGCATATCATACCAAGAAGAGTCCTTCCTTCTTGCATATTATATTGTTATGTACTTGAGGCCATTTGTAGCATTTATGATGGCCATTCTATTTGTGGATTGTGGGGGAATGCCACATGGTTTTTGGTGTGCATCATTGACACCAAATTATACTTTCATGATTCCCTTTTGTAAAATGAATGTGGAAACAAAAAAGTGGCTGAAAAAACACTTGTTGCACTATGAATTGAGGTAGGCAAAGAATGCCCTGTGTTGGGTCCATGTTTGGGACTATGTTCTACCTCCTTGTTTTCATATGTTCATGCTTCCATATTATGCTACTAAAACATTGATTGTAGGAAGCACCATTGGAGGAGTAGCACAAGGGGTAAGGAGGCCCAATGACAAGATGATTCTTCACATTATACAAGCTACATATTTTAGAAAGAACAGTGGGCAGACCTTGATTTCCATGCTATACATCATGCCTTCAATTGAGAGGACTCATTTGGGAGGTTTGAGTTCATGGAGGAGACACCTCATGGGTGTTGGATTTCATGGGGTGGCTTGGGTCTTTCTTGAAGATCGTTATATTTCAGCCATATATCAGTAGCAGCCCAATATGTATCATAAGTGGAGAAAGAAACAACGAGAGATGTACCTTTTTCCTCCACACAGTTAGCTATGAAACCCACCTTCTTTGTAGGAGCTCAAGGTGGAAGAGATCCTTCATGAGTTGCCATACTGGAGGGTGACTCATCTTGTTTGGTTGATAGCTTGGGAAGGAAGAGACTCAAATGGAGATGATGACTCCGAATTTACATCAGCCCTCATGCTTCAAGAGGACCTTCAAATAGCCCATTGTTTCTTCCATAGATATTTCACTGCCACAAATGTTAGTTGTTTAAATAGCTTACACACTTGGGAGGAGAAACTTGGAGATATATTGATGATGCAACACCTTGATCCTTTGGAGACTTCATCTTATGAGGGTGCTACAGGCGAGCAGAGGATTCTCTTCAGTCCTATCCTTGTAGTTGTTTGAGGACAAGAAAAATTTGGGAGGGGAGGACTGTAATGTTCCCAATTTTGCAACAAGCAATTTGGAACATTAGATTTTGATACTTTCACCTAGGAGAGGAATAAATGGGTAAGGGAGCCCATGAAAAATAAAAATATGAATAATTTCCACCTTAATAAGGAAGGATATCACTTCAAGAGCTGAAATTTACACTTACAAGTGTGAACATGGGCAAAATAGATGAGAAAATAGTCAAGTTTGACTAAGTCAACATGAATTCTTGAGGAGGAAGAGATCACCTAAGAAAACCGGTTCAATATGAACAAGAATCAACCTGAAACACATGTAAACTAGATTGAAGATCCCTAGTGTGAAAAGAGGCATTGGAGGTGGATTATTTGACCAAGTCAACAACGCAGCCACAAGAGGAGGGAAGCAAGCTAGGGCAACGCAGTTTTGAAAGAGGAAGCTTCATGAAGAAGTCACCTCAACATTGTGTGGGGTCTGGGGTGAGGAGGCTCACCAAAGATAAAAGGAAGGCATAGCATCAAAGGGAGATCATTCATGTATTCAGCTATTTTTTTCTTGAGACCACTTTCATGCTTCAGCTGTTTAGCTGGAGTTGCTACACTACTTAGTGCAAGGAATTCTTGTACGGGAATTCCATCCTCTCTTTCGATCAACTTGCTTAAGGGATCAAGAGGGAAGGATTTGAGCTTCATTTATGTATTTGGATTGAGGCCATTCATCTCCATTGAGACACAATGCAGTATCCTTCAGTGAACTTCATCTTTTATGCAGGGGCAGCAGCATCAGGGTTGCACCCTTTGATTTTATGCTAGTCTTTGAGGAGGAGGTGCTAATTTCCCTCCGGGAGTCTAATAAGAAGGCCTAGGGCCATATTTATATATTTTTCAGCTATTTCATGTTATATTCAGCCATTTATAATACAAATATGTAGTAACTACATTATTTCTGCAGTACTTCTTGTTATTCATGCATTTTGCCGGAAACCTTTGTCGGGAGTCTTGTTTCTACTGTATAAGTGATTAAATCTCCATTTATTTGCTCTGTGATTAATGTAAACTCTATATAATAATTATTTTATCATTTTCTATATAAACCCCCATGAAAATTACGCTCTCACAGTATTCATAAATTTCTATTTAGCAAAGTCACGGGAAATCAATGTTTTCTAGCCTAGTCGGGAAAGGAGGAGCTATTTAACATAGATAGAAGGATTAGTTTGAGCTGAAATTTGGAGCATAGGTCCCTCATGACCTAATCTATCATATCCATCCATTTCCCCTACTTATTTTCACACTCATTTCCGAAAAAAACCCTTTTAGGGCATAAAATCCCCTTTTTCCCCACTTTCCGGATCATGAAATGAAGTACAAGTTGCTTCTGTAGCTAAAAATGATGTCTATGTGTTTCTTATTTATATTTTAAGCTTATTCATCATATTAGGACTGTTATACATCTTATTTATTGCTAACTTCTAGATTTGGAACATTACACCCTACTAAAAAAGGATATTGGTTGTTCTTGCCCCATGTTATTCTTTTGCAGTAATACTGTAGCTATTGTATGTTTTGATGCAAAAGAAAAGATATAGAAATATTTGGTGAAATCAGAACTGATAAGAACTGGTGTTTGAGTGAGATCTTATTTCATTAGTTTAAATGATTGTTTAGCTTGTATTGTCCATTTAACACCTATCTCTTTCTTAAGCATGTTTGTAATATTTCTTAATAACTCAGCAAGGTTGGGGATGAACCGCCTTAAAAAGTTTATCTTCACAATGAAAGATTGCAATTCTTTGATGTTTCTAGGATGGCTGATTTTCAATATGCCATCAATCTTTTTAGGGTCTACTTTGATTCCCTTTTTAGAAATTATGTGGCCAAGAAGTTTTCCTTCTTGGAGACCAAAGAGTGTCTTCTTGGGGTTCAAAGATAAGCCATATTTCCTACATTTCTCAAAAAAATTTCTTAAATGAATCAAGTGTTCGTCATCAATTTTGGAGAAAACAGTAATGTCATCAAGGTAAATGATTACAAAATAGCCAATATCTTTTGAGAAGGCTATGTCCATGGCCCTCTAGAAGGTGGCCCCTGCATTCATCAAACCAAATGGCATTTTGACATACATAAAAGTACCCCAAGGTGTATTAAAAGCAGTTTTGTGTTGATCACTTGGGAGTACTAACACCTGACTGTAACCTGAGAACCCATCCAACAATGATATTCTTTTTGACCCAACTACCCTTTGAAGTATGTGATCCATTTTTGGCAAGGGATAGTTATCTTTTAGGGAGGCTCTATTCAGATTTCTAAACTCAATGCAGAGCTTGATTCCCCCTGTCTTTTTCCTAACAGATACTAGATTGGAAACCCATTCTGAATATCTAAGGGACACTATAATCCCAGCATCATACATTTTCCTGATTTCTTTCTCAACTAAAGGTAATAAAACAAGGTTTATCCTTCTTAGTTTTTGTTTGAAAGGTTTATGATTTTCCTTAAGATGAATTTTGTGTTGGATGATGCTGGTATCATATGATTTCAGATCCTTGTATCCCCAAGTAAACACATCTCTAAATTCTTTGAAAAACTCTATGTATTGTATGGGCTGGGAGAGTGCTGGATAGTTTGATCATCTTGGGTTCTGCTAGGCTACCTATATTATGTTCTTCTACATTTGTTTCTATAGGCTCCATTCTTGGTTGTTTGGCTACATCACTGAAATCAAAAAGGTGCTCTAATGGTATAAGATCTCTGGGAATTGTATCATTTTTGCATTGTAAAACTTCTAGGTATTTTTGGTCTGTATTGTCAACTAATTCTACTTCAAAAGGATTTTCAAATTGATTTATATCAGCAGAATAGGGCAGCACTGTTTCTACGATTTTTTCTTGATTTAAATAGTTTTCTTCTTGGTTGGAGTTTAGTGTTGGTATAGCAAAATCATTCCTTGGTTGTAGAAATCATCTATGTGTTTGTCACCTTCAAACACTTGCCAATAGTCTCCATTATCAGGTACTGTCAGTCTGTTCTTTACCTTGATATTAAATTTTTCATTAATTTGTGGTATTTGGCAATTGCTAGCAGCAAAGGCAAGTTCATTTGCTAGATGATTTTGAGCTCTTGGGATGAAAATGATTTCATATTTTTCAAAGTTTTTTAGGAGATCTAGGGTGACATTTTGATATTCTCTGAGTCTTGGGTTCCTAGCTGAATATTCTCCTTTGATTTGTCTAATGATTAGTTCAGAATCTCCTTGGACTGATTTTTTCTTGACTTCTAATTTTTAAAAAAAATGTAGGCCAAGGAGGAGGGCTTCATATTAAATAATGTTGTTTGTGCATGGAAAATCTAGTTTATAGGAATATCCCTTATTTTTGTTATATATCCATACCCCAGCCCCTGAACCTAGTTTGCTAAAAGAGCCATCGAAGCTCATTTTCCATAGTGTTTCTATCTCATTTTCATTTTCTTTTTGTTGTTAAAGGCTACAAGAGTTTGAGCTGTTATGTGCTTGATTTGAGGGCAGATTTGACTGTTCGAGCGGACTGAATTCTTCTTTGTTTTCCTTTTCTTGTTGACTGATTTCATCTTCATTGTATAATATAAAAGAATCCAAATCTGTTGGAAAGGGGCCTCCTAAAAAGCTACGAAACTGGTCCATTTTGATTATTTTTTATTATATTTAAGATAGTGCAGGGGTTTTGGGGTGGGTCAAAGCCTCGAATGCATTGTAATGGGTCAAAGGGTAAACTAGGGGTCCAAAAACCATGGGTTGCGGACCATAGGAACGTTGAGGCTAGATTGTTATAAATAGAGATGCATTTTGGATTGTAAAGGATAGGAATTGATGAGCTATTGATGCGATCTATTGTTTAAGCTATCTATTTGGGTTTTGGAGAATGGACTCATGCTGGCTATGTGCACAGAGATCCTAGTCCAGCTGTGTGCAGAACCTGCTGCTGTGTGCGTAGGTTGGGAAGGGAATTGTAAGGAAAGGTTGATGAATGAGTGAATGCGAAGGATTATTAGAGATCTAAATCTGTGAGTATTGTTGTATGAACTGCTGATAATTACTGTTATATGTTTTCTACTTTTCTGCTGCGAAAGTATGTATACTAAATGCTTGGATCTAGATCTATTCTGCTCTATTTATATAATTTTGTGTTGATGTTATTAAAAGCATATAATTTTATATCTAGTGCACGTGGATTCAAATAGATACATAATTAACCCTGTGAAGAAAGGCGGTAATCTGAACAGAACACAGCCTTGCTTGCCTTACCCTTCCTTTCTTAGGGTGCGAGAACCTAGTTCCAACACCCACCCATACTACTTCGAGTGAGACTGTGACCTGCAAAAGCAGGTCACTGCCGAAAGGGCTAGTAGTATAGGGGTTTGTTGGCAAACCTTGCACATCGAACCTAGGTTAGGACTCCTCAAGCCAACAAATGGTGCGGTTGCCAGGACCGAAAGAAGTCTGAGGAACAGATCGGGTAACGAATTTAGGACCCTAGGAAGATAAACCAGAAGGGCCCATGGCGGCAGACTTAAAGTTACCTACCTTTAACGGAGCAACAGATGAGGACATGGAATGATTTTGGTTCGTGGCCGATTTGGTATGGATGGCGCAAGGGGTGGTAAGCGATACTATGAAGAGAGCACAGTTATATTTGGCCTTCGAAGAGTGGGCGCTGGACTGGTACATGCAGTATATATCTCAAAACGGGATTGCACCGCTTCCAGATATTAAGGATGCCCTAAAACAACAATTCTGCAAGTCGAAATCCTATTCCCAGTTGGTCGCAGAAGTAAAAGACTTCAAGCAAGGAACATCTAAGTCAGTATGGGAGGCCGATTAATAGCTAAAGAAAGTGATCAGGGAAGGTGAGTTCAAGTATGATGAGAAACATCACACATAATGGTTCATCGCTATGCTGATACCTCGCTTACGCATACCCATAGGCCATCATACCTTTGAATCACAGGAAAAAGCCTTGGAAGCTGCCATGAAACTTGAAGCTGCGCCTAAGGACGACACAAGGGAAGGAATGCAGCAAATTCGGGAGTATCTCGGGGCCATGCACCTGGAAATACAGAGCTTACAGATAACATGGGGAAAAGGAGTCAGCATGGACCTCTGGTGCGAAGACTGCCAAGTAGCAGGACTACATGATACAGCCCAGTGCCCTCGGATAAATAAGGGTGAATTGAGGCAAAAATGGTGCAGGTTTTGCCGATATATGGGGTACAATGAGAAGAATTGTCACACATATGACTTACTGGTAGATAGGGGAACCCTTTATAGAGTACAGTCCAATCTTGCCTCTCCGAGATCTCCCGCAACCTTTGGTAGCTCTCCTGCAGGGGGTAGGGGGGATGGGGAGGGAGCGCAGGATGAGGATGGGGCCAGCTGATCTGCTACAACTGTGGAGAGGTAGGGCATTTCACCAGGGACTGCCAAAATCCCACAAGGAAGTCCTATAAATATTGCAGACAACTGGACCATGAGATTGGAGACTGTCTGATCTTGTTAACAAAAATGAAGGACAAACAGTTTACCCCCACCCAAAATGTCCAGAGAGTCAAAACGGAGCTACGGAGTGAAGATCCCAGTGTAAAAATCATAACACGTAGCATGGTCACCCAAGGAGCGAGGGAGGAGATGGCTGCCCAGGAGGAACCAAATCCCAGGATACAGGAGTCGATGGAAGCCCCTGTGTAGCCACCAGCGCACCTCCAGACATAAGAGGAAGTTGAAACCTTGTTATGGGCATGCTTGAAACTACTACGCAACCCACAGGCTGGAGAAAATCTTCAAGTATTGTTATAGAACTGCGCAGCCCGACCCAGCCCAGTGGTTGAGGTTAAAAATGTACAAAAATTACACAGCTACAAAAGGCAAACCAGGATGGAAATGTGACTGACGGCGCAGATTGGTGATTATGAGATGGATTAGGTTATTCTTGATCTTGGATCTGACGCAAATGTCTTACCAAAACAGACATGGCAACGAATGGGAGAACCTAAATTAGACTGGTCCACTATCCAACTGCAAATGTCAAATCAACAGAAGATCATCCCTCTAGGGAGGTTGCCAACAATTGTGGTTGATATCGCAGGAGTAAGGGTCCTAGTTGACTTTGAGGTCATAGAAATTGTTGAGGACATAGATCCCTATCCTTCACTCCTAGGACTAGATTGGGCTATTGACGTAGGGGGTGTCATTAATCTGAAAAAACGTAGCATGGTGTTTGAAAAGAACAATACTCGTGTAATAGTACCACTAGATCCCACTGAGGGTATGTGGTATATAGAACCAACATACGAAGAGGAGGAACTCGATCACATTTATAAGATAACTACGTAGCACAAATATCGGCTTAACCCCACAGATGAAGGAATGCTCTGTTGGGAAAAGGATAGTGAATGTTTTTCCGACTTAGATGAAGAGCTGGAGAATTGGCAAGGCCGGTTGCATGAGGTTTCAGCACTGTGAAGCCTTCGGACCATTAGGAATTTCCATCACATCTCTACCACAGAAAGAACCTTTCCCTACCAAGAGGACGCAGGTGAAGGTCAGTAGCCTGATGAACCAAAAAGCCCTATGGACCGTAGGCTAGAAGCATTACCGTTAACACTATGTGAAACACCTACACAAGGACTAGTATTCTTCACTCAAAGGAATTACTGGAGTAGGGTGATCTTGCGCATAGGGACCCCTGTGACCAGATGGGCTCTGAGGCCAATTGACCTACACAGATACCTGCTACGGAGCAACACTCAAAAGTGCAATTGAACCTTGCCCGGACAGAATTACTAGGGTACCATATCCCTTAGCACACTTTGGATTACAGGCCTATCTGAAATTTAGCAAAAATATCAAGTAATAAATGACATCAGGGCGCATGACGTAGCCATCTCAAATAGGGATGTCCTGCCTGCGAGCGAAGTGAAGGCCTCAACAAGACTGCTAACCAACATGCAGATACACCCCACCTCAACCCTCACTCCAGGTACGCAAACGACATACAAGCGTCATCTCTGGTCTGAAAACTCATGGACACGACCTTGGGCACGAAGAATGACCATCCGCACATCTCGAGTTAATAAGAAAAGACACTTGCAAGCACGAAAAACAGGCGGGAGATTATCTATTTCTCCATTTATGATAAGCATAGTCCGACAAATTGAGGGTACGTAGCATGCGTGAGCTACCTCACCATTAAATAGCTTTGGTTGGGGCACGGATGGCTATGAAACTTTGGGTCAGGCTATTTATTCATTCTTCCATAGGCTTTGCCTATCTGCATTCTGGTTTTTTGTGTTCTTCCATACTCTCTGTAATTCTCATCTCTCTATCAAAATGATGGACCCCAACCTACCAAAGGAACTGATACGAGGACTAGGGGATGCCGAGTGCAGTAATAAGAGTGTGCACGGGCTTCTAACAAAAGGGATTCTCTACGAACCACACCCTGTGGAAACGTTGTAGTACCGGGACCTGCTGCAACTTCTCCATCGTGTCCAAACACTGCTAGCTAGAAGCAATGTATGTCTACTCCCTCGCGTTTCCATAGTTCGCACTTCTGATCCAATTACTGGGGACGTTCATGTAGACTTAGAACAGCTATCTAGTATAGAATTACAAGGACTATCCTCCAGAGTGTTGTGAGAGGTTCACCGCCGTGACCGAGACAGGTGACAATAGTATGACATGCCGCCAGAAGAACGAGCCCAGCAGATTGCCGTGGTCGCTGATGCTACGTGTATTATTCAAGAGAAGCTGGCACAGGGGATCCAATTGGCCGAAATGGCTATGCAACTATGGATGGCAGTACAGCAGCATCCCATGCTTCAGCATGTCCGACAGGAATTACATCAGGCAGAAGTTGTTCTAGAGAAAGTCTGGGCCTCCACACCTTCCCCCGTCTCCATGCAGTGCCTAACCGCCATGGACAAGATTGACGACCTTCGCCACTCCAAGGAGGTTGTTAAAAAATGATTGAAGCCCTAGTCTAGTACCACACTCTAGCTTGCACACAATGCTCAGTTTTCCATCGCACGACTCCACCGGCTATTAGAACGGGTTGCGGCAGACGTAGATGGGCCTACTTCTCTGGCGCTGGTCAACATTGCACAACACGTTGTGACCCAAAGTCAGGATGTACTTCCTCCACTTGTCCATAGTCTGGCTACCTTGTGTGTGCAAATAGACGCCGCACCAGTGAACTGACTCGGGACGAGTCACAAGATTGTGTTGGGGGACTGTTGGAACGGGGTCTCCTAACAAGCTGCAAAACTGGTCCATTTTGATTATTTTTTATTATATTTAAGATAGCGTAGGGGTTTTGGGGTGGGTCAAAGCCCTGAACGCATTACAATGGGTCAAAGGGTAAACTAGGGGTCCGAAAACCATGGGTTGCAGACCATAGGAACATTGAGGCTAGATTGTTATAAATAGAGATGCATTTTGGATTGTAATGGATAGGAATTGATGAGCTATTGATGCAATCTATTGTTTAAGCTATCTGTTTGGGTTTTGGGGAACGAACTCCTACTGGCTGTGTGCACGGAGATCCTAGTCTAGCTGTGTGCAGACCCTGCTACTGTGTGTGTAGCTTGGGAAGGGAATTGTAAGGAAAGGTTGATGAATGAATGAATGCGAAGGATTATTAGAGATCTGAATCGATGAGTACTGTTGTATGAACTGCTGATAATTACTCTATTATATGTTTTCTATCTTTCTACTGCAAAAGTCTGTATACTGAATGCTTGGATCTAGATCTATTCTGCTCTATTTATATAATGTTATGTTGATGTTACGAAAAGCATAGAATTGTAGATCTAGTGCATGTGGATGCAAATAGATACATAATTAACCCTGCGAAGAAAGGGAGTAATCTGAATAGAATGCAGCCCTGCTTGCCTTACCCTTCCTTTCTCAGGGTGTGGAAACCTGGTTCTAGCACCCACCCATACTACTTCGGGTAAGCTTGTGACCTGCGAAAGTAGGTCACTGCCGAAAAGGCTAGTAGGATAGGGGTTTGTTGGTAAACCTTGCACACCGAACCTGGGTCAGGACCCCTCAAGCCAAAAAAATCTGAATGGATGGAGTAAACAAGAGAATTGTTTGGCCTATCTATGTTACTCACCATGTATTTCATATGGGATTCCCTGTATAATCTTCTAGTTTGGCTAAACATTGGGATGATGGCATAGGACATGTCCATTTGAAGGCTCCCTTGAATTTTGGCTCCCCATGATCTAGATAGAAGCATGCCATACTTTGGGGGAATATCAGCTACTACTATGTCCATTACTAGACTCTTAGCAGGAATTTGTGATAAGTTAACACATAAATCTTTAATTAAACCCAAGCATTTGACTCTGCTTGAATCAAAGGAATACAGGTCCTTATATGGTTTAGTAATTTCCAAACCTAATCTTTCCATTACTACTTTGGGCATAAGGTTATGTGAAGCTCCAGAGTCTAACATGGATTGTGCAATATCTTATCATGTATATTCAAACTGACATAGAAGGGAGGAACAACCCCTTCTTGGTATTTTCCTTCAACTTTAGGGGCAAACAACAATTCTGGTTTATCATCTGTCAAGTTCAAAGTATCAGTGTCACTGCCTAAATTCAAATCTTTCAAAACTTGATTTTTATACAGTTCTTGGGTCACTAGTTCAGCTAAGGGTATGGTGATTTTGATTTTGGAAATTTCTCCTTCAAGGCTGAAAGGAACTACTGTTCTTGACATATTTACATCTATTTTGTCATTTATATTTCTTTCATCAATTTTGATTTGCTGAATTTTATTTGGACTGTTATTTGGGACAGTTTTGTTAGTTCCACTAGCAAAGGTACTAGGGAATCTTTGTTCAACACTTTGTTGGCTATTTTTGTATTTATTTAAATCAGTTTTCTTGGCCATTGTGTTGGTATTATTTGTTGTCTTCTTATGCTGATTTTCTGAAGTCTTCCAAATAGTAGTACTAGTGTTTTTGTCATTAGAACTCTTTGGGTTCCCTTTTCTTGTAAGATCATATTGTTTGTGTACCTCCATGATTGCATTTTCAAACCCCAATCTATAATCTTCAGAATCCTCATAATTGTTTTCAGTTTGTTTTGAGGAGAAGAATCCTTGTTCTTCTTCAATGAGGAAGACATCATCCCCACTGTCTGATCCTATCAAATTTACATGACTTTCCTCTAATATTTCAGCTTCCCTTTCTTCCTCTTGATCTACATAGTTTTGTTGGAAGGGAGGCCTAATTTGTTAGTCATTGTCTCTTTGCCTATCTTGATTAGGATCTCTTCTAAAATTTGGGTTTCTATTTATGTTTTGGGGATTAGTTTGATTTTCTCTAGGAGGCACTCTATCATTTAGATTTATCTTTTCAAGCATTCTTTCCATTACCCTTACTAGGTTGTCAATTTTGGTATCAAATGATGAGGTGGATGCCATTGTCTCATCTTTATATGTAACTCTTTTCTCTGTTTTCAACCTATCTCTCTTCTCAATCAGATTTTCTTCTACACTTAAGGCTCCGCTTTGCATATCTTCTAAAGTTAAAGGGTCTCTTTCTCTTAGCTGATAGGCCATATCAGGATCAAAGCCTTCTGGAAATTTAGAGAAGGCTAAGCCTAGTGGAGGTTTCATGTTTGGGGGAAGTGCATTGTAAACACTATTGAATCTAGTTCAATAGTCTTGGACACTCTCCCCAGGGTTTCTCTTAAGGTTGTTGTAATCTGAAATTATTTGGAGGGGGTTCTTTTTAATTTCCCATTTGTTTATGAATGTTTGATGTAAAGAAGGGAGATCATTTATGCTATTAGGAGTTAAATTTTTAAACCATTTTTTAACTTCTCCTCCTAAACTTTGGGAAAATATTTTCATCTTTATGGTCTCATATTCTATTTCCATGTAATCAAATGCATCTTCCATTCTACCTACATGTTATTGAGCAGTGGTAGATTCTTTTCTAGTGAAATGGGGAAGTTTGGATTGGTAATCATTGAGTAAAGGAACTAGAGGTTGAGGTAACACTAGGGGGGCATACCATGCTGCCATGGTAGGAAAGAATGGGGGATTCATAAGAGGTGGATTGACAAGAGGGAAATTGGGCTGGAATGGAGTGTTTTGAACAGTGGAAGGGTGAATGGGAGTGGAAGAAACACTTGGGCCAACAAACTGATGATGAGCAGATTTGTTATGGAAGGAGCTAAAGTGGTGGAGAAGCTGAGAATTGGGAGGAGTGGAAGGTGATGTTTCTATGCTAAAGCTCTGCTGCAAATATGTGGGTTCAAGGTCAGTCTGGCTTATATCACTCTGAGACCTGGTTCTGAATAAGTTAATTGGGTGAGGCAAGTCAAAGTGAGGGTCCTTCAAGACTGTAAGGTTTTCAAGGACAGATCTTGTTCTTTGGACGGTCCTATGAGCAGCTAATTTTCAAGATCTAGAAATCTACCACAAAATCCTTTCTGGATTATCAACTATTGTATGAGGACTAGGGTCTGGATGAGATCTAGTGTTGATCCTATGTGAAGCCAAAGTTCTGATTCAAAAATGGGAGAGGTTGAAGTTTAAGGACTGTTTTCAAAGTTTTTCCTCTCACATCATTTTATCTAATATGGGACTAGGTTTCTAAACTTACTCAAGACTGGTTAACACATTCCTAAAGAAATCTAGAGTTCTATAAGAGTATTAGGCGTACTGGGGCCAGTGGAGTTTCCGGGTGGAAATTTTTATCTTTTTATAGGTAAAATGTTTTATGGTCCACCACCAATAATTATTTGAAAACCAATCTGAAAATATTTTTGGGTTTTCTGAGCTTTTATGTGTTTCTATGGTTATGAGAGTGTCCTACACTTGATTCAACACTTAGCTAAGGTGATGAAACAAATAGAGTCTACTCTATGGCTTGTTAGTTCTTTCTTGCTTTAATTTAGGGACTGATGAGTGAATAAGAGTTTGCTAGACTACCATTTGCTCAGGACGTCCCATCGTGATCGCCAGTATGTTGTGGTCCTATGATTTGGTAGGTTGGTAAACCAAATGACAAAGGCAACATCAAAACCAATCTTTAGAGTTATAGGACCTAGCCCTCCTAGTCTTGGAGAGGGATCTCTTAATTTTTTTGCAAAGATGTGTCTTGTTTGATTTTAGGGGTTGATTTTAGGCTAGTTATTAAGTGCAATTTTGTTTGTTTGTTTGGTTGGGCATGATAATCTAGGCAACATAGATAGAAAGGGGAAATTTCCAAGTCATTGGGAAATGGAGTCAAGAAGAAGTTTTAATAAGTTTAGTCAAAGGATTTAGGCTATCAAAGGGAAAATCTAACTTGGCCAGTAGATCTTTTGGGTTTTGCAGATGGAATGAAATGAACATTAATGATTTAGAATGAAAAGTAGAACTAAGGGAAATTAAGAATCCTTAATTATATGTACTTCTCAACAGAGGGACTTATAAAATTATCTGAACATGAAGAGGAATTCAATAGATAGGGCTAACCATAAATTCTACAAACCACACTTCAGAAAATAATGACTTTAAGACAGATTTTTCAAATGAAATCTAGGAGTTGAGGAACGATCTATTTCATCCAAAGATTTCACCTTCAAGGATTTAGAAAACATAAAAGATTCACAAATAACTGTATTCATAGAAGAGGGAATGCCTAAACATCTATGATTACAATCATAAGGACCTTCAAAACAATTATCTCAGCAAGAACAAAGGGTATGATCAAAACAGACCTCTTTGGCAGACTGTAAACAATGATAATTTAAAGGGAGACTTCAAAAACAATTTTCAAGTGGCAAAAAGTAAGCAGGGAAAACCATAAATAATTCTTGAGACCAACTGTTTGAACTATTTCTGAAATAAACAAGCACAAGGGTTTAAGAGAGCAATTAAGAATTCTCTAGAATGCCTCAGCAGAAGAAAACATACAGACAGTGAAGAGTAAACAGGTCTAAGGTGCTTCTAGAAGACATTTCTTAGCCTAAACTTTCTACTCTACTGTAATATAGAATGATGAAACAAAATGGAAAACAAAAAAAACATTAACAGATTTAGAATACTTCACCAACAACCAAGCTCAGGAATCCCATGATACAACCTTCTCTTGATCAAACATGTCAAAACATTTACAATCTCCAATACTTCAATTTCTTCTTAATCTTCAGCCGGACTATGTATTACTTCAAAGAGTTCAAATGCCAACTTTTACAATGAGTTCTAATGAAATATTTATGCTGCAAATGAGGAGGTGAAACTGATCTAGGGTTTGAGGGTTATTAATTACAGAGTAAATTCATTTCTAGCCTTGAAAATCGTGCAAGGCATAAGGCAGAAATAGGTGCAACTACTTCTTTGTTTAATAACTCTGTTTTTACTTTCTAAGGATAAAACAGGTGAAAAGATTGACTCTAAGGCTTTATCGTTATTTTTATAATAATTGTCCTGATAGTTTAAATTATATTCCTTTGTTGTAATAACTGCTGATTGGTCTTTGTAGGTGGAAAATAGGCTACATGTGGCTTTTAGATATTCTGAGGGAATAACTGATCCCTATTGATGTGTTCGAGGTTGTCTTTTAGCCCAATCTTTCTTTAATCTCATCAATAAACTGTGTTTTAACCATTACACTATGGGATTAAGTATTTTGATCTTCAGGCTTTGACTTTTAATATTTTATCTTTAAATCTCTGATACTCTTCACTAATCTTCATTGTTTCTTCCATTTTGCTGGTGTACAGATGGCCTCCTGCGCTGGAGGGTTTTGAATGAATGGTTGATGCTCTTGAGACATCACCTTAAACATGGAATAAACCCTTTCTTATACCTTTTCTGCATTTTTTTGAGCCTTCGAGGATCGTCATCCTTGGCTCTTTGTCACTTTTCTTGACTGTGGGAGAGCCTGTGTATCAACCCACCATAAAAACCTACAAATAAACATTAAAATCATTACGAAATCCTGCGTTGTGGGTTTAAACTGCTTGCAGAAGTTTCACAGGGGTGGGAGGAGCAGTGAGGAGAGGGGTGCATGTAGCGAGGAGGTTTTATGGCGAGAACTGCGAAAACAGGGTTTAAAAATGGCTTTGGCGTGAAAAAACGGAAGGGTGGTTTTGGAGAATACTAGAGGTGGTATTCATGTGGAGGGAGAGTGGTAAGTGTTTTTCTATAAATCGAACGCAAAGTGGATGTGAAACGGGATCTAGGCCATAAGATCTGGACGTTGCAGATATACGATTGAGAATGAAGGTGGAGGGATAAGAGTAGCACGGAGGGAGGAGATGGTGGGGCCGGGTTGACGTAAGCCTATTTTTTTGTGGAGCAGGCTTATTTTATTGGTGGGGTTGAATGATGGGAAATAATGGTGGCCATTAGATCTTATAGATCAATGGCTAGGATTGATCAGGGAATAAACAAAGGTGCGGAAGAGAAAAATGAAATGGAGGGGACTTAGGTGAAGGCAGGAGAAGGCTGTTCTCACGAAGGAGTAAGGTGACCAGGGAAGCAATGAAGAGGGGCCAAGGGCTTTAGTGCATGGTTATAGGGCAAGGTCACATGGAGAATGAGGGCGGAGGACCTTAAGCCTGTAGGGGCTTAAAACCTTATGGATTAATATAAGCAGAATAGGCCTAAAAAGAGGGGGTTTTTAGCCTTTTAAAGGTTTTGGATAGGGTAAAAAAGGGTGTCTCAAACCATATAAAGGGGTTTTATAAGGTTTTGAGAGGGTTTTTAAGGGAAATGAGGGATAAACAAAGGGAAAAAAGGGGATTTTTTAGAGGAAGAAGTGATTAGTTAGGATGAGTGAAAATGAGGAAAAATGGGTGAGGGAAAATGAGGGTGAAAGTGGTGGAGAATAAACTTTGAAACAACTTATTTTTATCAATAGGATAACTTAGACAGCCTTGGATGAAGATTTTTACTGAACTGATAGATCTGGGATAATGAAGGCAGTGAGATTTTTAAAAACTCACATATTTTCCATGAAAGTTTTTTTTTTGGAAATCCATGGACTAATCTAGCCATCATTAGTTATAACAAAATTTATATATGGCTAACATAGTTGATCAGGAACAAATGTCTTAACCATTTGTCAACGTCGATGCCACTCATGAATATGATCAGAAATGTGAGTAGCATTGCTTTTTTTGAAGTTGGTCAAGAGTTCCGCTCTAGTTTCGTATCTGATAGGTAACTGGAAATGTGTCAAAAAGATAGTAGCTAATGAAGTGAAATTATCAAAAGAACCTCTAGGTAATTCAATATACCATTTTGTAGCCAAACCTGTGAGTGTTCGCTAGAAAAGATGTAGTCGAACAGAATCATCATTTAGGGAATTAGATGAACACCATAAATGATAAGTCATTACATGAGTTGATGTATCTTCTCTAGGGTTTCCATTGAATTTAGGAATATCTAAGGGTAGTTTATGTGGTATCACTGGCCACCAAGGAGCATAATTGATAGGATCATTGGTTAACCGGTTTAAATCTGGTAATTCTAAAGTTGAAACAAAAGGCAACTGTCGATTAAGGTCAGGTTGAGCATACCCAGGATAAGATGGAATTGCTTGAGCAATAGGTCTTTGAGCACCAGCATAAGGAATCTATTGCTGGTAACCCAGATAGGGGTTGTTTTTCATAGCAAACACTTGAGGATTCTGTTGTCCAAAACCTGGATATGGTACTTTTCGGAATGATGTTTGAGGCTTTTGTGCCTGTGGTTGCCAAGGTGTTTGCCCTCTAATATTATAACCCAAATTAGAATAACTTGGATTCGGTTGATATGTATAATTTGGTTGTGATTGTGACATCCCATAAAATGGTAGACCAGCTTGTCAATAAATTTTTCCTGATACAGGTTGTTGTAAACTAACCAAAGTAATTGGATTCTGTGGACCCAACATTTGATGATATTAAGTTGAAGGACCTACCTGATAAGGTTGATGTACAATGTTTTGGTGTTGTAATAGGGGTAAAGATTGATTAACAAGTGGTAATGAAGTGGGTGTAACAGGTCGAACTGGTTGATACGAATGTACAACCATTTGTGGTTGGATTGGCAAAGTGGGTTGCCATTGACAAACATTCATTGCAGCGTTAGATTGACCAAAATGTGACAGATTACTGTCATTGCGGGTGACCATAGATTGCCCCCCAACATAAGGAGGTGAATAAGACAGAAAATATTGTTCTCCAAATGTTGGGAGTCCTGAAGGATTTGACCTAGAAGGACCGGCTTGATATTGACCTGATGATGTGAATAATGATTCAAGTTGTTCAGTACTGACTATAGGATTACCTGATAAAATACCAGATGATGACATTGGAAATGACCATGTTCTGGATGATGCACCAAAGAAAGTTCCAGATAATGATTTATAACCTGATGGGACCGTAGAGCCACCATAATAGTATGACTCTGGTGATGTAGTGAACATCGACGGGGTTGCTAGGGCAGGAACTGACGTAATTGGAACAGATGGCCCTACCAAAGATGTAGGTTCAGACATAGTTACTTGAAAAAGTGTATACGCTTCAAAATCTATGGTAGATTGAATGGGAGCAGGATCAATAAAAGCAGATGGAAATGATTGAGGAAAAGACTTGTATAGGTAAAGGTCCTCCCCAAAATGGGTTGGAGTTAAAGGTGTATCGTCTTCAGGTATTTCTTCAATCACAATTAAACCAGGTGGAAGAATTTCACCGTCAGGCCCAAAGTAAATTTCATTTGGTGGACTGTGTGATATTGGAGTTTTAATGGCTACATAAATTTGTGGGATGAACAGGGTAGGAACAAATTCCGATTGTTGTACTTCTAAATTTAGATTTTCTGGCAATGATGTGACAGGATCTGGATTGATTTCAATTTGAACAAATTCGGGTCTAGGAGGTATAGTCTCATTGATTGGACGTATTGTGACCATAGGTAGCTGTGAAGACTCCGTTTCGACAACAATAGAATACGTGGGATGTGTAGACACAACTTGAGCTAACTCTGGTTAAAGCGATGATGTTTCACCAGAGGTATGGATTGTACTTGATTCGGCAGATCGTGATCGCCTTTGCCTACCAGGAGTAAATTATGGTGGTAAAGGTGGTTTTAAAGATAATATACACCAATGACGGGGGAAAGGATTTTGTTCTTCCAAGATTACTGATTAATTTTAACCAAAAAATAAATAAACAAAAAGAGGCTAATGCTAGGCAAAAGGGTTTACCAGTAAACTGTGAACTGTAGAATACCTCCTGGCGAGCCAAGAAGTATGGGTAGGCAATCTCCCCAAATGTTGTGCTCAGTGTATCACAATGTAAAGGCGGCCGACTGGGTTCACTATGGATGGATAACACCTAAAATTTCTCCTCACAAATATACCTGAAAGTACATGGAGGCCCAAGTCCGTATTAGCACTGTCTGATGTGAAACCGCACAGTGAGAGCACCCCTTTATACTTATCATACTGTAACACCGCCCAAGAAGGATGAGCTACGATATACCTATGTACATGGAGTGAGGTATCACACTCAAAATGTATCATAGACAAGTTAACGATAGCTACTATGTTTTACGACACCGGAACACGTCTCTAGCCTAGACCTTCTAAATATTATCGTTATGGTTCCAATGATTTTTTAGGTAAATTGAGATTAATTTTATGTTGATCTTGCTTAACAATTTGCCTTTCAATGGGACCATGATGATGTATGTAGAAATTCCTAAAATGCAAACTAAGAATGATAAGAAATCTTTTCACTTTTATTTTTTTCAATGAAATATGATACACCTTTAACTCCAACCCATTTTGGGGAGGACGTTTACCTATACTAGTCTTTTCCTCAATCGTTTCCATCTACTTTTGTTGATCCTAATCCCATTCAATCTACCATAGATTTTGAAGGGTATACACCTGGTCAAGTAACTATGTCTGAACCTACATCTTTGGTAGGGCGGTCTATTCCAATTATGTCAGTGCCTACCCTAGCAACCCCGTCGATGTTCACTACATCACCAAAGTCATATTATTATGGTGGCCCTATGGTCCCATCAGGTTACAAATCATTATCTAGCAATTTCTCTAGTGCATAGTATACACCATGGTATTTTCCAACGTCATCATCTGGTATTTTATCAATTAATCATATAGTTAGTACTGAACGGCTTGAACCATTATTCACATCATCAGGTTAATATCAAGCCAGTCCTTCTAGGTCAAATCCTTCAGGACTCCCAGCATTTGGAGAACAATATTTCCTATCTTATTCACCTCATTATGTTGGGGGGCAATCTATGGTCACCCACAATGATAGTACTCTGTCACTTTTTGTTCAAACTAATGCTGAAATAAATGTTTGTCAATGGTAGCCCACTTTGCCAATCCAACCACAAAAGGTTGTACATTCATATCAACCAGTTCAACCTGTTACACCCACTTCATTACCACTTTTTAATCAATCTTTACCCCTGTTACAGCATCAAAACATTGCACATCAACCTTATCAGGTGGGTCCTTCAACTCAATATCATCAAATGTTGGGTCCACAGAATCCAGGTCCTTTGGTTAATTTACAACAACCTATATCAGGAAACATTTATTCTCAAGCTGGTCTACCATTTTATGGGATGTCACAATTGCAACCAAATTATACATATCAATTGAATCCAAGTTATTCTAATTTGGGTTATAATATTGGAGGGCAAACATCTTGGCAACCACAGGCACAAATTCCTCAAACATCATTCCAATAACTACCATATCCAAGTTTTTGACAAAAAAATCCTCAAGTGTTTTCTATGCAAAACAACCCCTATCCAGGTTACCAGCAACAGATTCCTTATGCTGGTGCTCAAAGACCTGTTACTCAATCAATTCCATCTTATCCTGGGTATGCTCAACCTGACCTTAATCGGTAGTTTCATTTTGTTGCAACTTTAGAATTACCAGATTTAAACCGGTTAACCAATGATCCTATCAATTATGCTCCTTGGTGGCTGGTGATACCACACAAACTACCCTCAGATATTCCTAGATTCAATGGAAACCCTGGAGAAGATCCATCAACTCATGTAATGACTTATCATTTATGGTGTTCATCTAATTCCCTAAATGATGATTCTGTTCGACTATGTCTCTTCCAGTGAATGCTCACTAGTCCAACTGCACAATGAGGATGGTTCTTTTTACTGTGTCAACCTTGTTAAAAAATGAAACAGATTTATGAGGATTGTTCTTTTTTCTTGTGTCAACCTAGTTAAAAAATGAAACTAGTGCCTTGGAGGAAAGTTCTTTTTACTGTGTCAACCTCGTTAAAAAATGAAATAGATGATAAGCATAGTTCTTTTCATGTGTCAAGCTCTTTAAAAATTGAAAAAATTCCTCTCCAAATAAACCTTCATTCCATCCAGCTATCAGTAACCAGTAATCTACTTAGGTGAATAAAATGAAGCTTGGGAGGCATATTCTCTTGCAGGGGGCATTTGACATGAGCTCTTGCAGGGGGCATTCAAAACATTCTTACCAATTGCACACAATCAACGACTGAAGTTTGGGGGAAAAATTAGGTTCAGAGCTCAAAAATGAAAATGGTAACTATGGAATGGTAAAAATGAATAGTAAAACTACTTTTAGATAATCATTTAATTGTTTGCAAGTTAAATTTATTGCTATGACTATATAGTTTTATTATGTTTTTATCATGAAACAGGTATTTTTAATCCGTTTGATGTTGCTTTGAACAAGAAATACAAATGATGAATAGATTAGTCATGTAGATTTATTAAAGAATGAATTTACCACAAAGAATGCTTTTTCTCCTTATTTTGTTGAGCTTTGTTAAAAATGAAAAAGGATTTGAAGTGCACTTTTATATCTTTTTCGAGCTTCGATAACAGCGAAAAAGGAAAACATAGAGTCTTCTTTTAGCTCTTTTCAGACTCCGATAATGTGAAAATATTGTCGAGCACTTGTATTTTCAAGCTCGTTAAAGTAAATGAATTGATATCTACTCAGCATAAGTTTAACCCTTTTCTGGAATGAGATAGATTATTTACGAAAAAGGATTACCTTGGTTAAACATGACCAAAGAGCTTCTCTCAGGTATTATTTTACACTTTTTTGGATCTGAGGGACAAATTTATGAAAAAGTAATTATGGAGTTCTCTTTCGTCCTCTTTTTTAGACTCTCCAAATATGAAAAAGGACAGGGGTATCACTCTCCTTAATCTTGTTAAAACATAAAATAGCGATGGGCTTTCCAATCATGGCAAGAATCAAGTTTCATTCATCGCTAGACTCGTTAAATTATTAAATGGCGATACTTTATTCTTTATTTGCCCAAAGGGTTGAATTATAGATAAAGAAAATTTTATCCTCCTCAAGCTTGTTAAAAAATAAATAGGTACTTGTCCATAAATGACTAGGAAAAAATTTGGGAAAGACGAGCAATATTTTCTTTGTGGTAGCAAGTCGCTCTTGAACATGACACTTCCTTCACTCCATGTCAGTGACTGTTTGGGTTGGGTAATCATCTTGATGGTTCATTCACACCTATGGTTCATCATACCTTCACTTTGGTTTTGGTTCAATGCTGCCAACTCATCACATTGTCACCGATATGTTCAAGAGAAGTCATCCAGTGACATACCTCATCCTTCTGAAATACTCATAGACCTTCATTTTCATGACCGTCATCCCTGAAAATTGCTACATCAAGTCATACCCTTGTCTTTGAAATCAATAACTCCATGTTTTGCAATAAGGTGACTTCCCGTCGACTACAAATCAATATCCAACAAGTTCAGTTAGAAACATCAGATTCCAGTACCATGAGGCCTGTTATAGCATTGACAAGATCCTCGCTTCCGGACCATTGACCGAAAGATTTTGTTTGGAATTCGACATCAAATCATCCATTCATGCCTTATGAAATGTACTATAGTACCTTGAGGACCATTGACATTAATGGTGGTGCTCTCACATTTGTTAACAGCTCACATTATTGGCTCATAATCAAACAATGTATTTCCATGTTCGACTACAAATCATATATTCGCATGGCTAACTTGTACCCGAATGATCGAGTGAAAGAGATAAGAAGACCCTGAATCTAGTTTCAGCCATCTGGGCTATGATATCAGGATTTTTGTACACATCATCTATATGGTGACTTTACATACATATCGTCATCCAAACATGGGCCTATATCTGTAGGCATGTCTGCATTGGGCAACATTCCAATGAAGACAACTTTATGAAATATGTACATGATATTAGATTTTTTTATGTGCTGACTATGGGAATGCCTACCCTCAGCAATTATGATCAATAGAAGATATATCATAATGAAATGTATTGTAAGATTGATGTAGGTGACCACTCCGCTTTGTTCCACACCCATCATAGCATAAGGCATATCAATTGGAATGTTATTTTTGTTATTATTCCAACTTCACGCTTTAAGGGGGAATTGTTATAGGTCAATTTGGGCACCATTCCCAATGACCTGGTTAACTGGACATCATCTCTAGGACCAATGATTGTGGGTCTATCATTCCCCATCATTTCAAGTTGCTATATGCCCTAAGATAAGAAGAAGACAAAATCAGGCAAGATTTTCATCAAGCAAAGGTTTCCAAGGTTTGAAGCTTATAATATAACATGTGGGAACTCATCAACGCTACCTCTAAAGGGACTAAGTGAATTGCAAAGACAGGTAGCCCCATGTAAGGCTGCTATGAGCTTGACACATAAAAAGAACTATGCTCATCATCTGTTTCATTTTTTAACGAGGTTGACATAGTAAAAATAACTATCCTCATAGGCACTTGTTTCATTTTTAAACGAGGTTGACACAAGAAAAAATAACTTTCCTCAAGGGAACCTATTTCATTTATTGAGGTTGACACAAGAAAAGAATTATCCTCAGCACCTGATTCATTTTTTAACAAGGTTGACATAGGAAAATAACCATCCTCATAATTTTGTTTCATTTTTTAACGAGGTTGACATAGAAAAAGAACCATCCTCGTAGTACAATTGGACTAGTGAGTGTGTGTTGGAAAAGACGTAGTCTAATGGAATCATCATTTAAGGAGTTTGATGAGCACCACAAATGATAAGATATAACATGCGTTGACGTGTCTTCTCCAGGGTCTCCATTGAATTTTGGAATTTCTGAGGGTAATTTTTGTGGTATCACTGGCCACCAAGGAGAATGACTAATGGGATCAGCTTGATATTGCACTGAAGATGTGAATAAAGGATCAATCCATTCAGTACTCATAAAGGAGGAACCAGATAGGATTCCAGATGATGACATGGGTGAATTCAATGGACAAAAAATCGAAGATGAAGTAACAATAAATGTTTTCGTAGCTGAAATAGATGGTTTAGTCTTGGATGCTATCTCAGCCATGGTCAAATGACCCAATGTATACCCTATAGAATATACAAGAACTCGAAATGAAATGGGATCAAAAAAAGCAGAGGAAGGTGATTGAAGAAAAGACTCGTACAGGTAAAGCTCCTCCTCAAAATGAGTTGGAGTTAAAGGTGTCTTGTCTTGTGAAATTTCTTCAATCGAAATCAAAATAAGGTAGAAGAACTTCATCGTTAGGCCCGAAGTATATTTCAGGTGGTTGAATGTGTGATATGGGAGACTAAATGGCTAAAATAGATTTGGGAGTGACCAATACGGGAACAAATTTTGATTGTTTGACTTCGGGATCGAGATTTTCTTCCCTTAGGGAATATAGCAACTAAAATATAAGGGGATGATAGACCATATTTCATTGGTCCTGGGGATGATTTCCAGTTTGACCAATAACAACTACCCCCTAAAGCACAATGGGATCTGGATCAACTTCCAGTTGAACAACGTCGGGTTTGGGAGGTAGGGTCTCATAGATTGGATGGATCATGACCACGGGTAGCTGTGAGGACTCTGTCTCAACAATAGTAGACAAACCAAGATGTGTAGAAACAACTTCATCTAACTCTGGTTGAAATGATGATGTTTCACCAGAGGTACGGATTGTACTTGATTCGACAGATCATGATCGACTTCGCCTACTAGGAGTAACTTCTAGTGGTAAATGTGGTTTTAAAGCTAATCTATGTGAACGACGGGGGAAAGGATTTTTTTCTTCCATGATTACTGATTAATTTTAACCAAAAACTAAATAAAAAAAAGAGGTAATGCTAGGCAAAAGGGTTTACCAGTAAATTGTGAACTGCAGAATACCTCTTGGCGAACCAAGAAGTAAGGGTAGGCGATCTCCCCGAATGCTGTGTTTGGTGTATCACAATTTAAAGGTGGTTGACTCGGTTCACTATCGATGGATAGCACCTAAAATTTGTCCTCCCAAATATACCTGAAGGTACATGAAGGCCCAAGTCCCTATTAGCACTATTTGATGCGAAACCGAACAGTGAGAGCACCACTTTATACTTATCGTAATACTTTAAAACATAATACGGATAAAACACACTTCTCATGACAGGTGCTAGTCAAGAACAATAGGTGAAAGACTACACAACCATATTTCCTAACTCATAATAGACATACAGAGAGGATTGGAGGTGTTACACTGAAAATTGTCACCTTGACATTTCGTTGTCTGTATGAGCTCATTATTACTCATACTTCCCCATTTTGCAAGTCTAACATATCAGTTCCTCATGTCAAGCCTTGAAAATCAGAGAAAAGTTCCTAAAAGTCTCCTAAACTTTGGTGTCGCACTTTCTCGCTATCTTGCCTACGGTCCCGCACCTAGTGTTCAGCTCTCCTACGTACCTGAATGCACTTTCTCTTTGTTAAAGGTGCAAACCCTTGTAAGATCAAAAAGGCGCATGTAAATTCCAAAAATCTCAATTACAGTAAATTCTAGAAGCTTCTAGAATGGATCTTGCGGTGGCAGAACCACTTTTGTGAGGTGCATGTATCCCTTAACTTATGGAGCTAACCCCTTGATATGAGAAGCTTATCCCTTTGAAGGAGGATTCTATCCCTTCATAGTTGGAACAGAAAACCTCCTCTTTTCCACTATAAAAGGAGGCATTGGGTAGCCTCAAAGGGTTAAGTTTTTGTAGATTGAGATTTTGGAGATTGAGAATTAGAGTTCAAGCTTTATGTGTGATTGAGTTGAAGTGTTGTTGAGATTTAGACTTCTTTCTGCTGAGCTTTTGAGAGGAAAGATCACATACCTCTTGGTGCTCCTGGAGGAAGAGTGTAAGACTTATCAAAGTAGAGGAGACTCCTGCTTCGGACCCCGGGAAGGCCTTTCAAACATCAAGGCTAAGATTGTAAGGTTCCTCTGTTATTTTAAGATTAATACAATCAAGTTTTGTTTTTCTCAATAAATTGTCGTTCGATTGTTTATTTCAATAAGCTGTCGTTTGATCATTTATTTCATAGATTCCTTGATCACTATGATAGGTATGTTTTATGATTATTTGTTATACAGGTGATATTTAATTTTTGCTTATTTGTGATTGCAAGTTGACAAAAGATGAAATTTTCTTTCGACGAAAGAAATCTTGTTGCGACAAAAGGATTATTGTTGCGACGAAACAACTCTTGTTGCGATGGAAAGATTATTGATGCAACGGATGTTGGAAATATGATGCAGAGTGTTGTCCTTGATGGCAACCCACTTGATGAAGATGATGGCAACCTACTTAATGAAGTTGTCTTTGATAACAACCTGTTTGATGATGATGTAAATCTGATGTGAAGATTGTTGGCATGTGTTGTCTTTGATGGTAATCTACTTGATGAGATGAGAATTGGCTATATGATGTGATGAAGTTGTCTTTGGATAGCAACCTGTTTGATGAAGTTTTTCTTGATGGAAACTGACTTGATGAGTTGCAACCTATGTGTCAAATATGCACAGATGATATATCTACAGATCAGCTAAGGAGTACAGAAGAAAGGAACTTTAGAAAGGGCCAAAGCAATGATGAATAAGACATGTCAATATGCATACGCGGGTTTGTTTAGTCGAAGTAGTGTATGTACGTGGAAAATATCGTTCCAAGTCGCGTATGCCTAATTTCACTCTAAATATATAAATCCAGGGGGTTCTTACCATGGTATTGACCCATTTTATTGAGCGCTGGGTTGTCTAATTGATCCTGCCCAGGAATACCATTGGAAGTGATGAGGTTTTGGCTCATGGTATTGAAAAAGGCTAAATCTATATAAGGAGAAGAAAATCATTGTGCAAGGAGGGTGCATGTGTCTGGGTGTGAATGAATACTTCACTCTGAAGTATGTCTGAATGAAAAGGGTAACAGTTTGATGATAGATCTGAATCTATGATGCATCTATGAAGAAAATGATAAAGAGGGTTTTCTAGATCTGAAATGTATTTGTATCTTCTAGATCTGTTTATGGAATGTTTAGATATGAGATGAGGCGAACATGTATCTGAAGTAAAGGGTAAAATCTGAACTGTAAATCTGATCTAAAGAAGTATGCTGCCCTATAATGTCTGAAGATATATACGCAAGTTTGTAATAGTGAAAGTGCGTATATACGTAGGTTTAATTCAGTGAAAGCGCGTATGGAATGTAAAGCTAATTATGAAGTATGTGTAGAGGTATACGTGGGTTGATATACATGGAAGCACGTATATATGCGGGATCAGTGAAAGGAAAGCACGTATGAAAACTAGGGTTTGTTGAAGCATGTGGTATGGAATGTCTGATCTGTTCTGATGGTTTGCTGCTATCTGTCAATGAGTTATAAGTATTAGTTTGATGTATGATTGAGCTTAAATGTGGGGAGTGGGTCCAGTCTGAAAATATGATGAAAAGTGGCCTGAAAGTTGTGCTCTAAAGAAAGCTTTTGGATCCAGTGTGAAAATTGATGAAACATCATCCATGGTGGTGCTGAGGGTTGTAGCCTTCAGTCAGGGGGTTGTAGCTCCCTTCCAGGAGAGGCTGGTAAACAAGAGCAGGGGGTCGTAGCTCCCTTCCAGGGAGGCTGGTAAACAAGAGTAGGGGGTCATAGCTCCCTTCCAGGAGAGGTTGGTAAATGAGAGAAGGGGGTTGTAGCTCCCTTCCAGGAGAGGCTGGTAAACGAGCGCAAGTGGGTGCCTGTGTACTGGTATGAGTCTCCGCCAGTACATAGTTGTAAGATGTTTTATTTATAATAAAATATTGAAGGCTGAGACAATGACAGCGGTGGCTTTCTCCCAACTTGGGTTTCCACCTAAAATCCTGGTGTTCATGTGTGATGCTTATGTGTGATGGTTTATTCTGTAATTACTGCACATGCTTACTGTTATCTAATCATCAGAAGATTGAATGTTGCATAGATCTAAGTAAAGAATTAATGGCATAATTAGATCTCTGTGTATACGCGAGTTTTATGAAGGATATCCGCGTGTATATGCTAGTTGGCTTCAGCAAAGTAGCATATGGGTTTTGAAGTAAGAAAAAGTAAAAATTTTTGAGTATGCCCTAAATACTGATTCACCCCCCCCCCCCTCTAAGTATTTTTCCCAACAACGAAAGCACTACGACCACAAATAAGCATTTGGATCTAAGGTAGGATCGACACCTTCATAGAATTTATTTGTAAAATGAATATATTTAGAGAAAGACAAACTTAGTTGTTCATTTGTTGCTAGATTGTATTTTGACACTAGGGAGATCGGTCTTGTCCGCAAGAACGATTTATCCGGTCAACAAATTGGTGACTCCACTGGGGAAAGAACTTCTTGTTTTTGGTTCTCTTTTATTTTGATTTGAGGAAAAGTTTTTCTTGGTTTTTGATTGATGGATATCTGCCTGGGTAGCTTAGGTTTTCTCTGTTTTTGAAAATTTTGAAATCTCTTATGTTTTTCTTGAACTTTTTTGGGGACCGCACTTTGTTCTTTTGCACAGTGCGGGTAGTGTCGCACTTTCTTTGAGTAAACAGTGCGGGACCACACCTATTACTTCTGGAAGCCTGCGGACCCTGTTAAAATTTTGGAAAAACTTTAGATTTCTTTTTTCCAGTTTAGTTTAGATTTAATTTAGGATTCTTAGCATCTACCCAAATCTGTATTTTTCTGTCAAAAATCTCTTGTTTATGAGTTTCTTTCAGCAATTTTTCATCTCATCAATCTCCTTTAAGTTAATTGGGTGTTTTGAGTCTCTTTTTTTAGAAATTCTTAATTTGATTTCCTTTGGTCATTACTTGGAGGTTTGTCTCAGTCTTTTCACAATTTGCATCTTTTTGCTTTTGTTTTTGCAAAAAAAATTCCCCCTCATTTGCCAAGGGGGGCTAAATTGTGTATGAGTGTTTATCGCCTTTGAGTGTTTTTTGATCTTTGGAACTCTCACCTGATTTTCTTGACTTGCACTTGATTGGTTCTTAGATTACATTAGAATCATCTTGTGTTTGAGAATTCTCTTGCATAGATCACATTTGCATAATTAAAATTCTCATTTTCAGAATATGAATGAAAAATGTGCATAGATTACATTTGCATACTTTTCATGTGAATTGTGCATAGATTACAACTGCATAGTTTACATTTTGAAAAATAAATCATAGATTTAGATCAATTTTATTTGATTTGAATTTAGATGTTTTTATGCTTGTTTTAAAAACACAAAATAAAAAACTGTTTTGGAATTGATTTGCATTAGTTTTTCTTAATGAAATTAGTGCATTAGAGAATTTGTTATATTTTCTCTTAGTGATCAATTTTTTGCATTGTTGGAAGTGAATGGAAACTCTTTTCTTATTTTAGTTAGGATTCATCGAATTGAAAAGATTACATTATCATATTCGATTGAATTCAGTTTTGGGTTGGGTCATAACACCATTGGTTTCGTATCCATTTACCCTTTTGAGTAATAACGGCCTAAATAACACAACGCTTAATTAAAATTCATCTAGTAATATTTTTATTTCTAGGGCTCTTATCACCAACATAGCTTAGGCTAGTATCTTGGAGTAGGGAGTAATTAACTCTCCAAGATAGTAAAAACAAACAAGTAGATAAATCTTGCGGTAGGAAATAAATCCAATTGTAATTTGTATAATCTGGGAAGCTTCTCTTAAAGAATTCAATCACGATATCATGTCTGAACCTTTGAGACAATCAATTCTGTTTCATTGGGAAAGATAGAAGATTTTGCATGCATTAAAAATGGTAAACCTCAGATTATCCATTGTCAAGGAGCCTGGGGTCACTTGTCGGTAAACCTCGGATTGACCATGTCGAGGAACCTTCAAGGGGATTGAGCTTTGTTACTTTGCCCTTGTGCGTGGAATCGGATCGTAGACTATTCCCCTAGTTGTATTTGTTACTGTTGGTAACCTTAGTGTCCATAAACTTAAGATTATTTCCTAAGGTGACGGTGAAGGAAAGATCTCACTGCACCTGGAGTAGACGTCGAGTAGACTCACTTAGACTCTCTGGGGGGTTTTCTTCACTCGAGATGGTTTTGTGAAGAAACTTGTGCCAGTCTGTTTCATTAAGCAGGTTGTCAAGGTAACTATTCCAACCGCCCTTTTTGTATTAAATTCTACGATGTTGGATTTCATCACCAACTAGTGTTTTTAGTACGGGAAGTTACTGTTTGTGTGTGGTTTGACTCCTAGATTTGATAATGCGTGTTAATTTGTTTTTTTTTAATTTTTGAGACCATAGGTGTGAATTGTGAATTTTAATTTTTAGGTGTGAATTGTGCATTGTTAATTTTAGTTTTAAATTGTTAATAAAATTCACAAAAGTTGAACATAATGGCAACTGTTCCAGAATTTACCAACCAAGGAATCCCTCTTAACAAGAATCCTAGTACTTTTCCTTGCTTTGGAAGTGTTGGTCCTCCTTATATGGCTACTTTTTCATTACCTGTATTTACAATAGGTTTACCGATATGGTTATTTTCAACTTCATTGGCCCCGAATACTCCAATTGTTTCACCTCAACCAGATGCTTCACCTCAACAGAGTTCACCATCTCAACATCACCAACCTTCTGTTGACCCTTTACCTTCTTCGCCTAATATTTCTTCCTCCATTTCTTCCTCTTCACTTGGTAAAATCCTTGACACTAGTAACCAAGTGATGAAGAAGAAGAAAGGGAAGAATAAGAAGAAGAAGAAGAAGAAGAAAGATAAGAAAGAAGTCAACTAGTCAACCATGGCTGTAAGTGTTAGTTGTGTTGAGGAAACTTCCAACATGCATCGTAAACCCAACTTCCATTGCAAGCTTTGTAAGGGTGACCACTTCCTTGTCAATTGTCCTGGTATTCCAAAGGTCTTGGAAGTATGGTCAGAAAAATCTCATCAACTTTCTGTTGATCCATCAACTAGTGATAGTCAGGTTCCTGGGAAAAAGGGTAAAGTTAGGTTTCCTTGTAAGTTATGCAAAGGGAGTCATCAAACTCACATTTTCCCTCAAATGGATGAAGCCTCAAAATTTTTGGAAAACCTTACTGTTTCACAGGAAGAATTTCCAACTGGTTACTGTAAAATTTCTCCCAACCTACTGTCAACTGACGGAGTGATTGATCTAATTTCAAGTACAGTCGATCCCACTCTTCCATTGGAGAGTGAAACTCATATCACTCAGTTTGATGATCCATTAGTTGATCAAGTGGTTGATTCGATTTCACATTCAGTCGATCCCATTCTCCCTATATAGAGTGAACTTCATACCGCTCAGGTTCTTCTTGTTACATCAGATTCTTCTACACCAGGGGGCATTTCACCTGTTTCTCCAGAGCCCCCTCCAAGTACTGAGGTATTTTCCTTTGATTGGAATAGACTGACAGAACCTCGTCTTCCTTCCTCCATACCTTTCCAAATCATTGTGAAGTTTGGTGGTAGGGACATACACCGCACACAGGTAGATGAAGGTGCTTCTATTAGTATTTTATCCTCAACTGCTTGGAAAGCTTTGGGTTCCTCTCAGCTTGTGCCTATTATTGAGAAGCTGAAAGCTTTTAACAGAACCATTACTGACCCTTTAGGGATCCTTCCTAGGTTTTCTACTACTTTGGAAGGTAAAACTGTTTGTATTGATCTTATGGTAGTTCGAGGCCCCTTGGATTTCAATTTACTCCTTGGGCGAGACTATGTCTATGCAATGAAAGATGTCGTATTGACACTCTTTCGCGTGATGTCTTTCCCTCACAATGGAAATATTGTGGTTGTAGATCAGCTTTCGTTCCCTAGTCTTGATTCGACTACCAATAATCCGACACCCCTAAATGTTCCTGATTCTAAAGTAGTATCTACCCCGTCACGGGTTAATTATGTGGCAACTAGTCCCATGTTTTCAATTACCGATGTAAGTGAGCCTCTCACTGTTTGCTCGTCTTCCTTTGACTTAGATCCGTGATTATTTGAACATGATGTTATTATCCCTTTTGAGTCCCTTGACATGTCTTCCTTTCATAGAACTGTTCTTCCTTCTGATGAAGACCTCTTGGAAGCCATGATCACGGTGTGTCCATTGACATGTGTTTCTTCCAGTTGGAAGCCATGATCAAGTTTGCGAGGATGGTTCCTGTTACTGAGTCAACTCGTTAAAAAATGAATCAGGTATGAGGACGGTTCTTTTACTAAGTCAGCCTCATTAAAAAATGAATCAGTGGATCGAGGAAAGTTCCCTTTATTGTGTCAACCTCATTAAAAAATGAATCAGTAGTCCGAGGAGAGTTCCTTTTACTCTGTCAACCTCATTAAAAAATGAATTAGTGAGTCCGAGGATAGTTCCTTTTAGTGTGTCAACCTCGTTAAAAAATGAATCAGTGGTGTGAGGATAGTTCCTTTTACTGTGTCAACCTCGTTAAAAAATGAATCAGTGAGTTCGAGGATATTTCCTTTTATTGTGTCAACCTCGTTAAAAAATGAATCAGTTAGTTTCAGAGGATAGTTCCTTTTCCTGTGTCAACCTTGTTAAAAAATGAATCAGTGGCCTGAGGATAGTTCCTTTTACTGTCTCAACCTCATTAAAAAATGAATCAGTGAGTCCAAGGATAGTTCCTTTTACTGTGTCAAACTCATTAAAAAATGAATTAGTTAGTCGAGAGCATAGTTCATTTTCTTGTGTCAAGCTTGTTTAAAAAATGAAACAAGCTTCCATGAGGATAGTTCTTTTCCTGTGTCGACCTCGTTAAAAAATGAATCAGTAGGTAGATTGTAGAGAGTAGATTGATAGATTAGAAATAAGTAGTTTCTGAGGATGGTTCCTGTTACTGAGTCAACCTCGTTAAAAAATGAATCAGGTATGAGGATTGTTCTCTTCCTGTGTCAACCTCGTTAAAAAATGAATTAGTTGGTCATAGGATAGTTCTTGTTACTGAGTCAACCTCGTTAAAACATGAATCAGGTATGAGGATAGTTATTTTCCTGTGTCAACCTCATTAAAAAATGAATCAGTAGGTAGATTGTAGAGAGTAGATCCAAGGAGAGTTCCTTTTACTGTGTCAACCTCGTTAAAAAATGAATCAGTGAGTCTGAGGATAGTTCCTTTTACTGTGTCAACCTCATTAAAAAATGAATTAGTGAGTGTGAGGAGAGTTCCTTTTACTGTGTCAGCCTCGTTAAAAAATGAATCATTCGGCAATGAGGACAGTTCTTTTCCTGTGTCAACCTCATTAAAAAATGAATCAGTAGGTAGATTGTAGAGAGTATATTGATAGATTAGAAATATGTAGTTTCTGAGGATGGTTCCTGTTATTGAGTCAACCTCTTTAAAAAATGAATCAGGTATGAGGACAGTTCTTTTCCTGTGTCAACCTCATTAAAAAAATGAATCAGTTAGTCTGAGGATGGTTCCTGTTACTGAGTCAACCTCGTAAAAAAATGAATCAGGTAAGAGGAAAGTTCCTTTTACTGTGACAACCTTGTTAAAAAATGAAACACGTTGCCATGAGCATAGTTATTTTGCTGTGTCAAGCTCGTTAAAAAATGAAACAAATCCTCCCCTAATTGAGTTGATTCTTTGACTAGATCTCGTAAATGTTAAATCATATATTTAGGTTAGTTATTTTGGTTTTTTTCATAATTTTCTGACAGTTTTAGGTCGGGTTTTTCATATGATCTCGTAAATGAACCTTGATTCCATCCAGCTATTAATTACCAGATGTGTAATTAGTTGAATGAAATGAAGCTAGGGGGGCATGCGCTCTAGCAGTTACGCTTAGGGGGCATCAAACATAGTTTTCTCTCTGTTTCAAGCTTGTGTAAAAATGAAACCACTCTGAAGCATAGTTTTTCTCTGTTTCAAGATTTTGTAAAAATGAAACCTATCTTGAGTCAATTTTGGTTTTTTTCAAGACTCCTTAAACTCATGAAAATCCCGAGATTATTTTTCTATCTTTCATTCTCGTAAAACACATGAAAATGCCGAGTTCTTTCCGTCTTTTCCTACTCGTAAATTAAATTGAAAGTTGGCCACATGACTACATTTTTATCCCTTTTTCGAACTCATTAAAACTTATGAAAAAGTGAAATCTGGAGTCCTCTTTTAAGCCCTTTTCAAACTCTCTAAACATGAAAAGATTGCCGAGCACTTGATTATTCGAACTCGTTAAAGTAAATGAATGATCGTCCCTTCAGTATAAGTTTACCCCTTTTACGGACTGAAATGGACTATTTACGAAAAAGGTATACGTTGACTAATTAAGGTCAATAGAGTTCTCTCCCACATTATTTTATCCTTTTTTGGGGTCGAGAGACTAAATTTACGAAAAATTACACCCATGGAGTTTTCTTAAGTTTTTTCTTCTGACTCCCTAAAATTGAAAAACACCGATTTTCTCCTATACTGGACTCGTTAAAATTTAACAGTACAGGACCTGTTCAATTTCAAACAGGAACGAACCACTCCTTCTTAGGGTTCGGATCTTAAAATAAGTTGGACTCATCCGAAGGATGAGCTTATAAACAAGCAAATGTTATCCTCCTCAAGCTTGTCAAAAATAAAGAGGTACTTGCCAGAAATGGTGGGGGAAAAGAGAGAAAAACGAACCTGTTTGTTATATTTTGATTATTCGGAAAACCGTTAACCACTCTTGAACACAACACTTTTGTTCACCTGGGTTGGGAAATCCTTTGCCTAATAGTTAATCAAACCATATTGAAATTTTTTAGCCGATTTCTGGGTATTAGCTTTGGGTCAATTGTTTCCAAGCCATCTGGAGTGTCATTATGTGTTCAAGAGGATAGTTCAAATAAACCATTCATCTGCAAAATATCTGTCATCCATTTTGACCATCCTTGAGTCAGTCCTTGCTGATATATTTCTTCAAAACTTGATCTATGATTTCGTTTTGTGAGCTTGCCTACGATGGATCACTTTCTATCGACGACAACTCATTATCTAGGAAGTTGATCTAGAAATCATCAGTACCTTGAAATCTGCATGCCTCAATGGCAGGTTTCTCGCTTTCGATGATAGGTTGCATCATTGACCTTCGATCGAATGATTCCGTGACATGTTCGACTTCAGCTCATTCATTCACATTTCATGGATTGTACTGAGTACTTTGAGAGCCATTGACATTACTGGTGGTTTCTCTCACACTTGTTAACAGTTCGCATCATTGACTGGTAATCAAGTGGTTTCTACCATGTTCAACTTCAACACATTTAATCGCATGGATAGAATCGTACTAGTTCGGGAAGCAGAAATCAAGACCCTGGATCTAGTTTCTACCATCCACGCTGCGATGAGTTTTATTATTATATAGTGGACCATTCATTACATATGGCTGTGCCCATGCTATTTCTACACTATTGATGTAATATTAAAATCATTTCTATATTAGAACAAGTTTAGCTAGTTTTGATCTGAGTATGGGAATGCCTACCTCAGCAATGATATGATTACATATATATATTTTGCATTGAATGTTTTATAGGTTCTAACTGGGGTGTCCACAGGATGATCCTTGAAATGATAAAGTACTTCACTCTTCAAATATGACAGACTTCATCTTCATCTATTTCAGACTTTGCACTTTAGGGGGCAATCTGTTACACTAAAAATTGTCACCTTGACATTTCGTTGTCTGTATGAGCTCATTATTACTCATAATTCCCCCTTTTGCAAGTCTAACATATCAGTTCCTCATGTCAAGCCTTGAAAATCAGAGAAAAGTTCCTAAAAGTCTCCTAAACTTTGGTGTCGCACTTTCTCGCTATCTTGCCTACGGTCCTGCACCCAATGTTCAGCTCTCCTGCGTACCTGAATGCACTTTCCCTTTGTTAAAGGTGCGGACCCCTGTAAGATAAAAAAGGTGCAAGTAAATTCCAAAAATCTCAATTACAGTAAATTCTGGAAGCTTCTAGAATGGATCTTGCGGTGGCAGAATCGCTCTTGTGAGGTGCATGTATCCCTTACCTTATGGAGCTAACCCCTTGATATGAGGAGCTTATCCCTTTGAAGGAGGATTCTATCCCTTCATAGTTGGAACAGAAAACCTCCTCTTTTCCACTATAAAAAGAGGCATTGGGTAGCCTCAAAGGGTTAAGTTTTTGGAGATTGAGATTTTAGAGATTGAGAATTAGAGTTCAAGCTTTATGTGTAATTGAGTTGAAGTGCTGTTGAGATTTAGACTTCTTTCTGCTGAGCTTTTGGGAGGAAAGATCACATACCTCTTGGTGCTCCTGGAGGAAGAGTACAAGACTTATCAAAGTAGAGGAGACTCCTACTTCGGACCCCGGGAAGGCCTTTCAAACATCAAGGCTAAGGTTGTAGGGTTCTTCTGTTATTTTAAGATTAATACAATCAAGTTTTGTTTTTCTCAATAAATTGTCGTTCAATTTTTTATTTCAATAAGCTGTCGTTTGATCATTTATTTCATAGATTCCTTGATCACTATGATAGGTATGTTTTATGATTATTTTTTATACAGGTTCTATTTAATATTTGCTTGTTTGTGATTGCAGGTCGACAAAAGACGACACTTTCTTGCGACGAAAGAACTCTTGTTGCAACGAAAGGATTATTGTTGCGATGAAAGAACTCTTGTTGGGACGGAAGGATTATTTATGCGATGGAAGCAATACGATTGCAAATAAGCATTTGGATCTAAGGTAGGATCGACACCTTCATAGCATTTATTTTTAAAACGAATATATTTAGAGAAAGACAAACTTAGTTGTTCGTTTGTTGCTAGATTGTCTTCTGACACTAGGGAGATCGGTCTTGTCCGCAAGAACGATTTATCTGGTCAACAGGAGGCTTAATTGGTTCACTATGGATGGATAGCACCTAAAAGTTCTCCTCCCAAATATACCCGAAGGTACGTGGAGGCCCAAGTCCGTATTAGCATTGTCTGATGCGAAACCGCACAGTGAGAGCACCCCTTTATACTTATCGTACTGTAATGCCGCCCAAGAAGGACGAACTACGATACACTTACGTATGTGGAGTGAGGTATCACACTCAGAATGTATCGCAAACAAGTTAATGAAAACTGCTATGTTTTACGACACTAGAACACGTCTCTAGCCTAGACCTTCTAAATGTTATCGTTATGGTTCCAATGCCTTTTTAGGTAAATTGAGATTAATTTTATGTTGATCTTGCTTAACAATTTTCCTTTCAATGGGACCGTGATGATGTATGTAGAAATTCCTAAAATGCAAACTAAGAATGATAAGTAATCTTTTCACTTTTGGTTTTTTCAATGAAACACTTAGCAACTAAGGGAAGAGAGCAAATGATTTTGTGAGAAAAAAAATCAATGAGCAAAACAAATCATTGAGCAAAAAACTAAATGCAGATTTCCTAATGTTCCTTTTTGCAAAACACACAATCCTACATGCAAATGCAATTTTTTTCTTTTCAGTTTCTTTAATTTTATAAATGCAGAAAAGAAACTAAGTGCATCAAACAATAAACAAATGCTTTTTACTTTCGAGAAATGAAGAATACAAACAACAATTTCTCTTTTAAAGGAAAAATGAGGATTTCACAACAATTTCTCCTATCAAGGAAATGAAGAATTTACAACAATTTCCTATTTCGAAAGCAAATGATCTCAATGCGACTATAAAAATACTTTGAAATAAACTTTCCAATGATAAAGAAAAACTTTTTTAAGCCAACATTGAACAACTTTAATTGAAAGGAAGAAGAATTATATAGGAATCATTGGTCAATTGAGGATCAAAATTTTTCAAAACACAACAACAAACAAAACTGAAGGAAATTGCAAAGGAAAATTGAAAGTAATTTAGTTACTCTCAGGGATCAACGTAGTTTCTCAAGGGAGACAGTGCTCTACATATGCAGGCCTGAAAGGGAAACAATGCTATGCAAAGCACTGTGTCCTGTCTGAGGGCACGTTGGGTGCAGTATAAGAGGAAAAATTCTACTGTTTAACACACTCTCTTTGCAAAATAAGCTTTGAAAATGTCTAATATTTGTGTGTAACAACTACTGGGTGGATAAACAAAGCAATTCAGTGGCTGTAAACACTTAAATCTAAGAGAAATATCCCTAGCGGAGTCACCAATTTGTTGGGAAAATTTGTGTAATATGGATAAAACACGCTTCTCATGACAGGTGCTAGTCAAGAACAATAGGTGAAAGACTACACAACCATTTTTCCTAACTCAGAATAGACACACAGAGAGGACTGGAGGCTTACTTGGTTCAGTCGCTTCCAAATGGCTCCTTTATGTCTCTCCTGTTGCAGCTTCAAATACAAGCGGTTGGTGGTTGAATGCTTCCTACAAGAAAAAACGTTGAAAAAACAGACGATGCAATAATATAGATGTCTAAACAAGTTAGTTATCTAAATTAGTAAAGCATAAACCATACACATCAACTAAGATCTTACAACATGGAAAATCAAAGCTAATACAGATGCATATAGGGAAAAATAAGTTGCATTCTTTGTTGATGATAGAAGGAGAGGTTACAACCCAATGACTGATTTGAAGTAACCTTCCAGCATTGATTCTACAACCACATCACAACATAAGCATATCCAATCAAAAGTTACATAAAACTAAGCTCTCAATTGAAAATTCTCCAGCATTTCTCTACTCAAATTCTCCTCCCTCAAGCACTGAAACCCATGCTCAATTTATAGATGAATTGAGGTAGTTTCTCAATCAATGACTTTACAATAATAGGAAATACATGATTCTTTTCATGTAGATGTCAAATGGACACTTGGATCTGAAGCTTGACACATTTGAACCCTTCCAGAAGACACTGGACAAGTGGAGATTCCAGAACAATGAGAATCTCGCTCCCAATGTAACCAATGAACCCTTGAGTGTCGGGAAGTGCTTTGCACAGCAGCCTTACATGGGGCTACCTGTCTTTGCAACACACTTGGTCCCTTTAGAGGCAGCGTTGATGAGCTCCCACATGTTATATTATAAGCTTCAAACCTTGGAAACCTTTGCTTGATGAAATTCTTGCCTTATTTTGTCTTCTTCTTGTCTTAGGGCATATAGAAACTTGAAATGATGGGGAATGATAGACCCACAATCACTGGTCCTAGAGATGCTATCCAGTTAACCAGGTCATTGGGAATGGTGCCCAAATTGACCTATATTAATGAGAACAATGGTTCAAAGGTTTCAAATTCAACATGCAGGAATGTAAGGAATTTATCAAGCCAGAACATAGTGAGATTGACCTTACAAATGTCATTCCAAGGAGCTACATGAAAGACAATTTCTCAAAGATACTGCTTATCATTCAGAAATACTTCACTTATGAAGGGAGGTATCATAAGGCTTATTTTTACCACTTCAAGCTTCTGTGCCATTTTTTTGGTAAGAAAACTCTTGATTTATCTTTTTACTTATATAGAATCTTAGCAAAAATGGAAGATAAAGTTCAGGCTAAATCTGAAGGAAGTGAAACCTCACTCTTTCATCATGGTTTAATCAAGTTGTTGGTTTTAGAGGAATTAAAAAGACTAGGCAAAGACTGGTCTTGTTTTTTGTTTGTCGGTGCTTTTGAAGTGGATTCCATTACCCCTAAAAGAACTTCTAAACTTAGAGGTATACCATCACTTTCAGTGGTAGATAAAAATGAGCCCATAGGGCTAGAGCAAAGTGAAGCAGTAATCATGAAAACAGAGCAATTGCAGAAACTTGATACACTTGTTGTTTCACCTGCAAAACAAAAGCCAACTGTAAACAAACCTACAAAACAAGAGTCAACTGTGAGTAAACATAGCAGAAAAAGGATTACAAGAATCTAAATAGTGGCTAAGGGAAATTGATAAGACATTCTGCATGCTATTGATATTGAGGAAACCCCCATAGTCCAAGCTGAAGATATATATGAGGGAGGAAAGAAGATATGGAAACACCTCAAGGCTCTTAAATGGAGTTTGATTATATTTTATGAGGTTAAGGGCATGTTGAAGACCAAGTTTCTACACCTGGAGGTTACTTTTTTGTGGTAGGGTCAAAATCTGGAAATTTAACAGTTTTCCATAGTTTCATAGCATTTCCTAGGCTTGAAGCCAAGAAAACGCTACGAAAATTTCTGTAGCTTTATTTTTGCTTCTAAAACCATTTTTTACAGCTTTGAATGAGGGTAAATGGTATTGATGATGTGCCAGGTCATGATGGACACTATGGAACAACAAAGAAGCAGTAATTTTAAGTTAAAAAGCTATTTTTTGATCGCTACGAAAGCACGCTACGAAACTGCTATGTTTTCGTAGCGAGCTATTTTTAAATGTTTCTGAGTATTTTTAAAGCAGTTTTGGACAAGTGGACACATATATCAGATTAAGGGACCTTGTCACCAAAAATTTATGACTTCAAGATCATGAAATGGAGACAGCTCATCAGCTGAAGCCTTTGTTGAAGATAGGGTCATGTTTTCCTGAAAAATAGGGTTTGTTCCATATGTTGAGGAGGATATTTAAGATGTCAAGTAGTGATGAGCTATGTCATAGCTTATTCGAACATGTGAGGCTTAGTTGTCAGATATGTAACTGTTTTAAAAGATAAGGTAGTTTGATGTAATAACTAGGAGTTTGAGTCCTATTAGGAAAAGGTCTGTTTTAGAGTATAGCTATCATTTTCTGATTAAAATACATTCTTTTCTATTATTTAAGGTGTCATTAGAAGATTTTGATGAATCTAGCCAGGAGGCAGATCATCTATGATGTTGTAATATTCCAAAATGGGGAAGAAGCAATATATGAACACAATAATGGAAAGAACAATGAATTCATCAAAACATCATGATATGAGACAAATGTATAGCCATATTATTAAAAATATCAGCAAATAATAGGCACAATATCTTGAGGATATAGTCACTCAAGCAACATAAGACAAGCCTCCTCTAAGAAAATATGTCAATACATGTAAAACACTGCCATACAAGTGTCATGAGCCATGGCAGCGCAGTTTTAGGGCATAAACTACAGAATAAATATGGATCAATGTATATTTTCTTTTATATAGCTCAAATAATGCTAGGAGTGAAGATCTAGCCTCCTAGACACCTTTCCAAAAGAACCTGAGAAGGGTTTCCAGAAATACACCCAAATACAAATGGTGATCTACAATCCTAGGGCTGAAGAATCACTGCAGCTGAAGCCCCTGAAATAGAAGGCTGAAATAATATGGATCTGATGTAGAACTCCTCCAAAGGTAACTTCCAATGAAAGGCTGAACCCTTCACCTCCAAGAAAACACTCTAAAAGAGCCAATAGATCCTCCTCTAAAGTTGCCCTCCAAAATAACGCAATTCTAGACTGAAATTGCACTGTAAATGATGGGAATAGGTTGGCCTGGTGCCAAAGATATGAAATGTGCTTATAATCCCACCTTGATTATCTCCCAAGAGAGGTAATCCTTCCTCCTATGAAAAACTAGCTTAGAAAGTGGGTTTCTCAACTCTCCACTGCAACACCCTGCGACACAACACAAATCTGAACAGAAACTGCACTGTAGCTGAAGACTGCTACTTGGACAGAATGTTAGATGTGTGGAAATGGTAGAAAAATACTCTCCCAAGAGGCCTCTCAAGGAAATAGGTGGGATTCCTGACCAAGAACACCCTGTGCTAAACAACACCAACAATATTAGCTAAATAGCTGAAGAAAGTAATAAGTCTAAACAGATGTATCAAAATGATAATCAAAACATAACCCCATATGGATGCCATCCTCTTCCTTATAAAAAATGTGAGCCTTCTTACCTTGGGTCCCACTCATTAGGGTTTTTATCATCATGCAATCAATCTCCCTCCAAAACTGCGTTGTCTCATCATTAATGCCACTCCTCCATGATAGTGTTGTTTGATTTGGTCAAAGTTGACCTATTCAACATGATCCAACCCCTTTTCACACCTAAGGGTCTTCAATCTAGCTTTTATATGACCTCCATTCACACTAGGAGTGACTTTTACTCCTACTAAGGAGATTTATGGGTCTCCATACCCTCTTATTCCTCTATCTAAGAGCAAAATCAAAAATTAATATTCCAATTAGCTGTATGCTAATTTAGGAATAATAGAGTCCTCCCCTCCCAAATGTTGCTTGTCCTCAAGCAGCTGCAAGGATAGAAATGAAGAGCCTCTCCTCTTTCTCCTATAGCAACCTTAAGTGATAATTTTCCCAAAAGAACAAGATGCTCTCTCATCAATATGTCCTCAAGTTGTTCCTCCCAAGTTTATAAGTATGCCTTTGGTGAAAAATCCAAATGGCTCTCTTCATGAATGAGTGGGATTTCCATGGAAGCAACTATATGTGGTCTAGTGGCCTTCTTGAGGCATGGAATCTAAAATATATTGGGAACCATCATTCCCATGTGAAGCCTCCATCCCAAGCTATCATCCACAAAAAATGAGTCACCCTCTAACATGGTAACTCCTGAAACATCTACTTCACCTTAGGCTCCTGCAAAGAAGGTGGGTTGCATAGCTGAATATGATGGATCAAATTTTCCATTCCACAATGTCTCTTTCTCCACTTATGATAAGTGTAGAGCTGCTATTGAATATGGGCTGCAATAATGTTGCCTTCATGAAGCAAAAAGGTAATAGGATCCTCAAAGTCCCACTCTTTGGTTCTTGCCCAGATCATCCCATAAAAAAATGGATATGACATTAACATCATATGGAATCCAAATGAGAGAGGTACTGAAGGTTTTACATAGGGCTGGAAGGTACCAACAACCTCCTATTAGCCACCTATAATATTTTTTATACCAAAAGGTGGCTAAGACTATTTGAGCCTTCAAGGAACAAATTTCCTTACTAAAAATTGTTGGCTCTTGAAGAATCTCGAAGGCCTCATGCTTTTCCTCTATCCAAAACTTCACTACTGATTCCCTTCAGAAATCAGAAATCCTGTTGATTTCCAAGCTAGAATACTGCTGCAAAGTCATCATTTTCCCCTTCTCCCACTCAAAATTAACCTTCATTTGTCTCCCTTTTTCTCCATTAAAATCCTCTATTTTTCATGAGTTCTCTTCTTCCACTCATGAAAATCACTTTTACAAAGTTAAAGACTCACTCTTTAACTTTGCTGAAACGTCCAAATCCTTTGAAAACCATTGGAAAACCATGAAAACCCACATTTTGTACATATATGGGTCTTAGCCCCTTCCCGCCTAAATCCCTGGTCGTATGACCCCTCGTATGACCCTCAGCCCCGCAGTCGGGCACCAAGCGTTTAAATATTTCTCCGCTCGAAAAATAAAACCTTTGATTATCTTAATTCTTTGGTTTTTAATTATTTTATAACTTTTCCGCCAGTCCGAATTTGAATTTAATCTCCACCGTCAATCTGATCTGCAGATCGATGGAGCGGAGTACATCTCCCGATGGTCCTTGCCATCCACTAGCCGATTGCCGAAACCGCGTGGTTTTCATCGCACCGCTTTTGGGCAAAGGCAGTTTTCCACCGATCGCTAGTGATTCCATACATCGCGTGACATGCATCTCGTGTAATTTTTCGAAACTGTTTTCCCATCACTCGTTATTGTTCGAACGTGGATGCCCAGCGATATTGCCATGCGCCGTCCAATCTGGGGCGGGCCATCCAACAACTATCACTCGCCGATGATGCCTAATAGTTAACCAGACTATGACACGCCATCCAGTTAATCTCCACCATCGATCTGATCTATAGATCAACGGTCCATATTCCATCGCCCTGATTCCATTGCTTAGTCAACGATTCTCCATTTTGACTTTCCCCCTCGCTCTCGACCGTCAATCTCTGCACGATCGACGGCTCTGATTTAATCTTTCTTCTACCTTCTCTGATCAATCCTGACCGTTGGATGATGCCATCCAACGACCACACTTCCTCCTCATGCCTGCATAGCAATAAACCTATAAATGCATGGATTTTATAATATTTTTTTGTGTTTTGAAAGGTTTAAATGGTTTTTTTCCATTTTTAAGGAAAATTTCGAAGGCGGAGGATGACAATCTTCCTGCCTTCGATTCATGAAAGAAAATCATCACAGGGTTGAAATGCACATTTCATCAGTGTTTCCTGAGGCATTGATGCCGTATAAACCTGCACAGCCCTACACATTAGCAAAGTACATAGTAAATCGGGCACAGTCAAAGATTATTAGTGTCGAAGACAAAAATGCACCAGGACAGAAGATTGAAGACAGATTTGCAGGGATCACAGCTAAGAATGATTATCAAAAGCCTAATCCCCGATTTAAAACACAGTTAAAGAAGAAAATCTTAAGTGTTTTATCAGACAGAAAGCCTCCACTGCCACATCTGAGGAAAATTCATTCCTTAGCTACCACTATGCCACCTGTTCCTCAAAGTACTAAATCAGAGGCCAAAGTTGTTGATCAAATGAATATATTTGCCTCAGTGCAGCCAGGGAGTTACTTATGCCAGGAAATAAATGTAGAAATATCTGTAGAAGTTACTCCAAACATTATGCAGAGCCTCAAAGTTAAATAAAGCTCCCACCGAGCTTTGATATTTATTGTAAAACAGTTAATACAGTGATCCACCTGTAAACTTCTCCATCGAGCCCCTTAAAAGGCCAAGAAGTCTTGAATCTTTATTAATTGTCTTGGGAGATCTTTTATTAGATCTCACCTCCTCATTCTTCTATAAATACTTCTGTAGAAGATGAGAAACTATTGGTTGCAGAACTTTGAAATACATCTGAGCTAAAAACTTCTATTTGTAAATAGTGTTCACTGGTTCTTGGAGCTTTGCTTGTGAAAGATAGGTTAGGCTGAGATGTGTAGATGATTACTAAGCTAAAGCATTGGAATTAAAGCTGTAACTGGTTTGGAGCATCAATACAAGCTGATTTATGGGATCCTGGTCTATGTTGACGGTGATGTTTTTCTCATTGTAACTTGTTATTTTATTTATGTTTTCACTGTGTTTCATTTTCTCTTATAAAGAACAGCATGCATAGAGTTAGGACCTACTGTATATCAGTAACCTTCTCTAACTGAAATTCTTTATCTGAATGTTTTCTTCTAATCTGTGTTATTTAGGAATGATTTAATTCAGTTTAAGCATAGGAATGCTAGCGTTCCCTCGTCTTATTGTCTTAGCTGAATGTTATTCTTGAATGTTATGTTCAGTATTAGTTAAGTATAGATGAACTATGGAAGATATGGTGTGCCCTGGTCCTAGTTTTATCCCAAAAGGCTATCTAAATATTTCCCTTGGAATGTGTTAAAAGCTAACTAGTTTCAAAGTACTTACCAGATCTTAGGCCATTCTGTGTTATCTTTTTGTTTGTCTTGAAAGTAACCAAGTAAAGCAGAGCTAGGAGAGGATTTGTGGTGAGCCCGGCCCGCTAGTTTCTACTCCAACTGTTGCCTTCAAGTTTCCCTTTTTTTTTAGATGTTTTCTATTGAAAGTGTATCAAAGGCTGGCTAGTTTCCAAATACTTACCAGATCCTAGTTTGCTTTCATGTCTTTCTCAAGTGCTTGGTCAAAGGCTGGCTAGTTTCAAAGTACTTACCAGATCCTGGGCTGCTCTTTGTTCTTCATATGTTTATTTACCCTTCTTGATGTATCATTTCATTCCATAAATAGAATTCTAAAGAGATCCTTAGACATAAATGACTTTCCCCATGGATCACTCTTTCCTCTTCCTGTCCCAATTAAATCCTATTATGACTCCATAGCCCAATGGACTAAAACCTGCAATTATCTATCTTTTTAGCCAAAGCTTACTCTTGTGGCTTGCAACTTCTCACCGTTGAAACTTTTTGCATATATATCTTTCCACCTTAAATAGTAATCATGCTCAACCATCCAAAAAACAAAACAAACCCTCGGCTTTCATAACAAGCCTAATATCATTACCCAAAATTCCAAAGAAAAATCCATCTTTGCACTTATTGGAGAGATCCCTCTCTTGATTCAGGAGGGCTAGATCCTAGAATCCCAAAGTGGTTGAAACGATGTTGCTTCTGCAGTTTTAGTCTCACCAATATGCTAAAATTACAGATTCCTAACACCTCCCAAGTAGTCACAGCGCATTTTTACCAATTGCAGTTTCAGAATATGATGTGGCAATTTGTCTCCAAACAATTTGCTAGTTGTGCATATCATCTCATCTACTAGTAAATAGTGAATGGCATTGTATATCAACTAATCATACAGGAAATAGTACAACACTTTACCAAAGCCATAAAAGAGATGGCTATCTTCATCATAGATGTTGGTCCAAAATTGACCATGAAGCCCAAATAGAGGCTTTCCCTCTTGTGGAGCAATGCATTGTATAGAGATGGTAAGAGAATGCAAATACTATGTTAAATGATCAATAAATGAAAAAAAATATGTCTTACCATGTACTAAGAGTAAAATTATAGCAAGATCCATGAATGAGCCCTCCATAGTGGTATGCCATACTCCCATGAAGAGGAATGAACTATGTGCTGCATGAAGATATTTCCTCTTATGCTTGGAAATCCAAGTCAACAAGATCATATCATAGTAATATATCTCTCCACCCACTACTCCATCACTCTCATCTCCTACTTTTTCATCAAGTGCATCATATATGAAGTGATCCTGGGAACACTCCATCAACAACCCCAAGCTCCCAAGTGATAGCATTGTGGGCCTTTGTGACAAGGCTCCTGTCATCTCATAGCTCCATCCTTTAACATACCACATCTCAAAGTCATCAATCATAATTCTGCTATATATGGGAGATTCCTTACAAAGTGGAATTACCTCCTAATTCTCCAAGGCTAATGAGTAGCCCCTTTGCACCATGATAGTGCCATCACCCACTCCTGCAAAATTATGCAAAGTATGGAAGAAAATCAGTCCATACTCTCCCAAGAATATCCAAAGAAACAACAACTCTTGTTGCCTCCCCACCCTACCACCATATAAACCATGGAGCAACAACATTATGGTTGACATGAAAGACATCACATCACCCCAATACACCCAAACTCCCTGCTACAATAAGGTGTAAGTGCCATACCAAGTTCCATCCACCAACCTACTCTTCGAAATAGAATGTGTCATATGATGACCAAACTCTTTCAAGAGTAGCCAACGTAGCCTTGCCTCCTGTTGCCCTGTGTCATAGATCTGCAAGTGACTTTCTAGCCTCCTGCTCATCAACATCACCCATCCAACCCATGGTGAATGTCTATCACCATGCTCAAAATTAGTATTTCTCCAATAGAGAATACCATCCTCCCAAATCATATTTATATCTTTGAATTTCATAGGATATTGAAATGAAATCTCCTGGAGATCTCCAAATGAATACCACTCATCAATTAAGGATCCAAATAAAGTGTAGGCAAAAAATTCTCATTAATATGTGAAGTGCTCATCAAGAATTATCCATCATAACAATGGAAGATGTCATCCCTCATAAGATTCCCTCAATCAATCAATTGCCTATCCTCATCTATGCACGTAGAAATGCCATTGGAATGCTACAATAATGGTTGGGCCCCCAACTCATCATTGTTTCTCAATGACAGTGCTACTGATCTCCATGATGGTGCGTGTGTTGTCTCAAGATTATGATCAATGTTGAACGCATAGTTCTTCATTGCTCTGCTCAAGACAATTTCCATCCGATCCTCCAAAATTCTAGACTCCAACCCCAAGTGTTGTGTGCAGATCAACAATGTTATACTAGGATGACTGTATATCTCTTCCTTGAACAAATCAAGGGTCCTCAGTGCAGTGATATTTTGCTGCTCCAAATCAGTAATATACTTTGACCCTAGGTCATGCAAAGGTATATTCCCACAATCCTCCATATGATGTGTTGAAGTAACAAAAAATGGAAACATTTCCATACCTTGGTCAAGCTTGGGAACATCTTGTACTGCTACAAGTGTTGGGGCCAGAATTGTAATCTATGGATAAACTATGCTTCCCTAGACTGGTGTCTAGTCTAGAACAACATGTGAAAGACTGCGCTACCCTTTTGCCTAACTAAGTACAGATACACAGAGAGGATTGGCTTACTTGTTTCAGTCGCTTCCAAATGGCTCCCTTCTGTCGCTTCCACTACAACCTCAACTTCAAGCAGTTTCAAATAGCTGAATGCTTCCTACAAGAAAGAGCACTGAAATAGTAGAAGATACAATAATCTAGATATCTATTCTAGTTAATTAGCTAAATTAGTTAAGCATAAACTACATTCATCAACAAATATTTTACAACATGGAAAATCAAAGTAAACACGGATGCATGTAGGGAAAAACAAGAAGTACTCTTTATCGATGATAGAAGGAGAGGTTACAACCTAGTGACTGATTCATCATGTCCTTCCATCAAAGTTTCTTAGTCTCATCACATCATAAGTCTCTCCACCAGCAGCTCCACAAATCAAACTCTCTACTAAAAATTCTCCAGCATTTCTCTACACAAATTCTTCCCTCTTGAACACTTAGCTTTGTGTTCAATTATAGATGAAATGTAGGTTTTTTTGCAATAAATTGCATTCCAAAAATAGGCAATACATATTTTCCAGTCATGTAGATGTCAAATGGACACTTGGATCCAAAGCATGACACATGTGAGCCCTTCTAGAAGACACTGGCCAAGTGGAGAGTCCGGAACAATGAGAATTTTTCTCCCAATGTGACCAATGCACCTTTGAATGTCGGGAAGTTCTTTGCAAACCAGCCTAGAATAGAGCTACCTGCATATGCAACACACTTAGGCCCCTTAGAGCCTGTGTTGGTGAGCTCCCACATGTTTAATAATAAGCTTCAAACCATGGAAAAGCCTTGCTTTGATGAAAATCTTGTTTGGTTCATGAATGTTTCCTATCTTAGGGCAGATAGCAACTGAGATGATAGGGAATGATAGACCCTTTGATCATCGGTCCTGGAGATGCTGCCCAGTTAACCAGGTCATTGGGAATGGTGCCCAAATTGACCTATAACAATTTCCCCCTAAACCATGAGATCCAAACAATAAGAACATTTGATTGAGATGCTTTACACTATGATGAGACTAGAAAAAAAGTGGAACGGTCACTTGCATCAATCTTACAATATATTACATCATGATATACCCTCTATCAATCATAATTGATGAGGGTAGGCATTCCCATAGTCAGCACATAAAACAATCTAATAACATATACATAATTTAGAAAGTCGTCTACATTGGAATGTTGCCTAGATGCAGACATCACCTACAAATATAGGCCCATGTTTGGATGACAATCTGTATGTAAGGTCACCATACAGATGATGTGTACAACAATCTTGAAATCACGGCCCAGATGGCTGAAACTAGATCTGGGGTCTTCTTATCTCATTCACTTGATCATTTGGGTACAAGTCTAACCATGCGAATATATGATTTGTCGTCGAACATGGAAATACATCGTTTGATTACTAGCCAATAATGAAAGATGTTAACAAATGCGAGAGAACCACCATTAATTAAAATGGCCCTCAAGGTATTGCAGTACATTTCATAAGGCGTGAATAGATGATTTGATGTCGAACGCCAAGCAAAATATTTCAGTCAAAAGTTCAGAAGCGAGGATCTTTTCGATGCTGTAACAAGCCTCGTGATACTGGAATCTGATGTTTCTAAGTGAACTTCCTAGATATTGATTTGTAGTCGACAGAAAGTCACCTTATTGCAAAACTGGAGTTACTGATTTCAGAGACAAGGGTATGACTTGATATAGCAATTGTTAGGGATGACAGTCATGAAAATGAAGGTTTATGAGTATTGTAGATGGATGAGTTCTAAATCAATGGATGACTTCTCTTGAACATATCGGCGACACTGTGATGAGTTCGCAACATTGACCCAAAACCTAAGTGAAGGTATGATGAACCATAGGTGTGAATGAACTGTCAAGATGATTACCCAACCCAAACAGTCACAGACATAGAGTGAAAGAAGTGTCATGTTCAAGATTGACTTGCTACCAAAAAGAAACTTTACTTGCTTTTCCCAAATTTTCCCCGGTCATTTGCTGACCAGTACCTCTTTATTTTTTAACAAGCTTGAGGAGGATAACATTTGCTTGATCTATAATTCAACCCTTCGGGCGAATAAAGAATGATGTATCGCTATTTAATAATTTAATGAGTCTAGCGATGAATGAAACTCGATTCTTGCCATGACTGATAAGCCCATTGCTATTTTATGTTTTAATGAGCTTAACGACAGTGATAGCCCGGTCCTTTTTCATGTTTAGACAGTCTGAAAAAGAAGACAAAAGAGGACTCCAAAAGTATTTTTTCATAAATTTGTCTCTTAGATCCGAAAAAGTGTAAAATGATATTTGAAAGAGCCTGTTTGGTCATGTTTAACCAAGGTATTCCTTTTTCGTAAATAATCCATTTCAGTTTGGAAAAGGGTTAAACTTATACTGAGTAGATATCAATTCATTTACTTTAACAAGCTCGAAATGACAAGTGCTCGGCAATCTTTTCACATTATCAGAGTCTGAAAAGAGCTGAAAGAAGACTCCAGGGGTTCCTTTTTCGCTATTATTGAAGCTCGAAAAAGAGATAAAAGTGTGCTTCAAATCCTTTTTCTTTTTTAACAAAGCTCGAAAAATAAGGAGAAAAAGCATGCCTTGTGGTCAAGTCTTTCTTGAAATAAATCTGCACAAATAACCTATTCGTCAGTTGTATTTCCTGTTCAGAACAACATCAAATGGATTAAAAATACCTGTTTCATGATAAAAACATAATGAAACCATAGTCATAGCAATAAATTTAACTTGCAATCAATTAAATGACTATATAAAGCAGTTTCACTATTCATTTTACCATTCCATAGTTACCATTTGCATTTTGGAGCTCTGAACCTGATTTTGTCCCCGAACTTCAGTCGTTGATTACGGTCATTTCTGTGGACGGATTTCATCGCCATTTGATCCAGGTTAGTAGTAAAAAAACTCCTCTTTCTTTCAGTAGTTATTTCATTTCCATTCTTTACAAATTTTTAGGGTTTTGAGGCCCCTAGGGTAAATTTTGCCCAACATGAGGGCAACGCACCCTTGTACATCGAAACCTGTGTTGCATAACAGGTATAGTGAAGGGTACATGCATATTCAATGCACTGTGTTCACATAGGGAGTGCGCTGGGTGCAGTTCATGTTTTTTATTTTCAAGATGTGCTCAAAACTTGCCTAGTTTTCTGTAATGAAAGGTATCTAATGGATCTTGTGGTTGATTTTTAGGTTTCCATTGGATAATAATTACAATTACATGGAGAGAAATAGAACATGAAGAATAAGATATGATTGCCTTGAATGATCTAGGCACTGTAAGAGCTTTAAGAGATTGCGGGCTACTTAAGTACTTTAAATTGTCGGGAATGAGGCAACAGATAGAACTCTTGGAGTTCCTTGTTCGAGCATGGGATCTAGCGATAGAGGCATTTCACATAAAAAATCAACTGTTGTCCATAACAGTTGAGGATGTGTATTTTCTCAGAGGTTTGTCGAGGAGAGGTTTGCCCATTGCACTCACAAGATCTACCATTGGAGGAGAAACAGTGAGGGATTATGTTATGAAATATTACTATCCAGGGTCAGAACCTAGCAAAGATGGAAAAATAAACATCCATGATGTCAGGGATCTTCCTCTGAGAACCATCCTATTCATGATTTCTAAAATAGCTGGCACCGTTACACTCCATGTGGTAAACAGATCATATATGCAGTATGCATTGGAATGCTTAGAGCCAACAGTTTTCAACTGATCTGAAGTTGTTCTATCTCAGATAAAGGAACAACTAAATAAAGAAAAGGGAGGAAGGAAGAAAAACTTCACTTATGGTTCTATCTTTATCTCCTTCGCTTTGGAACGGATTCCACTAATGCAGCCACAACATGTAACATTGGATATATCTAGTCCTAGAGATCCTCGAATGCAGAGATGGGTAGACCTCATGGGTTGACATGTAGGCCAATTGACCATTGTGTTCTCGACTGCATTCTTTGCCTGGTTCAGGTGACATATTTTCACCATCGATGAGTATGCATATGCAGGCGTCGACTTTCGAGGAGATACAGATCTAGTTTTACCAGAAGGCGCTCAGTGGCGTGCAATAGGTAAGATTGATTTGACCATGTTTTTTAATTTTTATAAGGTTTATAAATTTTTTTTCATGTTTTGATTTCTTTCCAAGACTAAACAAAATGTTTTAATGTAACGCAGATATCGGTCGCATTCAACCAGCAGAAGAACCAGAGCGCGAAGTGGATGCGCCAGTAGAGAGGGCTATCGGGAGAGCAGTCCTTCATGACCTTGATATGGTTGAGACTCTTGCTGAGCTCCAGCTGCACATAGAGGGGTTGACCTTTGGAATTCCAGATTTCCAGATCGAAGAGCTTCCCATGTGACTGCAGCGACACACAATTGGGGTTCCTAACCATTGGATGCAGTTGCTCCGTAGGATTGCTAGATCTATAGCGTGCTATCATGAGAATCACTAGTTTACTTATGAATTTTTGCATACATTTTAAGGTCAGATGACCAACGTGTCTTGGGCACAAATTTTGTAAAAAACCTATAACTATCTATCTAAATTTTTTCAGAGTTTTTCCTATGTTTAATGCGCAATCGTTATTCAATGATGTGAATGTTTTCTTTACCTATGTCACAAATGTCTGTCTAAAACTTGATTAGCTAATGAATCAGTTAAAGTGTTCAAATTTCTGGAAATGTGTTGATATTGAAAATCAAAATGTCTCTCCAAAATTCGAACTCTTAGGAACAATCTAAGAAGTGCTGGATTTCTAACAGAATAAATACTAGTAAGTTGTAGTACCAGAAGTTGTGAGTCTAACCTGATGATTATGCGGTTAATACCAAATGAAATGGCATCAGAGAGAATTTTAATCAACGCGCTATACTCAGCAATATTATTTGTCAATCTACCAATACTAATCCCTTGAAAACTCACTAACTTACCGTTCGGAGCGAAAATGGCCCACATTGCAGAGGATAGATTCTGCGTACTACGACTAGCACCGTCAACATATCCAACAAATGGTTCCAAATATTCAAACATCTGCCATAAAATGTAAAGTGGATTACTAACGTCAAGAAAACTCTAAAAAACAAATTAAGATAGTGAATGCAAATCAACAGCATATAAACAATATAATACGAAAAATTACTACGCACATGATTAAGCATAGTAACATTTAAGATACAACCCATTTCTAGGCTGCGCCAATGGAATCCCATCGTAATCAACTAAATCGTAGGCACCTTTAGCAAGAACTCTTTTGACAATGTAGGGGCCATGCCTTAATGGATCGAATTTCCCTGTACCTAATTTATCAGCTTCCTGGTCATAAAGAAGGACCAAGTTGCCCTCTAAATAGATGCGAGGCTGGAGATTTTTGTCATATTTCACTTTTATACGTCTCTTATGCGCTTCTTTGGCCATTCTGGCTTCAAAACGCTTTTCATCTAGATGGATGAGGTTAAGGAGATGTGCTTCTTCTTCAGAGGTGTCAGGTAACAAGTCTATCGCGAGTTTTAATGATGATATTTCACATTGGATTGGTAAGATAGCTTCCAGACCATACACCAATTGAAAAGGAGTAAATCCGGTAGCGTTTCTCACCGAGGTTCGATACGTCCACAAGGCGGAGTACAGGATCAAGTGCCAGTTCCTTTTACGGACTCCTATCATTCGCTGAAGCATTCGTTTAAGAATTTGTTAATAGCCTCAAATTGTTCATTCGATTGTGGATAATAAGGAGTAGAATTATCATGCGAAAATCCTAACTTCGTTGTCAATTCAGACATCATATGGTTGTGAAAATGCTTCCCATGATCCCTAAATATAGCCTGTGGGACCCAAAACCATGCAATGACATGATTGAAGAAAAACAATGCAGTTGTTTGTCCTATGTTGTTGAATTTAGGCATTGCTTCAGCCCATTTGGTAAAATAGTCAATTGCAACAATAATATAACCTTGCCCCTTGGATGAAGGAGGGTTACAAGTCATGAAATCGATACCCCATTTCATAAATGGTCCAACAGAGACAACAGGATGCATTGGCGCTGGAAGTTTGTGGAATTTATTGTCATAAATCTGACATGCATGACAACTTCTGACTGCGAGGATACAATCTCAAAAAATAGTAGGCCAAAAGTAACTGGCGTGGAGTATCTTCTACGTGGTAGCATAACCAGATAAATGTCCACCACAAGCCCCAGCATGACAATCATTTAACACTTTTTCGGCCTCCTCATGAGTGAGGCACCTCCTTAAAATGGTATCGACACCACGATGATAAAGTGTATTGCCGAAAATCAGATAATATTTTGCTTGGTATCAAATATGTCACTGATTAGAGCGAGAGGTATTAGGTCAAAAATTTTGGGCTAGGAGATAAATAATGAAATCTCCATACCAGGGACTAGATGATCCGATCAGAAACAGAGACTCGTCTGGAATAGATGGTTCTTACGTAGTTGCAGTACTATCAGAGGGAAGGTCACAGAGAAGCTCAGCCAAAACTAAAGACTTCTTTGACTTCGATTTGATGAATTCCAAATCAAATTCCTGCAAAATGACGATCCATTTTGAATATTTTACACTCAGCTATTGACGTAATAAGATGTAAGTCATGGGGTTGCAATCCAAAACTATTGTTTTTTTTCGGAGCAGGATATAATGGCGAAATATTTGGACAACTTGAAAAGCTTCCAAAGCAAGCTTTTCCACGTACGAGTACTTAACTTCTGTATCATTGAGTTTACGACTCAAATAATAGATCGGATTTTCAATTCCATCTTCTACTTGGACCAAAACCATAGCGATGGTCGTTTCAGCTGCGGCAATATATAGGAAATAATCATTTTGATAATTTGGAGGATACATTAATGACGCTCGGACAAGATGGTCCTTGACAGCATCAAAAGCAGCTTGTGAAACTTGGTCCTAATGGAAGGGAACCCCCTTTTTCAATAATCGAGTAAATCCTTTAGCCATTTCGGTGTATTTTGGAATGAACCTTCTCAGGAATTTAGCCTTTCCTTGAAGTTTATGTATCTAAAGTAATTTTGAGGGTACAGGTAAATCAAGAATGGCCTATACCTTCTTAGTGTCAGCAGCGTAAGAAAATGGCTCTCAAATGCATCGGGTGATTAGTTAATTTTCGTGAATGCACTGGTAAATCATCTAGATATGGTTGAACAATGTGCTTGATGTCGTTGAAAGCATAATCCATTTCTCTTTGAAAAGTTTCCCCATCATTCTTTAAACCAAATGGAAGTTTTTGATAAGCGAATGTGCCCTAGGGACAGATGAATGTTGTCTTATGTTGGTCATCTGGGCGGATATTGATTTGATTGTAGCCAGAAAATCCATCCATGAAAGAAAATATTTCACATATATCACAGTCATCAATAATCTGGTCGAGAAAGGGAGTAGGATAGTTGTCTTTTGGACAAGCCTGATTAACCTCCTGATAATCAACACACACTCTAATGGTTCCTTATTTTTTCATAATGGGAACAATATTGGAAACCCACTCAGTTAGCGTAACAGGGTAAATGAAACCAGCACGCAAAATTTTTTCAACTTCTACTTTGATGGCAGCATCTTTCTTCGGATGAACAGGACGAAGCCATTGATGCACCGGTTTGACATCCAGATACATATTAATAGTGTGTTCAAATATACTAGTATCTATGCCTGGAATTTCCTCGTAAGACCAAGTGAATACATCACGAAATTCACAAAAAAGAGAGCGATATGAATCAAGTTCTAATGGAGAAAAAGATACACTGACATGAATATTTTCTACAACGCCAGGTTTAGTCAAAATATCAATAGAAATCATTTCTTCAATATTAGATAATTTTTTCTCAAATTCAATTGCATTAATCAAAAAAGAATTTGAAAATAAATTTTGAATGGATGGGTGATATAGTTCACTAAGATTATTTTCTTCATAATCAGGAAGATGGGAATGATGATGATAGTCTTCCCATGGTTCTCCTTCTGCCATCATAGCTTCCAAAATATTTTCATCTGTTAAAAATGTTGAGGAAAATGGATCAGATGGAGTACCAAAATCTAATGAACGATCAACCCAAACACTCGACGACGTTGATTTCAGATTTTCCGCCCAAGCCAAATAGATTGATTGCTATTGTAGCTCAATAGGGTTGAGCGGTAAAACATCATCCAACGTAGAAATATCATAATCACCCGTACTCTTCCTTAAGACAGATGGAGTGGAAGAGATAATGTAGCAAGTCTCTATACTTGCAATTTCTGCCGACATCATGGGCAGCGGTAATGCAAAGGTTCCCATAAGAGTGGAATCCTTTAAGAGTCCTACACCAATGTTCTGGATTTCTAGTTGGGGTAAGTGAACATATGGAATGCTTCTAGTTACCTGTGAAGCGGAGGCAAAAAAGGATAACTGATTAATGACTGTAATAGTAATGAGGAAAAGCAACCATTCTAAAATATGTAGAAACAATTGCAGTCTTCGCATATACCCATGGTCTTCTGAGTAAAATATTATAGTCAAGGGGTCTGTCAACAACCTCAATATCAATACTTATTTTTTTCCCCCTAATTCAACTTGCAGGTTATTGATAATACCACAAGGTTTATATGTTCTTCCATCAAAATCCTTCAACGTCGTTGATGATTGTGATAATTGCGGCGAGCCAAGTGACTTCCAACATTTTAGAGACATAATGAATGTAGATGCTCCCTCATCAATAATAGTGTGATGGACAAGGTGATTGAGAACATTTACTTGGATGGAGAATGTCAATTCTGCTGGTAGCTCTGGTACATAGCCTGTATGATTAAGGATGACAAGATTAGAATCAGTTGGATCAATTCCGCCAATGGCTGACAATAAAGACTGCTTCTGGGAGGGACAATTTGGTAATACCTCAAAAGCAGACATAGCTGAAGGGGATTGAACCAAATCTTCAACTATATTATAATTTTGTGCAGCTCTTGCTCTAGGATTATATGTCGATTTATGAATTACTCCCTTCGGTGGCTTAATCATCAATTCAGGAATAACTAGAGGTGGTACTGATTCAGTAGATGGATTTGTTGTTGAGGTAGTAGGTTGATCAGCTGGACTACCATAGTATTTATTCCGCATTGACACCAAAATATCTTGTGAAGGTTTTGTACTGGATAAAATTAACACTTGGGAACTAGGAGTTGGATCCGTAGCAACCAAATTTGTGTCTGGATTTGGAAATGGGTCTGTCAACACAGCTGATGCATTTGAAGTCTTGATGATTTTTGAGACTTCAGCACAATGAGGACAATCCCTAACAAAATGTTCCTCGTTACAGATTATGCATGGATAACGAGGTTTCCGTGGTCTTGACGGTTGATTAGATGATCGTTCCTGCGGGTTAGAAGTTCGCTTTTTCTTTGATTTCCCCTTTTTCTTACTTCCTGGTTGCTTATCACTTTTTCCTTTTTCAAATGAGACAGTGTTGATTTTGGAAGTAGGAGTAGGATCAGATGTAGTAATGTTGTGTGTATTTACAGTGCCTATCAAGTTGTCTCCGGCATGAGAGTCCTTTATTTGAGGAGGAACATTGAAATTAGATTGCGGTGCATTTGGTATTTTCTCATAGAGTGTGCCAGACTGAGTATAAATCAAGTCTAAATATTGGGCATGAGCGATGACTTTCTCTTCTATGATGACGCCACCTTTAGCCACATCCTTTGTTATAGATGGTAACAAGGATTTGATGAACCATTCAACAAGAAGCTGATCAGGAACAAATGTCTTAACCATTCGTCGATGGTGATGCCACTCAAAAATAAGATCTGAAATTTGAGTAGCATTACTCTGTTTGAAGTTGTTCAAGAGTTCCGTTCTAGTTTTGTATCTGATCCGTAACTGGAAATGGGTCAAAAATATTGTATCCAAAGTAGTGAAATTGTCAAATGAAGCTCTAGGTAATTCAATGTACCATTTAGCTGCCGGACCTATGAGCATTCTCTGAAAAAGACATAATCGAACAGAATCATCATTTAGGGAATTTGATGAACACCATAAATGATAAGTCATAAAATGAGTTGATGGGTCCTCTCTAGGGTTTCCATTGAATTTAGGAATATTGTAGGGTAATTTATGTGGCATCACCAGCCACCAAGGAGCATAATTGATAGGATCATTAGTTAACTGGTTTAAATCTGGTAATTCCAAGGTTGCAACAAAAGGCAATTTTCTATTAAGGTCAGGTTGAGCATAGCCAAGATAAGATGTAATTTCTTGGGCAATAGGTCTTTGAGAACCGGCATATGGGATTTTTTGTTGGTAACCCAGATAGGGGTTGTTTTGCATGGCAAATGCTTGAGAGTTATGTTGAACAAAACCTAGATATGGTACTTGTGGAAATGAAGTTTGCAGAATTTGTGCATGTGGCTACCAAGGGGTCTCTCCACCAAGATTACAACCCATATTAGTATAAGTTGGATTCAGTTGATATGTATAACCAGATTGTGTTTGTGACATCCCATAAAATGGTGGACCAACTTGTGAATAAATGATCCCTAATATAGGTTTTTGTAAATTAACCAAAGGATTTTGAGTTGGTGGACCCAACATTTGATGATATTGAGTTGAAGAACTCACCAGATAAGGTTGATGTACAAGATTTTGATTCTATAACAGGGGTATAGATGTATTAACAAGTGGTATTGAAGTGGGTGTAACAGGTTGAATTGGTTGATACGATTCAAATAAGCAGAGTGGGTTGCCATTGACAAACATTCATGCCAACATTAGTTTGACCAAAATGTGACTGAGTGCTGTCATATTGGGTAACCATAGGTTGCCCCCCAGCATAAGGAGGATAATAAGATGGAAAATATTTTTCACCGAATGTTGGGATTCTAGTTGATATGGCATTTAAAGGAATTGACCCATAATGACTAGCTTGAAATTGCCCTAATGATGGATTTAATGAAACAAGTCGTTCGGTACTAACTATAGGACTACCAGTTAAAACACTAGATGATGACATTGGTAACAACCATGGTCTTGAAGGTGCACTAGAGAAAGTGCGAGATAGTGATTTGTAACCTGTTGGGACCAAAGGGCCACCATGCAAATATGACTCTGGTGATGTTGTGAACATCGACGAAGTAGCGAGGGTAGGAGCTAATGTAATAGGAACAACAAACCCAACCGAAGATGTCAATTAAGACATGGTTGTATGAACAAATGTATACTCTCTGAAATCAACATGTGATTGAATGGAAATGGGATCAACAAAAGCAGATGGAAATGATTGAGGAAATGACTGGTACAGGTAAAGGTCTCCCCCAAAGTGGGTTTGACTTAAACGTGTATCAGGTTGAGGGATTTCTTCAATTGTGATTAAACCAGGAGGAAGAACTTCACCATCAGGCCCAAAATATATTTCAGACGGTTGACTGTGTGAAATAGGAGTTTCAATAGCTACAGAGGTTTGTGGAGCGACCAAAGTAGGAACAACTTCTGGCTGTTCAGGACTCATATATTCTGGCAAAGAAGAGACAGGATCTAGTTCAATTTGTGATTGAACAACTTTGGGTCCAAGAGGTATGGTCTCAATGATTGAATGGATCGTGACCACAGGTAACTATGAAGACTATGTTTTTACAATAGTAAACGAACCGGGATGTGTGGAAAAAATTTGAGCTAACTCTGGTTGAGATGATGACGTTTTTCCAGAGGTATGAGTTGTACTTGATTCAGCAGATCGTGATCCCCTTTGCCTAACAAAAATAACTTCCAGTGGTAAGGGTGGTTTCAAAGCTAATATACATGAACGACGGGGAGTAGGATTGTTTTCTTCCATGATTAATGATTTATTTTATCCAAAAACAAATAAAGAAAAAGAGGGTAATGCTAGGCAAAAGGGTTTACCAGGAAACTGTGAACTGCAAAATACCTCTTTGCGAACCAAGAAGTACAGGCAGGTAATATCCCTGAATGATATGTTCAGTGTATCACAATTTCAAGGCGGCCAACTCAGTTCACTATGGATGGACAACACCTAAAATTTTTCCTCCCAAATATACGTGAAGGTACGTGGAGGCCCAAGTCCGTATTAGCATTGTCTAATGCGAAACCGCATAGTGAGAGCACCCATTTATACTTATCGTATTGTAACACCATTTGATATACCTGAGAGTACGTGGATGATCTATGATATACTTATGTACATGGAGTGAGGTATCACATTCGGAATGTATCACAGACAATTTAACGATAGCTGCTATGTTTTGCGATGCCGAAACACATCTCTAGTGTAGACCTCTAAATGTTATCGTTAATGTTCCGAAGTGTTGTTAAGTAAATTGAGATTTATTTTATGTTGATCTTGCTTAACATTTTTCCTTTCAGGGTCACCATGATGATGTATATGAAATTCCTAAAATGCAAGCTAAGAATCATAAACAAACTTTCACTTTCAGCTTTTTCAATGAAAGACCTAGCTACTAAGGGAAGAGAGCAAGTAATTTGTGAGCAAAAAAATCAATGAACAAAAAAAAAAAAACAATGAATCTCAAACTAAACGCAGATTTCCTAATGTTGCTTTTGCAAAAAGCACACAATCCTACATGCAAATGCGATTTTTTCTTTTTAGTTTACTTAATGTTATGAATGCAGAAAAGAAACTAGGTGCACTAGATCAATAATCAAAATGCTTTTTACTTTCGAGAAATGAAGAATACAAACAACAATTTCTCTTTTGAAGGAAAAATGAAGATTTCAACAACAATTTCTCCTATCAAGGAAATGAATACTTTACGAAAATTTCCTATTTCGAAATCAAATGATTCTTAATGCAACCATAAAAAGTAAATTAATAAACCAAGAGATAATAGAGATTGATGCTACTGATTAATCGTCAAATGGTTCCTTTTTGTTGCTTCCAGTAAAGCCTCAAATTCAAGTGGTTTCAAATCGTTGAATGCTTCTTGCAAGGAAGAGCAATAAAAGAGCAGAAGATATAATAATCTAGATATCTATTCAAGTTAATTAGCCAAATCAGTTAAGAATAAACTACATTCATCAACAAAGATTTTACAACATGGAAAATCAAAGTAAACACGGATGCGTGTAGGGAAAAATAAGAAGTCCTCTTTATTGATGATAGAATGAGAGGTTACAACCTAGTGACTGATTCATCATGATCTTCTAGCAAAGTTTCTTAGTCTCATCATAGCATAAGTCTCTCCACCAGCAGCTCCACAAATCAAACTCTCTACTGAAAATTCTCCAGTGTTTCTCTACTCAAATTCTTCCCTCTTGAACACTTAGCTTTGTGTTCAATTTATAGATGAACTGTAGGTTGTTTTGCAATAAATTACATTCCAAAAATAGGCAAGACATTTTTTCCATTCATGTAGATGTCAAATGGACACTTGGATCCGAATCATGACACATGTGAACCCTTCTAGAAGACACTGGCCAAGTGGAGATTTCGGAACAATGAGAATTTCGCTCCCAATGTGACCAATGCACCTTTGAATGTCGAGAAGTGCTTTTCAGAGTAGCCCAAAATGGAGCTACTTGCATATGCAACGTACTTAGGCCCCTTAGATCCTACGTTGGTGGGCTCCCACATGTTTAATAATAAGCTTCAAACCATGGAAAAGCCTTGCTTTGATGAAAATCTTGTTTGATTCATGCATGTTTCCTATCTTAGGGCATATAGCAACTGAGATGATAGGGAATGATAGACCCTTTTATCATCGATCCTGGAGATGCTGCCCAGTTAACCAAGTCATTGGGAATGGTGCCCAAATTGACCTATAACAACAAGGGTTCCTCCTTCCAGTGTGATGGCTTCCCCAACTATTGATGATGATGACTGCTCTTCCATGGCTGCATTAGCTCTGGTACAAGTCTCCTCTTCCTCATGCCTCTCTAGAATAGTGCATGGGACTCTATATGTCAAGAGATCAAGACCACTTTGCAAAGATGCAAGGGTTCTTTCTCCTGATGCAAGTGCTCCTGCAGCAAGTGGTGGTGAAGGCTTCTTGTCCTCTAATTTATTCTTGTCAAACTTCTTGATCAACCTTTGAGTAAAATCTACATATGAAGTCTCTTTTGCATGACTCAAATGGATGAACCACCAAATTTTTGCTTCACCCTCAAGGTGTAGCACTGCAATATCAAGAAATTCTTTCTCTACTACTGGATGTAGCAGGAAAAATGCGTCCAACCTCTTTCCCCAAGCCCTTGTTGTGCACGAGGATGACCCATCAAAGGTAGATAATAGAAATCTATTTCCCTTTTTTCTTCTATTTTGCAAGGTCTCCTTTCTTCTTTGAGTTGAATGAACTATGGGAGAGTTAGATTCTCCTTGAAAGCTCTAGGTTGAGACTTTTATTGTACATGATACTCACTTAGAATCTCATGATCTAAGTGTTCTCCACCTCCATGCCTCTTGTCTTCAAAATAAAATGGCATAGCATGTTTCTTTGGAGCTCTATGCAATATCGGATCTTCTTTTTGCTGATAGGAAGTACATGGACCTTCCTCATCTTGATACACTAATGTGGTTTCACTTCTTTTCTCCATTTTGTTTTGCTTGAACTCCTTGGTGAGGTCCTTCTTAGATCTAAAAAGAGATGAGATAAAACTCATTCTCTCCATCATCCTGATCTCTTTCTCCTTCTTATTAATCTCCTGATAGCATAATGGCTGAGATCCACAGGCTGAACCAAGATTGTGCTCTGATACCACTGTAATATTCCCAAATGGGGAAGAAAAAATATATGAACACAATAATGGAAAGAACAGTGAATTACTCAACACACCATGATATGAGACAAATTTATAGCCATCTTATTAAACATATCAACAAATAATAGGCACAAGATCTTGAGGATCTAGTCACTCAAGCAATACAAAACAAGCCGCCTTTAAGTAAATATGTCAATACATGTAAAATACTGCCATACAAGTGTTATGAGCCATTAGAATGTAGTTTTAGGGCATAAATTTCTGCATAAATATGGATCAATGTATATCTACTATTATATAGCTCAAATAATGCTAGGAGTGAAGATCTAGCCTCCTAGACACCTTTCCAAAAGAACCCGGGAAGGGTTTTCGGAAATACACCCAAATACAGATGGTGAACTATAGCCCTAGGGCTGATGAATTAGTGCAACTGAAGCCCCTAAAATAGAAGGCTGAAATAATATGGATCTGATGTAGATCTCCTCCAAAGGTAACTTCCAATGAATGGCTGAACCCTTCACCTCCAAGAAAACACTCTAAAAGAGCCAATAGATCCTCCTCTGAAGCTGCTCTCCAAAATAACACAATTCCAGATTGAAACTGTGTTGTAAATGAAGGGAAAACGTTGGCCTAGTGACAGAGATCTGAAATTTGCTGAGAATCCCTCCTTGTTGATCTCCCAAAAGAAGGAATCCTTCCTCCTATGAAGAACTACCTCAAAAATTGGGTTTCTCAACCTTCCACTGCAACACGTTGCAACACAACACAAATCTGAACAAAAAATACATTATAGTTGAATAATGCAGCCTGGCTAGAATGTCAGATGTGTAGAAATGATAGAACAATACTCTCCCAGGAGGCCTCTCTATGAAAGAGGTGGGTTTCCCAACTGGGAACACCCTGTGCTAAACAGCACCAGCAATCTTAGCTAAACAGCTGAAGAAAGAAATAAGTCTAAACGGACATATCAAAATAATAATCAAAACATAACCCCATATGGATTTCATCCTCTTCCTTATAAAAAATGTGAGCCTTCTCACCTTGGGTCCCACTCATTAGGGTTTCCATCATCATGCAATCAATCTCCCTCCAAAACTACGTTGTATCATCATTAATGCCACTCCTCCATAATAGCGCTATTTGATTTGGTCAAAATTGAGCTATTCAACATGCTCCAGCCCCTTTTCACACCTAAGGGTCTTCAATCCAGCTTTTATATAACCTCCATTCACACTAGGAGTGTCATTTATTCCTACTAAGGATATTTATGGGTCTCCATACCCTCTTATTCCTCTATCTAAGAGAAAAATCAAAAATTAATATTCCAATTAGCTATATTCTAATTTAGGAATATTACAGATGTAAGAAGGTCTATTTAAAGGCAGATTATCGAAGTTGTAAAGGATTGGAGATTTTTTTCACTACTGTTGCTTTATGTAATTTGACTTATATCAATAATACATAGGACTTCTTCTTGATAGACCTGATATTCTCATCAAGTTTTTAATGTCTTTCTTATCTATATTTTTATGTGTACTACTTGCATTAGGTTTCATCTTTATTACTCATAATTCATATTTTTATGCTTTGACTTCCTATATGAATGACTTCCATAAGCCCAATAGTTGCATACCTGTACTCTTTTCAACCTACATACATCAAAATCAAGTTACTTTTCAAATAGAGTTAGCCACCTAGTTTTATCATTATCTAATATCATAGGGCCCCTTTGAGAGAGCCCTCTCAGACTGAAGAGGCTAAGCTTCAGTTAAAATTTGGTTTGAAACAGTTACATAAAGTTGTCTGATCAGCAGCCAATCAAGTGCAATTTTGTGATAACATTTTGGTGCATTTGTTGGGATCCTAAAGATATATTGTTCCCAAAATTTTGAAGATAAACTTTTGAAGGTAGCAGGAGATCAAAATTTGTTCGAGGTTGCATCTACCTTGGTGACTCCATTCAAAATTCATATGATCAAAGGTGGCTTTGAAAAGGAGATACACGAGGAGTAATCCTAACCCAGATCCACCTACAATTGTGGAGAATCCAAACACAATCTCCAGAGGCATTCAAGGCATTTCTGCAATATCAGGTACTCCATTACATACAAAATCCTTTTCCTATGAAGTTTTAAGAAGTCTTGAAGATAAAAATCTTTATGATAAAGTTCAGGAAGTCTTGTTTAGGTCTGAAAATGAAAAAGAATTGACTGAAATTGTCTTAGACCTACATAGAAGAGGTATTGATACCTCAGCCTTAGTGACTGAAAAATATAAAGAAGAGTTTTTGGAAGCAGTCACTTCTGAGTTGCTGTTAGAGAGAGAATATTTGGATAGGTTTAAGGAACTAGAACCATTTGAAATATTGTTAAGAATTAAATGTGGTGTCCCTCTTCCTGATTAGAGTTCAACTGTGACTGGAAAACAAAGACCAACTATCCCTCCTCCTAACAGTTCCTCTTCCTCTACTACTAATGTCCCTAAAACTACCACAGTTCCAATCATCATGGTAGGAAATGTGCCACCTTCACCTGCTGCACCTGCTAGGTATGCCCCTCTTGTTCTTCCAGCTGTCCTTAATGCCCTTGCTAGAACATACTCTACTAGAATCAAAACTTGGGGAAGTGATGAGGAGATTAAAACTAAAGAGCATGTAGACCAGTTTAATGACTTCATAAATAGGGAGGAGGTTGACCATGAGGATGTGAAGATAAGATTTTTTTTCTCAGAGATTTACTGGTGAAGTTAGGAAGTGGTTCAAAGCCCTTGCTAAGGGAAGCCTACATAATTGGAATGAATTTGAAGATATCTTCTTAAGGAAGTGGGGAAATAGAACCAACCTTGTACAAGCCCTCACTAAGTATAATAGTTTGAAGAGAGCTGTTGATGAAATTGTTCAAAAATTTTCAAAGATATTTAACAAAGTTTATGACTCCATCCCTTCCCATCTAAAACCTCCTCTGGGAGTAGCTCAGTTGAGATATGTTGAAGCTTTTGATTACAAATTTTATATCCTGCTAAGAAAAAGAGAATCCCCTTCGCTTTCTAAAATGAAAAATGATGCAGTGAAGGTGGAGGTCAATATGATAGCAGCAAAAAAGTCAAACATGGGAAAGACTAAGTTGAAAGAAGAAGATAAGCCTTCCACCTCAGAGGATAAATTTGACTCCATGATGAAGACAATGGAAAAACTGATGGATAGGCTTGCCCTTGGGAATGCCTCTGCTCCTCCTACACAACATGAACCTCAATTTATAAATCCTTAGTTCAGAAGATCTCAAAACTAGCAGAGACCAAGGGAAAATAGAAATCGGCCACTTAACCCTCAAATAAGACCTCCTTTTCAGTAAAACTTAGTTGATGAAGAAGATCAACCTGAAATACATGAAGAATCAATTCATTTCTAAGATGAAAACATGTCAAGAATTTTTTTCACTAAGGAAGAACATGATGAGTTAGATCATGATGTAAACAAGGGTGAGGAACCATCTGATTATCTTAAAGCATACCAACATGCAATATTTGAGATGTAGAAACAATACAACCTCAGAAATAGAAATGTGCCAATTAATGCAAATAAAACACAACCCAAGAAAGATGCCCCTAAAGTTGCTGAGGTTAGGAAAGATACACCACCTCCTCCTCCTGTCAAAGAGATTGAAAAAAATGCTTTTGTTTTCAGTTTGGATAGTGAGATCTCTAAGATCAAAATCCCACTACCTTTTGGAGAAATTCTTAAGGTGAATGAATACAGAAGTAAGATTGTAAAAATGTTGAATTCCCAGCCAGGGGATGCTGATATCCTAAACATTCATGAAGATCATCCAACGATATACTTAGGTCCAATATTAGAAGATGAGAAGAATGAAGAGGTGCCTCCTTTTTATGTCAGCCTTAGCATTCATGACATGAAATTGCATAATTCCATGTTGGATTCAGGGGCCTCTCACAATCTTATGCCCAAAGTGATCATGGAAAGGATGGGGTTTGAAATTACTAGACCATATAAGGATTTGTTTTCCTTTGATTCAAAAAGATTTCAGTGCATTGGTTTAATAAAAGATGTTGTTGTTGGTCTCACACAAGTCCCTGCCAAGATAGTGGTAATGGACATTCTGGTAGCAGAAATTCCACCTAAATTTGGCATGCTGTTATCAAGGTCATGGGCAGCAAAGATCAAAGGTACAATGTAGATGGACCTAACATATGCCACCATTCCTATTTTTGGTGAGAAAAGGAGACTATACAAAGAATAAAGGATGGCTTACATGGTAAGTAGTAAGGAAAAACCTCAGAATTTTCCAATTTATGATGCTGATACTCAACTAGGATCTGCTATTCTTTTCAATGAATTGAATGATGAAGCAGAGAATGAAAAGAAAGCAGAAAATCAACAAACTAAAATTTAGGAAACATAAAATCAGCAAATCAATGAGGAGAAGGTATAAGGTTGGTGGTTGTTACACTTTCATGGATCAACAGGAATAGAGGGGGCTGGAGCAGGAATTTGGAACACAACTCTAGAGGATGAAAGTAAGTTCTTTTCTTACAAATAGAACTTTGATTGCACAAATAACATGGCTGAGTATGAATCTTTATTTTTTGGTTTAGAAATTTTGAAAAGAATGGGTGCCCAAAAGATTTATGTTTGTGGAGATTCTGAATTTGTTATTAAGCAAGTTAGGGTTTATATCAAACCAAGGATGTGAGAATGAGGGCATACAAAAATTTGATCATGGAGATGTTAGAGAATTTTCAAGAATATTCATTTATTGTGAAGACTAGGGACCAAAACTCAGTAGATGACTCCCTAGCTGTCTTTGTAAGTCTATTTATCATTCCTGCACATTCCACTGAAATATATGAGGTTGAAGTTCACCATAGACCTGATATCCCTGATAAATTTATCCATTGGAAAGTTTTTGTGGATGACCAGCAAGTAAGAAAAATTATTGAACTGAAAGAAGAGTTTGAAAGAACACAAGTATATCAGCAAAACATGCTTGTTGAAACTAAAGGAAATTTTGAAGTGTTACAGTTGAAGAATAACTCTATACCCAAAGGTCTCATACCCCTTGAAAATATTTTTGACTAGAATGATGTGTTCAAATCCCCTAGGATACAAGCTGATGATGAAGAGTTAGAGATTTGTAACCTTGGTACAGTAGCAATGCCAAAAATTATTAAGATTTCAAAGTTTCTTTTAGTTGACATGAGACAAGAATATATTGAGATGATGAAAAGGTTCATAGATGTTTTTTTGCATGGAGTTATGTTGATTTGAAGAAGTATGATCCTACTATCATTCAACATACCATTCCTTTTAAAGAAGATGAAAAGCCTTTCAAGCAAAAGCTGAGGAGATTAATCCACTTCTTATGCCTTTGATTGAGAAGGAAATACATAAGCTCTTTGATGCCAAAATTATTGTTCCAATCAGATTCTCAAAGTGGCTTGCAAACTTGGTTCTAGTCAGAAAAAAGAGTTTAGAAATCAGAATATGAATTGACTTCAGAAACTTGAACAAGGCCTCTATGAAAGAGAATTACCCTCTCCCTAGGATGGACCAAATTTTGTAGAACATTTTTGGTTCCCAAATAATGTCAATGCTAGATTGTTTTTCAGGATACAATCAGATTCTAGTACATCCAGATGATGAGGAGAAAACTGCCTTTACTACACCATGGGAAAATTTTATGTCTGCAAAGATTCCCTTTGGTCTGATGAATGCAGGAGCCACTTTTAAAAGAGCAATGGATATTTATTTTGTTGAAGAGAAGGACAAGATGGTGGTTGTCTATCTAGATGACATAACAATTTTCTTAAGGAGAGAAGAAGATCACTTGAAGCACCTAGAAAATATTCTGCTGAAATGTGGAAGGTTTGGAATTTCTCTCAATCCCACTAAAAGAATTTTTTCTCTGACTTAGGGAAAGTTATTTGGGCATATTATTTCTAAACATGGGATTAAGATTGATCTAGGTAGGGTCAATGCCATTTAGAAAGTGGATCTGCCTAGAAGCAGAAAGGAAATTCAGTCTTTCCTTGGAAGGGTAAATTTTCTGAGGAGGTTTATCTGTAATTTTGCTGAGATTGTAAAATACATAACTAAGATGTTGAAGAAGGGAGCTGACATCAATTGGAAAGTATAAGGAAAGCACTCATTTGAGGAGATCAAGAAGGCACTTACTCAAGCACGAGTTTTGATCAACCAGGATTTTATAAAAGAATTTCTGGTTTTTACATTTGCATTAGAAAATACAATTGCTGGAGTTTTGTTGCAGAAAGGACAACAAGGTACTGAGTAGACCATTTCATTTTTTAGTAGGACATTAGCTAATTCAGAGCTGAAGTACAACATCTTAGAGAAGCAGGCCTATGCCTTGGTTAAGGCCATCAAAGATTTTATAATTTACATTCTGCTTTCTCATGTCATAGCTTTTGTTCCTAATGTTTTTGTGAAGGACATCCTAACTCAAGTTGATCCTGATGGTAAGAGGGGGAAGTGGATAGCTAACTTGTTGGAATATGATATAGATATCAGACCCACAGACTTGGTCAAAGGTCAAGGGCTAGAAAAGTTGATTGCACATTCAAATTTTGACTGTATTGATATGAATTTAATTGCATAAATTTCAGAATTATCAGATGAAGATGAAGAGTTGATTCCCATTGAAGAGAAGTACATCCTTTCAGGCTGGTGAAAAGAAATTATTTTTGTCCTACATCATCATAGAGCGCCTACTGAATTGACAGTCTAAGGCAATGTTTGTGAAGTTAAAATCCTTGAGGTATTGCATCATTGATAAAAATCTGTATTGGGAAGATACTGGTGGTATTCTTTTGAATTGTTTGCTGGAAGAGGAGGCTGAAAAAGTGATTGAAGAGTTTCACAAAGGAGACTGTGGAGGTCATCATTGTTGGAAGACTACAACAAATAGGATTCTTAGAGCAGCGTACTATTGGCCTACTATGTTCAAAGATGTCTACAAGAAGATTGTTGCCTACCATGAATGCCAGATTTTTTATGGTAAGAAGAATCTTGTTCCTTTACCCTTGATGCCTATCTATGTTGAGGTGCCATTCCAGCAATGGGGGCCAAATTTTATTGGGGAGATTCATTCATCATCTTCAGGCCAGCATCGCTGGATTCTGACAGCAACTGATTATTTCACCAAGTGGATTGAAGCAATCCCAACTAGGAAAGCAAATGATTCAGCTGTCATTTCATTTTTGGAAAATAATATATTGTGTAAGTTTGGCTTCCCTATGAAGATCATCTCTGACAATGCACAAGAATTCAAATCCAAGAAGTTGATTAGTTTTTGTCATCAACTTTCACATTACACTTGGGCATTCTACTGCATATTATCCACAAGGTAATGGTCTTGTTGAATCTTCTAACAAAACCATTGTGAGGATTATTAAGAAGGTGTTGCAGGAAAATAAGAAGTCATGGCATTTGAAGCTGAAGTATGCTATGTGGGCTGATAGAATGTGCACAAAGAGATCAATTGGAAATTCACCTTATCAGTTGGTGTTGTGTAACCAGCTCCAAAGAGAGAAGAAAAGAGATATTCACGCCTTAGAAATGAGCCACTTCGAGGGGGCAACCTCCAATACATTACATGAATGAACAATTCTTGGATGATACAAATGAACAAAACCTCCTTCTATATATAGGAGTCCATGGGGCCATAATATAATTCTAATTGGGGCCACAATGTAATCTCAGAACCTAACAATAATAATATAAGGGCCGCGATAATAACAATATGGGAATTACGAGTGCAAATAATAACAACAAGGTGACACACTAACACAATAGGGAGCTACACTATTAATATAGGAACTTAACATGCCTCTCCAACTTCAAAAGTGTTGATATCAAGCAGTATGTACCCTTAACCGTATAAATTCTCATCCTCCCATGTAGAATCTTCAGTGGGTAAGTTCTTCCACTTGATGAGATACTCTGAAATTGATCGATTCCGTAGTTGTCGAGTTCTTGTTTCCATGACCGCTTCTGGTTCCAATATGATTTTTCCTTCCTCATCAAGTTCTGGCAATATTGTTTGAACTGGAAGATTTTCTCCTATAACCTTCTTCAAGCATGAAACATGGAAAACTGGATGTACTCGCGAAGAAGCAGGAAGCTCCAATTTGTATGCCATAGTACCAATCTTTTGCAACACCTTGTAAGGACCATAGTACTTTGGCGATAATTTATTATCCTTATTAGCTTGCTTGAAGGACATTTGTTTATATGGTTGTAGCCGTAAAAATACCCAGTCTCCTACATCAAAAATTCTTTCACTGCGATTTTGATTTGCCTGTTGTTTCATTCGATTTTGTGCCAAATTCAGGTTATCCTTTAAGAGTTGGAGAACTTCTTGTTGATGCTCGATGTGATCTTCCACTGCTTGAACCTTCGAATTTTCTCTTAAAGATGATGTGATGGATGGTGGATGATATCCATAAAGTGCCATAAATGGGGTCATTTTTGCTGCAGTATGGAAGGAAGTGTTATACCACCATTTAGTGAGAGGTAACCACTTGACCCATTGTGTTTGTTTATCAGATACAAAACAACGAAGATATCCTTCCAAACATTTATTTACTATCTCGGTTTGACCATCGGATTGAGGATGATAAGATGAGCTATGAGCTAATTGAGTACCCAAACAAGAAAATAACTCCGTCCAAAAATTTCCAGTAAAAATGGGATCTCTGTCGCTCACAATAACCCTTGAGCTTCCATGTAGCTTTTGAATTCTATCCATAAATGTAGTAGCAACTGTACTTGCTTTAAATGGATGAGATAATGCACAAAAGTGTGCATACTTGGTAAGTCTATCAACTACCACCATGATGACATTCTTTCCTTGAGACTTAGGTAAACCTGTGATAAAATCCATTGAAATCTCCTCCCAACGCTGACTTGGAATGGATAAAGGTTGTAGAAGTCCCGGGGTCTTAATTGTCTCCACTTTATTCTGCTGGCAAACCAAACATTTCGCCACAAACTTTTGAATATCAGATTTAAGGCCATCCCAAAAAAATTCTTTCTTCACCCTGTGGTAAGTTTTTAAAAATCCTGAGTGTCCTCCCAAAGGAGAAGTGTGCAATTCCAGAAGAATATTTTGTTTTAGTTGGGAATTCTTACAAAGATATAAGCGATCTTTGTTTTTCCAACTAAATGTATCAGATGTACTAGGATCTTGCTGCAACTTTTGAATGAGTGTCCATACATATTTTTCCTTCTTCCATTCATCTCTTGCTTCAGTTATCCAATATGGTTGGATAATATAAATGGCACAAAGCAATGCTTCCACCTCTTCATTCTTTCTTGAGAGTGCATCTGCAACAACATTAAGCTTTCCTTTTTGTAGATTATTTCAAAGTCATAACCCAACATCTTTGTGACCCATTTTTGCTGCTCTTCTGACGATAGTCTTTGTTCCAAAAAGTGTTTAAGACTATCATGATCGATTTTTACCTTGAAGTGTCTTCCCATTAGGTAAGTTCGCCATTTCTTTAGTGCATGCAGTATTGCTAACATTTCCTTCTCATAAATAGGTTTTTGTAAATACTTTCCTTTGATTGGACGACTTTCAAAAGCAATGGGTCTTCCTTCCTGCATTAAAACAGCACCAATTCCATTTCCTGAGGCATCACATTCCACGATAAAGGTTTTTGTGAAGTCTGGCGTAGCTAAGACCGGTGCTAGGCACATTGCCTCTTTAAGATGTTCAAAGGCCTTAGTTGCTTCAGGAGTCCTTGAAAATGCATCTTTCTTCAATAATGTTGTTAGAGGTGCTGCTATTCTCCCATAATTCTTAACAAAATTGCGGTAATACCCTATTAACCCGAGAAATCATCACAACTGATTTATGGTTGTGGGGACTTTCCATTCCTTAATGGCTTTAATTTTGTTAGGGTCTACCTTAACACCCTCGTGAGATACAATATGACCCAGATATTCCACCTCTTGTACTCCAAAGAAACATTTGGATGTTTTTGCATATAATTGTTTCTTCTGCAATAGTTTGAGCACCCTGTCAACATGTTCAACATGATCCTTCCAAGACCTGCTGTAGATTAGTATATCATCAAAAAATACTAGCACAAATTTTCTAAGGAAGGGTTTGAAAATGGAATTCATCAAACCCTTGAAATGTAGAAGGTGCATTGGTAAGGCCAAAAGGCATGACCAAAAATTCATAATGACCCTCATGAGTTCGAAATGTTGTTTTTGGAATATCTTCAGTCTTCATTCTTATTTGATGATATCCTGAACGAAGATCCAACTTGGTAAAATAAATTGCTCCATGTAATTCATCCAATAATTCATCAATCACAGGAATGGGAAATTTATCTTTAATGGTGAGCTTATTGAGCTCCTTATAATCCGGACACATTCGCCATGATCCATCCTTCTTGTGTACCAATACTACGGGAGCAGAGAAAGAACTTTGACTAGGTTGAATTATACCCGCCTCTAACATTTCTGCAATCATACGTTCAATTTCGCTCTTTTGGAAGTAAGTATATCTATAAGGCCTGATGTTTGGAGGAACACTTCCTGGAATCAAATGAATAGCATGATCATGATCACGAATAGGTGGGAGTCCTTTGGGAGTTTCAAACACCTTGGAATGATTGTCCAAGACTTGTTGGAGATCTGCAGAAATAGATGATTTTGATGTTGGAACTTCTAGTGAGCATAATTGTGCAATTACGCCTCGTTGTTCTTTCTTTAGAAGCTTTGTCATGCCATTAGAGATTATTATCCTTCCTGGCTTCCCTTCAATACCCCGTAATTCGACTTCCTTTCCTTCTGAAAAGAATTTCAAGAAAAGTTCTTGAAAATTAAAAGCTACCGTCCCCAAATATTGTAACCATTGTACTCCTAGTACAACATCAGCACCTCCCATAGGAATGGAAAGCATTGGACTAGTCAATACATATTCCCCCATGGTTAGCTTGATATTATGGCATTTTCTAGAGCAATTTATAGTTCCTCCATTTGCAACCATCACTTGACATTCTGGTGCTGGGTATAGGAAACAATTTAATTCCTTGGCTACCTTATGATGAATAAAATTATGGGTGCTACCTGAATCAATCAACACTATTACCCTTTTCTTCTTTATATGTCCTTCTATCTTGAGAGTTTGAGGAGTGGTAATTCCTGCCAGTGCATTACACGATATGGTCGGATTCATTTCTTCCTCTTCTAGGGCTGGTTTCTGGTGTATATCCTCTTCTTGTTCATTTTCTTCTTCCTCTTCACAATCTATGTAAAATAATTTCTTCTCAGCACACTTATGACCTTTAGTGTATTTGCTATCACAACTGTAGCAAAGCCCTTTTGCTCTTTTTCTTCCAATTGTTGTGGTGTCAACCTTGTAGGTTGTGGAAATCTAGGCGTAGAAACACTTCCTTCTTTATAGAATTGAGTGGTAGGCTTCCTTGTCGCCATAATTTTACATTCAACTTTTCTTGCAAACCTGAATGCCTTCTCCAATGAATCAGGTTCCAAAACATGAACTTCATGTTGGATGTTATCCTTTAGAGTACCTATGAAGAGATCAATCCTGTGTTCCTCTGGAATATCAGTTACCCTTATATTCAATTTTTGGAAGTCCTCAATGTGCTGCCCCACTAAACCCTTTTATTTGAGATTTATCAATTGGCTAAAGAAGGTGTTGCTCTTTGTATCCTCATAATGTGCTATCATTTCCTCCGTAAAAATTGACCAAGTGACAATTTTTTTACGGGAGCAAAACCATCGATACCATACAAATGTATTTTGTTCTAAATGTAAAGTTGCAATGCGTACCTTTTGTGTGTTTTGCACATTATGGAGATCAAAATATTGCTCCATCTGTAGTATCCATGTTACAGGATCCTTTCCATCAAACTTCCTCATATCCATTTTGGAATATGGTGGTTCTTCCCACCAACATTCGAGTTTATGAAATCACGATTAACATTTATTTTGTTCTCATCATGAGGTTCTTCTCCTATATTTCCGCCATTAGGAATCATTTATGGTTTTAAGCTTGTCATCAAGCCTTCCATGTATGCTTTTAGATCACTCTTCATGTTTTCCATGTTGTCTTTCATGTCATCCATCTTAGCTTCCACGCCATCCATCTTAGCTTCCACGCCATCCATTATGCCTTTCTTCAAACCGTCCATCTTCACTTCCATGCCTTCCATCTTAGCTTCCATGCCTGTCTTCAAACCATCCATCTTCACTTCCACGCCTTTCTTCAAAACCTCCATTTCATTTTTTGTTGCTTTTTGCGAGAGTGAAATTTGTTGCACTTGCTCTTGTAATTTTGATAGATCATGTTGCAATTCTTCATCTTCATGAGTCATAGTAGAGACTTCTAAAGGCTTAATGGGTGTTGAATTCTTTTTAGGGGCCATTTTAGAATCCAATATTGATATCTATTCTACAAGCTGCCCTTGGAATCAATTCGACTTGATTCTTCAAACAAGACTTATGCAATTCGGAAAAAAAATACACACCTTTTACTTGCTTTGAGGAGCTCGATATTGAAATTGTATTATCTCTGTTATTTCAAATTTTCAATATCTGAAATTCAGCACTGAAGTAGCCCTCTGAATTTTCTTTTGAATGCCACAGGTCTGACCTGATTTGGATTCTCCAAGACAAATTTATGTCCAATCTCCCACAATGACCTAATTCTGGACTAGTTCAGTAGAGCGAACTTGTAAGACTTGCCACGTGTCACTGTTTTGTCCTTTGTCTCTGAAATTGATAGCCCAGAAACTTCAGTCTGTGTACTTGCGACCACTTTTTACGGCACTCCAATCCAATCTCCAGAGAGAGAGTTATTGAAAGTTTCCCACGATCACCTCTTTGAGATGCAATTCAGGAGCCTGAAAAAGCACTACCTTCCACAGATCATATCTCCAAAAATATTCCGAACCAAGTTCTGAAATTGTTTGACAAATTTCCTCAGGATTTCAGCTTCGCACCATATAAATTTCAGATTCTGAGCCTTCGTAGAAAAATTTTTATAGCGCAAATGCCACGATGACCTGTTTAGGAGCCTGAAAAAATACCTGACTTCCACAGATGATATCTCCGCAATTATTGCGAACCAAAATCTGAAATTTTTACACAGGCTTCCTCAAGATGTTTTCTTCGCACCCTAAAAATTTCAGCTTCTGAGACTTCGTAGAAAAAAAGTTATAGCGAAAATGCCACGATGACCTGTTTGGAGCAGCGAAACCCTAGAATCCCAAACCTCTGATACCAAATGTTGTGTAACCAACTCAAAAAGAGAAGAAAAGAGATATAAACGCCTTAGAAATGAGCCACTTCGAGGGAGCAACCTCCAATACATTACATAAATGAACAATTCTTGGATGATACAATTCACAAAACCTCCTTTCTATATATAGGAGTCCATGGGGCCATAATGTAATCCTAGTGGGCCACAATGTAATCCTAGCCGACCTAACAATAATAATTTAAGGGCACAATAATAACAATATGGGGGTTACAGGGGTACAATAATAACAATAAGGGTGGCTACACTAACATAATAAGGGGCTACACTATTAATATAGGGACTTAACAGTTGGTATATGGAGTTGAAGCAATTTTTCCTACATCCTTAGGAGTGCCTGTCATGAAGCTGCTGCAAGGATTGGAGGAGGAGCCAAATGCAATTCAGAGGAGAATAAATCAGGTGATAGCCTTACAGGAGAAAAGGGAGGAAGTCTATAACAGTAATAAAAAATCTCAAAATAGAATAAAAAACACATTTGACACGAAGGTTAAGGAGGAAAATTTTCAAATCCAAGATGTGGTTTTGAAATGGGGGGCCAAGATTGAAGAAAATGGGAAACATGGTAAGTTTGATAATATCTGGAAAGGTCCATTCAAAGTAGCTGCATTCCATGGAAGCAACACTTACATTTTGTAGGAGATGGATGGGCAACCTTGTGCTGGAGGGCCTGTCAATGGTATATTTTTGAAGCACTATTCCTCTTAAGTTCTGCTGATATTTCATTCCATTGTATATATTCCATTTTTATATGTTTTTCTGCTAATAAGACAAGTTGATCATCAATATTGAGCACGACGTGAAGGCCCTTAGAGTTTGAAGGAAAGCTTAACAAATTTCAGAGTTTTTTTTTTCAAGAATATGGATAGCACTGGAACTACAGGTTCTTTGGTGTACCACAGGAGCACACCATCCCAAGTGGAGCCACTGTTATCACTCAGAAAAAGTGAAACATCATTTGGCATAGTCTTAGAATTTCATGTGTTAAATGTATGGTCATAGAATTCATTTTCCATTACTTGGTAAAGGAAAATTTAATTTTTTCTTATTAGCCTATCCTAAGGTCCAAACCCACCCTAATTCAAGTCTTTTCATGTCACATCAGTCATTATTTGTAATATTCCCTTTTTAGAAATTTCTGCAATATGGTCCAAAGGGACGTTGTATAAGGAAGGTAGTGTAAAAATAAGCTGAAAGGGGACTTATATCCCTTTGCTAACACATTATACAATACACTTCTAGAATTTATGCTCAAAGAAATCCCTCTAGGTGGGTTAAACAGACCTCCCACACCTAGGTTTCTCAGGAAAGTGCTGAAAGAGTGAGCTATAGAAATATATGAACACAACCATAAAGCTCTGCAATTCTAAATATATCATAAGAGGTAATGTGATGAAGCCAACATTATATTATTATATCAGCAATAGTACACAACCAAACCATGAGGGACAAGCCACTCAAGATATTGGAACCAATCTCCAATGATCAAACTATGAAATACATGAGATGCTGCAACTGCACAAAATGCCGGAGAGTAGTGAATTCACAGTCTATATAATTTTAGTTGCTTCTGTAGATGTGCATACATGAAATATGGCTGAAATATACAAATAAATGCCCAATAAGGGAGGAATGGGCTCCAATACAAGATTTCTAGCCAATCTAGGAGAGATTGCTAGAAATGCTAGAGAATATACAATGTGACAATTAACTTGTCACTGCAACTGAATCAAAATATGAAATGAGGTTGTAGAAGATCTCAAATTATGATGCCCTCCTCTGATAGTATCTCTAAGCAAAAGGCTGATCCCTTTACTCAGAAACAACTCCTCCTGATGAGCACAATGACCCTCCCAGCAACTGCCTGCAAAAATAACACAGATCAACCTGGATACTGTGCTGTGAAGGAATATGGATGGTTGGCCTCATGCCAAAGATATGTAAATATGCCCGGGAGTCCTCCTCACTGATCCCCCAATGAATAGCCAAGCTATCCACTGAAAAACAAGCCAAGAAATGACGTAAGAGATCCTCTATTGCTGCGCCCTGCAACACAAAGTTATCCTGCTGTAGGAATAACGCTGTGACTGAAGGAGGTAGCTTTGGCCAAACGCCAGAATGAGGAAATGTAGCTCTAGAACCTCTCCTTCCCTAAGGATGAGGTAGGGATTCCCGATCAGGAATACCCTAGTGCTATGCAGCACTGCAACCTTGCTAAACAGCAAGAGGAGCGAAGTCTAGATAGACTGAAGCAAAATAATAGACTATGCATGTCTCACAATGGCTCTCCTCCTCTTCATATATAGCAAGTTCTCCTCTCCACCATGGGTCCCATCCACATGTGCCTCCCAACTCATGCAAGTGATCCTCCTCTAAAACTGTGCAGTCCATCAAGGAGATACATTGTATCTAGACAGTGCATGTGGACTTGGTCAAAATGACTAAATCAAACATGATCCAATCCTGTTCGCACCATGTGGTGCTCAAACCAGCTACTTTATTCTTCCTCCTTTCACATGAGGAGTGTTTATTCCTCCTTATCAAGGATTATGGGTCCTCCTTACCCATTTATTTACCTATCTAAGATAAAATCAACTATAATATTCCATTTAGATAAAATCTAAATTTCAGGAATATTACAGTCCCCCCCTTCAAAACGTTTCTTGTCCTCAAGAAACTGCAAAGTAGAGAAAAATTCCTCCCCCTTTCTTCTTGTGGCCTCCTCATCAATAGACTCCACCATGGCTCATCATAAAATGCAATAAATCTATCCTCCATGTATCCTCCAAGTGTGTAAAACCAAAGTACACATCATGAGATAATAGAAGATGCAAGTGGAAATCTCCTTGTTGTTCAATGGCCTCCTCAAGGTAGCAGTGATGAAAAAAATGGGAACTCTTATTCCCAATGAGTGACTCCTTCACCCATGCAATCATCCAAATGAAATGAGCCATCCTAGGTAGCTCAACAAAGAAATCCTCAACCCCGGATCTATGCAACATGTTGGGGCTGAATGGAGAGTTTAGATTTTCCCATCCAAGTAGTTTCTCCCTCCATTTATGATAAGTATGAGGGGATTGCTGATATTGGGCTGAAATGTCATGGCCTCCAAAATTGGCCCAAGCTTCCCCACAAAGTGAATCAACCATGAAATGCCTCTTCAAATAACACATGTTCTCCCAATGGCTCCTCCTGCATGAAGGAAAGAGGAGTGATATGGAAATCATGGTGTGCCCATTGTTTCTCTTGAAACATACAACATGTGAAATAGGGAGAATCATACTCCCAATGGGCATATTCAACTCTCATCCCACTCTCTAAACAAAGCCTCCCATGAGAATACAAATATCAGCAATACATGGAAGCATAATACAATGGAAACAAATTGCCAAATGACAACCGGAGAGTGAATCATACTTCCACATAAGGAAACAGTGCAGTGCATTCCATGCCTAGCCTCAAATCAAAAGATAGCAAGTGCTTTAACAGCCACTTGTTTGCTACCACATTCATCTCATAAGATGTGAACATGAATGTACAATGTGGTGTAAATGGTGTACACCAAGACTCGTGTGGCCTCCCCCACAAACCACCATTAAGGTAGCCAAAATCAATGCTACAAGAAGCTGCAAGTACATCATACAATATGCAAGAAGGGAGGATCCTTCTTGGTACAATATGCTTCTCATATAAAGTAAAGAAGTACAAAGCACAATGTGAAATTATACCTTCTCTACTATGTACTTGAGGCCTTGAGCTGAAATGGCTCAACTGAAAAAACTCCCTCGCTCCCAATGAGTAGGAAGGTGGCTGTGACATCCTCTCTATCACCATCCAAGCTATGCATCTCTCCATATGATGATATATGTCTTGTTGGATGCCCTCCCAAGTGAAATCCTCTAACAAAGCAAGATATGCATCAAGGTGCATAGCTAGGAACTCCTCATGTGCTCCATGTAATAGTTTATCCTTGAGACTAGAAGTCCTAGTCAAGAAGATTCTGCCATAACAATAGATGACCACATCATCCACCATGTATCTGTCATTTCCATCTGGGTCATCAAGAATCATGCATGCACCAAGATCCTTGGAGTACTCTACCAAAAGCTGAGATCTCTAATACGGATCAATCCTCCTCAGAGACAACACTAGTGATCTAGCATGTGAAGCTCCCGTCATGCTACTGCCTGCTACTTTGACATCCCCTGTGCCCAAGTCATCCTAAAAAATGCTTCCATGCCCATCATGCAACTGCTCATGCTCCAATAATAATGGTGACCTTTGGAAGTTAGCCTCCCATGAGAAGTTGTCATCCAAAAGGAATCTCCCAAGCCAGGCCAAAGTAAGCATGAGTGGCCTCCATCCACTCCCATGTGTGAAAGATTCCTTCCTCAAAGGAAGTATCCTCTGTCTCTCCAAATATGTGGAGCATTCATCCTGCATCATGAAGATGCTATCCTCCATCCCTACAGCAACCTCTATTAGTGCAGTATAACTAATGAGAGTGGGTGATACTAAAAATGAGAGAATGTCTCCCTCCTCCTTGGTTTTATCCCAAACTCTCTATGCTATGCTGGAATCATCCAATGTCTTCACCTCTATGGAATCCAAGAGTGGTGAACCAAGTGACAAGATGCCCCTCATCAACTCTCGATCAGGTGGCCTCTCCGGTGGAATGCCTCCATGTAATGAGACATCTAAATCTGAAGTGGATTGTATGTATGAGTGGACTGATTTGTCCCTCTCTTCACTGTGCAGTAAATTCACCTTATTTGGTGCAGAAAATTCCCAGAATAGATAAGTTGTATCATCCCTTGATGCTAATGCTTCTCTTCCTCCTCCATCTCACAATCCCCAAAAACTGCTACATATGGCTCCGAAATTGTGCCTTGGTTCCCACATGTTGAAACATTTGGAACTCCTTGCAAGATACAAGGGCTCCTATAATGGAAACAATGGCTCCCTTTTCACCTCCATGTGGTGATGGATCTCCTCCTAGTGGGACATCGTTGTTAGATCTCCTATTCTCATCCACTCCATCAATAATTGAGAATACCTCATCATCAAGGAGAGAGCCTAGATCTCAGTCATCTCTTGAACAAAATACCTCCATGTCTTCACAAATGGAAGAGGGCCCTTCATAAAATTGGGATCTTGCCCTTAGCAAGCCATCATACATGTTTTCATCCCCTTCAGAAATATGGACTGGTGTTTGTTTCATGGTTCCCTCCAATGCATGCAAAGTGTTTGAGGTTTCAATACATGATGGTTCACATTGATTTTCATCAAATTTCTCCACCAATCCCTTAGTGAATTCATCATATTTTTTTACATTTTCATGATAATATGAAACGAAATTTTCAAACCACCAATCATGAGCCATACCTTTGAGTTACAGCGCTGCTCCTCCAATGGCCTCATCTCCTTTCTCCATTCTCCCTGCAGTGCAAGTGGGAAATGAACTGCGTTGTGGATCTGCATGCATGGCTGAATACTTACATCCATCATGACAATAGCTAGGGATTTCTCCATTTTCAAACCCTCTCAGAAATTTTCTGCAATTCTCCCTTTCCATCTCCTTGAGATTTTCTATGATAGCTTCCATAGTTTGGAAAAGAAGCAGGGAGATCTCCTCTTCTTTCATTCATCTTTTCTTGTTTACTTTGTAAAAATCCTCTTCCATGTGAGGAGCTTCTCCTTCTAATGTCATATTATCTTGGATGCACAGGCTGAGCCAAGATTGATGCTCCAATACCACTGTAATATTCATTTTTAAGGAATTTCTGCAATATGGTCCAAAGGGACGCTGTATAAGGAATTCAGTGTAAAAATAAGTTGAAAGGGGACTGAGATCCATTTTTTAACACATTATACAATACACTTCCAGAATTTAAGCTCAAAGAAATCCCTCTAGGTGGGTTAAACAGACCTCCCACACCTAGGTATCTCAGGAAAGTGCTCAAAGAGTGAGCTACAGCAATATATGAACACCACCATAAAAATCTGCAATTATAAATATATCATAAGAGATAATGTGATGCAGGCAACATTATATTATTATATCATCAATAATACACAAGAAAACCATGAGGGACAAGCCACTCAAGCTATTGGAACCAATCTCCAATGATCAAACTATGAAATACATGAGATGCTGCAATTGCAAAAAATGCCGAAGAGCAGTGACCGTGCAGTCTATATAAGTGTAGCTACTGATATAGATGTGCATACATGAAATATGGCTTAAATATACAAATAGATTCCCAATAATGGAGGAATGGGCTTCAATACAATATTTCTAGCCAATCTAGGAGAGATTGCTAGAAATGCCGGAGAATATACAATGTGACAATTAACTTGTCACTGCAACTAAATCAAAATATGAAATGATGCTGTAGCAGATCTAAAATGATGATTCCCTCCTCTGATAGTATCTCTAAGAAAAAGGCTGATCCCTTTACTCAGAAACAACTCCTCCTAATGAGCACAATGACCCTCCTAGCAACTACCTGCAAAAATAATGCAGATCAAGTTGGAGACTACGCTGTGAAGTAATATGGATGGTTGGCCTAATTCCAAAGATACGGAAATATGCCATAAGTCCTCCTCACTGATCCCCCAATGAATAGCCAAGCTCTCCACTGAAAAACAAACCAAGAAATGACTCAAGAGATCCTCTGTTGCTGCACCCTGCAACACAAAGTTATCCTGCTACAGGAATAACGTTGTGATTGAAGGAGGAGCTTTGGCCAAATGCCAGAATGAGGAAATGTAGCTCTAGAACCTCTCCTTCCCTAAGGATGAGGTAGGGATTCCCGATCAGGAACACCCTAGTGTTATGTAGCACTACAACCTTGCTAAACAGCAAGAGGATCGAAGTCTAGACATAATGAAGCAAAATAATAGACAAGCATGCCTCATAATGGCTCTCCTCCTCTTCATATATAGCAAGTGCTCCTCTCCACCATGGGTCCCATCCACATGTGCCTCCCAACTCATGCATGTGATAATCCTCTAAAACTGTGCATTCCATCAAGGAGATACATTGTATCTAGATAGTGTATGTCGACTTGGTCAAAATGACTAGATCAAACATGATCTAATCCTGTTCACACCATGTGGTGCTCAAACCAGCTGCTTTATTCTTCCTCCTTTCACATTAGGAGTGTTTATTCTTCCTTCCAAGGATTATGGGTTTCCTTACCCATTTATTTACCTATCTAAGATAAAATCAACTATAATATTCCATTTAGATAAAATCTAAATTTCAGGAATATTACATTATTTCCTGACATATTTCATTTCCCAATTTTAAAACTTCGCAAAGGTAATTTTAGCCAAAAATTCCTACTTTCATAGCGAATTACACAGAAAAATGCACTTTTCACTATGAAATTGCTAATACTTTCATAACGAAACTGCCTAGAAATACACTAAGTACACTACAAAAGGAGGTATTCTTGTTTGTATTTTCAAAATAGGTGCTAGGTGTTAGTCAATGATTGAAAGGGTTAGGGTAGATACCATTTGAGTCAGTTAGGGTTAAATCAAGGTACAATGGTCATGGTTGAAGTCATTATTACCATTTTAAGCATGTATGAGTCATGATTATGCCACGAGTTGTCATCGAACTTTAAAATATTTCCCAATTGAGTCATTTGTCATTATTCACTCCCTCTTTGCATGTTATTGAGCTCTCGAGAGTTATTTCACTAAGCCCAAGTTGTGGCTGGAATTTTCAAAATTTTGCAGGTATCACTAATCAAGCGACGCAAAGAAGATTAAAGTACCATGGCTGCAAAGAGGAAGACCAAGAAAGGTGGCCATTGTCTCAAATATGAGCCGTCAGACATGAACTTGATAAATCAATACCCAACAGCTTCAGAATTTTCAGAAGAACAAGGTGTTTGTAGTTTTTCCAAAGAATTCAAGCATGCCATGTACAGGTTTCTAAACAGTTTGCCATCAATTTCAATGGGACAAATACTAAGGTGGGAATGCTGAACCTCACTATAACACCAGAGAATATTGCAGAAGCAACAGGAATTCCAAGAGGAGGAGAACAATGGTTCAAAGGTTTCAAATTCAACATGCATGAATTTAAGGAATTTATGAAGCTAGAAAATAGTGAGATTGACCTTACAAATTTGATTCCAAGGAGCTACATGAAAGACAATTTCTCAAAGCGACTACTTATCATTCAGAAATACTTCACTTGTGAAGGGAGGTATCATAAGGTTTATTCTTACCACTTCAAGCTTCTGCTACATTTTTTGGTAAGAAAACTCTTGATTTACCTTTTTACTTATATAGAAGGTTAGCAAAAATGGAAAATAAAGTTCAAGCTAAATCTGAAGGAAGTGAAACCTCACTCTTTCATCATGGTTTAATCAAGCTATTGGTTTTAGAGGAATTAAAAATACTAGGAAGATATAGGTCTTCTTTTATGTTTGTCAGTGGTTTTGAAGTGGATTCCATTACCCCTAAAATAACTCCTAAACCTAGAGGTATACCATAAATTTCATTGGCAAAGCAAAGTGAGCCCATAGGGGCAGAGCAAAGTGAACCAGTAATCATGAAAACAGAGCAATTGCAGAAACTTGATACACTTGTTGTTTCACCTGAAAAAAAAAAGCCAACTGTAAAAAAATCTGCAAAAGAAGAGTCAACTGTGAGTAAAAATAGCAACAAAAGGATTACAAGAATCCAAATGGTGGCTAAGGGAAATTTAGAAGATATTCTACATGCTATTGATATTGAGGAAACCCCCATAGTCCAAGTTGAAGATATAGATGAGGGAGGAAAGAAGCTCAGGAAACACCTCAAGGCTCTTCAGTTGAGTTTGATTATATTTTAAGAGGTTAAGGGCATGTTGAAGACCAAGTTTCTATAGCTGGAGGTTACCTTTTTGTGGCAGGGTCAAAATCTGGAAATTTCACAGTTTTCCACAGTTTTGTAGTGTTTCCTAGGCTTGAAGCCAGGAAAATTCTACGAAAAATTCTATAGCTTTATCTTTTCTTCTAAAACCACTTTTTGCAACTTTCAAGGAGGGGAAATGGTAGTGATGATGTGTCAGGTCATGATGGACACTATGGAATAGCAAAGAAGTAGAAATTTTGAGTTAAAAAACCATTTTTTGGATGCTACAAAAGCACGCTACGAAACTACTATGTTTTCGTAGCAAGTTGTTTGTTAAGGTTTTTTGAGCAGTTTTAAAGCATTTTTGGACAGTTGGACACATCCAATAGATCAATGGGCCTTGCCACCAAACATGTATGACTTGAATATCATGAAATGGAGACAACTCATCAGCTAAAGCCTTCGTTGAAGATAGGGTAATGTTTTCATGAAAAATAGGGTTTGTTCCATATGTTGAGGAAGATATTTAAGATGTCAAGTAGTGATGAGCTATGTCATAGATTATTCGAACATGTGAGGCTTATTTGTCATATATGTAACTATTTTAAAAGATAAGGTAGTTTGATGTAATAAATAGGAGTTTGAGTCCTATTAGGAAAAGGTCTGTTTTAGAGTATAGCAGTCATTTTTTGATTAAAATGCATGTTTTTCTATTATGTAAGGTGTCATTATAAGAGTTCTATGAATCTAGCCAAGAGGAAAATCATATCTAATGTAATAAGGTATATTTAAATGCAGATTATCAAAGTTGTAAAGGGTTGGACATTTTTGCACTACTGATACTTTATGTAATTTGACTTATTTCAGTAATATAGAGGAGTTCTTCTTGACAAACCTGAGATTCTCATCGATTTTTTAATGTCTTTCTAATATATATTTTTATGTGTACTACTTGCAGTAGATTTCATCTTTATTACTCATAATTCATATGTGTATGCTCTGACTTCCTATATTAATGAAATGATTGTATTGCTCTATTTTCTATGAGTGATTTACCTTCGTTAAAGACTCTTATCTGCCTTAGCTTCCATGTCAAGGAACCTTGCCACTAAATCTACTGATTTGTTGACTCCATAAGCCCAATAGTTACAGACCTGTACTCTTTTCAACCTACATACATCAAAATCAATTTACTTTTCAAATAGAGTTAGCCATCTAGTTTTATCATTATCTAATATCATAAACCCCTTTAAGAGAGCCCTCTCAGACTGAAGCGGCTAAGCTTCAGTCAAAAGATGGTTTGAAACAGTTACATAAAGTTTTCTGATCAATAGCCAATCAAGTGAAATTTTGTTATAACATTTTTTAAAGTACAATTTTTATAAACTTTTTCATTCAAAAGAAGAATAGATTTTTGTATCAAGTTCAACAAAGGAAGGAATTTCATGAAATAAATACTTATTCTCGTAAATACTACTTTTCATTAATGAAATGATATTTCAAAAATAAACATTAAATCCATTTTGTTTGAGAGATGAAAGATAGGAAGACAAAAAATAAAGAACAACCAATCCTTCGTTTGATAGATCGACAAAACATCAGATGAAGCCTTTACCGTAATTCATGAAAATAAGAATTTTTCAAGAATGCACTTTCACAACCCTCATTCGGACTAACATAGACTTTCTGTGTTGCAACTATCGTCATTGATGGAAAAGGAGAAGATAGGAGTAGCACCTGAATTATCATCAAGACAAAAGAGCACAAAGGAACAATAGTTAAGTAGCAAAAAGAAGCAGCCTAGGCAGTAGATGAGACAAAGGTAATGAATTGAAGCAGAAGCAGAAGAGGAATTAGAGGCAAAGTTGTGAGGTAGAAGGGCCATCTGATTTGAAGATCTGGCCAAGACAAGAAGAAGTTTTGTAAGTGGATTCATTTGTATCTATGGAAGGAATTGTTCAACATTACATGAGTATTGTTTAGTTTAAATGCTGTGTGATGAGACTCTGTAATTGGGGGTTTAAATATACTCTGTGTATCAATGAAGAAATCGGCATTCATGTCAATGTTGTAATGTGGAGTTGAATGTGTCTAATTTTATGAATTGAAAACCTGGGAAATGAATAGTGCGTAGAAAGTAATGGACGTTGAGTTGAGAAAACCATTTGAAACCTAAGTCCACATAAACTGGCATTGTTCTTGTATTCTGTTCAAGGCAATCGTAATTATTTTAAGAATAATTTTTTCAATCTCATTGGAATCGACTTATATAAAGAAGGAATTGGTGCATTGTTGAACCATGCTCTGAGATAGGAGTTTCGTGGATTGTCGTCATAGCAAAAATTAATGCGGGTTTTTGAATAGTCCATGAGGGTTTATTATGAAATACATTCTTTAGCAATGTGAACTTTGAATGCAGACTTATTAATTATAACCAGTAGCATTGTGATTGATATGGAATGAATTATATAGGTTCTGAGCAAGAATCAGTAACAAAAACCGAAAGAGATAAATGATGGGGTTTTTTTTAAATTCTATTTGTGGTTAATGAAGCCATGAGGTCGACTAAGAATTAGATAGCACCGAAAGGCAAAGGAGCTATGAGCACACAGTGTATTGAAATCATTGGAACGAAAAGGGATACTGTGAAGAAAGCAGAACAACGAGCTAAGATACATCAGAACCCTGAAGATGAAGCAGTTTTGGGAGAACAAAACCAGTAGTTTCACACGACCTCAAAAGTGGTAGTCATAATTCCTCAAAAAAAACACGATATACGCCGACAAGTGACATGTGTCCATAAGTGGTATTCAATTACCACTTTTATCGCATAATTTTGAGAGGTTAAAGAGAGTGCAGTTAAGTTGTGCGATACCCATCAGATGTGTGCCCAAAGTATTGCTAAAACATGAGGAGAGATACCCCGTTGGATCACATGTGAAGTAGAACGGGCAAAAGGTACGTTAAAAGAATAGTGGGACCCAATATTAAAGGTGCGATGGTTTATGTTTTAAACCAAGGTCGAAGTTTTGTATGAAATACAATAGAATATGAACATAGCCCAATGTGTTAATAAAAAGCAAAACCAATATACGTTAACATATATGTTAGCACTTAGGGTTGTATCAAAGTTGAGCTTTGATACAAATCAAATGATATGTATGGTCGCACCATGATATAAGACGGTAAGGTGACTCCAAAGATTGTACATAGTGTTTATTAATTAATTGATATGTGGGCCCGAAGGGATGAGTAAACATTGATCCCAAAACTTCAATATGGTTGGCGTTGGTTTTAATCCAAAGATTTAAAACTTTTAATATTTGGATATGCATTGACTACTTATGAACCGCATCAATGTTGATATATATTATGTTTGGTATGTGAATGGTAAGTTGTGGGCCCCGAGGACACTTATATATGGTATCACTTGAGATTTAAATCCAAGCTCGAAGGTCTAGTGTCGAATTTATTTGAATGATCAAGCATATAAAAAATTTAATATATGCTAGTGTTTGGCCTTTAATCAAAGTCCGAGTTTGTATGAAATGCTAGGACCGAAAGTTGTAGGCATGCTGGTTAAACCAAAGTCAAACCTTGGTAAGTTATAAGATATGAAGACGCATTGTTATATGTGAGCTGGTGGGCCCATAGAGTTATTTTATAAATTGGTTTTATATAAGGTCACATATTGGCATTCAGCTTTCCATAATGTAAAAGCCCGTGAAATTGGTGGATGGTAAATAAAAGTTAAAATCTGGGTTAATAGTATATGCAGGTTGAAATATGGATGAAACCATATGCATGGTTTTCATAAGCCATAATAGTTTTATGAACAGATCTCAAATCAAATATTTGACATACTATTAGCTTTCGCATCATTATTAAAATTTTTGAGTTTGCCAAATTTAAAATTATTTGGGCTAAAACTTGAAAATGTAGATTTATATGAAAAAGAGAATTGAAGAAAGTTTTTGTAATAAAATTTGAAGGTGTGATGAGAGAAGAAAGAAGATCAAAATCTAAGATCTTATATGCAAAGGTACACAGAGTTGCAGTAAACAGAGGTATGCAGAATTGTTACACTATAGCAGCAGAAAAGAAAAACATACAGTGAGCCAAGAACTGAAAGGGTTGAATGAGATATATCCATTGCAAATGAAAATGTAAATGTTTTAATTAATTTTATATTGTTTGTGATGCAAAGGAAAGTCTCCGTAGGAAAATAAATACCCCACTGTAATATTGAAATGTATACATATTGTTATATATTTTCTAAATGTGCTAGGCCATAAAACGAGAAGGTGGAAGGAAAAGAGTCATACATATTCACTTTGAATTCCCTATGGAATACAAACAGTCATGAGGTGTAATCTATAAATGATATCACATAGATATGCATAAGTACAGGTTAGAGAATGGAGAATTGAGGCAAAGAGGGTAAGAAGAAGGAGGAGCAGATAGAAAATCTGTGAAGATTCAGAGATGATATAAGGCAGATATGAAGGCTGGTGGACAGCAGTGAAGAAGGAACAGAACAAAGCAGATATCTAGGTAAATCAGCATGTGGTTTTTTTTATGAAAGAGTGAGGAAGTTGGTGCTTCCATATCAAGTTGTAGCTTGATAGATGTCAGTTGTAGCTGGCTGAGGTAGGAGCCTCCTATAGGTTGTAGCCTGCAGAAAATAGATGGGAGTTGGAGCTTCCTTGCAAGTTGTAGCTTGCAAAATTGAGGTAGGTGCCTCCTATAGGTTAGAGCCTACAAAAAATTAGTGGTGAGAGGGAGTTGGAGCTTGCCTTTGCATCACAACAATAATAAGATGTGGTTTTCTCCCTTTTGAGTTTCCACTTATATCTGTTGTTTATGTGCATGATGTTTATGTGTTGACATGGTTTATCTAATCTTCTTAATACTTGTTTCTCACATATTAAGATTGTTGTTACATTATGTAATAAGTTGATCATGAAATGAAAGTGTAAATAAGTTTAAAGGAAAGTTTTTAAAGTCTAAGAATGTGTTAAACTGATTCACCCACCCCTCTCAGTTTAACTAAGGGTTCAACAATTGGTATCAAAGTAGATTCCTTTTGTGTAAGCCTAATTGCTTGAAGGAGATCTGGTTGAGTCATGGACTATCAAAATGTACATGTGTTAAATACAACAAAATTTCTGGAATGGAGAGATAAGGTTAAAATAGATTTAATGGCTTATGAACTTGAGGTATGGAAACTTGTATGTGATGGTTACTGCACAGACTCTCCCTCGTTGCAAGAACAACAGTGTAATGCCAAGGCAAAAGGTGTGATATATTATAGTCTTCATAACAAGGATTTTGACATAATAATGGATCTAACCTCTGCAAAATAAATCTGGGATAGATTTCATTTCATGCATGAAGTAGACACTAGTGGATGCATTATCAAGAAGGAGAAGATAAACCAGAAGAAGAAGAAAAATTCCTTTCAAAAGAAAAAAGGTCAATCAAATGAGATACCTGAGAGGGTTAATGGATGTGAGTACCATGAAGAAATTATAGTGAAAGAACAAACCAAACTTGACATTGCCTTGATTGAAATAGGAAGATTGAAGAATGAAAACAAAGACTTGAAGAAATTGGTGCAAATATGTGATGAGAAAGAATATGAAGATAAGAAAGAAATTGTTGGCCTAAAGACACAACTTGAAGAAGCAAGGAAAGTAGAAGACACTCTGCTGCAACAAATGAGAGAGAAAATTCTGGAATGTGGAAGATTGGAAGAAGAGGTGGTAAGCCTAAGGATGAAATTAGAAGAGGCCCAAATTGAACTAATTATGAATATTCCACAAATGAAAAGCTCTGGACAGTTGGACCAAATTCTAAATACTCAAAGGTCTCCTCTCATAAAGACTAGGATATGCTATGAAGGAGAAACAAGTAAGTCCAAGGTAGAAGATAACAAGAATATCATTTTTGTAAACGCTGTAAAGGATAATGAAGCAACTCAAAATATTCCTACAGAAGTAGAAGCTAGCAAGAACATGATTTGCAATGAAGTAAACAGAAACAAGAAACAACCTCAAATGACAAAGAACGAAATGAAGAAACAGTCAGCTGAAAAAGGCTCATACACTCTTGAATATGAATTGAATAAATTTGGAAGCTGGCAAAGGAGGTTCTTTTCTCCTATGAAAAATATCATATGTTTCTCTTGTCATAAACTAGGACATATTTCAGCACATTGTAAGACAAGGCATATCAACTTTAACCAACAAAAGATGCAGCAAATGAGGAGACTACCTCAAGAAAACAAATGGAAAGGACAACCACTCACCAGGTACATAAATCGTTTCCATGGCTATTGTTATGCATGCAATAATTTTGGACATAAACTTGTTGAATGTAAATTATCTTCAAAAGGGAGCATAAAATATTATACATCAGCTCAAACGTACCTTGGTAAAATAATATGTTATGTATGCGTGAAGCTTGGTCACAAAGCAAAAGATTGTAAGCTGCCATATAAATTAAAGAACTCTAGACAGATGATGGAATATAATCAAAACAAACAAAACTATGAATCAAAAATAAGTGAAGACATTATGAAGAACCCCAATAAAGTATGGAAGGAAAAGAGAAAGGGGGAGCCTGTTACCTCAATAACATAATCAATCCATTATAGTCTCATGGGGAACTGCTCTAGGAAGCAATGCAAATATCCAACCAGTGATAGATATGAAGCAACATCCCAGGGGGAGAGCAGTTCATAAATATTCCCCACAAAAGTAGTCTAAGAAAAGCTCCATGAAATAACAACAGCTAAAAGGTCAGGAAGGGAGAGGAAAATTCCTCTAACAGAGAACTATAGAGGAAGAAGATTATATGAAGCATTCAATAGCTAACAGACTGATGGAAGAAGAGAAGGCAGCAAGCAACCATGATGGTAGAGGTAACATCAGCCATGAACATGTAAGCTAAGAAGACATCAACACATTAAGTGATGAATGGTTAAAATGAAAAAAAATTATGTTTCGAGCCACAAAACTGGAAAGACCCATAAAAGATGATCACATTGTGCATCATACTGCTAGAATTAACAATGAATCACATTAAGAAGGATGAGTAAGAGAAGTGTTTATCATCATTATATCATTACATCATTCATCTATGAAAAGTCCCCTTGGAGGAATGAAGTTAAATAAGTGACAAATCTCTGAGTGGTCTGCCCATGAAGATTATGAGTAAAGAAATTTAAGATGTCTTCCTGAAGATCATTATGTTAGAATAGTTGAATTGTATGTAAAGCAGCAATGATTCTGGAGTATTCCTAGAAAGGAAAATGTAGTGACATTCTTTTAAACCAGAATGACAGAATAAGAAAAAGGTTAATGATGCCAAGATCAGATTCATTATATTGATGATTGTTGTTGAGAACAGTGGAAATCTCAATAGTAGAAACCATGAAGGTTGTCTTAACTATGGGTGCAAGTGCGAGCTGAAGTGAAATTACTGCACAGTCTATCAAAGTAGTATCAATTGGTATTTGGTACAAGCAACATGCCCATCAACAGAATACCAAGTGTTATCAGTGGAGTAGCGGTATGGTACAGGTCCTCAGGATCAAAGGATTATGGCAAAAGTACATCAAGGTAGTATACCCAGCGTTATCTGCATTCTTAAAGCATAAAAGGGTCAATGAAAGGGCAAATGTATCATTATCTTGTTTACACTTGAAGTAGTATACTGAGCATTGAAGCAGTATCTATTTCTAGATATAGCTGCATGCCTTCCTCAAGTCCGTAAAGAAATATCTTCAAGGCCTCTTTCTTAATATCATTCATAAAATTGTGTGAAGTCTGTTGGCTAAGATATCAATTAAACAACTTGAAGATTTTTTTGTTGAAAATCATCATGAAAGAATAGTTAAAGTATTTGAAGTATGAAGGACTAGTGTTAATCTTACAGTTGAAGCTCAAAATTCTGTTATTGATTCATCAAAAGCATACTTCAGCAGAAAGGATTTGTTGGTATTTCACCATTAAAGAGAGGTTGATCGTTGACATACATACCCCCCTTATGTCATAAATAAATTTGCATAGTTGATAAGTGAGACTGACTAATACATTGAATGTATTTAGCCTCAAGGGTTTGTTTTGAAGGTACATTGTACAAGCAGTAAAGTCGTTTGGTCTCTTAAACTAAAATATATTGTCTAATCTCACAATAAGTTGTAAGCTCTGGTTTGATTCATTGTTCACATCAGTAACAAGAACCTTTCAGCTATTAAGTGTGATATCCTTGTCAACAGAAAATCTCTTATCACCACCAACAAGCAGTAAAGGTGAACCATAGCTATAAAATATATATTGGCATCATCATAATTGAACAGATGTTGTACTGCAAATGTGTGTTGCAGAAGAAGACATATTCCATCTACAATCTTCCTCAACAGATATGTATTTCTGATGAAGATCATACTAAAGACTGAAGTATATTTGAAGCATTCTCAGTATTTTAGTTTCAATCCAATGATGCATCTCTGATTATATAAGTCTAATTATATATTGTTGTTCTATCATCACCTACACTTTATACAAGTGCAAGGAGTCTGTGCTTTGGGATGGTATCAACTTACTGTGTATATACAAGTTCAATAATTCTCAAAAGTGTTCTCTCAACAACTCGTGTACACCAGTCTAGAGCAGCAAGGTATAAAGTCAAAAGAAGAGGGGCCTAAACACAAATTAGAGAGAGGAAATTCAAAGATAGAATCTACACTAAGATATGTGCAACCCTTTGCCATTGATGTCAAAGGGGGAGGAAAAGCAAGAAAAAGAAGATAGACTGAGGAAGACAAAACACACGTTTCAAAATGAAAGGGGGAGGAAGTCCTGAAGGAAGTATTGGAGTATTGATGGAGTATTGCCATCAATGCCAAAGGGGGAGACTGTTGGAAATATTTTCATTGATGGAAAAGGAGAAGATAGGAGTAGCACCTTAATTATCATCAAGACAAAGGAGCACAAAGGAACAATAGTTAAGCAGCAAAAAGAGGTAGCACAGGCAGTAGATGAAACAAAGGTAATGAATTGAAGCAGAAGTAGCAAAGGAATTAGAGGCAGAGTAGTGAGGTAGAAGGGCCATCTGATTTGAAGATCTGGCCAAGACAAGAAGATGTTTTGTAAGTGGATTCATTTTTATCTATGGAAGGAATTTTTCAGCATTACGTGATTATTGTTTAGTTTAAATACTGTGTGATGAGACTCTGCAATTGGGAGTTTAAATATACTCTGTGTATTAGTGAAGAAATCAGAATTCATGTCGATGTTGTAATGTGGAGTTGAATGTGTCTAATTTTATGAATTGAAAACCTGGGAAATGAATAGTGCATAGAAAGGAATGGATGTTGAGTTGAGAAAACCCTTTGAAACCTAAGTCCACATAAACTGGCATTTCTCTTGTATTATGTTCAGGGAAATCATAATTATTTTAAGAATAAGTCTTTCAATCTCATTGGAATCGACTTATATAAAGAAGGAATTGCTGCATTGTTGAACCATGCTCTGAGACAGGAGTTTCATGGATTGTAGTCACAGCAAAGCTTAATGCGAGTTTTTTAATAGTCCATGAGGGTTTATTATGAAATACGTTCTTCAGCAATGTGAACTTTGAATGCAAACTTATTAATTATAACCAGTAGCATTGTGATTGATATGGAATGAATTCTATAGGTTCTGAGCAAGAATCAGTAGCAACAACCGAAATCGTGGTGTATGGCTCAATTAAATAATGAAACTGCAGAGATAAATGATGGGGTTTTGTTTAAATTCTGTTTGTGGTTAATGAAGCCGTGAGGTCGACTGAGAATTTGATAGAACCAGAAGGCAAAGGAGTTGTGAGCACACAACATATCAAAATCATTAGAACGAAAAGGGATACTGTGAAGAAAGCAGAACAACGAGCTAAGATACAGCGAAACCCTGAAGATGAAGCGGTTTTGGGAGAACAAAACAAGTAGTTTCGTGTGACCTCAAAAGTGGTAGGCAAAATTCCTCAAAAAAAACGCAATATATGCCGACAAGTGATGCGTGTCCATAAGTGGTATTCAATTAACACTTTTATCGCGTAATTTTGAGAGGTTAAAGAGAGTGCAGTTAAGTTGCGTGATACCCATTGGATGTGCGTCCAAAGTATTGTTGGAACGTGAGGAGAGATAGATCGTTGGATCACAAGTGAAGTATCACGGGCGAAGGTACGTTAAAAGAATAGTGGGACCCAATATTAAAGGTGTGATGGTTTATGTTTTAAACCAAGTTCGGAGTTTCGTACGAAATACAATGGAATATGAACATAGCCCAATGTGTTAATAAAAGGCGAAACCAATATATGTTAACATATATGTTAGCACTTGGGGTTGTATCAAAGTTGAGCTTTGATACAAATCAAATGATATGTATGGTCGCACCATGATATAAGATGGTAAGGTGACTCCAAATATTGTATATAGTGTTTATTAATTAATTGATGTGTGGGCCCGAAGGGATGAGTAAACATTGATCTGAGAACTTCAATATGGTTAGTTTTGGTTTTAATCCAAAGATTGAAAACTTTTAATATTTGGATACATATTGACTACTTACGAACCACATCGATGTTGATATATATTATGTTTGGTATGTGAATGGTAAGTTGTGGGCCCCGAGGAAACTTATATATGGTATCACTTGAGATTTAAATCCAAGCTCAAAGGTCTAGTGCCAAAGTTATTTGAATGAGCAAACATATAAAAAATTCAATATATGCTGGTGTTTGGCCTTTAATCAAAGTATGAGTTTGTATGAAATGCTAGGACCGAAAGTTGTAGGCGTGTTGGTTAAACCAAAGTAAAACCTTGGTAAGTTATAAGATGTGAAGACGCATTGTTATATGTGAGCTGGTGGGCCCACAGAGTTATTTTATAAATTGGTTTTATACAAGGTCACATATTGGAATTCAGCTTTCCATAACATAAAAGCCCGTGAAATTGGTGGATGGTAAATAAAAGTTAAAATCTGGGTTAATAGTATATGCAGATTGAAATATGGATGAAACCATATGTATGGTTTTCATAAGCCATAAAAGTTTTATGAACAGATCTCAAATCAAAGATTTGAGATATTATTAGCATCCACATCATTATTAAAATTGTTGAGTTTGCCAGATTTAAAATTATTTGGGCTAAAACTTGAAAATGCATATTTATATGAAAAAGAGAATTGAAGAAAGTTTTTGTAATAAAATCTGAAGGTGTGATGAGAGAAGAAAGAAGATCAGATTCTAAGATCTTATATGCAAAGGTACACAGAGTTGTAATAAACAGAGGTATGCATAATTGTTACACTACAGCAACAGAAAAGGCAAACATACAGTGAGCCAAGAATTGAAAGGGTTGAATGAGATATATATGTTGCAAATGCAAATGTAAATGTTTTAATTAATTTTTTATTGTTTGTGATGCAAAGGCAAGTCTTCGTAGGCAAAGAAATACCCCACTGTAATATTCAAATATATACATATTGTTATATTTTTTTAAATGTGCTAGGCCAGAAAACGAGAAGGTGGAAGGCAAACAGTCATACATATTCACTTTGAATTACTTATGGAATACAAACAGTCATGAGGTGTACTCTATAAATGATATCACATAGATATGCATAAGTACAGGTTAGAGAATGGAGAATTGAGGAAGAGAGGGTAAGAAGAAGGAGGAGAAAATAGAAAATTTGTGAAGATTCAGAGATGATATAAGGCAGATATGAAGGCTGGTGGACAGCAGTGAAGAAGGAATAGAACAGAGCAGATATCCAGGTAAATCAGCATGTGGTTTTTTTTTATGAAAGAGTGAGGAAGTTGGTGCTTCCATATCAAGTTGTAGCTTGATTGATATCATTTGTAGCTAGCTAAGGTAGGAACCTCCTGTAGGTTGTAGCCTGCAGAAAATAGATATGAGTTGGAGCTTCCTTGCAAGTTGTAGCTTGCAGAATTGAGGTAGGTGCCTCCTGTAGGTTGGAACCTATAGAAAATCAGTGGTGAGAGGGAGTTGGAGCTTGCCTTTGCATCACAACAATAATAAGATGTGGTTTTCTCCCTTTTGGGTTTCCACTTATATCTGTTGTCTATGTGCATGATGTTTATGTGTTGATATTGTTTATCTAATCTACTTAATACTTGTTGCTCACATATTAAGATTTTTGTTACATTATGTAATAAGTTGATCATGAAATGAAAGTGTAAATAAGTTTACAGGAAAGTTTTTAAAGTCCATGAATGTGTTAAACTAATTCACTGCCCCCCTCTCAGTTTAACTAAGGGTTCAACAATCTGAACATGAACTTTTTTTTAATCAAGCATAAAAAAAGAGTTCATGAACTTAGTGAAAAGAAAACTTAAAATTTTAAAAATTTCAGATATTTGCACAAGCAAACAATTTGATCAAGTGCACATACACACTGTTTCTAAAGAAAAAGTGTGTAGATCTATGCACTGTTGCTAAAGATAGAATGTGCAGTACGAGAAAATTTCAGAAAAAATGAAAATAAAACCAAACAATTCACAAAATCCAAATTTTTAATATCATTCAGACACTCAGATAAGGTTATGAGAAAAGGTTCAAAAAGTCAAAACAAGGAGATGATTAATAACAAGACATCCCCAATGGAGTAACCAATTTTTTATGGAGGACAAATTGCTTATGCGGACAAAATAAATCTCCTTAGATTCAACGACTGGATCTAGTAACAAACATACAAACTAGTAAATATTCCCTTGATTTCATTCTTATTGAATCATAAGAAAGAATGGTAGAAGATGAAATCCACACCTTTCAAATGAAATGCCTTTTGAATATCCTTATTATGGTTTGATGCATCTCCTCAATGCTCAAAATCCATACCTGCAAACATAGTAACAAAAAAAGATCAAAGGCATATGATAGATAAATGACTCAATAAAACACATACTAGTGATCAAGGAAACTAGTACCTAATATCATTATCGATGGAAAAAATGGAAGCAAATAGATAATACATAAACTCCATTGAACAATACAATGGGAAAGAAACACTCTTTTTTATTAATCTCGAGAATGAAAGAGTAATACAACCTTAGCCTTGATGATGTACACCTCCTCCCAATGGTCTCCAATATTCTCCTTAGATGACAAGCCTTCTAGCCCTATTTCAACAATATAAGTCTGTGTTTTATTTATAGGCCAAGGAGGAGGTTTAATATCCTCTTCTCAAGGGATGAGATCCTCAAAAGGAGGGCTTAGGGTTCCACAAACATAGGGAATTAGCTCCATGAACAAAGGGATTAGGCTTGAGGAAGCATAAGCTCAAAGCTTTCATTTGGGAAATATTCCCCCAACAAAGCTTCTAGAATTCACTTTTTATTTTTACTTTCGTTAAGTCATGTGTGACATTCATAGTGGAAGACACAACACAAATTCGTGCTAGCTACAATGGTAAAAAGTGCATATGCGCAAAATATGGCTAGGGAATTGCGTAAATGTTCAAAAATACGTTCTTGGGCCATGTAACCTAGAATTCTCATTCTCTTCAGGATTTTTTAGATTCTAACCTTGTAGGGGAATGCTTTGGAACACTTCGACAGATAGAGAAATATCCATATTGGAGGTCATTTGCCTAATGACGACAAAATGACATGTAACAAGATGAGTATAGTATGGCTAGGTGAGATATTGATAAAGCATGACCAATCACAAATGAAAACTAAGTATACCAAACATGGCAATACACGTGCCTTACACAAATGTTTTCCCAAAGGTAAGAATAATAAAAAATAGGAAAAAAAAATTGGCAATGGGTAGAGGCGACAACCCTCCACACTAAGATGCATAATCCAAATCCTCTGAATAAATTAGAGAAAATTCTATCAATATTTTCATATAAATAAAATTATTGAAATGAGGACAGTTCTATGTTTACATCTAAATAAATTTAGCAAAAAAAGATGAAGGGAGAAACCTCCAAAGTAATTATTTGGCTTAAGAGCAGACTGAATTATGAAGAGGGAAAGCATCTTCTAAAACAAGTAGCTATATAAAAAATGCAAATTTAGAATTGTACAAAGAAGGCAAGACCCACTCATAATGCAAGTCAACTAGCTACCAAAATTTGTTATACATAAGTTACAAGGGAACAACGGAGTCAAAAATAATTGTTTACTTTGGAGTTGTATAAAGAAGACAAGACCCACTCAAAATCAAAGTCACCTAGCTATCACAATTTGTTATACACATGTTACAAGGGAAAATCATAGACAAAAATAATTTTTTTGGATGAAAACATAATGATGTCCTCTAAATTTTGGGGAACAAAAGAAAATGATTAGAATTTTTTTTCCAAACATAGAAATGGAAATGAATTCAAACCAAAGCAGGGATGTGAAAACCCAATAGGTTGAACTCTCTCTCTTGTGAGAAAATTCAATCAAGATTTTCATATAAAGAAAGTGCTCGAAATTATGAAAATTTTATGTACACATCTAAATAAATTTATCAAACTAAAGATGAAGGGGGAAACCTCCAAGGTAATTATTTGGCATAGACTGAAGATGAAGAAGGAAAACACCTTCCAAAAGAAGTATTTATATGAAGAATACAACTTTAGAGTTGTATAAACAAGACAATACTTGCTCATAATGCAGGTCACCTAGCTACCAAATTTTTTTATACACATGTTACAAAGGAACTACAGAGTCATTTTTTTTTTACTTAGGAGTTGTATAAATAAGACAAGACCCACACATAATGCAAGTCACCTATCTACCACAATTTTTTATACACATGTTACAAGGGAAAAGAGGATTAAATAATAATTATTTTGGATGAAAACATAATGGTGTCCTCCAAATTTTTGGGAATAAAAGAAAATGATTAGAAAAGAAAATTTTCCAAACATAGAAATGGAAATGAATTCAAACCAAATCAGAAAAGTGAAAACCCGACAAGTTGAACTCTCTCTCTCTCTCTCGCACAAACATACACATGTACTTTGATCTTTCCACTATAAATGCATTTCATAAGATGCATATAATCGAGAACACATTACTTGTGCCTTATATTTTGCAGTAAAACAAAATTACCATGACATTAGGATTGTGGTTCACTTTATTAGAGTATACTGGGAATAAAAATTAAATGCTTTCGCGTGAGGAAAATAAGAATCACAAATTCATTTTACATACTTATGACTAGTCAAGATGAACAATTGGCTTCCTTGATCAACATCCCATTTTTCATTGTTGATTCAAATGACGCACAGGCATAGAGGCTTCAAAGTATCTGAAAAAAATAATGGCTAAGGATGTTGGAAGCATATTATCATAAATTTAAGAAATTAATGTTCTATACTCATTGCAAATTGTAGAAAAAAAATAAAAATAGAAATATGTAATAATCAATGCACCAAAATAATGAGAAGGACTCACAAAACCTTGTTAAGATATCTAACAAATTGATATTGTAGCATCATAAAGTCTTTTGCATAAGTTGGTGTCTTGCATGCAAGAGAATAAATCATCTTTAGGTGGTTGTTAGAGAGGAGCAACTAATATGGTTTCCTTCATAAGTTTTAACTTAGGGAAAAGTGCATTGATTATTTATTTAATTAATGTCGACTTTGGGCTAATGTTTTCCTAAGGATAAATAAATAATTGTTTAAGTGACTTAAATCTAATCCCCATCATTGATCAACGAAAGATAGGATTTAATCCTAGCCTTCAATTATTGTGAAGATTAGGGATTTGACCCATGGAGAAATTATAAAGAGAACTTGTGGGAGAGAATGAATACATGGCAACACAACTTTTAGAGACTGATTTTCTTAAGGAGTGAGAGATTCCAAGACTGAAGAGAAGGGAGAAGAATAGTAGCAAAGGAATTTGGGGAGAAATTTTTAGGGAAGTTGAACCTATGTGATAAAAGGTAAGTTAGCTGATGAGGAGGTTGTGGAGCGATAAAAAGGTGTCTTTGTAACTCCTAATTACCTCACATTAATTGTCAACCCAGGGACGACTTTTTGTTTCAAGAGTGTACTCAGTCTGAGGCGGCTATTTACTCAAGAGTAATGTTTGTGAAGATGTAGTATAGAAATACAAATGCATAAATAATAAATGCTTGAAAATAAATCTGCTTGAAAAGAAATCTAATTACAAATGACAGAAATGTAAAGACTACACTACAGCAACCTTGCTAGACATCGATTAGGGATGCAGTAGTAATAACTCTTTCCCTTAGAAATCGATGTGAGATGACCAAATCTGGGGACCTGGAATGATTAGCTCTGCCCTCTACAGTTTAGAGATCTCAAAGCAAGTGAAAACAACTCAAAGGAAATGAAATCTAAAACGCAAACCGGAAAGGAACAACAATCTAAAAGCAATGAACAGGAATTGAATAGCAGCGTAAAATAAACAGTGAATTCAATTCATAACCAAGCAAACTAGATTTCTACTCTTTAATCCTGTCGACAGCCACGTAACAATCAACTATCGTAATTCATAAACAAAAGGAATAACAACTGGAATTAGATACAGAAAAACAACATTTTATAACAATTGAATCATGAATCATGCTTCTTGTAAAGAATGGAATAACAATGACTCTGTATTTGATCCAATTAGCAATAACTCAATTCTTTAATTGTAATAAACGAACTTCACACAACAAAAATAAACTAATAGAAATACAAACAACAGATCGCTCCACCAGGGCCGGGCCCTCAACCACCGGTGAAGCGTTGATGTGCTTTACTCCAGCGCTTGAGAAATGGAACAACAGTGAACTCTTTTATTAATCAGGCATTAATAATGTTTACAAACAGCTCACACTCTCTTAACAAGAGCCGATGCACAATTTTGCAAATTACAATAAGAAAAGTCTCTCCATCCCCCTCATACACAATACATGCTTCTCCTTTTATAATCAGAAAGTGGAGAAATTAAATAGCAAATAGGATCTCTAATAATAATATTGAATTTCTTCCAACCAATTGATCAACAATAAAATAGATTTACATCCCTCTTTCAACAACAGCAAGTCGAATTTGGCTTTGTAGCTGAGATTTGGAGGACGGTCGCAACCACAGATCTGAGAAAATCATGCTCAAAGAACCCTGCGTTTCTCTCAGTACAAGCCGAATTTGGACAAACCGTTCTTTACTAAAGTTAATTGGGTCCGTTCTGAACAAAACCCATGTTCCGGATTTTCCAGATTCGTCTTCATTTGCTCAGAATCTCAACCGCAAAACTGTCACTCCTTATTCCAGCGCATTTCTGAGTTGGCACTTTTAATGATCAAATCTTCAATTTGGAAATTATCTTGGAGGTTAAAAATGGTGAATAATGTTATAACCAACTTATTAAAACTATCATTGATAAAATAATTCATAATCATCAATTTATTAGAAATAAAGGAAGATAAATAATATTCATCCATAAGAGCATAAATCATTTATAAAATGGATTTAAATAATAAATTATAATAAATGACGTAATGAAGAATGGGAGAAATGGGTGGAATAAGCGTTCACAAGTGATAATAATAATGGCATATTAACGGCCCAACATACCCCCACACTCAATATGTTGCATGTCCTCATGCAACGAAAACCTTAATATATTGCATGTCCTCATGCAACCCAAAGACAAAAACCCATGTGTTAACCAAGCAATAAAAAATATGTTCATCTTAGCTCATGAAATGGATAGAACAAATGAATTCTTCCTTAATTAATGAATATTCTCTTTTAGTAATCTTGATGAAGGCATAACAATTTTTATATTGACATTCAACTATATGTATGAAGTTGCAGCTAAATATGATATAAGTAACAGCAAACTTCATTAACCATTTTCTCAAAAACTACAAACCAGCTTTTGTTAAAATTTGGCAAGTAAATTTATAATATATGAATGCCTTTATGATCCAAAAATCAGATCGTTTTGATGCACGGATCATGAGATATAAACAAAATGGTTGTAGGTGAGAGTGCATGATTTCGAAATTTTATGAACCAATTTATCTTGAAATTATCTGGGTTTGTATTAATGATACGTCTGTGTTTTCCAGAAATCACAAGAATTGAATTCATGGTTTTTTTTTTTAAAATATTATGGAAATCAATTTCTGCATTGTGTAAAAATGAAATTGTATGCCTTAAATGAGAAAGAAAATTGAAAACATCCATCATGCGTAGCAATTCCTCCCCCTCTCTGAAAAATTAGCATGCCCTCATGCGATGCTAGAAAGAAATTGAGGTGGTTGCTACCAGCTGTTGAATTCTATGCTTGGTGTAAAACAACATGGAATAAGGGAGGTGTTGAGAAGGAATAAGAATAGCAATGGATGATAAAGAATATGAATGACATGGTTATAAGAAAGAAATGAATGAAAGGAACACTCCCCCATACTCGAAAATGATATGCCGCTGAAAAAGGGAAAGTGGTAAAGATGTGGAATGAAGGATGATAAATAATGCTCAAAATGGATTTTTATGAAATTCTCCTAAATTCGTAATAAATCAGAAAATTATGTTATTTTACCTCAAGTTTTACCTCCAAAAATGTGGAATGACATATATGGACTGGCAGTTGTTGAAGCTGATGTAGGCAGAGTTGGTACTGAAAGTGATGCAAAAGGTGGAATCCAGGTAAGCACATCATGTCTGAAGAATTGTTCACGTACGCGAGCCTCTTATGTTAAGTGCAATAGTGTGGTCATGCTATGAATAGAATTCTGCCCATACTTGTTGTTTTCCTGCAAACAAAGCACTATTTGACATACAATGTTCTTGAATCCATAGTGTAAGCAATAGATAAGATGCATGCAAAAATTTCAATCAGAAAAACTTATGTATACATGCAATACTAATATTTTGGCAAATCAACAAGTGATGGCAGAGTGCAGTAATCATATCGCATGCAATCCCATAATGCATACATTCCCCCCTCTAATTGGAAAAGGAATTCCATGACCATAAAGCATATGAGAGGTGTTGTGTTGATGGCAAGGCAAGGGAATGAACAATATAGCAGTGAATGAAGCAGAGTACACATATCAATGATAGGATAGCGGGAGTTATGGTTATAATGAGAGCAGAGTGTGTAAAGATAGTTATGAATAAGAGATAGGACGCTTTGGATTGATGATAAGTTACGAAAAAGAGAAAAATGACAACAATATGCCAAAAAGATGCTTTGTTGATGGCATTCTAGCTGAAAAATGGTGTGATTGATTATAAAACAATTTCTCATGCATAAAGGTTCAAAATAGGGAAAAAAGTAAGGAAATAACTTCTCTGATAAAAAGAAAAAAATAAGAAAAGGGTATTATAATAATAATTGACGATAAGATATAACTTCAATACCATAAGCAGAGCCACTGCTGCCAGCAGGCGTCCATAGCCTCGGCAGGGTTGCTTTTTAACCCATATGAGCTAGGATCCTCAATTTATAAATGGAGAGTTACAGTGCTGTTCTACAGAAGAGATCAGTGTGCTGGCGTGGTAACCAGATAACCACACTGCCATTCACTGGGATGTAGCAAAAGTGATCAGGCCGGCTCGTGATGAGACCTCCTGTTCCAAAGATAATTTGACTATCCAATGGATCATAACCCTGGTGTGGTGGCCATAATAGGAATGTCACTTTGTTACAGCCTTATGAACATGGTAGGCTGGCTCGTACTGAGACCCCCTATCCTCCATCTGCGAACAAAATTTTGTTATTATTACACATTTTTATGATAAAAAGAGGGAGGCTCATTACTCCTTAAGAGCAGGGATGGTGGAAGAAGTTGAACATGTCAATAGAAAAATATACCCATAATCTCATTTATTACAGACAGAGAAGATTATAATCCAGAAGGGTGGAACCAGCATGGTATTAATATGATCAATCAATATCATGTTCAATAGAAAACAATGCAGTAAAGTTGTATATAAATAATTGTGTCCCTTTTGAAAATAATCTATCATCAAGGAGTTGTCCTGTTAAAGATCATAACATGAATGATATTAACTCGCTTCAATAGAATCCATAATTCTTGTCCTCATAAAAGTAGTGTACTTCATGCCATGAAAGGGAATCAGTAAAATGTGGTTGAGATGAACTAGGAATAATCCCACAAGAGGAAGAAAAGGTTGCTCTCAAAAATACTCCCAAAGGGTTGCTCTTTTGAAGGAACAACAAAAACACTCAAAAAGTGGTGTTCCGTGTAGGGAACAGCAAAGGAAATGCACACCAAAAAGCAAAAATACACATAAAAAAGTGTGAAAATGCAAATGTCGTTTCTTTGGAAAAAGGAACAGCAAAAACTAAAAGTGTCGTTCCTTTAGAAAAGGAACAGCAAAAACGCAAGTGCCGTTCCTTTGGAAAAGGAACAGCAAAAATAAAAAAGTGTCGTTCCTTTGGAAAAGAAACAGCAAAAATGCAAGTGTCGTTCCTTTGGAAAAGGAACAACAAAAATGAAAAATGCAGAAGTGTTGTTCCATTCGAAAAGGAACAGCAAAACGTGAAAGTGTAGAAGTGATGTTCTATTTCGAAAAGGAACAGCAAAACGTGAAAAAGGAACAGCAAAATGAGTCATGGAAAAGGAATGGAAAAATGACCCATGACAAATGAATTGCTTGACCAAAAAGGTGTTGTTCCTTTGGAAAAGGAATAGTAAAACGAAATTGTTGTCCCTTTGAAAAAGGAACAGCAAAAACGACAACAGTGCACACAAACGCTGTCCCTTCAGAAAAAGAACAGCAAAAATGCACAAGCATGAAATGCGAGCACGCAAAGAATGAATTAGTTGTTCACTGTATTTATGCTAAAGATGGGTCACCGTTTGAATGAAGCAACACCTGAAACACAAAAGATAAAAAATATCAGAAAAGAAACAACGTTTTATTTAAAAACAATATGTAAATAACTAAATTAAGTGACAACAGCTATGATGTTATGTCAAAAAAATGATCTCTTTGAAAAATGTTTTGGCAGCAGTGATAAGACATGAATCTTCCAATGGAAATCAATTCTTCATTTCTTCTATTATGAATCTGTTGGGTAATGAGTTGGATGAAATTTCTTTCAAAATCACTCGTCCATAAATTGACCTTCTTTTTCTCCTAGGACCTGCAAAAAACGAGTATCTACCTGCAATAAAAAATTAAATCATGGAGAAAGAGAGGTGTACGGGCTCCCTTAATCCAAGAATTATGAAAAAAATTAACAAGTAGTTACTCTGTATCACAAATCCACAGAGAAAATAACAAAGTAAAATTTATGTCACCTGCGGGAGAGCAGTGGTCGACCATACTAACCAGCAGTGTTTTAATCACAACTTCTTTGTTTTTCATCCAAATTGAGTGATTCCAAATCCAGATGAGAGCTAATTCAAAGGTTTATTTTCAATAGAAACATGTTTTAAAATTTCAATGATATGCTATGTCAATTTTACTTAGAACAACCTGCATAACAGAGTCATTTTCGCTTACCCCACTTAGAACAACAGTGAATGTTTTAAGCATAGATTCTTCGTTTGATGTCGGATTCGAATGATTCAAATTGGAAATGAAATTAGATTCATTTATTTATCTCCAATAGAAACAGGTTTTGAAAAAAAAAAGAATTGATAGGTGAAATACTGTAAGGAACATCCGGAAAAACAGAGTTTTAAGGGTGCTGATTTACGATAGACAGTCAGTATTTTGATCATAACTTCCCCATACGATATCGAAAATGAGTGATTCCAATTGCATTGGAAACTAGATTCATAGGGTAATCTACCATAGAAGAAGGTTTTAAAAATATGGTCATTTAGGCATCCAAAAACGGACGGTCCTAACTCTGTTCCTGAGCTGCCCGCTAGACATCCGGTCAATGTTTTGGTTCTAACTTTTTCGTTTCAAATTAAAATTGACTGATTCAAATTGGGTTAGAAAATAGACATCAAGGGCTATCTAGGGTAGAAATTTTTTTTAAAAATATGGTCATTTAGCCCTCCAAAAACTGACTGTCCCAACTCTGTTCCTGAGCTGCCCGCTAGACATCCGGTCAATGTTTTGGTTCTAACTTTTTCGTTTCAAATCCAAATTGACTGATTCAAATTGGGTTAGAAAGTAGAAATCAAGGGCTATCTAGGGTAGAAACAGGTTTTAAAAATATTCATTTTTGGTCCCTCAAAACATGACTGTCCCGACTGTTTTTCCAGAAAGTTCATCAAGCCCGCAAGCCAAAAAAATGATATTCAAGCATTTTTTCAAATTGGTGATAAAAATGAATATGAGTGTTTGTAGAGCTATTATTTCCATTATAAGTCATCTACATACACAAATGAATTAAAAAAATTATCACCAATATTGATTTGCATAGCATGTTGCAACAAAAAACAACTAGTTTTACATAAAAACAAAATGCATTTATTTATTCCCTTATTTATTTTATGTTCTATACTAACCTATTTTGATTTGAAAAATGAATATGACTACGTATAGGAGTACTTCCAATGGAACCATTTTCGAAATATGGCTTCATGTATACACATACCCAAATTTGAAAAATGCATATTAGTGAAAATTAGGGTACGAGAAGCCAACTTCCCTTGAAAAAATGGTATCAAAAATTGTTGAAGCATAGAGTGATGATGCAAATACGTGATGGAGTGAAACCAATCTTCAATATATTCGTTACTTTCTTGATTTCCCATCATACCATGAATTTCTTGAGCTTTTAAAATGGTTTGTTCGTGCAACCTAGAAGAAACCTCATTTGCTTCCATAGCTTCTACAATTTTTGAATTTGAAACATTCTGAATCTCATTGTAATTTTTCTCTAATGGCGCATGTGAGATAGAATGGGTGGGAAGGGTGGGTAAATTTGGCAGATCAACATTGTAAGCATGTTGTACTGGTTTATTATGGTGAGTGTGTGGAATTAGTTGAGCCGGAATTTGTGTATGGAATGGAGCATTGTGATGATGTGGTTGGTTGGGTTGAGTGGATAAATTTGATATGCAAGCAGGATGTTGTGAAAGAGCTGGTGGAGAATATGGAGAATGTGCTTGTGCTACAAGATGAGGGAGAGTAGTCATGCAATCATAAGGTGAACCATGCCAAACTTGTAGATAAGATTGGTGGTTATATTGAAATCGACATGGCTGCCCTAGAACATGAGTATTCCATAATGGATTATGCAAGTAAGAGAATGGAGAAGAAGTGTTTTGAACCATACCTGTAGGCCATGATTTCCATGGTTTTGACCTTGTTGCAGCTTCCTCACCTCTTTGATATGATACTTCCATCCTAGATAAGGAAGAGTAACCATCTATGGGCTGCTCCTTTCGGTCATGAGGGGAAAACACTTCATCAAATTCTTCATTTTTATGAACCTGCAAAACGTCCAATTTTGAGCTTAGAGAGCTAATAAAATCAACTTTAAAATTTTCAAATAAATCATTGATTTCAGCTCTTATGTCTCCTATTCTTGTAGCAGATTTGGAAAAGAAAGAACAAACATTTCTAGAATTCTTACCAGCCTTGAAGATTCCTCTTGGATACCTTATGCACAACTCACAAACATCATCATATGATAACTGAAAAACATCACCTTTTCCTATCAGATTTAAGAGTTCTAAAAATTCATCTTTGATTCCTTTAAGAAGGAGTGTTTTTAAGATCTCTTTTTCCAAATCCTTATGCTTTGATTTTTGAAGGTTATAATGAAATCGATCTACATAGTCCTCCAAACTTTCATCTTCCCCTTGTATCATACCGAAAATATCTTCATTGGATTTGCAATAGTCTTGGTACTTCTTGAAGAATATGTTCTTCATGTCCTCCCATGATTGGATGCAATTCCCACCTAGGCTCATGAACCATCGGAGAGCTGCTCCTTTTAGAGTAAGAGGAAACATTTTCAATCTTTGATCATTAGTACAATAATCATATCCTCTACAAAGTATTTCGAACTCAAATAAGAATGTATCTGGATCTTCATTTGCTAAACCATGAAAATTTGGTAAATATGGGGGAATTATGTGCATTTGTATCACTCCTCCTAGATCTTTGATAGGAAATTCAAAAGTAGAAACGTGAGCCATTTCTTACCATAATATAAGATGTTTTTCATGTGTTTCTTCGAGGCTCCTTCTTCAAATGTTCCTGTCAATCGGTTAGTGAAATGGGTGGTGCTTACATCACCACTTGCATGAGATCATGTGATCCATTTTTTAAAAAATTTCTATCTTTTTCCTAATCATTCACACAAAAATTCAAACATCTATTTCTACCCAACAAAGCAACAACAAATCTGTTAGGAAAGCGGACAGTGGAGCAGGGCTTGTACATGCTCCGCACGCAGGTTCTTACCTTCTGTTTTTAGGATCCAACTCTTCCCTAGCAGGCACTCATCAGATTCACACTACTCTTTAGAAATGGCTACACTCTCCCCGGCAACGGCGCCAAAATGTGGAGCGATAAAAAGGTGTCTTTGTAACTCCTAATTACCTCACATTAATTGTCAACCCAGTGACGACTTTTTGTTTCAAGAGTGTACTCAGTCTGAGGCGGCTATTTACTCAAGAGTAATGTTTGTGAAGATGTAGTATAGAAATACAAATGCAGAAATAATAAATGCTTGAAAAGAAATCTGATTACAAATGACAGAAATGTAAAGACTACACTACAGCAACCTTGCTAGACATCGATTAGGGACGCAGTAGTAATAACTCTTTCCCCTAGAAATCGATGTGAGATGACCAAATCCGGGGACCTGGAATGATTAGCTCTGCCCTCTACAGTTTAGAGATCTCAAAGCAAGTGAAAACAACTCAAAGGAAATGAAATCTAAAACGCAAACTGGAAAGGAACAACAATCTAAAAGCAATGAACAGGAATTGAATAGCAGCATAAAATAAACAGTGAATTCAATTCATAACCAAGCAAACTAGACTTCTACTCTCTAATCCTGTCGACAGCCACGCAACAATCAACTATCATAATTCATAAACAAAAGGAACAACAACTGGAATTAGATACATAAAAACAACATTTTATAACAATTGAATCATGAATCATGCTTCTTGTAAAGAATGGAATAACAATGACTCTGTATTTGATCCAATTAGCAATAACTCAATAAATAAACGAACTTCACACAACAGAAATAAACCAATAGAAATACAAACAGCAGATCGCTCCACCAGGGCCGGGCCCTCAACCACCGGTGAAGCGTTGCTGTGCTTTACTCCAGCGCTTGAGAAATGGAACAACAGTGACCTCTTTTATTAATCAGGAATCAACAGTGTTTAGAAACAGCTCACACTCTCTTAACAAGATCCGATGCACAATTCTGCAAATTACAATAAGAAAAGTCTCTCCATCCCCCTCATACACAATACATGCTTCCCCTTTTATAATCAGAAGGTGGAGAAATTAAATAGCAAATAGGATCTCTAATAATAATATTGAATTTCTTCCAACCAATTGATCAACAATAAAATAGATTTACATCCCTCTTTCAACAACAACAAGTCGAATTTGGCTTTGTAGCTGAGATTTGGAGGACGGCCGCAACCACAGATCTGAGAAACTCGTGCTCAAAGAACCCTGCGTTTCTCTCAGTACAAGCCGAATTTGGGCAAACCATTCTTTGTTAAAGTTAATTGGGTCCGTTCTGAACAAAACCCATGTTCCGGATTTTCCAGATTCGTCTTCATTTGCTCAGAATCTCAACCGCAAAACTGTCACTCCTTATTCCAGCGCATTTCTGAGTTGGCACTTTTAATGATCAAATCTTCAATTTGGAAATTATCTTGGAGGCTAAAAATGGTGAATAATGTTATAACCAACTTATTAAAACCATCATTGATAAAATAATTCATAATCATCAATTTATTAGAAATAAAGAAAGATAAATAATATTCATCCATAAGAGCATAAATCATTTATAAAATGGATTTAAATAATAAATTATAATAAATGACGTGATGAAGAATGGTAGAAATGGGTGGAATAAGCGTTCACAAGTGATAATAATAATGGCATATTAACGGCCCAACAGAGGTCTTAATATATCCAAGGGAAAAATTTCTCAAGTGCTCAAGGGTCATACCATAGGAAGGAGAGGAGCCAAATTGCTGGTAGGGGAGGTTAAATTTTCCAGAGGTCAAACTCCTTTAATAGTGCAGATTTCCAATGACCAATTTCCTTGAGGCCTATTCTTCCCAGTAGGGTTGATTCCCAATAGTTTCACTTTTTATTTTTGTATCCTCTATTAAAAAATGTGTAGTCTATTTGTACAACTATAAATAGAAATTGTGGTAGTATTGCGAGAAACCCAATTTGGTTTTAAAATGGAATAAACCAAATTAGTTGTTCTAGTAGTTATAGCATGGTGCTATCCAAATTTTGGGTATCCCTGAAACTTTATGTAATATAGTTATTTTCCTATGCATCAAAGGGTTTCATTGTCATTATGATTTGTTTCATTAAATCATCATTCCATCATAAAGAGTCATATGTATAATCATTTCCCCTAGGATTGGCTAGCCTAATTAATCAAGTCCACTTCCTTTCATGTAAATGGAATCTCTGGCTTCGTTTCTTGGCATCTACTTGCCATTATGCAAGCTAAAACTGATCCAGGTGGATATTGGTGGCTTCCCTCCTATTCCACTACAAACCTCAACATTATTTCCTTTCGTTTTCCTAATTTATAAAACAATTACTATTTTTGGTAGTTTTTTGGGCCCTAAAGTTCTAGAGTCGTTTGGAGACCCCAAATGGCATTTTTCTGGAAAATGGGCAAACATGTAACCTAGTATTGGGGTTTGTGGTAGAAAGTTGTAGTCCTCAGATAAATATTTATAACGAGGTATTTTATGTGTGAAACGAAGCTCGTGTGCTAAATTAATGACCTTGGGAAGTTGGTGTACAAACTAACTCTAATAGGGCCCATATACTTTTGGTGGTTCATCTCCTAGGGTTAGATTTTTGGATGTTTGGGGTGTTCAGTTGTTCCTTAATGGACTGTGAGCCTCATTGTAACATAGTTAGAGGCATGTAGCTGCCACATCTCTTCTCAAATATAGCTACCATTGCTTGAAATAGTATATTTCTCTTTCTACATATGATCAACATATCAATATTTTTTTGTCAATGAATTGAAGTTAAATTTTCTTTATAGATTTGTTTTTATATATAAATATGTATTTCATTTCATTCTTGTTGTTGGAATGGGGCTCCCTAAGCTGCAAATTTTGTATATTTTTGTATTAATTATTCTAACACAGGGGTTTTAGGGCAGTTCAAAGCCCCGAATGCATTGTAAGGGGTCAAAGGGTAGACCTAGAGTCTGCAAACCATGGTTTGCGGACCATAGGAACCATAGGCTACATCGATATAAATATATGAATATTTTGAGTCTAAAGGTAGGCATGAATTAACATTGATGCTACGTGAAAATTGGTAGATCTGTTTTGGGTTGTTTTGGTTCAAGACTCTTACTGGCTGTGTGCGCGGAGATCCTCAGTCCTGCTGTGTGCAGACCCCGCTAGGCTGTGTGCGTGGGCTGGTTTTGGTTGTAACTAGGTTTTTGGATACTAATGTATGAGGAATATAGTTAAAGTATCTTTGTGCTATCTGGATCAATTGTGTTTATTGTTGATGCAAATCTATGATATATGTTTAAGTTGCGAATACATCTATGTTATCTGTTGTGATGTGAATGTATCTATGTTTTGGCATAAGTATATATGTGATTTGTTATTATCTGAGATTATAAGTTCTCTATGATGGTATTTGGTAATGCACGTAGATGTGAATGGACTAATTAGATTTGTTAGCTTTGTTATGTCTATATGCTGAGTATACTGTTAAAAGGGTTGCGAATAGACACATTCTGGGTGAACCTAACAAGTAATCATACATATTTTCCTCACATTACCTACTCTCTCCCAGGGTGTGGAAACCTAGTTCTAGCACCCTCCTATACTACTTCGGGTGAGACCTTGGCCTGTGCAAGTAGGTCATTGCCGAAAGGGACAGTAGTATAGGGGTTTGTTGGCAAACCTTAACCTCCAAACCTGGGCTAGGACCCCTCAAGCCAACAAATGGTTCTATTGCTGGGACCGAGAGAAATTTGAGAGAGAAATCGGGTAATGCCATGAGGTCCTTGGAGACCTGAGAGGGTGGAAATTGTATATTGGTTTGAAAGATAGATTCAGGAGTTTGTTGTAAAAGAGAATCACAACATGAAGTTGATGACTGATAAGTGGAAGAACAAGTACATCTTCACGGAAGTCTATGAAATTTTCTTTGTAACCTTTGCACACGAGCTTCAGGAGTTGTTGGAAAGGCTCGTAGAATTCCATATGTGCTAGAAGGACGATCAAGTAATGCAGTGGACACCAGAATTTATTCGACATCTAGAGAGGACTGACAATACGATCATGCACACAGTAAATCGCTACAGAGATATCATGCTAGGAGGATTTGTGGAAGAATTCACAGTTGATCAGTATGTGTCCTACTCTGAGGCAGAATGAAGGTTCTTCAAGGGTTTTCGAGGTAATTTCTTGAAAACATTGCCTTTGTTAATCAAAATTTTACTGTGCGAAAAGGGCATTTTGTGCAGCCACACAGAGTGAATGACCTCTGATCCGGGAGAAAGTACCACACGAAGTGGTAAGTAATAACAAAATAATAAGGAAGGAGATAGATCCATCTACAATCCATTAACAGAATTGGCTGCGTGTAGCCCTTTAGGTACACCACTGTCAAGTCAGCATAATGGTAAGAACTCTCCCACACCTCCGCCACCACTAGAAGAAGATATGGCCACCCACATGAAGCTGCCCATTTTCAAGGGTGTAGGGGATGAAGATATGGACTAATTCTGGTTTGTCGTAGAGTCAGTATGGACTACACATAAAGTGGCTTCCAATGTTATAAAGAGAGTGCAGCTATCACTCGCCTTTGAAGGAAGGGCCTTGGATTGGTATATGGGGTATGTAGGACAGCATGTGGATCCATATATTCAAGATATTAAGACAGCATTAAAACAACAGTTTTGAAAGCCTAAGTCCTGCTCTCAAATAGTGGTCGACTTGAAAGACTTTAGACATGTGTTAGTATGAATCCTTCGTCGAAGTGTACGAAAAAGGACCACTTTAGCTACGCATAACTAATAGCCCTAACAACAAGAGTGGCTGCCAATATCTTCAGATCCGCGATTAGTTAGACAAGAAAATAGCTGCAAAACACAAGATCTATGTATGGAAAGACATTAAGCAGTAAAGTAAAGGGTTTACTCCATGCATCCAACAGATAAGACAAGAACACAATTTTTTGAAAGAATTTTATATTACAGGGCACCTGGGAGGAAAACAAGAAGGTGTATCCAGCTCTCCTCAATGGGATGGGTTCTTTGTAGTCCTCAGCACTTCAGATATAAGCTTTCTCTCTCTTGCAAGTGTAGAAAACCCAATGCAAAAATGAAGCTCAATGGGAGCAAAGGATGAAGAATGAGACCAAGTGTATAGATCCAGAGTGATCTAGTAGGCAACAAAAGGTGAAGAATAATGGGAAAAACCCTCCTATTTATAACAAAATATTGGGTCATTCTAGATCTTGGTACATGGGTTAACCAAATCTAGATCCACTTTTTATGGAATATTTTATTATATTTGTTGGAGGTAAAAGGTACTTGACTTGGGTCAAATCCCTTAATTTGTCAAAAATAAATAAATAAATGATTTATTTATCTTTTTAAGGAAACGGTTAGAAGATAATCAAATAAATAATGATTTATTTGATTATTTAAGGAAGTGGTTGGGAGATAACTAAATAAATAATGATTTATTTAATTATTTGTGGGTGATTTGGTCATATTTAACAAGGAATATCATCTAAATAAGGTTTAAATGATTATTCCTAGAAACAATAAGATAAATAAAGGTTTATCTAATTAATTTCTTTGATTTTGGGTTAAACATGACTGGGAATAATAATTAAATTATGGTTTAATTAATTATTCCATGAGGAAAATCAAACAAATATGGGTTTGTTTAATATTTCTTTTTGGGGTTTCCTGTTTTAACATAGTGAAAGCAGTTTTACTTAGGGTAAAACTGGTCTTACATGGTGTACTTGGGTCCATCTAATGATAAAAGGTTAGATGACCAAAAAATGGTGTAACAACATGGACCCACTAAATCGGTATGGGAAGTTGATCAGTGGTTGAAAAAATTTATCAAAGAAGTGGAATTTCAGTATGATGATAGGCAGCACAAGGAATGGTTTATCGCTATGTTTCTACCTCACCTGTGTGGACCTATGGGTCAGCAGTCGTTTGCAATGCAATAGAAGGCTTTAGAGATTGCTATGAACCTAGAGGTTGCGCGGAAGGACGATGCTTAGTTTGGGATGCAGAAAATACAAGGACAACTGGAGGCAATGCACATAGAAATACAGAATCTGCGAAAGGAATAGGGGAAAGAAGCTAGTCCAGACATATGGTGCATAAGATGCAGGGTATCCGATCATACCAAGGATCAGTTTCCTCTGCTGGAAAATTACATGCAGGCTGGGGGACCCAGCCCACTATGCCCTAAGGAGGCTGTGGGGCCAAGTAGACCAATGTTCTGGTGCGTTGATTGTCATGTTTCTAGGCTACATGATACTAATCACTATCCCCGTCTCGGTGCTTATGTCCCATAATTGAAGCAAAAATGGTGTCGATTCTGCTCCTCTGTGCGACATGAAGAGCATAATTGTTGGACCTGTTAGCCCCTATAAATTCCTTGACAAGCAAGTAAGAGGCTATTTTGTTTTATGAGCCTTCAAGGAGTGAATTTCCCTTGAAAACACATCATCCTTGAAGCCTTTTTATGTTCCCTGCCTTTGATTGTTTCCCTCTGCTTTCCTTGAGTCAGTAAGCCTCACTGATGATAAATAATTGTGCTCCAAAAGGCCTTTGTTTGCCCCTTGCACCTTTGTAGAATGCTCCTTTTCACCCCTTTCCTCCCCTTTTACCATCCCTTCTTAACCTCTGCTTTATCCCCTTTTACCCCTCTCCTTTTCCCTCATTAACCCTCTAAGTCCTCCCAAAACCCCCTTTAAATCCCACATCCACCCTTTGTTCGGTTTAATAAACACTTTGCCTCCCTATCGTTGCCCTTCTGTGGCCTTAAAAAGCATTAAAATGGGCAAAAAACCCACTTTTTAACCTTATAATAGGGCCTAGCCCCTTTTCCGCCAGCCTCTTTTAAACCACTTCCCCCATATACCTCAGCGCTAAGACCAAGTGCTTAAGCCTTAAGCGTTAATCACATCGGAGAAACAGAGTGGAACGTTCAATTCCTTTGTAAACTCCGAAAAAGTCCGATGCGATTGGTTTGATCTATAAGACCCCCGACGCAGTCTCCACCATCGATCTATCATTCTGATTGGATGGTTGGGCACTGATCGCAATACCGCTCTGATCACAATCAAAAATCCCACCGCACCACCCCTCAGTTCTTTACGATTGCGATCCCTTGACCAAATCGCTGCCGTACATCCCCTTCCAGATCTGATGGCCTTCACACTCCCCACCCAATCACAATTGCAAGTTTAAAATGTGCCACCCTCTGCCCTTTGCGATTGCGATCCCCCGATTGCTTTCTCCATCGTTGATTCCCCCGTTGATCCAACGATCATCGCTCTCCCGTTCTACTCGCAATTGCAAACTCCATCGCAATCACAACTTTGTAATGTGTCACTCCTTTGTTCCCTCTGATTGTGATCTCCCGACCACATCTCCACCGTTGATCTATCACTTAGATCTAACGGCTCAGAACTAATCGCCCTCCACCCATGCCGAGTCCCACCTCATATGATCATTCCCATCGCATTTCATTGCATTTCGTTCATTTCCTTTGCATTTCCACTTTTAACCAAACTTCGTAATTTGCATTAAAATTTAATATTTCATATTCATTACGCCAAATCTCATAGACCATCCCGCTATTTGATCTTCGTCGTCCATCTACACTAATAGACCATGATCAAACAGCCCACTCTCATTTCTCCACCATAACCCTATAGGTCACAGTTTACACCATATCAAAGCATTTTTCATCGTTTTTTCATATAAAACCACTATTTTACCACTGTCGTGCTATCATTTCCTCTGCCCTCCATAACCAGCCTTCCCTATGCATGGATTTCATGACTAAGTTGTGTGTTTTTGTAGAGTACAAGTGGCGGAAGACCGCCATGATTCAAAGTCTCAGTACAGTTACAGAGAAACAGGAAAAGATCATTTTCAAGAGCTAAACTCATGTAGAAAAGGGCCGAGAAGACATATAACAGGGCTTGCATTAAAAGAACAGAGTTTAAACTCTGTAAGTCCTCTCCAAAGCCATTAAAGCATAGATTTCGCAGTTAGAGGCAAACCAGCGCACAGAAATCAAAACTTTCAGGGTTTCACATCAACAAATTGTTCTAAAGGACAAAGCACCCATACTATTTCCATTATTTACCATGTTCCTGAGAAGATTTCTGCCCTAACCACAGTCCTAAGCTACCAGAGCATTTGTTTCACAAGTATGGTGGACTACTCAGTCATTTATTCATCTTTTTTTTATTCACCAAGGGTACTACAGAGTTCTACAGCCAGGGTACATCAGAGACATACCTGGAGTAAATGGAAGCCTGAAGAAGACCACTCTTTCATCCAAAAGGTACCAAAGATAAATGCAAAGAATTTAAACAGAATGGGCTTTGGCCCTCTCTTTCTTTTCTGAGTTTTAATGTTTCACTTAATGTTCCACCTACCTCCTCGGCTCATCTTTCTGCTATAAAACTCATGAGAAAATTATTGTAAAGGTTGTTGATGAGATATCAGAGAATTGCAAGCAGTTTCTCCTAAGATAAGTTCTCTGTGTAAAGTTGTAAGATAGGCTGAGGAATATGTTTTCAAACTAAATTTCAAGCTATTAGCAAATGCTGTACCTGATTGGTGTTGCTCTTAATATGACAAGCACATTTATTTGGATCCTAATCTAAAGTTGCGGTGATGTTTTTCTGTCTCTATGTTTTATTTCATTCCATTCCATTTCTTATGGCTTGCATCAGAAATCTGGCATAGGATTTACCCATGTTAGGTACCCTATGTTTCTTCTCTCCTTTCCTTCAATGTTTTCTGCTTAATGTGTTATCTAAGGATTGGTTTCAATTAATTTAACCAGTGTAGGATGACATTGCCTGCTTGCTGATGTATGAATTAATGAAATTTATCTTTAGATGTTCTTGTTAGGATTTAATTGAATGAATTGGGAACACTGGGAGTTCTAGAACTATGTCTCTGTCTCACTAGAATCCTTTTCAGTTAAATAAACCTTTCTGAGTTCCCTCAATTTGCTCCTTCACCCTCCCTTGAGAGTTGCCTTTGAGTATGTCCAAGCAGGTCTGGAGTTAAACGACCTTTGACCTGATCTATAGAAAGAGATTGGTTTTCTCTCCTTCTTTCGCTTTCTTTCCTTATTGTTTCATCCCACAATCATTTTTAGGATCCAATGCTTTAGATGACTAGCCCAACTGAAAGCCTGCATATTGAACAGCAAGTAAAACCTTTCTTGACTCCATTTTCCCAATTGTCTTGAATGTTCTATGAATCTATCTCCTTTGTCTAAAATCCTGTTTGCCCATCCTTGTCTTATATTGAACCCTTCATTCCTGATTCCCAACAACCAAACTTCAAATCAAATAAACAAACATTGTGCCTATAACTAGCCTAACATCTTAAATCTGAGCCTCAAAGACATATCACCATTGCTAATAAAGAGAGATCCCTCTCTGGACCCAGGAGGGCTAGATCTTGAGGTCTGAAAGTGGTTCTGATGTTGTCTCATCTTTTGGTCTTGCCAACCTGGCCAAAACATGGGAACCCCAACATCATGGCGACTCTCCTAGGGACTTTCTGAATATTTTCCATCCTACTACATCACAAAGCCTCAGAAAAACCTATAAACTCTAGGGGGTTGTTGGTAGTGAAACACTTACCCATACATTCCACTTACCTCTTGTGGTGTTTTACCCCATACCTACGTAGTCCGGAGAGGGCCGTAGCCTTAAATCTCATCCTTTCGAAGGTGACATACTCGGTAAATGCCCTCCCAAACACCGTTAGATTTTGCTATGTTTTCAGGATATCCTTGAAAAGGGATATTTTGCTGCTAATTTGCAGATAGTGTGCCCTTAAACAGTTTCCCCATTCCACCTGGCGACTCCATAGTTCCTAAAAGATCAAAGACTCCACTGGTGATCAGTAGGCTTGTTGATTATCTTGGTTTTGCATAAGACTCCACTAGGAGACTAGCCTCCATAACAACATCAGCCACATTAGAAGCAACAAGTAAGGTTAAGCTCCTTTGTTGGAAAACAAAATTCTGGCTTCAAGGGGCATTTATACAAGAGCGTACCCCAACCCAAACCCACCTGAAATAGTTGATAACCCTAAGAGCATCCTCAAGAAATCACCTACACCTAGAATATCAACTATTTCCATTCATATCCATAGAGCTAACTCTACAGCAGAAGACCTTACAGCTCTATCACACTTTCACCTTGACCTAGACCTACCTAATAGATTACCAAGAACTAGGTCATTCGGTGTTCTAGATCAGCCAGACTTTGAGCTTCCTGATTCACCACCTCAAAGTGATAAACACATTAGGGACAAAGAAACCCCTCCTTTTACACCTCCTGATATTCACTTCATTCAAAATTTGGGGCTCTTCCACCCTAAATCTGCTCAACAAACCTCTGCTGGTCCTAGTATCCCTATCATCCATATACCAGCTGCTCAAGTTAACCCTTTACCTCATCAGAATATCATCATGGAAGCCTAGTATGCAACTTTGATGTTACCTCAGCCTCTAGTGCCCCTACCAAATGATTATCAATCAAAGATCCCACATTTCACTGCCAAAGAGTCTGTCACAACCCAACAACATGTAGATAAGATGGAAGATTCTTTTGACTACATGGAGATAGACGATGATATAGTCAAAATGAGAATCTTTGCCCAAAGCTTAGGGGGTGATGTGAAGAAATGGTTTAAGATCTTGCCTCCTGGTAGTATCCAAGACCTTCCCGCTTTATATCAGACCTTCATAAACAAATGGGAAGTTAAAGCCAATCCTCGCCAAATCCTAGCAGAATACATGAACCTTAAAAGAAACGTAGGGGAGAGTGTCCATGATTACTCTACTAGATTTAACAGCATTTATAATGCTTTTCCTCCACATATGAAACCTCTCCAAGGTATGGCCCTAGCGAAATATCCTGAAGGCTTTGATTCTGATATGGCCTATCAGCTTAAGGAGAAATATTACAACACATTGGAAGACATGCAAAAGGGAGAAGTGAGTGTAGAGGCTAATCTAATTGAGAAGAGAGCCAGATTGAGAGCTGAGAAAAGGGTAACATATAGGGATGACAATATAGCTTCCACATCTAACCCAAATCATGACCATCTATCTAAAAAGGTGGAAAGTCTATACCAAATGATGGAAAAAATGGATGTCACAGTTAGTAACCAAAAAAGAAACCAAAATCATAACCAGGACCAAAACTTTAGAAGAAACAATACCACTCCCAACAGGCAGAGAGAATCAGATCAGCAAGTTATTCCCCCCTTTCAAGAGAACTTTCTTGATGAAGACGAGGGAATCATAGAAGAGTCCTAAGGGAATGAAATAAACATGTTTGAAACTGAAAACTCAATCCACAACTGTTATTCAGAGGAAGATCAGCCCTCACCCTCATACTGGGATGAGGAAAGATTAGAATCTAAATATTACAAGCTTGGATTTGAAAATGCTATCATGCAGGTCAGAGAACAATATGAGCTCAGAAGCAAGAAGAGTCAAGACAATTACAAAGCTAAGACTTCTGAGGTCACCATTAAGAAAAGGCCTGAGAAGACTTCTAAAGTAACTGCTGAAAGTAGCAAACCATCAGCTGAAAGTTATGATAAAAACAAAGAAAAAGACAACCAGAAAATTGATAAACAAAGTCAACCAACTAGTAGCACTAGCACTGCAGTTAGTGTTCCTGATAAAACAGTTTCTAACACTGTACATAATGAGAATTAGCACACTGATTCAGCCACTAAGGCAGTGGCTAACAAAACTGAATTGAACACTTCCAAGAGTCAGTCCACTTTCAATTTGGAGAGTGAGGTTGCAAAAATTAAAATCTCTATACCACATTCTGAGCTGGCCACTCAAGATGTATATAAAGGCCAAATTTTGAAAGCCTTGAACCTAGGTGAGAACAGTGACACTGTCAACCTGAGTGATGACCAACCAACCCTTCTTTTTGGTCTCAAGATAGAAGGAAAGTTTCAAGAAGGGGTAGTACCCCCATTCTATATCAGTCTCAATATCCATGATAAGATCCTTCATAATGCAATGCATGATTCTGGAACGTCTCACAACTTAATGCCCAAGGTGGTTATGGAAAAACTAGGTCTAGAGATAGCCCGCCCCTATAACTATTTGTATTCATTTGACTCTAGCAGAGTAAAATGTCTAGGCCTAATCAAAGACCTGTGTGTGAGCCTCACTCAAATCCCAGCTAAATGTATGGTCATGGATGTGGTAGTGGCAGATGTGCCACCTAATTATGGCATGCTATTGTCAAGGTCATGGGGAGCCAAGTTGCAGGGTACAATGTAGATGGATGGGGCATATGCCACAATCCCTATCTTTAGCCAACTTAGAAGACTGTACAGGGAGGCAAAAATGAAATTCCTCGTTAGTAGCCCTGAAAAGCCTAAAAATTCACCCTTATACTCTATGCACACAGACCTAGACTCTTTCATCTTCTGCAACGATGAATCCTTGGGAGAGCTGGCACCAGAAAGCATAGATACAAATAGAGGAGTTGAGACCAAAGATTTCAACATAATGGCCACTCTAGATTTAGAGGAAAACGAAGAAGGAAACCCTAGACAGTGCACTGAAACGGAAGTTCAGACCAAGCTGGAAAACAAGTACAAACAGCTAGCTAGCCATCCCTCACAAACTCATACACCGCACGAGGAACGAAACCCTCCACAGCACAATGCAGAACCCATAATACAACAAACCAGTGAAAACCACGATAGGGAGAGAAATGATAACAAAACCGGAAGTGAACCCCTGTGGGTAATGAACTTTGATGGGTCATGCACCAAGAGAACTACTGGAGCTGGGGTGTGGCTACATAACACAGAGAACCACTATGCAGAGAGCCATGCCTGCAGTCTGCATTTCAAATGTACCAATAATATTGCATAGTACGAGGCTCTTATCCTGGGCTTAAATCTGTTGAAGAAATTAGGGGCCCATAAGATAGCTGTGCAGGGAGATTCTAAGTTGGTTGTAAAACAGGTGAATGGTGAGTACACGGCAAAACACCCTAGGTTGAGGGCATATAGGAACGATGCCATAGATATATTGAAAACATTTGTTGAATACGAATTAGTGTTTGTCCCTAGGAGTCAAAACGCCATTGCAAATGGATTAGCTTGCCTGGCTAGTTCATACCCTAAGACTCCAAGCGACCAGCAAATCATAATACAGACCAAATTCAGACCTGCAGTGCCGGATAACGAAAAATATTGGCAGGTCTTTGAGGGTGATAAACAGATTGAAGATTTCTTGATGGGCAGGAATGATTTTGAGTTTTCTGATTCAAAATCTATGTCTAGTGATAGCTGCCTAAGTGAGGAACCCTCAGACGAGGAAGAAACACCCTGTAACATAGAAATAAACACTTTAAATGAACAAATTGGAAATACAAACGAAAATTGCGAAAACACGGAAAATGAAGAAGTCGAGGTGGTGCAGGCAAAAGATAAGAACATACCTCAAGGTCTGGTGCCTTTATAATACCTTTCTAACTTTGATGATGTAGCTAAAAAGCCTACCATAGAGCACGTAGACTCTGACATTGAAGAATGCAATATAGGGATAGAAGATAAGCCCAAAATGATTAAATTGGCTAACTCCTTACCCTCGGAAATGAAAAAGAAATACATTGACCTTTTTAAGGAATTTATTGACATGTTTGCATGGAGTTATGATGACTTAAAGGCTTATGACACGAACATCATACAGCACAAAATTCCTTTAAAGGAAAATCAAAAACCCTTCAGGCAGAAAATTCGTAGAATAAACCCAAAACAATTGCCTGCAGTCGAAAAAGAAATTAAAAAAATGTATGAGGCAGGCATAATAGTTCCTGTGAGGTTCTCTGATTGGGTATCAAACCTAGTGGCTGTGAGAAAGAAAACAGGGGAAATCAGGCTGTGTATAGACTTCAGGAATCTTAACAGAGCCTCACTCAAAGACAATTATCCTTTGCCAAAAATAGAACACATCCTTCAGAAGGTAGTGGGCTCTAAAAGGATCTCCCTGTTAGATGGTTTTTCAGGATACAACCAAGTTTTAGTACTCCCAGAAGATTAATTAAAGACAACTTTTACCACTCCATGGGGCACTTTTATGTATGTAAAAATTCCCTTTGGACTGATGAACGCTGGTGCGACCTTCCAAAGAGCAATGAACATAGATTTTTCAAATGAGATAGGAAACTTCATCATCATTTACTTGGATGACATAATAGTCTACTCTAAGACTAATGAAGAACATCTAAAACATCTGAGAAAGGTTTTTGAAAAGTGTAGAAGGTTTGGTCTGTCATTAAATCCCAAGAAAACTATATTTGGGCTGTAAGAAGGTAAGCTTCTTGGCCACATTATATCTGAAAAAGGGATTAGGATAGACCCACAAAGAGTTGAGGGAATACTACAGATCACACACCCGAGAAACATCAAAGAGTTATAGTCCTTTATTTGGAAAGTTAACTTCCTAAGGATATTTATTCCCAACTTAGCTGAACACCTCAAGAATATGACCAACATGCTAAAGAAAGGTGTAGGAATTAAATGGATTGTTGAGGCTAAGAAATCTTTTGAATCGGTTAAACTTGCACTCACTCAAGCTCCTGTTCTGATTAGCCCTGATTTCTCAAAAGATTTCCTTATCTTTTCATTTGCCTCTGAGGATACAGTCGCTGCAGTCTTACTGTAGAAGAACACAGAGGGAATGGAATAGCCTATTTCCTTTTTTAGCAAAGCATTGAGGGATGCACCCTTGAAATACAATATAATGGAAAAACAAGCTTATGCCTTAGTCAAGGCCTTAAAATACTTTAGGGTGTACATACTACATTCTCACACCATAGCTTATGTGCCTAACATAGTAGTCAAAGATATATTGTCCCAAGATCCAGATGGAAAGAGGGGCAAATGGATTGTTGTGATCTTAGAATATGACCTCGAGATAAAACCCACCAAACTGATCAAAGGTCAGGGCTTAGCTAAATTAATGGTTGAATCAAATCTGCTAGCCCTTGACATTAACATGGTAGCTGTCTTGGATGAGCAGGAAGGATTTCCTAATCCCACTATTGAGGAGAAGTTTCAGAACTCCCCTTGGTACTCTGATATCCTTTATGTGCTCACCAACCTTAATGCACCACCTGAACCGTCAAAGAATAAGGCCAGATTCCTAAAGCTAAAAGCCAGAAGCTATTGCATTCTAAATGAAAACTTATATTGGAAAAATCCAAATGGCCTATTGCTTAAATGTTTGCCTGAAGCTGAAGCTAAAAGGATTAAATAAGAATTCCATGTAGGAGAGTGTGGAGGTCACCTGAACTGGAAAGCCACTGCAAACAAAATACTCAGAGCTGGCTACTACTGGCTTACACTCTTCAATGACATCCATAAGATGATAATTGCCTACCATAAAAGCCAGATCTTGGAAGGTAAGAGAAAACTCCTCCCCCTCCCTTTACAACCCATCACTATTGAAGGTCCCTTTATGCAATGGGGCCTAAATTTCATAGGAGAAATTCACCCAGCTTCTTCTACACAACACAAATGGATCTTAATAGCCACAGACTACTTCACTAAGTGGATAGAGGCCATACCATCTAGGAATGCCACAGATTCAGTCATCATTAGGTTCCTAGAAGGTCACATCCTCTCTCGGTTTGGCTGCACAAGGAAAATAATCACCGATAATGCTGCTGCTTTTGGATCCAAGAAAATGGTTGATTTTTGTCACAGCTATCAAATAGCACTTGGTCATTCAACTACCTATTACCCACAAGGTAATGGCTTAGCTGAATCATCAAACAAGAGCCTGGTGGCCATCATCAAAAAGCTGCTGGAAGAGAACAAAAAGTCATGGTACAACAAGTTAGTGCATGCTTTGTGGGCTGATAGGCTTACAACAAAGAAATCCATTGGCATGTCACCATACCAGCTTGTCTATGGAATAGAAGCAGTGTTTCCAACTAGCCTTAGAGTACCCGTGATCAAACTTGTTCAAGAAATACAGACAGAATAAGATAGCATGGTGAGGAGAATAAACCAAACAATTCATCTCTAGCAAACAAGGGAAGAGGTCTATAACAGAGCTATCAAAGTTTAGGAAAACAAAAGAAGTTGTTTGACAAGAGAACCAAAGCTACTGATTTCAAAATTGGAGATAAAGTTCTAAAGTGGGACTCAAGAAGAGAGGATAAATGAAAGCACGACAAGTTTGACAGTTTGTGGCAAGGTCCATACATCATCCAGGCCAATGTGGGTCCAAATGCTTTCTTCCTACAGGAGTTAGATGGTACAGAGCTGTTTGGGGGTCCTGTCAATGGCAGGATGCTCAAACACTACTTCTGCTGATTTTCGATTTCCAGTTTCCATTTCCATTGTACATACCATTGTAGTGTTTTTTTTCAAGAAAAAAGAGAAAATGTTTCAAAAACAGAGAGGAAGGAGAGGTTCAGACATGCTCAAAACATGAACCTCTGAAGTGCAAAATATTGGCTCTAACATGCTCAAAACCTGAGCCAAAGAAAGCAAAGTAGCTGGTCCTAACATGCTCAAAATCTGGACCAGCAAAGAAGAAAGAAGAATCAGCTTTAACATGCCCAAAACCAGAGCTGAAATGAAGAAAATAAAGTGACTCTAACAAGCTCAAAACTTGAGTCACAAAGAAAGAAGGATACTTCAAGCTTCAAATTTCAAGCCTTCACAGTTTTTTTTTTAGCTTTCTGCAAATTTTTGTCCATGTGCAACTGTCTTTATGCCTTGGATCTACAACAAACTAGACTGTCTAATCCTAGTTTGACTGTTTTTAAATTTCTGTTGTAGAATGTAGAGAAGAAATCTGTTGGACAGTTTAATCCCAGCAGATATTAGATTAGGTAGAGAAACATATGAGACCAACAGTCTAATTTGGTCTCATGGAGCAATATGGGTAGATTTAGAATAGGTTTCTTTTCTGTTATAAAAATAAATGATGTAAAGGGTCTGCTAGTTCAAATGCACCCTAGACGAAAAAATGCTAGGATTGTAGGATGGGTAGGTAGATTGTTTGGGAATGTTTCTGCTGATCTATCATATTTGTGGCAGCTGAAAATCAAAGAAGAATGGTGGCTCAAGCAGCAGGCATCTGGCCTACACCAAAGATTATTTTCTGAATTCTTGACTCCTTCAAGAAGAAGCCATCCCCATGTGGAGCCACTGTTAGCCCCTATAAATTCCTTGATAAGCAAGTAAGGGGCTATTTTGTTTTACGAGCCTTCAAGGAATGCATTTCCCTTGAAAACACATCATCCTTGAAGATTTTTTATGTTCCCTACCTTTGATTTTTTCCCTCTACTATCCTTGAGTCACTAAGCCTCACTGATGATAAAGAATTAAGCTCCAAAAGGCCTTTGTTTGCCCCTTGCACCTCTGCAGAATGCTCCTTTTCATCCCTTTCCTCCCCTTTTACCATCCCTTATTAACCTCTACTTTATCCCATTTTACCCCTCTCTTTTTCCCTCATTAACCCTCTAAGTCCTCCCAAAACCCCCTTTAAATCCCACATCCACCCTTTGTTTGGTTTAATAAACACTTTTCCTCCCTATCGTTGCCCTTCTTTGGCCTTAAAATGCATTAAAATGGGAAAAAAACCTACTTTTTACCCTTATAATAGGGCCTAGCCGCTTTTCTACTAGCCCTTTTTAAACCACTTCCCCCATATGCCTCAGCGCTAGGACCAAGCACTTAAGCGTTAAGCGTTAATCACATTGGAGAAACAGAGCGAAACATTCAATTCCTTTGTAAACACCGAAAAACTCCGATGCGATTGGTTTGATCTATAAGACCCCCGATGCAGTCTCCACTGTTGATCTGTCGTTCTGATTGGACAGTTGGGCACTGATTGAAATACCGCTCTGATTGCAATGGCAAATCTCACCGCGCCACCCCTCTGTTCTTTGCGATTGTGATCCCTCGACCAAATTGCAGCCATCCATCCCCTTCTAGATCCGACGGCCCTCGCACTCCCCGCCCAATCACAATCACAAGTTTAAAACGTGCCACCCTCTACCCTTTGTGATTGCGATCCCCCGATTGCTTTCTCCACCGTTGATTCCCCCATTGATCCAACGATCATCGCTCTCACATTCCAATCGCAATGGCAAACTCCATCGCAATCACAACTTTGTAATGTGTCACTCGTTTGTTCCCTCCGATTGCGATCCCCTGACCACATCTCCACCGTTGATCTATCACTTAGATCTAACGGCTCAAAACTAATCGCCCTCCACCCACGCCGGGTCCCACCTCGTACGATCATTCCCATCGCATTTCATTGCATTTCGTTCATTTCCTTTGCGTTTCTGCTTTTAACCAAACTTCGCAATTTGCATTAAAATTTAATATTTCATATTCATTACGCCAAATCTCATAGACCATCCCGCTGTTTGATCTCCGCTGTCGATCTACGCCAACAGACCACGATCAAATGGCCCACGCTCATTTCTCCACCATAACCCTATAGGTCACAGTTTACACCATATCAAAGCATTTTTCACCGTTGTTTCATATAAAACCACTGTTTTACCACTGTCGTGCTATCATTTCCTCCGCCCTCCATAACCAGCCTTCCCTATGCATGGATTTCATGATTGAGTTGCATGTTTTTGCAAAGTACAAGCGGCGAAAGACTGCCATGATTCAAAGTCTCAGTACAGATACAGAGAAATAGGAAAACACTATTTTCAAGAGCCAAACTCATGTAGAAAAGGGCTGAGAAGACATATAATAGGGCTTGCATTAAAAGAATAGAGTTTAAACTCTGTAAGTCCTCTCCAGAGCAATTAAAGCATAGATTTTGCAGTCAGAGGAAAACCAATGCACATAAATCAAAACTATCAGGGTTTCACATCAACAGATTATTCTAAACGACAAAGCCCCCATACTATTTCCATTATTTACCATGTTCCTAAGAAGATTTCAACCATGACCACAGTCCTAAGCTACCAGAGAAATTGTTTCACAAGTATGGCGGACTACTCAGTTATTTATTCATGTTTTTGTTTATTCACCAAGGGTAATATAGAGTTCTACAACCAGGGTACATCAGAGACATACCTGGAGTAAATGGAAGCCTAAAGAAGACCACTCTTTCATCCAAAAGGTACCAGAGATAAATGTAGAGAATTTAAAAAGAATGGCATCGACCCTCTCTTTCTTTTCTGAGTTTTACTATCTCATTTAGTGTTCCACCTACCTCCTCGGCTCATCTTTCTGCTATAAAACTCATGAGAAAATTATTGTAAAGGTTGTTGATGACATATCAGATAATTGCAAGCAATTTCTCTTGAGATAAGTTCTCTATGTAAAGTTTTAAGATAGGCTGAGGAAGATGTTTTCAAACTGAATTTCAAGCTATTAGAAAATGTTGTACCTAATTGGTGTTGCTCTTAATATGACAAGCACATTTCTTTGGATCCTGAACTAATGCTGTGGTGATGTTTTTCTATCTCTGTGTTTTATTTCATTCCATTCCATTTCTTCTGGCTTGCATCAGAAATATGGCATAGGATTTACCCATGTTAGGTACCCTATGTTTTTGCTCTCCTTGCCTTCAATGTTTTCTTCTTAATGTGTTATCTAAAGATTGGTTTCAATTAATTTAACCAGTGCAGTGGATGACATTGCCTACTGGCTGATGTATGAATTAATGAAATTTATCTTTAGATGTTCTTGTTAGGATCTAATCGAATGAATTGGGAACACTGGGAGTTCTATAACTATGTATCTGTCTCACTAGGATCCTTTTCAGTTAATTAAACCTTTCTGAGTTCCCTCAAGTTGCTCCTTCACCCTCCCTTGAGAGTTTCCTCTGAGTATGTACAAGCAGGTCTGGAGTTAAACGACCTCTAACCTGATCTACAGACAGAGATTGGTTTTCTCTCCTTCTTTCGCTTTCTTTCCTTATTTTTTCATCCCACAATCATTTTTAGGATCCAATGCTTTAGATGACTAGCCCGACTGAAAGCCTGCATATTGAACAACAAGTAAAACCTTTCCTGACTCCATTTGCCCAATGGTCTTGAATGTTCTATGAATCTATCTCATTTGTCTAAAATCTTGTTTTCCCATCCTTGTCTTATATTGAACCCTTCATTCCTGATTCCCAACAACCAAACTTCAAATCAAATAAACAAACCTTGTGCCTATAACTAGCCTAACATCTTAAATTTGAGCCTCAAAGACATATAACCATTGCTAATATAGAGAGATCCCTCTCTGGACCCAGGAGGGCTACATCCTGAGGTCTGAAAGTGGTTCTGATGTTGTCTCATATTTTGGTCTTGCCAACCTGGCCAAAACATGGGAACCCCAACAGGACCTATGACTTAATGATAGATCAAGGAAACCTATACAGGGTACAGGCTGACCCTTCTTCACCACTGTCTCCCTCGAGCAGAGGAGGCTCCCATGTGAGGAGCAGTGGAGGGGGAAGAGGTGGAGGCATAGGTCAAGGAAGAGAACAGTTGATCTGTTACAACTGTGGAGAAATAGGGCACTTTTCCAGGGACTGTTTGAACCCAGCGAGACAATATTGCTGATATTTTCGACAATTGGACCATGTGATTGAAGACTGTCCAATTATGATAGCAAAAATATAGGAAAAACAATAGACACCTATGCAGAATGTGCAGAGGGTTAAGGCTGAATCATGTGATGAAGGACCAAGCATTAATGTCATAATGCGCAGCAGCATGGCTACTAGGGGCATTGAGGGGAAAGTCACAACTGAATCTCTTATCTAAAAATAAGTTGTCAAGCAGGAAAGCTTGGACCTATAGAAGGAGAAGGAAACCTTCATCGCAGCCCGCAATGACTTTGCGAAGGATGAGACACCTACTTCCAAGGCTCTAGTAAACCCATGAACGGACGATGAAGTTAAGCGATTTCTATAGGCATGTATTAAGTTGCTACGCAACCAGAAGGTGGTGGAAAATCTTCAAGCTCTAATAGAAAGCTACACAGAGAGAAATAACCTTCCCCCAGAAGTCATGGATGTGCACAAAATTTACAAGAATAAAAAACGCACTACCCGGGAGATGCAGCTAACAGCACAGATTGGCAACTATGAAATGGATCAGGTTATCTTGGACTTGGGGTCATATGCAAGCGTACTGCCCAAGAAAAATTGACAGTGGATGGGAGAGCCTAAGTTGGAATTATCAACTATCCAGCTGTGCATGGCTAACCAACAGAAGATCATACCATTTAGGAGGCTGTCAAATATTATGGTAGATATTGCAGGCACTAAGGTACGAGCTGACTTTGAAGTAATTAAAATTGTGGAAGATGCGGACCCTTACCCTACACTCCTAGGACTAGATTGGACTATAGATATGGGAGGTGTCATCAACCTAAATAAAAGAAGCATGGTGTTTAAGAATGAGGGTACACGGGTGATAGTCCCACTAGATCCTGCGGAAGGAGAGCGGTATACAGAACCAGTGTGGGAAGACAAGGATGTGGATCACATCTATAGATTAACCGCTCAGGATGAAGATTGGATCAATCCTACAGCTGATGGTGTGCTTTTCTAGGAGAAGGACAGCGAATGGTTCTCTGACTCTGATGGGGAGATTAAAAATTGGAAAAATCGGTTACATGATGTATCTGCACTGCAATGTCTCAGAATTACAAAGGACTTGTGATGTATCTCTTGAGAGGTAAGAGAACTACACTGCTTTGATGGTGATGGCAGTATTAGAGAATTTTTTTGAACATTTGAAGTTGAATTCCCAAGGGAACGAAGGCTATGGGCCCTTAATTTACCCATGCGTGCAACCCCTGTGAGGTGGTAGGACAAGCATAAGGGGACATTCCAGGATTGGGAAGAATGTCGCGACATGATGGTCTGGTCTTATGGTTTGAACCTTTGACTCACCTGCGCATAAAGACTTTCTTGGGGCCAGGGGACTCGCCCGACCACTTGTCTGCATGGATGGAAGAATGGGGTGAAAGAACTACAAAGGAATGGGTCCATTTTTTCATTCATGCCTTAGGGCCAATCCTAGCCACATGGTATTTAGACACATAATTACACCAGTGCACCTGACACTGGGAAACCCTGAAGGACGAGTTTGTAGGGACATTCGGGTTGATATAAGGAATGAAGGCACTCAACGAAGCTCTGCAAGATATTGATGCCTTAGTATTTGATGAATCACGCCCTTACACAATACATGGGGCACCAACATGGGAAACACAGAAGCAGGATATTGTCAACTGTCGCAATTTATCAATAGAGGAGTGCAATGAAGACCAGTGAAATGTCTCTATCTTGGATTCGGAGGGAGAACGTGCAATTGTTGGACCCCCATTGCAGACCATTGATGTCACTAAGCCTCTGAAGCTAGGAGAAGTCAACATTGGAATGGAGGCGCATCCTAAGTTAGCTAAACTTGGGGACTACTGGGATGATGATACCGTGGGAAAAGTTGCAGAACTCCTCATGGAATACCAAGACTTATTCCTGACAAAATTTTCAAAACTCAAATGGATTACAGGGGACCCAGGAGTCATGTGCATCATTTTAAAACCAGATGCACACCTTGTGAAGTAGCACCCTTATCGGTTGAACCCCAGGTACAAACAAAAAGTCAAGGGAGAAATTGAAAAAATGTTGGCTGCAGGTATCATCGAACTAGTTGAACAGTTAGATTGGGTAAGTCCTATGGTGGTTCAGGAGAAAAATACTAAGGGAGAAATCTGGATCTGTGTTGACCTGCGTCCCTTTCCCACGCCATTCTCAAATGAAATCCTTGATAGCATAGGGGGGCAGGAAGAATACTCATTCACGGAAGGGTTCTCAGGCTATCATCAGATCATAATTGCACCTGAAGATCACAGTAAAACTAAGTTCACCACTGAATGGGAATATTTTCAGTATATTTTCATGCCGTTTGGGCTCAAGAATTCTCCCGCCATCTTTTTGCGGGTGGTGGTCACAGTATTCAAGGAATTCATCCACTAGTTCTTGGAGGTATATTTTGATGACTGGACCGTCTTCAGATTGGTAAATAAGCACATCTCAAACCTGCGCATGATGTTGGACGTCTGTAGGAAGCACCAGATTTTCTTGAATATCAAAAAATGCATATTTTGCATACCTTTCAGAATCTTGCTCAGTCACATAGTTTGTCGACAAGGATTGATGGTTGATCCCGCCAAAATAGCAGTTATCATCAATCTAGCAGTACCTACCATCGAGAAATAGTTGTGCTCTATCCTCGGACACACAGGCTACTACAGGAAATTTGTTCAAGGATATGTTTTGATCACAACACTTATGGAAAAATTGCTAAAGAAGGATGTTTCATTTTCTTAGGATGACGAGTGTCAGAAGACCTTTGAGCTACTCAAGGAGAAGATGGTCTCTACGCCTATTCTCATCTTTCCTCACTGGATGAATATTTTCCATGTTCATGCAGATGCGTCAGGAATTGCCCTGGTAGATGCCCTTACGCAGCCTGGAGATGGAGACATTTACCATCCAGTTGCATTTTCTAGTAGGAAAATTTCTAATGTAGAGTGCAACTACTCCACTACTGAACGTGAGGGGTTGGACATGGTCTACACACTACAAAAATACCAGCATTACCTGTTAGGAGGGAACTTCAAGTTGTTTACATATCACTCGGCTTTGAAGTACCTAGTGAATAAGCCTATGTTGGGGGAGGGGAACTGCCGGTGGCTGCTATTGTTCTAGGAATATGGCTTTGAGATCATCGTCAAGTCGGGAAGGTTGAATGCTGGGCTAGACCACTTATCCGAATCGGGAGTAGTGAGGAACCCACCAACCTAGAAGAAGGCTTGCCTGATGCGTAGTTATTCATGATTAAGGTCGTTGATGCACACTTTGCCAACATCATTCAGTTCCTGACTATAAGGATGGCACCTGCGGAGTATTCGGTACAACAAAAGAAAGAGTTAGTAACCCGTGCAATGGATTTTACCATCATCGCAGGCCATTTGTATAAGCTGGGAGCTGACGAGGTGTTGCAAAGATACATATTGGAGCATAAATGGCACGCCATCTTAGCAGAAGCTCACGAGGGTGTAGCAGGAGGACACTACGCAGGGAAAGAAACAACACAGAAGATCTTGAGAGCTAGGCTATGGTGGCCTACACTGCATAGTGACTCTCATGACTATTGCAAAGGCTTCGATACGACAAAGGATGGAAAGGCCATCGTGCAGAGATGAAATTCCCCTACAACTGAAAATGGCCCTGCAAGCATTTGAAAAATGGGCCATCGACTTCACTGGGCCCATCAACCCACCAGGAAAGAAGACAGGTGCGTGCTACATCATCACTGCAACTGATTATGTAACCAGATGGGCTGAATCACAAGCTGTGAAGGATTTCACTGCAGATACCAGTACGCACTTCATTTTTTAGAATATTTTGACCAGGTTTGGTTGTCCAAAGATCTTAATGAGCGATAGAGGTATGCACTTTGTTAATGAAGCAATAGAGGCCTTGACTGAAGAATTTTGGATCCACCACGCAAAAATCACTCCGTATTATCCATAGGAAAATGGAGTGGTAGAATCTTTTAATAAAATATTGGAGTAGGCACTGACTAAGGTATGTAACACCAATCGCAGCGACTGGGACATGTGCATCCCGTCAATCCTTTGGGCCTAATGCACCACTTGCAAGAAATTGACTGGAAAAACACCCTTTCAGATGGTTTATGGAAAGGAGGCCATTATGCCCATGGAATACATTGTGCCTAGCCTGCGCAACACAGCCTCTATGAACATGGCAGAGCCTAATATCATGGAGGAGCATTTAGCGTAGCTTGTGGCTTTTGAGGAATATCATTTCATTGCTAATTTCTATCAGAAAGTTCAAAAGGCTCGAGATACGGCATAGCATGATCAGCATATTTGGAAAAAGACAATTGCGGAGGGTGAATTGGTCCTACTGTACGATAGCCTGTTTGCGAAACACCCAGGAAAGTTCTGTCAGCACTAGCTAGGTCCCTATATGGTAAAATAAATCACAAATGGAGGAGTTGTTTGGTTAGCTACCCTGCACGACGATATGATACCAGGATATGTCAATGGAAGCTGGCTCAAACCATACCAAATCAAATGACTATGTGGCCGAAGTAGTTTTATGGGGCAGAATATGTGCAGGGGTCAGTCACAGGTCTGGAAGCCTGGAGAAGTGCGCTGGGAGTGTAGGGGTGTGCTAGGAGCGTAGAAGGTACGCTAGGAGTGTAGGGGTGCAATGGTTGCACAGGAGGTGCAAAAACTAGCCATTGGAATAGTAAAACTGGGTAAAAATAAAATTTTATCATTGAAGGAAGTGGGCAACTAGCAATTAATGAGGCGATTTCCGAATATATTTTACCATTTACTTGATGGTAAGTTTCCAATAAGCCTCACCCAACCATTGGGTGACCCTCACGGCTATAAAATTAGAGGGATACATTAGAAGAGGGTTCCGTATACCTTGAACAGTTTGTGCCTAACGAAATTCTGTCGCTATCGCACTTTGTTAATGTCTGGGTGTGCTGCACCCTCTGATAGTAGTAACCCTAAGTTCATCTTTCACGCTAGAATGATGGCGACCAATCCTGTTGAATCCTTACAGACTGTGGCCTCGATGGAGCAAGAATCTGAGTAATTATTGGAAGTCGACCTCGTAGTGGAGGAGGTTATGTCCACACCAAGCCAAGGGAAGCAAAAGGGGAAACAAAGGCGCAAGGGTCAGGGAAACCTGCGAAATGGGCTGGAAGGAAGCCCCGCACCTCTCCTCGAAATGTGAAGTTCCCGTAAGTGGTACCCCAAGCACATTCGCCTAACCCATTAAAGAGACCTTTGTCTGCTCAAGAAGAGGCTTGGATTGGTGAACCAATCAACTAGCTACTGCCCTATGTTTGGCCTCGCAGAACCTTGACATGCACGCCTAAGAAGCTTGATGGCTTGCACACCTATCTGCAAATTCCACTAACTCCAGGAGAGGTCCCCATCATTTGGGAACCCTTTGGAAAACTCCACAAGGTAAAATTCGATGACCACGACCTGGCCAATTTGGAGGCCTTCCCTGAATTGACACTAGAACTATATCTCGAAAGGGTATTGGAAGATGACGGGATAAAAATAGTCCCCATGCCATGGGCACGTGGGTTGGTTGGTTTTGGGCTATTAAACCTATTGAGGATGCCTCGATTTGGCCACTATAATATCACTGACTGACTTGTGCACCAATTGCTTGCCCTAGTCCATGATGGCTACTTATGGATCCAGGATCAAATCCCCATTGATGCTGCACTTATTCACCATATTACTAGTCTCCCCATGGAAGGGCCAAACCCTATGCTACGCATCGACAAAACATATGAGCACAAGATCACCCATAAGGTGCACAAGGACTACCATGTGGAGCGGAACACTAGGGGGTTCATGATCAGCACCATCAGCGACCTCGATGCACAGATGAGTACCTTGTTGCTGGCATGCAAGATGATGCATAAATGCCAGGTTGCCACCATCCTTGTGTATGTAATTCAGCTGGCTGGTTGCTGCGAAAAGGAGGTCTGCTACAATTGGTCCCAGTTCCTGTGCAACGAATTTTTGGAGAATGTACGTGACGCCCAGGATCATGGATGAGCATTCTACTACATTTCATCATGTTGGTCACATGGGAAGACCTTGAAGAATCATTCCTCCCTGAGCTCACACTAGATATGTGCAAGGGGGCATGATACACAAATTTGTGGGACTCAAAGGACACACAACGTATTGAGTATAATCAGGTCTTCTAGGTCCTATTTTAGAGTGGTCTCACAGCAGCAATCAACTCCTGGCCATGCTTGTCGCCGGTAGTTTATGATAAGTACAAAGGCATCTCAACGTTCCAAGAAACCATGCATAATGTACAAATCAGAAGCCCCAAGGATCCAGCATGGATCTCATTCCCATACATGGTTGCTGATGAGGAAATTGAACACCTAATTGCGACTTGGCCTCCACACTGGAAGATTGGCTAAAAATCAGGTACGAAGGACACTACAGGGATAAGCACCATGAAGGTCACCACACCTGCCACCACCAAAGAAACTGGAGGACAGGGTAAAATTACTGGGAAGGAAGTGGACCCGCAGTCGCAGAAAGGTTCGCAGCAGGGAAAGATCACTGGGAAGGGCGTGGAACCAACATCACAGAAGGATTTTCAACAAGATCTAGGCACAGAAGGTATGGATGTGAGAGGTGATGACTCCCCTTGAGGTACAAAGTAGACTGGTGACCATGTTAAAGGGCCATGAAAGAAGCAATGAGATTAACGGCCGGAACACGACACAGGAGTTACGCTGATAGAAGAGGACCTAGAGCAGATCACAGATGTGGTCACCCTAGCTGCAGAAGACAAATGGCTAGCTCTGGAAGAGCAGAAGAAAGCCACAGTTGATACACTCCAGCTCCGAGCTCTGTAGCTCAAGACTGATACCCTGCAATCAATTATGATTCAGGCAAGTTCTACCCTAGCAACAAGCAGCACAGTAATCAGTACGCCAGAAAACCACCTCTAACCTCTATCGGGCAGAACCCTCATACTAAGTCCACCCGACTTAGGAGCGCAAGTCCAAGCCTATGCAGAGGTATAGTTGAATCTCACCTGCCTGCCACATGAACCTTTTCAGATCCTTCACACATCCCTGTTTAAATAGATTTAACACAAATACCATCAAGTGCACCAACAGCTCAGTACAGCTAAGCAGAAAATTGAAGAAAAAACTACTGAGGTATCCTAGGCACAGGCTGCATGTACCCTCGCTGCCACGCAGTAGACAGAGTTGGAGCACCTAATTAGTAGGCTCTATGCAGACATCATTGAAGATATCTCGGCTTCTGCCACCTCCCAGGCCAATATTGAGGGGTTGGTTCCAGCGCTCAAGGCTTTGAGGACCGAGATCCAGGTGGTCAAATCAGATATGGAACAGTAGATTACGACCTTACAGGACAAATTACAGCCAGAGACGCCACCATAGGTAAGGGCCCAGTGAGCCGCACTGGTTACAGAGGCCACCAATGTCGTTATGGGTCAAATCGCTTAGGGTACAGAACTGTTGGAAACATCTATGCAGCTATGGACCAAGGTGAAGCGCGACCCTCTCCTACGCGAAATCAACCAAGAGCTGTGCCAAAAGGAAGAAGATTTTGACCAAATGGAGGCTACACTATGTTAGGTCCCCGTAATTTGCAGATTGGCAAGAAAAAATGAACATGGTTAACATCAAACCAATCTTTGGAATCCTAGGACCTAGCCTTCCTGGACTCAAAGAGGGCTCTCTCTATGTTTTCTTGTAAATGTTTTAACTTTTTTTATTTTATGGTTTAGATTTTAGGCTAGTTATAGGGATTAGGGTTTGTTTGTTTTTTTGGTTGGGTAGGTTGTCAAGAGAAATAGGTAGAGTAAGAGAGGATCAATCCATTGGGCTATGGAGTCTGCAAAGGTCTTGAAAAATGTAAAAATGGGTCAAGGATAGTTCATAGGGCAAGTTGGCAAGACCAAATTGATCTAAGTAGGTTTTGAGTGAGTGAAATGAACATGGAAGGTGTGAATATAGTAGGTTAAGGGGCAATCAAGGATCCTTTAACAAACTAAGAACAAGAAAAATCTTTCAGCATGATAGCATAGTAAAAATTGAAGAGTAGTAAAGGATTCTTCAACCAAACAATACTAAGAAAACTTTAGAGCAACAGATAAGTAAACTTAGAGAAAAATCAAGGATTCTTTGAAACTTACTTGCAAACAAATATATCTTTAACATAAAATTTCAATCAAACCAATGAGCACTTACAAATTATTTACCTAAACTTGAAAGAGGAAAACATAGAAGTCAAGGAAGCAGGCAGAAGTAGGGTGTCAAGAAGGAAAATCATATTCTATATTTCTGTCCTATGACCAAATGAACCATAAAAATAATGAATAACTAAAGAAAACAAACACAAAGATGAAATACATCACCATCTACCAAGATTAATGAATCCTAAGAGTGAGCTCAATCCATAGATGCACAGTCCAAAGCCATCATTAAGCACCAAAGCCAATTTCTCTTCAATCTCAAAGTCTGTATATTACTCTCAATAAACATCCAAGAATTACAATGAGGCCTCAATGCTCTATTTAACTAGCAAATGAGGAGGTGGAAACCCTAAGAGGCTTCTAGAAACCATAAATACACCATAAATTTCATTTATGTCCAAAGAGGCCATGCAAGGCCCAAGGCACATAATACCTAAACTAATAAATGAAAGATAACTTAAACATAACTCCTTAATCAAATTTGGAGTCATTTTCCCAAAAAAATCTCAAAAATATCTTTCAGTGTGTTTTGTTGACTTTTTTGCAAGGGGGCAGCTTCAGAGGTCTAAAGGCGCAGCGCCTGCATAGGAAAACTAAGTCATCTTGAAGCCAAGTTTTGAAGTCCTTCCCGATGTAAAAATTGGCTCTGTGATGGTTCGTTGGAAAGCCCATTGAGTCTAATTTCCAAAAATGCCCTTGTTTTTCTGATTGGGTTCCATTAACCTACTCAAAAATAAAATATCCCAAGACTACTGAAGGTGCAGCACCAACCCTGAAAACACACTGACCACCCTGGTCCCCTCTCAGCGCTTGGCTCGACTGCGTAGCATCCATGTGATCAGGGATGACATGGAAGCTCTTCGGAAATGGAAGAAGGCTTTGAGTGATCACCTCAAGCCGTGGGCCTATGAGGACCTTAAGCTATCTTAGGATGTTGACATCGTAGTTAAGCAACTAAACCAGACTTTGGAAAGCATCACTGCTACTACACAATGTCCAACTTCACAGATGTTGGTGAAGATAGCCCAGAATGCTGCTGCACAAAGTGAACGAGTGCTACCCCCACTGGTGGATGCGATCAAGTAGTTTTAGGTGAAGATGCAAAACCCATGACCACAGTGACTCAAGACGAGTCACAATATTGTGTTGGGGGCCTGTTGGAATGCGGCTCCCTAAGCTGTGAATTTTGTATATTTTTGTATTAATTAGTCTAACGCAGGGGTTTTGGGGGGGGTCAAAGCCCCTAATTCATTGTAATGGGTCAAATGGTATACCTAGAGTTCGTAAACCACGGTTTGCAGACCACATGATAGCGTAGGCTACATCGATATAAATATATGAATAGTTTGATTCTAAATGTAGGCACGAATTAAGATTGATGTTACGTGCGAACTGGTAGATCTGTTTTGGGTTGTTTTGGGTAAGGACTCCTGCTGGCTATGTGCGTGGAGATCCTTAGTCCCATTTTGTGCGGACCAAACTAGGCTATGTGTGTGAGCTGGTTTTGGTTGTAACTAGGTTTTTGAATACTAATGTATGTGGAATATAGTTGAAGAATATTTGTGCTATATGGATCTATTTTGTTTACTATTGATGCAAATATATGATATCTATTTAAGCTGAAAATACATCTGTGCTATCTTTTGTGCTGCAAATGTATCTATGTTTTGACATAAATATATTTTTGATTTGTTATTAGCTACGATTATAAGTGCTCTGTGATGGTATTTGGTAATGCACGTAGATATGAATGGACTAATTAGATCTCTTAGCTTTGTTATGGTTATATGATGAGTATATTGTTAAAAGGGTTGCGAATAGACTCATTCTGGGTGAACCTAGCAAGTAATCATATAGATCTGCCTCACATTACCTACTCTCTCCCAGGGTGCGGAAACATGGTTCCAGTACCCTCCCATACTACTTTGGGTGAGACCTTGGCCTACGCAAGTAGTTCATTGTTGAAAGGGCCAGTAGTATAGGGGTTTGTTGGCAAACCTTAACCTCTGAACCTGGGTCAGGACCCCTCAAGCCAACACTTGCATAAATTTAGATCAGTGGTATCAGAGTGGTCTTCTCTTCTTCTATTTGTCTATGTATGTCCCCAATGAGGTTGGGGTATAAGGAGTAAGGGCTTGAACTAGTTGAACCCTTGTAAGTGGAATTTCTAACCCCGATGAACTCCCATTGTGAAAGAAAAGAAAGACGAGGGAGTAGGAGATCCTTTCAAAATGTTTCTCTAAGAATCCCTTGAGTAACAAAGGAACACTATGATGGATAAATTTTCCCATATCCTTCAGTGGGTAGAAACGAGAAAAGCATATTCATTTGGTAGCCAAATCGGGGGTACCACACCCTTCAAGGTACAAGTGAAATTTGAAATTCCTATATTTCAAGGTCGAATAGATAAAATTGTCATAGATAAATGGTTAAATCTACTAGAAGGATATTTTTAAGTCCATATTTTTCCCAATAGGGAAAATATTACTTTTACACTCCTCAAAGCCACCCGCCCAATCAAATATTGGTGGGAAACCTATTGTGAGCATAGGGACAAGAGGGAACCCTCACTATTTGTGGGCACACCTACTTGGAATTATTTCTGGGATGATGTCAATGAACAATATTACCCTATCAAGAGATATGAGGATAAGTACATAAAATGGAATACACTAAACTAGGGAAGGGACTAAGGCATGTCAGAGTTCACAAAAAATTTTCATACCCTTCGCATGAAGTTGGGTATCAAGGATTCTAAGTGACATTTGATGCTCAAGTATCACGTTTCTTTACAAAAATACATCTGGGACGAGATGGATTTCCTGGACATGTCCTCACTAGGCACTACATACTGATATGTTGTAAAGAGCGAGCAGAAATTTAACAGAAGAAGCGTGACTTTGGATCTATGAACCCAAAGTAAGGGAAATGCCCCTCCAAACCATAGAAAAAATAACAAGGCCAAGGTGGGGTGACTTAAGACAAGCCATCAAAGCCACAAACAAATAATAGCACCATGAAGATGAAGAAGGACACAAGAAAATGTTGTGACTTCCATAAGAGCCCCACTCACAACAAAAATGAGTGTCATTCCAGGCAGTTGCTGGTGGACAAGATGAAAGATTTACAATTAGATGCATGCTCTGAATCTAAGGCAAAACCTTACAAGGGAAATGACAAGTGGAATGGAAAGGGGAAGAATATTATTAATGTAGAGCCTAATGCCACTGTTGCCACCACTAAGGTCCTGAAGGGTTATCTCAAAGACCCATAGGAGGGTGAGCACCTCTTCCACTCATAGATTTAGGTGAAGGGCTCTCCACTACAACGCATTATCAATAATGAGATCCAAAAAAACCTCATCTTGGTTGAGGTGGTGAAGTGGTTGTGTCTACTGACAACACCACAACTGCAACCACACACCATCAGGTGGCTCCATCAAGGACCATACCTTTACATCAGCCAAAAGTGTCATCTTTCCTACAACATCAAGCCCTTCACGGATGAGGTACTATGTGATGTTTCTCCTCTTAAGTATGTGATGTGTTATTAGGCCAACCATACTTGTGGAACTTCATGGTGTGTATGAGTCCAGGCGTTGCACTGTTATTATTACTTTGGGTAGTAAGCTATATAGGATACCAGAGGTAGCTCCTACTGCTACCATCTCTTTGATCTTTTCTAACCAATGCAGTAATATCATATCCCAGAAAGGGAAATTTGTTTTTATTTTTTATTCGCTCTCAAATCAAAGTGAATATCGTGGCCACATCCATCGCCCCAAGGAAGGGTTCCTCTCTGTAGAAAAATCATATGGATAAGGTTGTGGAAGAATATTGGGATATCTTATCCTCACCCACAGGGATACATTTTCCCTGTCAAGTCAATAATTTGATCGATTTGACCCCTGCAGCACCCCTACCAAATGGGCTGATATATCATGGATCTATTTAGGAAAATGAAGAAATCAAGCGGTCAATCCAGGATTTGTTGCAAAAATGGCACATATGATAAATTTCCTCACCCTGCGGGAGCCTAATTGTACTCGTGCAGAAGAAGGATGGGACCTAGATACTTTTCATTATTATCAGGATTTGAATAAAATCACTTTCATGAATATGTATCCATTCTCATGGATTGATGAGCTTCTTGACTAGCTCAAGGGATCCAAGTACTTTAGCAAGATCAATTTGAATTATGGCTATCACTAAGTTCTGATATAACCCACAAATGTTTGGAAGATTGCCTTCAAATCCAAGGAGGGACTTTTCAAGTGGTTTTTCATGCCTTTCAAGTTGATGGATGACATATTGCGGTCATTCACCAACTCATTCATGGTGGTATATTTGGACGACATCCTGATCTTCAACAAGAATTAGGAAGAGAACTTGCAACACATTCACCAGGTCCTTCAAACCCTGATAAAACAAGTTATGTGCCAATTTGGAGAAATGAACCTTTGGAATGAGAGAGGTCCAATATTTGGGTTACATTATTGATGATAAAGGTGCACATGTGGATCCAACTAAGATTCAATTCATTCGTGATTGGCCAACCTCGACCTCTCTAACAGAGCTTCGTAGCTTTCTAGGCCTTACCAATTTTTATCGAACATTTTTATTTGGATTGTCTCATATCACTTGGCCATTGAGTGAAGTTACCAAGTGCAAAGTGAAAGAAATTTTTTTCTGGTCTGAGTTGTAACAGAAGATGTTCATTGAATTAAAGCATTGCCTCTTCTCTACACCAGTACTCACATTGCAAGACCTGCAAAAACCATTTGGAATTGAGAGAAACACCTCCAACTCTACTATTAGTGCAGTTCTCACCTAGCAATGGCATCTTAGTGTGGTGAGACACATTTCAATACAATTCAAAAATACCCAACCTACAACAAAGAGATGTATTCCATTGTGTAGGCTTGTTAATAGTGGAAAAATTACATTCCAGGGAAGGAGACGATCATCCACAAAGATCATTGACCTCTCCAGTTCATACAAACACAAGGTAAGTTGCAGAACAATATCCATTAGAAGTGATCCACATATTTACAAAAATTCCATTTGAACATTAAGTATGAGAAGGGAAACACCAATCATGTTGCATATTGTGTCATCCAGCCCTCGATTGCAACATTGACCATTGTTCTCAACTCTTGTGGCTATGAGACCTTTGAATGGATGCAACTATATAAAAATGATCCATAGTTCACCACCACATACCAGATCATAGTGGATGGCAAGCAGGTACCAGTCTAACACCTCCAGGATTCATTATTATGCTACTTAGGGCACCTTTCTATTCCTTCAAGTGAGTGTGCCAAGATGATTTGGGAAGCACACTATAGTCAGGTCGCATGACACTTTGGTTTGGAGAAACTGTGATAGTATTGTAGAAGTATTCATATTGGCCAAAAATTTGATAGGATGTTGGAAAATATATTAGATCTTACACTACATGTGCCATCGCCAAGCCAACCATGAAGAAGAAAGGCCAGTACACTCATCTTCCTACACCTAGTTAGTTGTGGTAATCCATCTCCATGGACTATATGTCCAACCTTCCTTCTACCAAGCATGGTAATGACTTTGTATTTGTGGCCATTGATATATTTTCTAATATGGAAATATTGATGACCTACAAGAAGAAAGTCAAAGTAAAACTTCCAAACTCTTCTTCTTACAAGTCTAGGTACATTTTGAAATTCCATATACCATTATATTAGATTGGGATAGCAGGTTCCTAAGTTCATTCTAGTCATTGTTGGAAACTAATCTCACCAAATCGACTACATTACATCCCCATATTCATGGTTAGATGAAGGTTGTCAATGGGATGATAGTGCACATACTCTGCATGTACAAATTTAAGAACCAACAAAGGTGGGATGAGAGTCTTCCCTATGTGAAACACAACTATAATAAATCTCTCTGTAACATTCCTAATTATCCCAAGCTAATAGGAATATTCAATTTTTGCTTAATTTTCTGTTTTATGAATAAATGAATAAAGGAGGACATGTAAAACTCCTGAAATCAATGAATAAATCAATGCCTATGTAAACAGAGACATATTTGGGCCATTTAAATAAACTCTTATAGGTGTGAATGGGTTTAAACCATGAGATTGGGTCAACCTTGACCAATAAACAATTTAGTCTAGGTGCAATGAACCTCATGAACACACAACACAGTTTTAGAGGGAGGCTCTTCATGTGAAAGGAGCTAAAGTTTTGAAGGTGGTTTAGGGTTTCTCAAGCTCTCATATTATAAAAGGAAGGGGAAGGCACAAGAGAAGGTTGTTTAGGATATTTGATGTTTATGTCTGTTTAGACAAATCGAGTTCTCTTGGTTGTTTAGCAGATACTTGTGAGGATTTCCTATTTAGGGATTCTCTCTCCTTCCATTGACTAGATCTTGGAGGGAATTGTGCTTCTCTTCCACTATCAGGCATTTTTCCAAGCTCCATATCCCTTATATAGCATAAATCCTATTGGTATTTACTTGTTTCAGTGAGCTGAAGCAAGCGGAGACTAGATCTGCTTAGATCTAGATTATACTAGCACCTCTTCTCAGTGAGTGAGTCTTTTATCCTCCTGGAAAAGTGTAGTAACAATTTTGAGCTTCAGATTTTGATCTTGGCATCAGGCCAAATTATTCTCCACCATCATCTATGCAGTTCCTTGAAGAGACTTCATCCTTTTTGCAGGCAGAGTTGCAGGGTGGTTTTGGTATCAGCTTGGAGGAAAGATCTCAGGTGAAAGGGATCATTCCCTTCGCTGTGGTGATCCATGGATTGGCCAACCAATCCATGTTCCTTTTAGATATGATCTGCTTTACATCATATCTTCAGAAATTTTTGAAGATTACTGCAGATCTGTGATTTAGATCTCAGATTTATTCATTGTTGTGCATGATTTGCTGAGATCCCCAAGGGGAGTGTATAAGGGAACTCCTTTTGTATACAGATATGCAATAGATATATTATTTTTCATATAGATATGCTCTAGATCTGAGATGTAATAAAACATAGATTCAACCATCTTAAAGTTACGCTGTCAAGCTCTTCAGTCTTAATGCATTGTTGCAACACCTCTATTTTGATGGTTTCTTTATGTAAATCTCATGTTTTTCTCATGTACATTGCTTAAGCCATATCTTTGATCTATTTTACTGTTTATCATACCTTATTTCAGCTATTTCATTCATAAATTACGCTATCTAAGCTTCAGTAACTTCTGCATACTCTAAGTCATGGGGATTGGGTCTTTTTAAGCCATATCGGGAGTGGGAAATCTATTTAACATAGCTAGAGTCATTTTTTTGTGCTGAAATTTGGTAGGTGAGTCTCATATGACCTAAGCTAAAGGATCCCACCATCATACCTCCTTATTTTTACACAGATCTCAAAAATTAACCCTTTTAGGGCATAAATCACTGCTTTTCGCCATCTTTTGGATCATAGATCAAAATATAAGTTGTTGTTGTTACTATGATTGAAGGTTATATTTTATTGACACGTTATAGGAGCTTATTTGATGCTTCATAACCATTATTGCATTTATATATTTCTAAATCCCTCATTTTGGATATTACAGTGGTATCATAGCATGATCTCTAGCTCAACCTATGAGATCCAGCTATCAGACAAATAAAGAAGAAGAAGTAGAGATCGAAATTATGGAGAGGATGAGATTACTCTCATCAGTTTTCAGATCTAAGAAGAGCCTCTCCAAAGAGGTTAAACAGAAGAAAGAAGAAGGATGCAATGAAACTCTTAGGGGGTTTCAAGAAGAAGAAAGTTGCAGTGAAACCTACAGAAGGTTTCAAGAAGAAGACGAAGGACCATGCACTTCCTATTTACACAAAGAAGGAGGAATGAAGGAAGAATATATCTCTGTGCTTCTTTTCCAAACTATGAAAGGTATTGAAGAAGATCTCAAGGAGATATAATGGGAGGAGACTTGTACCAGTGCTGTCACAACCTTGGAGGAGCAGCCTTCATGTTCAGCAATGGAGGAAGACAACATAGTTGAGGGAGGAGCTCTTGCTTCTACATCTCACCAAGGTATTATTAAAAATCCATCTATTGTCAATTTATAAAGTCATATAAAGGGATCTACATATTTGCATGCTGCTGATTTAAAGCAATAGAGCTGCACTGTGCTGTACAAAAGCAGTGAGGAAGAAAGGAGGAACCATTCCTTATGGGAGCATTCACATGGCAGCTTCATTCATGAAGCAATGGAGGAAATAATGATAGATGGTAGATATCTTGAAGTGAGAAACCCTTTCTCCTTTCTAGATGACCATTTCTCAATGAGCACCCCCCCCTGCTCAAAGAGAAACTTCTACTTGCAGCAGGTCCAGAACCTTATGGGTTTTGGAAGGCCATTGATGAAGAAAAGGTCTCATGGGAGGTGCACTTCAACACATCATGAAGTGCAAAGTTCTTCAACAGTTTGGAGATGATTTTCCCTCATCTCACTTGGGTCCTTATGGATTCAAGAAGGACATTGATGAGAGGTCTTCTCTAGAAGGTCTCCAAGGAGTCGCATTTCAACATCCTATGGAATGCAAGGGAAAAAATATGATTAGGGAGGATGATAGCCTTCCTTGGGAGGATGCTAAGGAAGAACATGATGGAAGGCACCCACATTCTGATGGATGGGTCTGGATGATGAGCAAGAAGGGGGAAATCTACTTGCAAATCTATGATACTGGGCAGCAGGAGGCTTGGCTGCGCTGGTTTCTCTTGAAAGAGTTTGGTCTTCATCCTCTTTCTAAGGGTATGTGGCAGGATACTTGCATTATGGAGTAGCAAAGAGTATGGACACATTATGGTGGTATGATATTCTTCATTTCAATCACCATGTTTTCACTACATGTTTTGGATGATGGAAGTATGAGGAGGCAACAAAAGATTTTGTTGCTTGAGATGTTCTTGGGAGAGCAAGGGCAGATTTGCTCTCACAGTTTGCATGATGTTGCAGGAGTAGAAGATGGCACTATCATAGTGCAAAGGGGATAATCCTTGGCATTAAGTGTTCAAGAGGGACTTTCTTCATGGGCATGAATTCTTATGTGTAACAGCATTTTAGGAGATTCCTTTGACATTTTGCATGTCAAAGATTGGAGCTATGAGTTGGAGGGAGCCTATTTGCATAGGCCAACAACGTTGCCACCTTGGATATGAGGTTTATTGATGGAGTATCCCCAGGATAATTTCATATTTGATGCACTTGATGGGCAAATAGGAGGTGAGGAAGATGAGGTAGTAGATGGGGACATCTATCACTATGAGGTACTCTTCTTGTCTTGGGTTTCCAAGCATGAGAGAGAGGACTTACAAGAAGCACTTGGTTCATTTCTCTTCATGGGAGTGTACCAAGCTACTATGGAGAACCCATTCATGGATCCATGTGTCTTCTTACTTCCAACATATGGTGAGAGCTTTGTTTTTTCAATACAACATTTTCATGCTCTTACCATCTCTTGGCAGTGCATAGCTCCACAAGTGAGCAAGCTTCTGATTTTGCTCCACAATCAATGTTGGGCCAAAGTATATGATGGAGGCAGCCATCTCTTATGTGGCCTTGGGAAATTATGTTTTAATTACATGTATGAAAATCCATTGTACTTGACCATTCACTCTTCATTTACCATCATGGTGACATACATGACCATCCATTTATTAAAAAACAACTTGCCATACTATTTTCTAAAGCAGAAATTTGGGAAATTGCACTGTAACTTCATGGGAAACTGTTTGTACCTTCTTGCACCACATGAAACCTTCATTATTTCCCTCACTTTGATGTTGATCATGATTTCACTTGCTGATATTGTTCTTATCTCTATTGAGAGCATGATTGGAAGAGAGACACATGGGATGAATGTGTCCTTTTTGGGAGAGGGTTTCCACATTTTCTGCATTGCATGTTCTAATGGGAGCATGAGAGGAGACATGGCCACCACAGCCAAACATTTACTTCTTTATATGGTGAGCCATGAGTTTGATGGGATGCCATATGATGATGACTTTCTCACCATCACATATGGAATGATTTGGGCCAGCTTGATTCACAACGTTGGAGGAGAGATCTTTCGAGATCTAGTCTTCATCTTTCCATATGAGGGAAATATTATTGTAGCCCAAGATCAGCATATACTCTACACTTATCATAAGTGGAGAGGAAGATAGTGTGGGGTAGGCTATCTTGTCTACCATGTTCATATTTTCAGCCCACCTACTTTGCTGAAGCTCAAGGTGTAGGAACATTTTTAGGAGCTACCATGTTGGGAGGTGACTCATTTTGTATGGATGATTTCTTGGGGATGGAGGATCCACATGGGAATGTTATTTGCCAATACATTTCAGATCCCATGCCTCAAGGGAACCTCTAGACAGCACCTTATTGCCTTCTTGAGTACTCTACTTATCCATGATGATAGCTATTTTGCTAACGTGCATGCTTGGGAGAGCCAATATGGAGATTCATTGTTGATTCAGCATCTCATTCCTTGGAGGAGTTCATCATATGTGGATGCTACAGTAGGAGGAGAAGAGATCCTTCAGTTCTATCCTTGCAGTTGCTTGAGGAAAAGCAACATTTGGGAGGGAAGGACTTTAATATTCCTAATTAGCCCAAGCTAATAGGAATATTCAATTTTTGCTTTATTTTCTGTTTTATGAATAAATGAATAAAGGAGTACATGTAAAACTCCTGAAATCAATGAATAAATCAATGCCTATGTAAACAGAGACATATCTGGGCCATGTAAATAAACTATTGCAGGTGTGAATGGGTTTAAACCATGAGATTGGGTCAACCTTGACCAAATCAACAGCGCAATCTAGGTGCAATGAACCTCATGAACACACAACGTAGTTTTAGAGGGAGGCTCTTCATGTGAAAGGAGCTAAAGTTTTGAAGGTGGTTTAGGGATTCTCAAGCTCTCATATTATAAAAGGAGGGGGAAGGCACAAGAGAAGGTTGTTTAGGATATTTGATGTTGATGTCTGTTTAGGAAAATCGAGTTCTCTTGGCTGTTTAGCAGAGACTTGTGAGGATTTCCTATTTAGGGATTCTCTCTCCTTCCATTGAGTAGCTCTTGGAGGGAATTGTGCTTCTATTCCACTATCAGGCATTTGGCCAAGCTACATCTCCCTTAGACAATGGAAATCCTGTTGGGATTTACTTGTTTCAGTGAGCTGCAGCAAGTGGATACTAGATTTGCTCAGATCTAGATTATACTAGCACCTCTTCTCAATGACTGAGTCTTTTATCCTCCTGGAAGAGTGTAGTAGCAGTTTTGAGCTTCAGATTTTGATCTTGGCATCAAGCCAAATTATTCTCCATCGTCATCTGCATAGTTCCTTGAAGAGACTGTGTCTTTTTTGTAGGCAGAGTTGTAGGGTGGTTTTGGTATCAGGTTGGAGGAAAGATCTCTGGTGAAAGGGATCCTTCCCTTCACTGTGGTGATCCGTGGATTGGAAAACCAATCCATGTTCCTTTCAGATCTGATCTACTATACATTATATCTTCAGAAATTTCTGAATATTACTGCAGATCTGTGATTTAGATCTTAGATCTATTCATTGTTGTGCATGATTTGCTGAGATCCCCAAGGGGAGTGTATAAGGGAACTCCTTTTGTATACATATCTGTAATAGATATATTATTTTTCATATATATCTGCTCTAGATCTGAGATGTAATAAAACACTGCTTCAGCCACCTTAAAATTATGTTGTCAAGCTCTTCAGTCTTAATACATTGTTGCAACACCTCTATTTTGAGGGTTTCTTTATGTAAATCTCCTGTTTTTCTCATGTACATTTTTTAAGCCATATCCTTGATCTATTTTACTGATGTTCATAACTTATTTCAGCTATTACCTTCATAAAATTACGCTATCTAAGCTTCAGTAACTTCTACATACTCTAAGTCATGGGGATTGGATCTTTTTAAGCCATATCGGGAGTGGGAGATCTGTTTAACATAGCTAGAGTCATTTGTTTGTGCTGAAATTTGGTAGGTGAGTCTCATATGACCTAATATAAAGGATCCCACTATCATCCCTCCTTATTGTTATGCAGATCTTAGAAATTAACCCTTTTAGGGAATAAATCACTGCTTTTCCCCATCTTTTGGATCATAGATCAGAATATAAGTTGCTTCTATTACTATGATTGAAGGCTATATGTTATTGACACATTTTATGAGCTTATTTGATGTTGCATAACCATTACTGTGTTTATATATTGCTAAATCCCTCATTTGGGATATTACACTCTCCATAACTCGACTAGACACAACCCCTTCCAAGTGAGCATGAGATTTCAACCATTGTGCCATATTGATGTTACCATGCCTCTAGTGACTACGTTGAAAAAGTTTACAGATGTACATACAAAAGCTGATAGATATTCCAGGTTTATTGAATGCATCCAACACATCCTCTACCAAGTTCATGATATCCTAGAGAAAGCCAATTCCAAGTACAAATAATGTCATGATCAACATTGAGTGCCACAAAAATTTTAGGTGGGAGACAAGGTATGGTTTCATATATATATAAGGAATGCATTTCTAGATTCCATCAGAAGCTACAACCACTTTGATATGGGCTTTACACTGTCACCAAGGTCATGGGTGAAAATTCTTTTGAGCTAAGGATCCCTCCATTCCTTGGCTTGCGCCAGGTATTCAATGCAAGTCTCATTAGGCCAATATTTATTTTTAGTTTTTGTAGCATCAGATGTGCTCTAGCCACGAAATTTGGTGGAGAGGATAGAATGCATGACACCAACACCCATAAATCATTTCTATAAAATCCACCTAGAGATGACTTAATTAGATTATTAACCTATTTTTTAAATTTTCCTAAGTCTAAACTTAAGGAATATGGTTAACTAATCAAAACTAATTAATTCAAGGTGAGCATAGTATAAAAAATCACATGGATCGAATTCAAGATGATCCTAGCCCTTGATTAATAGTTAATATTGGTCGTTGGATTCCCAACATAGGGTTCTAAGAAGAAGTTGATGGGCACTTGGAGAAGATACATCAATGGTTCAATTTCCTTGGTAGATTGATTTCCAAAGAGGGGCAACAATTACTGGAGAGACAAAGATTGAAGAAGAGACGGTGAGGGGTAGGGACAGTAGGTTAGAGGAATATTTCCAGATCTAGCAAGTGCATTTGTAGAGAGGTCGAAATCTATCTAGGAGGTTGCACAAAGGAAGCGCAGAGCCTTAAGAAGGCGGTTCATTTTGGTGGGAAGGAAGAAATTTTCAGTTCTATAGGCTGGGTAGACATTCTAGAGTGTCAAATAGATGTTTTCCTAGTTAGCAGCAGGCATGATGACTATACTATAAATAAGTTCGGGAAAAAATTGCAGTAGAAAGCATCAGGTTGACACAAAGAATTTCTTAGAGTAAGGGTAAATTCCTTATAGATATTTTTTCTAGTATTTTCTTTGTCGGATAGCCAAATTTTTACATTCATATTATTTTACTCATAACTTCGTTATTGCATAATAATAAAACCCTCAGTTGTTGCACTGGTTTTCACAAGTTGGGTTTTTTTTTTCCGGTGACATTTGTCCAAAAATAACTGTGTAAATTTTATGTGTTTGTGTTCTATATTTTCTTAATTTCCAATGTTATTTTCTTCTGCAGTTTGTTTGTGAAAATAATAGTGTGAAATATTTGACATTTTCCATAATAGACAACAAATACATTGTTAAATAAATTAACAATTAGAAAAGCAATTTCCATTTGCTGTGATAAATGAAATTTTCACATGGTATCAGAGCATAAGTGATCAGTTGGGAAGCTTAGAAGCGGAGAAGGGAACTTCATTGTTTGGTGGGAGAATTAGGTCTAAATTCTCATAGGATGCACAATACTTAGCCAGGATGGCCAAATTGTTGGAGCAAGGGTTCAATTTTCAGTTGCAAAGTTGTAGAAAATTCGGGTTTCCTAGAATAGTGATCCTGAAAATCAGAGGGAGTAACAACAACTTATATTTTTCCTCAGCATATATCTAATTGGACACAAAGGGTTTTGTAGTGGAAAAATTAGCTTCGTGTGGAATAAAAAATCACACAAAAAGGGAATTTATCTCAGAGGGTTTCTAGCTTCAGAAATCCAAATTTCAAGTTGCAGCCGGTAGTAGCCATTACAGAAATTTTGAGGTCTAAAATGGGACTCTGAAGGAAAATGTTCAAGAAAAATAAATTTTATCAGAACCAATAGGATTCATGATGATGATGTCAACCATCAGGGATGATTCACCATTTTTGGGGTAAAAAGGTAAAAAGATTAAAAAATAATAAAATAATAAAATTACTTTTTCAATTTATCTCCCTAAGTTTTTACTCAAATTTTGAGCGAGAGTACTCATTTGATGCAAAATTTAATTCCTAATCCAAGGAGTATCCATGTTGCATATTTTCAATGGACCCTACTATACCAAAAATGAGAAATACATGAAAAAATGTTATTGCAATCACATTTTTCATGTATTTATCATTTTTCATGTAGCAGGGTCCATAGAAAGGAAACATGAGTACTCCTTGGATGAGGAATCAAATTCTACATCCAATGAGGGTTTCCAGTTGAAATTTGGGTAAACCCATAAGGATATAAGTTCAAAATACGATTTGAAAAAGTAGTTTTTTATTTTTTCCATCTAAAATTTGAAGATGTAATGTAATATTATATTATTATTTCCAATATTATTTGGTAATTTCCTTAGGAGGCCCATTTTAGACCTCAAAATTCCCCTAATGAGTAGGAATATTTTCTCACTCTAGAAGGGTGTGCGAATAATAGAAATAGAAGCCGAGTAGGAGAGAAGGAGATTCTTGTATATTTTCCAATTTTTGAGTTTCACAGATTTTGTAGCTTTTCATAGATGACAGTAAAATATTGCTAGAGGAGGTCATACGAGTTCGCGAGAATGCAGATCTGGGCAAAAGATAGATTTCCAGTTGTCAAAGCCAGGTGTCGGAGTAAGTGCGAGTTGTCTAGTGTGAGTTGCAAAGTGAATAAGGGTCCTAGTAGGGGACAAGGTTTGAAAGGAGAAAGTTGGGTACCAGATCTATGTGGAGGAGGAGTATGAGAGTCTAGTGTGTCAGTCGGGCAGGGTCCAGTGCAATTTCAACAATGAGATAATTAAGATCAATTCCATATTGTTGCAATGGGACCTTCACCTTTGCTATAGGAGCCCACAGTAACATAGTAACAAGATTCAGTGTTAGAAGGTCTTGTTAGTAATTTATATAAAAATTGTAGATATAGTTGCAGTATGTATACATGAGAAAGTTATAGGTATAGATGTAGTGACACATGTAGTGATAATTTTCCAGTTGCAGGATGTAGATGCAATTCTAGCTAGTAGAGATGCACAATGCAGAACTACGCAGTCCAATTTCCAATGTAGGAGGATAGTGCAAGTCGCGAGAAGGGAGTAGATATATTTCCCATTGTGAGATCAAGACTCAAAGGGAGTCTAGTTTTAGAGGGATCATCCCTATGGAATCTATTACTTCAGGATCTAGTGATATCAGACTCATTATTGCAGTAGTTGTAGTAGCAGAGTAGTAGCAACAATAGTATCAGTAGATTAGAAGCTAGAGTTGCACATATTAGGAAAGATCCTTGAGGATTCCACCTCATGGATCATTACCTAGATATGGGGGAAAATAGGATTCAACAGTAGGCTGGATCAGTGCAACTTGATGTAGTCAATACCAGAGTGATAGTTACAGACTAGTAGTAGTCATACGTTGAGGAGCGGAGAGCAGTGTTGATAGCAGAGTAGGTGACTAATTAGTGTAGAGTTGGCAGCAACGCAAATACTTCAATGAAAGTGTATATGCTAGTAGTATTCAGTGCTTGGGAGATAGATGCATCACATTAAACACAGTTGATTCATTATTTCAGGTGTTTCTTAGTTACAGCAACATATAAGAGGGAGTTTCAATGCAGATGTAGATTTGGTGGTAGTATAGCAGTGTCAGTATAAACATAAATGCATCATTAGAGTCGCATAGTGGTTGGTGAGAAGCAATAGAAATAAATTAGCAACGTGACAGGAGATGACACATAGACAGAGTGTTGTGACAAGGTGTGCAACACTAGAACATAGTCCTCTCTAAGAGGGAGTGTTAGTTTTTGTAGAATCAGATGTGTTCTAGCCACCACATTTGGTGGAGAAGCTAGAATACATGAGATCGAGAAAACCCATAAATCGTTTTTATAAATTTCACCTAAAGATGACTTTATTAGATTATTAACCTATTTTTTAATATTTCGTAAGTCTAAACTTAGGGAATATGGTTAATTAATCAAAATTAATTAATTCGAGGTGAGAATAGTCTAGAAACTCACATGGATTGACTTCTAGATGATCCTATCCCTTGATTAAGATTTAATATTGGTCGTTGGAGTCTCAAAATAGGATTATAAGAAGAAGTCGAAAGGCACTTAGAGAGGATGCTTCAACAGTTCGATTTCCTTGGCATATCGATTTCGAAAGATTAGTAGCATTTGTCAGAGAGATAGAGATCAAAGTAGAGATAGTGAGGGGTAGGGACAGTGAGGCAAGAGGAATATTTCCAGATTTAGTGAATGCATTTCCATAGAGGCCGATATTTCTCTAGGAGATTGCGTAAAGGCAGTGCATGTTGGAAATACTAAGAGGGGGGGTGAATCAGTATTTCTTTCAATTAGAGCATTAGTTAATCTTAAATTATTATCAGTGTTTGTACAATGATAGCAGTAAACAAAAGGAACACAAATGCACACATTTTTAAGGTGGAAACCCACTCCAGGACAAAAACCACATAATGCTTTTCTAATAATTCTATAATATTCAACTCCAATTGAAAATAATGCTCCAACTTCCTAGAATCTAGAAAATCATTCCTCTCCAGCTCCACTGGATGGACGCTCCAATTCCCAAGATTCTTCAGTAGTTAACTAAACGGATGCCCCAACACCCAATGAGCTACGACTCACCCTAGCACCACTCTACCACCTTGTAGAAGAATGGACTCTCGTACTAGGGAAAATGGTCCACTTTACAATTATATAGAATGATGTAGAAGAAGAAGACACACTAGACCATAACCCAAACTACGACACAACCATCTAATGATGATCCTAGACCTCCTGACATTGCCTCTTCAACTCTTGGTAGATAGACAATAGTAAATTTTTTACAATGATGTATTTACAATGACTTTGTACAATGATACATTTATAGTGAAAGTATGCAGTGCTGCCTACTTGAAGTCTTCATGTGATGAAATTATTGCTGCTATTCTGCACCTTTATTGTTGCTCTTGTCATGCTACCCTCTGGTGCACCTTGTTTTTATTTGCTGCCCTAGAAATTTTGGTCCTATGTAGCCCTTGACAACACATGATCTAGATTTTTCTTGCCTTCTAAGATCTTTATATTGAATTTGGTGTATCTATGTTATTTCAGATCCTCAACATCTAATTTTTGGTCCTGTAGTAGTCCTATGCGTCTTCCTTCTAATGCCATAGGTCTAACCCAATTTGGATTCTTCAAGAGAGAGTTATACCCAATTTCTCACACTGCCCTAATTATGGACTATTTCAGCAGAGCGCAATTGTACGGGTAATGATGTCCTTTCATTTCTTCTATTTTGCCTATGGAAATTGATAGAGCACAAGATACATACTATGAAATATGTCCCTTTTTTATGGAATTCCAAAATACGATGCTGGAGGGAGAGTTATGATGATTTTACCAAGGTCACTTCTTTAACATGAATTTCGGGAACTGTAACAACCCTTACTTCCACAGATCATGTCTCCAAAAATATTGCACAACTTGATCTGAAATTGTTACTACAGGTTCCTCAGGATTTCCACTTCACCTCATTAAAATTTCCGCTTCTGAGTCTTTGTATAAAAAAATTTAGAGTGAAAATTCCACGATGACCTGTTTCAGATCGCCAAATCCCATGCATAAGGAGGAAATGAAGATCATAATTCATATGAATGCTTAAGTTGAGAGGAGCTTCAACAAGTGAACGTGGGAGGGATATTAGGAGCTTAAAAAATATTAATTATGACTTTTCAATGACCCATGCCCCAATGCCATGGGGTTTTAGCCCACTAACTAGGGGTACAAACTTCAAACATCAATATCTCTCAAACCGTGAAGAATTACATGGTGTGCCATATATCAAAGGAAACATCTCGACAAGTAGAAAACATCAAAAGAATTATTGACCCAGAATAAATTAATTCGGTAGGTCAAAATTCCCATGAAATATTGGGTTAGTCCCTGGAGGTGCTTGGGTTGACATCAATGACAACCGCTGATCAACAATCTCCCCCTTTAGCATTGACGGCAACACAAGTACTCCCCCTGTGATCATGACACCTCTTCCTACAACATTCTATCCCCCTTTGACATCAATGGAAAAGGGTTAGTCCCCTTGAAACACAACCATCCTGCAGACTTGTACACACTTCCACTCCCGTTGACACACAATCATCCTGCAGACCTGTACACACTTCCACTCCCACTTTATATTCTTGAAAAGGGAAAATCTAATGAGAACTTGGGAGAATCCCAAGCTTTTGATGAAGATATTCAAATTCTTCATGAGGTAAAGGTTTAGTGAAGATATCAGCAACTTGTTCTTTTGTACAAACATACTCAATTTTTATATTCTTTTCAGTGACTTGTTCTCTAACAAAATGATATTTGATCGGAATGTGTTTTGTTTTTGAATGAATGATAGGATTCTTGGAGATGTTGATGGCACTAGTGTTGTCACAGAATATGGGAATAGGCTCACTAAATTGTACTTGAAGATCTTGAAGAGTTTGTTTCATCCAAAGTAATTGAGTACAACATGATGTTGTTGCAATGTATTATGCTTCCGCTATAGATAACGAGATTTAAGTTTGCTTTTTTCTCAACCATGATACGAAAGAACCACCTAGATAGAATGTTGCTCCACTAGTACTTTTAGGATCGTCAACACTTCCTACCCAATCTGCATCTGTAAAGCTTGAATAATGAGATTGTTACCCTTGGGATACCACAAGCCATATTCTTCTGTGCCCTTTAGATATTGAAGAATTCTTTTGACGTCAATGATATGTGATTCTTTTGGTGCTACTTAGAGTCTTGCTACTTTTCCAACTGCTTGCGTAACATACGGTCGAGAGGTTATTACACATATAAAGACTATGATCACGCAAATCCCAGCACAACTTCGATCCACATCCTTAGATAGGTTAATGCTCAATTTACAGCTTTGTTACCATTGGAGTAAGGATAGGTTTGCAATCTTCAATTTTGAATTTCTTGAGCATTTCCTTGATGTACTTGGCTTGACATATAAATATTCCTTTCCTTTGCTGAGATATTTGTTGGCCGGATAAATCGTTCTTGCGGACAAGACTGATCTCCCTAGTGTCAGAAGACAATCTAGCAACAAACGAACAACTAAGTTTGTCTTTCTCTAGATATATTCATTTTACAAATAAATTCTATGAAGGTGTCGATCCTACCTTACATCCAAATGCTTATTTGCGGTCGTAGTGCTTCCATCGCATCAAGAATCCTTCCATCGCAACAATATTTCTTTCGTCGCAAAAATGATTCTTTCATCGCAAAGTGTCATCTTTTGTCGATCTGAAATCACAAAAAAGAAAATATCAATAGCACCTATATAAAAAATACTCATAAAATATACCTATCATAGTGATCAAGGAATCTATGAAATAAATGATCAAACGACAACTTATTGAAATAAAAAATCGAACGAAAATTTATTGAGAAAAATAGAACTTGATTTTTTTAATCTTAAAATAACAAAAGAACCTTACAACCTTAGCCTTTATGTTCGAAAGGCCTTCCGGGGTTCGAAGCAGGAGTCTCCTCTACTTTGATAAGTCTTGCACTCTTCCTCTAGGAGCACAAAGAGGTATGTGATCTTTCCTCTCAAAATCTCAGCAAAAAGAAGTCTAAATCTCAACAGCACTTCAACTCAATCACACATAAAGCTTGAACTCTAATCCTCAATCTCCAAATCTCCAAAAAACTTAACCATTTGAGGCTACCCAATGCCTCCTTTTATAGAGCAGATGAGGAGGGTTAGGATTCCACCTTTGTAGGGATAGAATCCTCCTTCAAAGGGATAGACTCCTCACATCAAGGGATTAGTTCCTTAAGGTGAGGGATACATGCACCTTATCAAAGTGTACTCATCCCCAAAAAATATCATCTATAACCTTCTAGAATTGACCTCAAACCACTTTTTGACTTTACTTTCTCACCTTTTTGACTTTGAGGAGGGTACGCAGGCATTGCAAAGGAAAACTATGTTCTAAAACGCAGGTAAGACCCGATATACCTACGTACCCAAAACTTGAAATACGGAAAGCTTCATATTTTTTGCATATAGCTACTGAGAGGTTTTTAGGGTTTTCTTCTTGTTTCGGGGCTTGGAATGAGGAACAAAGGTTGTAAGACTTGCAAAGGAGGCATGTATGAGTGTTTAATGCGCTCATACAGTCAGAAAAATGTCAAGGTGACATTTTTAGTGTAACAGATTGCCCCCAAAAGTGCGAAGTCTGGAATAGATGAAGATGAAGTCTGTCATATATGAAGAGTGAAGTACTTTCTCATTTCAAGGATCATCCTGTGGACACCCCAGTCAGAACCTGTAAAAACATCCAATGAAAAATATATATATGTATACATATCATCGCTGAGGTAGGCATTCCCATACTCAAATCAAAAACTAACTCAACTTGTTCTGATACAGAAATGATTTTGAATACATCACAGTATAGACATGTGTAGACATAGTATGGACGCAGCCATCTGTTTATAAATAGTCTACTGTATAAATGATAACAAAATTCCTCGCAGCCTGTATGGTAGAAACTAGATCCAGGGTCTTGATTTCCACTTCTTGAACTAGTGCGATTCTATCCATGTGAATAAATGTGTTCAAGTTGAACATGGTAGAAACCACTTGATTACCCGTCAATGATGTAAACTGTTAACAAGTGTGAGAGTAACCACCAGTAATGTCAATGGCTCTCAAAGTACTCAGTACAATCCATGAAATGTGAATGAATGAGCTGAAGTCGAACATGTCACAGAATCATTCGATCGAAGGTCAATGATGCAACCTGTCGACGAAGGCGAGAAACCTGCCATTGAGGCATGCAAATTTCAAGGTACTGACGATTTCTAGATCAACTTCCTAGATAATGAGCTGTCGTTGATAGAAAGTGATCCATCGTAGGCAAGCCCACAACACGAGATCATAGATCAAGTTTTGAAGAAATATATTGGCAAGGACTAACTCAGGGATGGTCAAAATGGATGACAGATATTTTGCAGATGAATGGTTTATTTGAACTATCCTCTTGAACACATAACGACAATGCAGATGGTTTGGTCACAATTGACCCAAAGCTAATACCCAGAAACCGGCTGAAGACTTTCAATATGGTTTGATTAACTGTTAGGCAAAGGATTTCCCAACCCAGGTGAAAAAAAAGTGTCGTGTTCAAGAGTGGTTAACGGTTTTCTGAATAATCAAAATGTAACAAAAAGGTTCGTTTTTCTCTCTTTTCCCCCACCATTTCTGGCAAGTACCTCTTTATTTTTGACAAGCTTGAGGAGGATAACATTTGCTTGTTTATAAGCTCATCCTTCGGATGAGTCCAACTTAGTTTAAGATTCGAACTCTAAGAAGGAGTGGTTCATTCTTGTTTGAAATTGAACAGGTCCTTTACTGTTAAATTTTAACGAGTCCAGTATAGGAGAAACTCGGTGTTTTTCAATTTTATGGAGTCGGAAGAAAAAACTTAAGAAAACTCCATGGGTGTACTTTTTCGTAAATTTAGTCTCTCGGGCCCGAAAAAGGATAAATAATGCGGGAGAGAACTCTATTGACCGTAATTAGTCAACGTATACCTTTTTCGTAAATAGTCCATTTCAGTCCGTAAAAGGGGTAAACTTATACTGAAGGGACGATCATTCATTTACTTTAACGAGTTCGAATAATCAAGTACTCGGCAATATTTTCATGTTTAGAGAGTCTGAAAAGGGCTTAAAAGAGGACTCCAAGTTTTCGCTTTTTTGTAATTTTCAGGAGTCTGGAAAAGTGATAAAAGTATACTTAGTAGTTTCACTTTTTCTGTAAATTTTAACGATTTCAAAAAAGAGATAAAAATATACTCCTGTGGCCGACTTTTAATTTAATTAACGAGAAGGAAAAGACGGAAAGAACTCGGCATTTTCATGTGTTTTACGAGAATGAAAGATAGCAAAATAATCTCAGGATTTTCATGAGTTTAACGAGTCTTGAAAATAACCAAAATTGACTCAAGATAGGTTTCATTTTTACAAAAGCTTGAAACAGAGAAATACTATGCTTCAGAGTGGTTTCATTTTTACACAAACTTGAAACAGAGAGAAAATTGTGCTTGATGCCCCCTAAGTGTAACTGCTAGAGCACATGCCCCCGTAGCTTCATTTCATTCAACTAAGTATACTGCTGGTAATTAATAGATGGATGGAATGAAGGTTTATTTACGAGATCATATGAAAGACCCAACCTAAAACGTAAGAAAATTATGCAAAAATGGAAGTAACTAACCTAAATAAACGACTTAACATTTACGAGATCTAGTCAAAGACTCGACTCAATCAGTGGAGGATTTGTTTCATTTTTTAACAATCTTGACACAGGAAAAGAACTATGCTCATGGAAACAAGCTTCATTTTTTTAATGAGGTTGACACAGTAAAAGGAACTTTCCTCTTCTACATGTTTCATTTTTTAACGAGGTTGACACCGCAAAAGAAACTATCCTCGTATCTACTCTCTACAATCTACCTATATAACCTACTGATTCATTCTTTAATGAGGTTGACACAGGAAAAGAACTGTCCTCATGGCCCACTAATTCATTTTTTAACGAGGTTGACACAGTAGAAGGAACTTTTCTCTTGATCCACTAATTCATTTTTTAATGAGGTTGACACAGTAAAAGAAACTTTCCTCATACCTAATTCAATTTTTTATGAGGTTGACTCAGTAACAGGAACTATCCTCTGACCAACTGATTCATTTTTTTAACGAGGTTGACATAGGAAAAGAACTGTCCTCATACTTGATTCATTTTTTAACGAGGTTGACTCAGTAACAGGAACTTTCCTCTGAAACTACTTATTTCTAATATATTAATCTACTCTCTACAATCTACCTATTGATTCATTTTTTAATGAGGTTGACACAGGAAAAGAACTATCCTCTTTCTATAATCTACCTATATAACCTACTGATTCATTTTTTAATGAGGTTGACACAGGAAAATAACTTTCCTCATACCTGATTCATTTTTTAACGAGGTTTACTTAGTAACAGGAACTATCCTCTGACCAACTGATTCATTTTTTAACGAGGTTGACATAGGAAAAGAACTGTCCTCGTAGAAGCTTGTTTCATTTTTTAAACAAGCTTTACACAAGAAAAGGAACTATGCTCACACCAACTGATTATGGCTTCCACCTGGAAGAAACACATGTCAATGGACACACCTTGATCATGGCTTCCAAGAGGTCTTCATCAGATGGAAGAATAGTTCTGTGGAAGGAACACATGTCAAGGGACTCAAAAGTGATAAGAACATCGTGTTCAAATAATCCCATAGAATTTTCCATGTCAATTACCGGATCTAATTCAAAGGAAGACGAGCAAACAGTGATAGGCTCGCTTACATCGGTAATTGAAAACATGGGACTAGTTACCACATAATTAACCCGTGGCGGGGTAGATACCACTTGCGTATGAGGAACATTCAGGGATGTCAGATTATTGGTAGTCGAATCAAGACTAGGGAACGAAAGCTGGTCTACAGTCACAATATTCCCATTGTGAGGGAAAGACATGACACGAAAGAGTGTCGATACGACAGCTTTCATTTCATAAACATAATCTCGCCCAAGGAGTAAATTGAAATCCAAGGGACCTCGAACTACCATAAGATCAATACAGACAGTTTTACCTTCCAAAGTAATAGAAAACTTAGGAAGGATCCCTAAAGGTTCACTAACGAATCTATTAAAAGCTTTAATATTCTGCATAATAGGCACAAGCTGAGGGGAACCCAAAGCTTTCCAAGCAGTGGAGGATAAAATACTAACAAAAGCACCTTCATCTACCTGTGTGTGGTGTATGTCCCTACCACCAAACTTCATAATGATTTGGAAAGGGATGGAGGAAGGAAGACGAGGTTTTGTCAGTCTATTCCAATCAAAGGAAAAGACCTTAGTATTTGGAGGGGGTTCTGTAGAAACAGGTGAAATTCGCCCCGACGTAGAAGAATATGATGTAACAAGAAGAACCTGAGTGGTATGAAGTTCACTCTCTACAGGGAGAATGGGATTGACCGAATGTGAAATCAAATCGACCACTTGATCAACTAATGGATCATCAACCTGAGTGATATGAGTTTCACTCTCCATTGGAAGAGTGGGATCGATTGTACTTGAAATTAGATCAATCACTCCGTCAGTTGACGGTAGGTTGGGAGAAAGTTTATGGTAACCAATTGGCAATTCTTGCTGTGGAACAGTAAGGTTTTCCAATAATTTTGAGGCTTCATCCATGTGAGGGAAAATGTGAGTTTGATGACTCCCTTTGCATAACTTACAAGGAAACCTAACTTTACCCTTTTTCCCAGGAACCTGACTATCACTGGTTGATGGAGCAATGGAAAGTTGATAAGATTTTTCTGACCATACTTCCAAGACCTTTGGAATACTGGGAAAATTGATAAGGAAGTGGTCACCCTTACAAAGCCTGCAAGGGTATTCGGGTTTACGATGGATGTTGGAGGTTTCCTCAACACAACTAACACTTACAACCATGGTTGATTGGTTGACTTCTTTCTTCTTCTTCCCTTTCTTCTTCTTCTTAGCCACTTGGTTACTAGCGTCAAGGCTTTTAACAAGCGAAGAGGAAGAAATGGAGCAAGAAATATTAGGTGAAGAAGGTAAAGGGTCAACAAAAGGTTGGTGATGTTGAGATGGTGAACTCTATTGAGGTGAAGCATCCGGTTGAGGTGGAATAATTGGAGTATTCGGGGCCAACGAAGTTGAAAATAAACATATTGGTAAACCTATTGTAAATCTAGGTAATGAAAAATTAGCCATATAAGGAGGACCAACATTTCCAAAGCAAGGAAAAGTACTAGGATTCTCGTTAAGAGGGGTTCCTTGGTTGGTAAATTCTGGAACAGTTGCCATTATATTCAACTTCAGTGAATTTTATTAAAAATTTAAAACTAAAATTAACAATTCACACCTATGGTCTCTAAAAGTAAAAACAAACAAATTAACACGCGCTATCAAATCTAGGAGTCAAACCACACACAAACAGTAACTTCCTGTACTAGAAACATTAGTTGGTGATGAAATCCAACATCATAGAATTTAATACAGAAAGGGCGGTTGGAACAGTTACCCTGAAAACCTGCTTAATGAAACAGACTGGCACAAGTTTCTTCACAAAACCATCTTGAGTGAAGAGAACCCCCCAGAGAGTCCAAGTGAGTCTAGTCGATGTCTGCTCCAGGTACAGTGAGATGTTTCCTTCACCGTCACCTTGGGAAATAATCTTAAGTCTATGGACACTAAGGTTACCAACAGTAACAAATATAACTGGGGGAATAGTCTATGATCCGATCCCACGCGCAAGGGCAGAGTAACAAAGCTCAATCCCCTTGAAGGTTCCTCGACATGGTCAATCCGAGGTTTACCGACAAGTGACCCCAGGCTCCTCGACAATGGTTAATCTGAGGTTTACCACTTGTAATGCGCGCAAAATCTTCTATCTTCCCCAATGAAACAAAATTGATTGTTTCAAAGGTTCGGACATGATCTCGTGATTGACTTCTTTAAGGGAATCTTCCCAGATTACAAATTACAATTGGATTTATTTCCTACCGCAAGATTTGTCTACTTTTTTGTTTTTGCTATCTTGGAGAGTTAATTACTCCCTACTCCAAGATACTAGCCTAAGCTATGTTGGTGATAAGAGCCCTAGAAAATAAAAAGATTACTAGATGAATTTTAATTAATCGCTATGTTATTTAGGCCGTTATTACTCAAAAGGGTAAATGGATACGAAACCAATGGTGTTATGACCCGACCCAAAACTGAATGCAATCGAATATGATAATGTAATCTTTTCAATTCGATGAATCCTAACTAAAGTAAGGAGAGAGTTTCCATTCACTTCCAACAAATGCAAAAATTGATCACTAAGAGAAAATATAACAAATTCTCTAATGCACTAACTTCATCAAGAAAAACTAATGCAAATCAATCCCAAAACAATTTTTTATTTTTGTGTTTTTAAAACAAGCATAAAAACATCTAAATTCAAATCAAAGAAAACTGATCTAAATCTATGATTGATTTTTCAAAATGTAAACTATGCAATTGTAATCTATGCACAATTCACATCCATATTCTGAAAATGAGAATTCTAATTATGCAAATGTGATCTATGCAAGAAAATTCTCAAACACAAGATGATTCTAATGTAATCTAAAAACCAATCCAGTGTAAGTCAAGAAAATCGGGTGAGAGTTCCAAAGATCAAAAAACACTCAAAGGCGATTAACACTCATACACAATTTAGCCCCCCTGGAAAATGAGGGGGAAATTTTTTTGCAAAAACAAAAGCAAAAAGATGCAAAATTGTGAAAATACTGAGACAAACCTCCAAGTAATGACCAAAGGAAATAAAATTAAGAATTTCTCAAAAAAGAGACTCAAAACACCCAATTAACTTAATGGAGATTGATGAGATGAAGAATTTGCTGAAAGAAATTCAGAAACAAGAATTTTTGACAGAAAAATACAGATCTGGGTAGATGCTAAGAATCCTAAATTAAATCTAAACTAAACTAGAAAAAAGAAATCTGAAGTTTTTCAAAAAATTTAACAGGGTCCGCAGGCTCCCAGAAGTAACAGGTGCGGTCCCGCACTGTTTACTTAACGAAAGTGTGAAACTACCTGCACTGTTCAAAAGAAAAAAGTGCGGTCCCCAGAAAAGTTCAAGAAAAATGTAAAAGATTTCAAAATTTTCAAAAACAGAGAAAAAATAAGCTACCCAGGCAGATATCCATCAATCAAAAACTAGGAAAACTTTTCCTCAAATCAAAATAAAAGAGAACCAAAAACAACAAGTTTCTTTCCCCAGTGGAGTCGCCAATTTGTTGGCCGGATAAATCGTTCTTGCGGACAAGACCGATCTCCCTAGTGTCAGAAGACAATCTAGCAACAAACGAACAACTAAGTTTGTCTTTCTCTAGATATATTTGTTTTACAAATAAATGCTATGAAGGTGTCAATCCTACCTTAGATCCAAATGCTTATTTGCGGTCGTAGTGCTTTCGTCGCATCAATAATCCTTCGTCGCAACAAGAGCTCTTTTGTCGCAAGAAAGTATCATCTTTTGTTGATCTACAATCACAAACAAGAAAATATCAGTAGCACCTGTATAACAAATAATTATAAAACATACCTATCATAGTGATCAAGGAATCTATGAAATAAATGATCAAACGACAACTTATTGAAATAAACAATCGAATGACAATTTATTGAGAAAAACAGAACTTGATTGTATTAATCTTAAAATATACAGAAGAACCTTACAACCTTAGCCTTGATGTTCGAAAGGCCTTCCCAGGGTCCGAAGCAGGAATCTCCTCTACTTTGATAAGTCTTGCACTCTTCCTCCAGGAGCATAAAGAGTTATGTGATATTTCCTCTCAAAAGCTCAGCAGAAAGAAGACTAAATCTCGACAGCACTTCAACTCAATCACACATAAAGCTTGAACTCCAATTCTCAATCTCCAAAATCTCAATCTCCAAAATCTTAACTCTTTGAGGCTACCCAATGCCTCCTTTTATAGAGCAGATGAGGAGGTTAGGATTCCACCATTTAAGGGATAGGATCCTCCTTCAAAGGGATAGACTCCTCACATCAAGGGATTAGTTCCTTAAGGTGAGGGATACATGCACCTTATCAAAGCGTACTCATCCCCAAAAAATATCATCTAGAACCTTCTAGAATTGACCTCAAACCACTTTTTTGACTTTACTTTCTCGCCTTTTGAGTTTGGAGGGGGTACGTAGGCATTCCAAAGGAAAACTGCATTCTAAAACGCAGGTAAGCCATGCATTACCTGCGTACCCAAGCCAGAAATGCAGGCAGGTTTCATGTTACCTGCGTACCCATTCTTTTAGAGGTTTTTTAGGGTTTTTCTTCTTGTTTCAGGGCTTGACATGAGGAGTAAAGGTTGTAAGACTTGCAGAGGAGGTATGTATGAGTGTTAATGAGCTCATACCGTTAGCAGAATGTCAAGGTGACAGTTTTTTATTGTAACAATATTTTAAGCCCTAAGAAGTATGTCAGCTCACCAAGTAAAGACATCTCAAACTCACTTTGCATCTTTGTAGAAAAGTTCTTACTTAGTCGATCATCATTGCTACCAAATATTATATCATCCACATATACCTCAACAATTGTTAAATTATCTTTATCTATTTGTACATAAATATTTCTATCAACAATACCTTTCTTGAACCCTTGTTGACATAGATATCCATCAAGATGAGCTTACCATGCTCTGGGAGCTTGCTTGAGACCATATAGAGCTTTCTTTAACCTGTAGACATAGTCTTATTTTTGTGATAGTAGAAAACCTTCAGGTTGTTTGATGTAAACTTCTTCTTCTAATTCTCCATTCAGAAATGATGACTTAACATCCATTTGGTAGACTTTGATTTTTCTTGAACATGAATACGTGAGAAACATTTGGATGGCTTCCATTCTGGCAACTGGTGCAAATGTTTCGTCAAAATCAATTCCTTCCACTTGTGCATAGCCTTTGCAAACCAACCTTGCTTTATTTCTGGTAACCTGCCCATCTTCATTCAATTTGTTCCTGAACACCCATTTAGTCCCAATGACATTTTTATCTTTTGGTCATGGAACTAATCCCCAAGTGTTATTCTTCTCAATTTGATCCAATTCTTAATTCATAGCTGCTACCCAATGTTCATTTTGGCTGGCTTCCTCAAAACTACTAGGCTCAAAGGTTGCTAGAAAAGCAACATGAGCTTGTTGTGATGAATGAAGCTGTCGACCTTCATTTATGTCACCAATGATTTGATTTGATGGATGGTTATTTTGAATCCACTCTTTTTTTCTCTTTGGAGGATCTTCTTGTTGTTGTTCTGGTATATCTTGATGATCATTGTTTACTTCTTCATCGTTGATAGTTGCTTCTTGCTCTACAATTTTATCTGTCTTTTTCAGCCTCTGTCTCAATTTTCAAAGATTCTAGATCTTCATCATTACTCACTAGAACACCATCATCGTCAAATGTAACATTTATGCTCTCCACTATCTGTTTTCATCTTAGATTATAGCATTTATAGGCATTTCTTTTGCGTGAGTAACCAACAAAGATACCTTCATCAACACGTGATTCAAACATACCTAAATTTTGATCTTCTCTTTTGATATAACATTTTCTTCCGAAGATTCTGAAATATTTTACATTAGCTGGTTTTCCTTTCCATAATTCATATGGAGTCTTGTTGCAATTATTTATGAGAAGACTTCGGTTGATAATGAAGACTACCGTATCAATTGCTTGAACCCAGAATTTTTCATCCAATTTTGAGTCCTTCAACATTGTTCTACCCATTTCCTGTACAGTTCTATTCTTTCTTTTAGCAACTCCATTTTGCTGAGGTGTTTGTGCTATTGAAAATTTCCTTTTTATTCCATTTTCATCACATTATTGCTAAAATAATTTGGAAGTGAATTCTCCACCATTATCTGATCTTAAACACTTTATTTTCAAATCAGTTTCATTTTCAACCAACTCCTTGTAAATCTTAAAGCACTCAAATGCTTTAGATTTTTTCTTTAGGAAACTGATGGTTGTCATTCTGGTATAGTCATCTATCATTAACATGAAATATGATTCTCCATCTAAGCCTTTTGTTCTCACAGGACCACATAGATCAGTATGTATCAATTCCAATGGATGTGATGAAAAGTGTTCTTTTGTTTTAAATTGGACTTTTGTCTGCTTTCCATGCCGACATGCCTTACATAGTGTGTTGGAAGGTTTTCAGATTTTCGGCATTTCTCGTACTACTTCCTTTTTTATTATCTTGACAATATTGTCAAAGTTTATGTGACCCATTCATTTGTGCCATAACCAACTTTCATCTTCTTTAGCTAGTAGACATGCTTTAGTTGCTTCATCTAGAACATATATGTCATTTGGAGCTCCACTTGATGTAGCCACAATTTTACCATACTTGCCTTTCCTGATTTCACATTTTGTGGAGTTGAATAGCATTGTGTGTCCTTGATCACACATTTGCCCAACACTGAGCAGATTGTGATTCATGTTTTCGACCAATAGAACATTCTTGGCTATAACATCTTTGCTTCTGAGAGTGACGGTACCTGATCCTATAACATTTGAAGATCCATCATTTCCAAATGATATGGTTCCATCCTTATTCTCTTTCAGAGATAAAAATTTCCTTCTATCTCCAGTCATATGCGTTGAGCAACCGCTGTCAACATACCACACATCTTTCCTTTTTTGAGCCTTGAGAGCGAGAGCACAATTACCAGTCTTCTTCTTCTTCCATGTTCGTTCATTCTGTGGCTTCAAAGATTCTTATGGAGGATTTTCAAGTCTGCAGTCTCTAGCTATGTGTCCAAAGTTTTGACATTTGTAACATTCCAAATTATTTCTTAAATTTTCAAATGTATTGATGTTTTGTTGAGCCCTGGGAGGTTCATATTTGAAGAATCTCTTGGAATTGTATTGGTTCATAGGGTACGTGCGACATTCTACAGCTTTATGACCAAATTTTCCACATGAATAAAAATAGCCATGAAAAATATGTTGGTACCTGGATAAAAATTTTCGTCGAGGAATCGTCTTCCAAGGATGTGCTTGCGAATCTTGTCCAATGAAGTCTTCATGTATGTTAGATCTAATAGGTTCATTGTATTTTGTTGTAGAAGGTCCTGCTTCTTCTTCTTTGTAACCAAGGCCAGTTCTTTCATTGTAAGATCATTGATTTTTGATGAGTTCTTCCAATGCCCTTGAGCTGTTGGCATAGTTTTGGACAGTTTTTCCCTTCTTCACTTCCTTATGCAGCGAGACTACTTCGGCTTCTAATGCTTCCCTTTCTTGGTTGCTTTCTTCCAACTTCTTTTGAAGTGACTCTTCAATACATTTGTGTTCCTCAACCTCAATTTTGAGACCTTGAACTTGTTCTTCAAGAGTGTTGGAACGAATCTTCTCAGCATTGAGCTCTTTTATAAGCTTGATTGCCTCCTCATAAAATTCTTCTATGGTAAACCCTTCTTCTTCATTGTTTGATACTTCTTGTTTATTATGCTTGGCCATAAACAATACTTTCTCATTGGCTTCTTCTTTGTTGTCACTTTCTTCATCGAATGAGGAGCTATCTTCTTTAGAGAGAAAGTTCCTTTTGGATCCTTTATTTTTTCCTTGCTTGTTGAATTTCTTAAAGCCTTTATTTCTTTTTGAGTTTCCATCACTTTTGTTTAGACATTTTGCTACGAAATGCCCAACCTCACCACAATTGAAACATATCAATGGAAGTTTACCTTTGAATTTTCTCTTACTAGCTTTTAGTTTTCTCGTAAAGTAAGCATATTCTTCATCTAAAAGACCTTATCCATCATCTCCCTTTTCTTCACACTTGCAGGTGCATGTCATTTCAATTGAAGGTTGTTTGTCCTTATTGCTTTGCTTAGATGCAACAGATGCAGTTTCTAGATTTGAAGTACCATTTTCTTCATCAAGTCTCATTTCATATGCTATGAGAACTCCATGTAATTCTTCCTTGCTGAGTTTGTCCATATTTGCACTGTATTCTAAGACCGATACCTTTGGGTTGAATCTCCCTAGTAACGTTCTAAGAATCTTCCGTATAATAGTCTTCTTGTCAACTGGCTCTCCCAATCATTCCAGAGTATTGGTTATTTCATCAACGTATTGGAAGTATGCAGCAATGTTGCAATCTTCTTTCATTCTGAGTTGCTCAATTTTTTCTCTATAGATTTGAAGCTTTGCTTCTTTGACATTTGAGTCACCTACATATTTATTCTCAAGCTTGTCCCATACATTTTTGGTGGTTTTACAACCCAACACCTTATGATAAGTAGATTCAATAAGTCCACTGATAATAATATTCCTTGCTTTTGCATCATTTACCAAATTCTTCTTACCTTGTTCTTCCGTGGTTGATGTAAATCCATTTTGAACAGTGTCCCATACTTCGTAACCTTTCACCAAGAGATAGACCTCCATTCTTCATTTCCAGAGTGCATAATTATTTTCATTGAATATAGGTACACCATTCTTGGTATGCTCGTCTTGATGGATATCTACGTCAACAAGGGTTCAAGAAAGGTACTATTGATAGCAATATTTATGTACAAATAGATAAAGATAATTTAGCAATTGTTGAGGTATATGTAGATGATATAATATTTGGTAGCAATGATGATCGACTAAGTAAGAACTTTTCTACAGAGATGCAAAGTGAGTTTGAGATGTCTTTACTTGGTGCGCTGACATACTTCTTAGGGCTTCAAATATCTCAGCAAGAGAAAGGAATATTTATATGTCAAGCCAAGTACATCAAGGAAATGCTCAAGAAATTCAAAATGGAAGATTGCAAACCCGTCCTTACTCCAATGGTAACAGGTTGAAAATTGAGCATAGATGACTCATCTAAGGATGTGGATCAGAAGTTGTATATATCTATGATTGGTAGTCTTCTATATGTAACAGCCTCTCGGCCAGATGTTATGCAAGTAGTTGCACAAGTAGCAAGATTCCAAGCAGCACCAAAAGAATCACATATTATTGCCGTCAAAAGAATTCTTCAATATCTAAAGGGCACAGAAGAATATGGCTTGTGGTATCCCAAGGTAACAATCTCATTATTCAAGCCTTTATAGATGCAGATTGGGCAGGAAGCGTTGATGATCGTAAGAGTACTAGTGGAGAAGCATTCTATCTAGGTGGTTGTCTCGTATCATGGTTGAGCAAAAAAAAAACTTCAATCTTGTTATCTACAATGGAAGCATAATACATTGCAGCAGCATCATGTTGTACTCAAGTTCTTTGGATGAAACAAACTTTGCAAGATCTTCAAGTACAATTCAGTGAGCCTATTCCCATATTCTGTGACAGCACTAGTTCCATCAGCATCTCCAAGAATCTTGTCATGCATTCAAAAAAAAAAAACATTCCAATCAAATATCATTTTGTTAGAGAACAAGTCGCTGAAAATAATATCAAACTTGAGTATGTTTGTACAAAAGAACAAATTGCTGATATCTTCATTAAACCTTTACCTCATGAAGCATTTGAATATATTCATCAAAAGCTTTGGATTCTCCCAAGTTCTCATTAGATTTTCCCTTTTCAAGAATATAAATCGGGAGTGGAAGTGTGTACAGGTCTGCAGAACGATTGTGTGTCAGCAGGAGTGGAAGTGTGTACAGGTCTGCAGGATGGTTGTGTCTCAGGGGGAGTTACCCTTTTCCATTGATGTCAAAGGGGGAGAGAATTTTTTAGGAAGAGGTGTCATGATCGCAGGGGGAGTACTTGTGTTGCCATCAATGCCAAAGGGGGAGATTGTTGATCAGCGGTTGTCATTGATGTCAACCCAAGTACTCCCCCTGCGATCATGACACATCTTCCTACAACATTCTGAGGGATTTTAGGAGCATAAAAAATATTAATTATGAATTTTCAATGACCCATGCCCCAACACCATGGGGTTTTAGCCCACTAACTGGGGGTAAAAACTTCAAACATGGGTATCTCTCAAACCGTGAAGAGTTACATGGCATGCCATATATCAACGGAAACATCTCGACAAGTAGAAACCATAAAAAGCATTATTGACCTAGAATATATTAATTTTGTAGGTCAAAATTCCCATGCAATATTGGGTTAGCCCCTGGTGCTGCTTGGGTTGACATCAATGACAACCGCTGATCAACAACGCAAAGCCTCGAGGCAGTTCATTTTTCCAGGAAGGAATATATTTTGAGTTCTAAAGGTTAGAAAGAGGTTCCAAAGTGTCAGAGAGATGTTTTCCCAATCATAAACATGAAAGATGACTAGAATAGTAGTCAGTTTGGACAACAGTTAAAGCAGGTAGCATCAGGTTGACGCAGATCCTATGGAGTCCTAGTTGGATGGCTTGCTTTTCAGAGGCAGTATAGTGCTGGAATTGCCTAGAGTGAGGGTAAATTCTCTCTAGATATTTTTTCCAGTAATTTCTTTGTATGATAGCTAGATTTTGACATCCATATTATTGTACTCAGAATTTCACTATTGCATAATAATAAAACCCTCAATTGTTGCACCGATTTTCCCAAGTTGGTTTTTTTCTGGGGACATTTGTCCAAAAATAACTGTGTAAATTTTATCTCCGTGTGTGTTATATTTTCTCAATTTCCAATGCTATTTATTTCCAAAAAAAAAAAATTGTATAATGCAACGTGTTTATTTCTATGTTTCCATAGAAATAAAATAAATAATTAATTTATTATTTCGAAGAATAAAACCAGTTGTTGCAATAGGATTCCACTTTAGGAATTTTCACATTTCCACCATTATTGGATACATTAGACATCATTGAGTAGTTGACACCAATCGAGCTCAACCTAGAGTGCATCAAACATGCCACAACTAATTGGATTAGGGATATAGGTTAAAATCACTCGCAATCAGGGAGTTCAAATGTATCGAGTTGTCAAAGCCGGCCAACTCTTGCACCAAGGCAAGTGGCTTACAAGGGACCAAGTTTAGCAAAAATTTCCTCATCTCATGGAGGGACTCAATGCAATGGCACCATTTATTCTTAAGGGAAGAGGACTAATCCAAGTGGATATTGGTGGCCACCTACCTATTCCACTTGGATCCTCAGCATTATTTCTAGTTTCAGGTCCTCAACTTTTAGAGCTATTTTGAACGAAATTTGTGTGGAAAATGGGAAAACCTATTTCTTACAATAGTATTTTCTAGTGGATTGTTTTAGTATTTGGATATATATTTCTAACGAGTTATCGTAAGAATAAAATAGAGATCATATGCCAAAGTTACAACCTCGGGAAGTTGGTGTACCAACTAACCCCAATGGGGCCCATAGACTTTTGGAGCTTCATATTCTATGGTTATATTTTTTGATGTTTGGGGTTTTCCATTGTTCCTTTATAATAAAAAGGCCTTTGAGTATTATTGTAACACAATACATAAGCATGTAGCTGACACATCTCTTCTCAGAGATAGCTACCATCACTCGAGCTAGTCTATTTATCTTTCTGCATGTAATCAACATTTCAGTATTTTTTTATTAATGAATTGAAGTTCATTTTTTCACTGTAGCTGTTAGTATGAACCTTTCGTCGTAAAATATCACTTTAGCTACGCATAACAAATAGCCCTAACATCAATTATGGCTGCCAATACCTTTAAATCTGCAATTAGGTGATCCAAATAATATTGCACAAATCCAGATCTAAGCATAAAAGACATTAAGCAGTAAAAATAGAACATGGCTGCATGCATCCAACAGACAAGACAAGAACAATGTATTTGAAATAATTTTTATATTATATTAAAAAGGGGGCACTTGAGAGGAAAACAAGAAAGGTGTTTTCCAATTCTCCTCAATGGGATGGGTTCTTGAAAGTCCTCAGCGTTTCAGATCTAAAATTTCTCTCTCTTGTTGGTGTAGAAAACCCAGACAAACATGGAACTCAAAGGGAGCTCACAAGGCAAAAATGGAGAATGTGACCAAGTATAGATCCAAAGTGATCTAATGCAATGGAAGGTGACTAATGAATGGGAAAACCCTTCTATTTATAACAAAATATTAGGGCGGTCTAGAACTTGGTGCATGAATAAAATATTATTAATCAAATTCTACAACCAACCTTTAGGAATATTTTATTATATTTGTTGGAGGGAAAAGGATTTTTGACTTGGGTCAATTCGTTTATTTATAATAAATAAATAAATAAATGATTTATTTATTATTTTAAGGAAATTATGGGAATATAATTAAATAAATAATGATTTATTTAATTATTTATTTATAAATGATTTATTCAAATTTAACTAGGAATATTATTTAAATAATGATTTAAATAACCTATTCTTAGGAAATAATCAAATAAATAAGGATTTATTTAATTAATTTCCTTGTTTTGGGTTAAATATGACTGAGAAATATAAACAAATATAGATTTGCTTATTATTTCCTTTTGGGGTTTCCTATTTAGACCATAAACAACTTAATAAAGGTGTTTTACTAAGTTATCTCACATAGTGAAATCAATTTTACGTAGGGTAAAATTGGTCTTACATGGTGTACTTGGGTTCATCTAATGATAATAGATTAGATGACCAAAAAATGGTGTAATAGATTTCCCCCCAACGTACGAGTGTTAGGAGAAAATCGTATGATCGAAGTACATTGTAAGAACTCAATCACTAGACATCAAGAGGGAAGTCAGAGAGAGAAATGTAAGGTAGTCTAATGTGCTAAAGGACTAGACCTTGAGGAAACAAGACTTACAGGTGCAACAAGTCTCTGGTTTATGACGTGGTACCTGTGCTAAAGGTAGCGGGGGAGGCATACCTATGCCTGCCGAGACAAAGTACAAAAGAATAGGATGTCCAGTAAACAAGGAACCGAACCATAAAGTACATGCTGGCATAAATACGAGCCAAAAAAATAGAATGATGAATCCCAGATACATGTTGTGCCTGGAATAATAGTCAGGACTTATACAATAATATTTTAGTACATGAGATACAAATACAACCCAAATGCCCCCTACACACGGGGGAGGGCTCGCAAAATCTAACTGATACATGCAAATCGAAGAGGCGCTGCAAGCGGCTGAGGCCGATATCATCAAATAGAAGGAGCTGCATCAAGGGCTGAAATAAAGAAGTCATACGGGCATGTGGGGGCCTACCTGCAGGGCAACCCCCTCATGAGGGTTGAGACATCTCACACACACCTGGAAATCACCAAAAGCAGCTGCTGCATCACTAGACCATCAAGTATACATATCACGATCATGCTAAAAGGAGCTCGAACCAAGGTACACTGCCCTCTAGACCTAGCTTCTGGAGTAAATTAGCTGATGTCGACAGAAGGAGGTCTGCCATAGGTGAGGCAAAAAGGGATCCCAAACTAAGGCATGAGAGAAAATAGTAGAGCGACTAACAAAGGGACACTAATGATGATGATGAAATGAGGGATACTGAGTAGCGGATGGACGACTTCCCTGGTTAGAGCGTCAGGGGCCTGAATGGCTTGGCAGCGATTGACACAATATCAAGGGGGATAGGTGACAATTGTACTGAAGGCGATAGTGTGCAACATGAGAGAGGAACCAAGCGATGAAGGATGGAGGACTAGAGCGGGACTCAATATAGACTCTATGATGGATGATGACTCAACTTGGATGCTCTAAACAAGGGCGGCTCGATTGTGCTGCCACACATTAAAGGTCCAATGGGGGACCATAAAAACATGAGTACAATAGGGTGTCTCATGACGAAAATCAACACGAACAAAGACAAGTAATGGGGGTAAAGTGGTGCCCCAAGTACAAGTGTTGTAAGTGAAGAATTCCGATTGGAAGGAGAGATGGAGAGACCCTTCATGGACAAAATGTGTCCTGGTGAAGTATCAAGACATGAAAAACTAACAGATAACCATTTGGGTGCTCGGTGAGAGCTTTCCAACGGTGTAGACGGTGTGTCAAACGGGGCTACGGTTTGGTCGCAGTGGGTGAAAGAAAAAACAGGGGTTTTTCTTCTAATAAGGCATTTTCCCTCCAAAATCATTCATTTTCTTGTGTAGCTGTGGTGAATGTGGAGAGGAGAGAAGGTCCTAAATCTTGCGATGATCGTAGTGGACAAACCGACTGTTGGAATCGAGATCCGTCAGTTGCAGGTAAGAGGCCTAATCCTAATCTTTGTTTTTGATGGATTCAAAGTTTAGATTAGGGTCTTAAATCTTAGTAACAGCACCTACTTCATCATTACAGTTGAGTCGCACTTTTTGGGGCAAAAACTGTGACCTGGGACATAGGTTTGGGCCTGAAAAGTTCAACCTGGCCCAAGATTTGGCAAAAAGGTGCGACCTGCTAGATGGAGGTGGTTTCAGTGCTATTATGGGCTGAGATTTAGTTTTGGTGTGATTGAATGCAGTTTTTCTTATCTGTAGACTGACAAAGATGATGGTTTTATGCAGATATGGTAGATATATGGATCAAGTGGAGAGAGAGAGACCTAGGTACATTATGGATGGAAATCCGAGTAGATCAAGGTGGCCGTCGTGCATTGGCCAAGTTTGGGGTTCTGAAATTTGTGGAGAACCCATTGATGAGGGCTGGGGAGCCTTTGTTAGCCCAGATTGTCAGTTATTGGGATCCAAATCATGAGGTGTTTATAGTGCAGGGGCACAGGATTGAGCTGACAGTCCAGGATCTGTATTTCCTGACTAGTCTCCCACCATTAGGGATGGTGGGAAATACACAGCCAGTGTTACCATGGGTGCGTAACATCATGGAGTTTGTAGAGCGACATTTTCGACCAGGTGTCCAAGTCAAAGCGACTCGGATATCGATTGGGGATCTAGAGAGGTTGGAGACCCGGGCAGTGGTGGCAGCAGTGTTGCGGCTCTTGTGCAGCCAGTCGCTCCATCACATCACTGGAGGGAAGATGATGATTGTAGAAAGTGTGCTGAGTGGCACCTACTATGGGTGGGCCCAGATGATGTTGGTGTTATTAAAGCGACAGCTGTCGCTATGTAAGTGGCAAGTGAACCATGATTGTGTGTATGGGACTATATTGTGCTCCTTCTTTTTTGAGAATATCTCGTTCTTACGACCTCATGTACAACTACCTGATGGGGGTCCGAGAGAACCCAAGATGCGTCGGTGGGGCCGACTACCGTGTAGAGGAGGGGGAGGGGTGGTCGGACGAGTGTTCCAACCAGATTTCTTCGCACATTAGGATCAAATGCCATTATATATAGATGACTATCCCTATAGTGGGATGAGTTATTGGGGAGATCCGAACTTGTCGCTTCTGCCTGGTTGAGTATGGGGGACTGATGGTAAGTGTCAAGTAACTAATATATTATGTGCATGTTAAAGTTTGTGAATAGTATTTATGGTACTAATCCTTATACTTTTTGGTATGCTGATATAGCTCCGGTGAAACCGGCCAGATATATGGGGCGACCTGTAGTAGGCGGGACTACAAGTGCTAGTGGATCGAGAACAGCACAGAACGAGGAGATGGCCACTCTTTTGGAGGATATTCGTCATAGATGTGAGGGGCTGCTGACCGGTGTGTCTGAGCGGGGTTGGCAGGATTTAGACGACTAGTACATAGAGCTATGTATTGGGCTACCCTCGGAATGGCGAGGTATCATGCGGCGCATGGTGATGGCTGGTCAGGCTGTGCATGATCTATGAGCTATGGGAGTAGAGCCATTGGCTTGGGATCCTCCAAAGAGTGATTAGATGTAGGGCAGGTGGTGCCCCCCAGTGTGTATGTAGGGGTAAGTGGTGCCCCCAAGTTTCTTGAGTTTTGTTTTTTGTAACATGCTATGGGCATGTCATATGTTTCAGAGTAGATGGACTCCAAAAACATGTTATAAGATATATATTATGTATATGCATTGTGTTGATGGTTTGAAATGTTATTGTCTTGTGTGTGATAAATGCCAGTCTAGAACATGATTTGAAATTTGATCTACGTAGTGATTTTGACTTCTAGGTATATGGTTGAAAGTAATGAATCTAAATTCACGTATCAAAAGTTTCACTCGTAAATATTCTCTAAACAGGATAGGGTTATGCACAAAATAGACATGATTAAGTTGTAAGACAAGAAGCAGGGAATCTAAACAAATGTGCATATGGAGGATGTGATGATAGAGGGCATCACCTAAGAGACCGCGTACTGCATCATATTCAGCCTGATTATTTGTGGCATTACCAATGCAAACCCCATTTGCAAGAATGAGGGTATGCAAGGGGGTAAAGATGGCCCATGCGACCAAGGCGAGATTCCGGGAATAGCGACTTGCCCCATCGGCATAGCTAATATAATGTGTGGACGAGAGGGCCGCAGAATAGTGTCACAAGACAAGGAATGGGAGGAAGGAGAAAAATGATGGCAACTTGAGTATAGGGTAGAAATCCAACGACAACTATGGGAGGGAGTAGTCTGGGTAGGAAGGCTAGGACTCATAGATCGGCTAGAGGGAGATGAATGAGAACCATGGGAGGAAAAGTGGGAACTCATGCTACGAAGGACATCATAGATACAGATGGTATTATCCTGGTTATGAGAGGATAGGGAAAGGTCAAGGAAACCATACAACGCTGCAAAGTTACCGAAATCATCAGCTGGGGAAGAAATGCGCACATATAGATCATCACGGGAGATGATAGAAGAACAAGTAAAAAGATGATCAAAGCATGTAGAGTCCAAGCATGTTGCTGAAGGAGAATCAAGCAAAATAGATGGAGTGGATTTAGAGGGAATGTACTCCGAGGGTCGTGCGGATGATGAAAGGTAGAGAAGGGGGGCAACAGGTTCTGACATCTCAACATCAAGGGGAGGAATGTCAATGGTAGCAGGGGGATCCTCGAGTAAGCCTGAGGCATATTGAGCAAGGATGGGAGAGCCGAATTGATTTTGTTCAACTTCGTATTCGCGAATGACCTCTAAAGAGGCTCGGTAATGCGTGAGGTGAGGGAAATGGTGAGAATGATGGCCATGGACACCACATAGAGCACAGGGTTTGTTGGTGCGAAGATTTTTTGGGTTCTTGGCAGTAGACGAGGAAGAAGCAGAGGGTTCAGGGACTGTAGATTCAGGGAATGTGACCTTAACCATGGGTTGGATATGGGGCAACTCAGGACAAGTATGGGTGGCATGATCGACACCATCACACAAGGCACAAGCTTTGGGGGGTGAGGGGTAGGGTCGGGTGTGGTGGCCTTGTCTTTGGATGCCCCCTTGTGAGCTTTTCTTTTCTTGCCCGTAGCTGACACAGCATGAGGATGGTCTTGCAGAGGGGATAGGGGCACTATAGGAGCGAAGGGAATCGATTGAACCAGTGTCACAGCAAGGTATGGTTTGGGGTGGCCAGGTGGTGTCTCGGCTGGAGGAGTAAGATACCATACAGGTATTCCCAAGGTCAAATTAGGGAGGGACAGGGTGGCCATAATGGGAACTGAATAGACTCTAGGAGGGGGAGTAAGGAAAGGTATCTGACCAGCGGGGTAATAGCCAGGAGGGGCGATTCCCATTTGGTGGGTACCTGGGGGAACCAACTCAGGAGGGAAGGGAGGTTCCTAAGTGCTAGGTGGGTGGGAAGGTCCAGGCGGAAGAGGTTCGGTCAGCTGAGGTGAAGGGCTAGGAGAAGGTTGTGGCGGGCGAGATTGAGGTTGCTGACTAGCCAAAGCAGGCTGCGAAAGGTTAGCCTGAGACGATTGCATCATGCAAACATTCACTAAGCTGGGATCAGAGACAGGAGGAGGGGGAGGGCCCAGGAAGGTGCCAAGAAAGGAGGAGTCTTTATGGACTCAGGGGAGGTCTGAGATTTTGGTTCATGATATGTCAATTGGCCGATAGTGACAATATTTCCATTATGAGGGAAAAACATCTTGTGGTGGACTGCAGATGGGACGGCATACATGGCATAGGTGTAACTATGCCCTAAAATAATGTTATAGTCAAGAGGGGCATCGATAACTTCAACATCGATACAAATAGTCTTGCCCACAAGGGTGATGGGAAAGTTACAGAATAGGCCAATGGGTTGGGGGCATGGCCATCCGACGCACGAAGGGTGATTGTGGAAGGGGCCAGCTCAGGAGATCCGAGTTGTTTCCAAACTGAAGTAGACATCACATAGGTAGATGCCCCCTCATCAATAATACACCGAGCGATGTTGGAATTTCGGATGTTGACTGGGATTTGGAAAGCAACAAAAGCCAGAAGGGGAGGATGGTCTGACTAACAGGCATCGAAAATAATCAATTGGTCATCAGCAGGATCTACAGCACCCACAGCAGATAGTAGAGCCTTCTTTTGAGAAAGACACGATTAGAGGAGTTCCAATGTTGAAATGGCAGCAGGAGATTGTGCCAGATCATCTACTATGCTATATGAATGGGTAGCCCGACCAGAGGTAGCATTTCGGCGTAATGGGCCCTTAGGAATCTTGGTGTGAACCTCAACTTTGGATGGAGGGATTTGCAAGGGAACATTGGGTGTCGACAGAGGCTCTATAGGACCTGAAGATGGGGACTTGGTGACAGACGAAGCGGGAGGTGTGGAGTACTGATGAGACCGATTTTCAAGTTTGAGGTCAACGGTGAGAGGTTGGTCAGAGGCCATCATGAGGATCTGGTAATCAGAGGAACCAAAAGGGGAAGGTTGAGTGGATACTGGGGCATGAGGCAATTGAGTAGCCACAAATCCTTATTGAGGGAAAGGATCGGTAAACACAGCGGGTTGAGAAGTATCTGTATTGGGAGGGACAATAGGGGAGGAATGTTGTCCCCGCATGGTGGCCTGAGACTCCACATCTATCACATTTTTGGTAATAGGGGACAATCGTGAGTGTAATGACCATAAACATGGCAACACGAATAAGGCTTATTGGTGCAAAGCAGCCTATCTGGCTTGGGTTGAGAGCCCTGTGGCTGGTTGGCAGTGTTAGAATCAATACTTGGAGGATTGGATCCATGATTACCAGAAGTGTATTGATTGCCTTTCCTCTTTCTTTGAGAAGGAAGAGGATTAGTTGCACCCTGCTGCGCAAATACTTGCCCTAGAGGGGGTAGTAAGTGCGGTTGCGGGAGTAGAGAAGGCAAGGGAGTGGGAGGTCCAAATGCTGGAGGAGCTGGGACACTAGGCTGTGGGTAAGGATAAGGGGTAGGATGGGCACCATCGAGGTAAGCAGGAGTGTGGGAAAAATGAGGAGGCATGCTGTATCCTGGATACATGCTACCTAGAGGGGGAAAAGTACCGGAGGTGCTGGCCCCTCCTGGAGGGAAACCATAGCCCAGAAGAGGTTGAGCAGAGGTATGTGATAGAGCTCCAACGATATCATCGGCAGAGTGAGATGCCCCCAGGTTTGGGGAGGTCAGGAAGGATGGTATAAACATAACCAGATTGAGCATAGATAAGGGCATATTTCAAGGCTATTTGGAGGGCGGCTTCTTCAGTTTGGGGAAAATGGGACGCGACATCTTTTCCAATGGGAGGTAAGAGAGAGCAAAGGAACCAGTCCATATAAACCTGATCTTCAAGGGGGGGAGCACAACATAAGCTCTGTCTTCTTCGCCATTCTTGGACATGAGCGGAAAGGCCGGTCGAAGAGGATTGATGAAAATAAGTCAAGAGTTTAGTACCAGTGTCGTATCAGAGAAGGAGTTGGAAATAAGATAAAAAGGCTTGGGCAATGGTCACAAAGGTGGTATGGGAAGAGGTGGACTGGTCAACATACCATTTAGAAGCTTCACTGGTAAGCGTGCATTGGAACAATCTAAGACAGATGGAATCGTTAGTAATGGAATTGGATGAACACCACATGTGGAAAGATCGGATATGGTTGGAGGGATCTTCACTAGCAAGGCCTTCGAACTTGGGAATGTCATACGGGAGCTTGGTTGGCATAGCAGGCCAACTGACATCGTGGCAAATAGGATCATTGATTAGCTGATTGAAGTCAGGAAGACTGAGACCGGCCATATAAGGGAGCAAAGGGGCAGTCGAGGTAGGTCCATAGTGGTTCCACTGGAAACAGACCCAACAGTAGAACTGGGGTTGTTGCTAGCGCTAGGCCTTGAACTAGACATGGTGAAGGTAACAGGGGGAGAACCAGGAGTAGGGGGAGAACCCGAACAATCAGAAGAAGAGTCAAAGTGTGGACTCGGGGGAGGACTAACTCGAGGATGACGGGTAGGAGGAAGTCGACCAACTAGAAACTGAGGGTGAAGGCCAAGTAGTCTCTGGGACAAATGCCTTGGAGGCACAATGATGAGGAGAAGAAGAAAAACCGACAAGGGCAGGGAGGTGCAAAATCAATTGAGGTCAATGTCGAAACAAGGGCAGAGAGGTGCAGTTTCAATTGATTTTAAAGTCTTTGCCAGGCGGTGTTAACCAGGCTCTTCTTCACTTAGGGTTAGTGTGTGGCGTGCATTAATTTTAATTTTTAAACCCAGAAGTTTTGAGAGTAAAAGAAAAAGTGTGCTGCGTATCTGAAAATAAATCTGTAGTAAATAAGACTGTAATAACAGAAAATTAATAGCTAACAATGCATCGATCTAACCCAAGAAGGTAGGCCTCTCAAAACTAGCCTACTAGAGGGAAAAAAATCTAATCAAAACATGCTAAGAAGGGGCCAATTGATCTAAGGTCGAGAGGGACAGGGATCTAAAGGAGAAATCTGTTGAAAAGAGGTGCAGAAAACAGCAAAGAGGCAGAGGCAAGGTTGCTGTTACAAAAGAGGGAATCAACTAAAGATAGGAGGGACAAGGATGTGACCCAAGAGATAAACCTAAAAAAAATGACATGAGGTGATTTGAAAGGGAGAAGAGATGATCTGTAGGGATCTGAAAATGAGGTATTAGATCGGAAAGAGAGAAGGCTGAAACTCTGGAAATTCAGACGTCTGAAACAGTGAAAACTCTCCCACAAAAAGTGGAGGGTACTAGAGCCCTAAGGGGAAATATTCCCACTTAGTTGAGTGAAAAAGATCAGAAATAGGTCTAAATAGGTGGAGACAGAGGCTGGGAAACCCTGACAGAAGCTTCATACAAACCCAGAAAAAGTGTTGGAAAATTGCAGAAAAAAGTGTAGGTCACAGGTTCTGACCTGTTTTCAGTCTAGGTCACAGTTTTGGGGCAGAAAAGTGTGCCCTCAAGTCTAGGTCGCAGTTTTTGGGCTGATAAGTGAAACCTGTAGATCCGGGTCTCTCGGTGGCAGATTTCAGAAAAATTTGTCGTCCCAGCTGTGGCTGATGTCTGTCACCTGCACAATAGGGCCAAAAACACACGGAAGTTAAAAATTTTAATGTTTGAGGGTTTTAGAGGTGAAAAGCACCATAAAAATAGGAAAAACAGAAAACTGAAGAGAAACCCTAGTGTCTGAAACAGCTGGATATGCAGGAATATATAAAACGACAGCGGTCGCAAAAGAAAACTCGTGTGGAGTCGCCAATTGTTAGTATGAATCTTTCGTTGGAAAAGATCACTTTAGCTACGCATAAAAAATAGCCCTAACATCAATTATGGCTGCCAATACCTTTAAATCTGCAATTAGGTGATCCAAATAATGCTGCACAAATCCAGATCTAAGCATAAAAGACATTAAGCAGTAAAAATAGAACATGGTTCCATGCATCCAATAGACAAGACAAGAGCAATGTATTTGAAAGAATTTTTAAATTATATTAAAAAAGGGGAACTTGAGAGGAAAACAAGAAAGGTTTTTTCCAGTTCTCCTCAATGGGATGGGTTCTTGAAAGTCCTCAGTGTTTCAGATCTAAAATTTCTCTCTCTTGTTGGTGTAGAAAACCCAAACAAACATGGAACTCAAAGGGAGCTCACAAGGAAAAAATGGAGAATGTGACCAAGTATAGATCGAGAGTGATATAATGCAATGAAAGGTGACTAATGAATGGGAAAATCCCTTCTATTTATAATAAAATATTAGGGTGATCTAGAACTTGGTGCATGAATAAAATATTATTAATCAAATTCTAGAACCACCCTTTTGGAATATTTTATTATATTTGTTGGAGGGAAAAGGATTTTTGACTTGGGTCAATTCCTTTATTTATAAACAATAAATAAATAAATGATTTATTTATTATTTTAAGGAAATGATGGGAATATAATTAAATAAATAATGATTTATTTAATTATTTATAAATGATTTAGTCAAATTTAACTAGGAATATTATTTAAATAATGATTTAAATAACCTATTCTTAGGAAATAATCAAATAAATAAAGATTTATGTAATTAATTTCCTTGTTTTGGGTTAAATATGACCGGGAAATATAAAAAAATATAGATTTTCTTATTATTTCCTTTTGGGGTTTCCTGTTTAGACCATAAACAACTTAATAAAGGTGTTTTACTAAGTTATTTCACATAGTGAAAGCAATTTTACTTAGGGTAAAATTGGTCTTACATGGTGTACTTGGGTTCATCTAATGATAATAGGTTAGATGACCAAAAAATGGTGTAACAGTAGCTCTATGTTTTTGTTTAAATATGCATTTAATTTTGTTCCTACATAAATTTGGATCAAAAACAGCCAAATCATATTGGTTATGTTAGCAGTAGTATATACATGTCTCCTTCCTTTTATGTTTAAATAGAGTCCTTGGTTTATTTTCTTGGCATATGTTGTTCATTGTATGAGTTTAGACATGTGCTAGTCCTCTTTTGGTTATGTTAATGGTAGCATAAATGGGCTTCTTTGCAATGGTACACAAGACAAGTCTCCGTGTTTCAACTCCACCACACAAAGTTACAACATTTTGCGCTAGTTTCTCATGTGGTGTTTTCCAAGGGATAGAAACAATTACAAAAATACATATGTGAAATTTTCTATGCTACTTTCTCAAGGGATCTATTATCAAGGCTTAATTCTCTAAAACGAGAAAGATCACTAAATTTTTAAAACCCTAAATAGGATTCAAACAAACACACCTAATTAAAAGGTTTTTTATGAAGGATTTATACTATGAAATGGGATAGATCAAAAAATGGTTATAAAACTAGATAGTGTTGAAATAGAGATACCTAATAAAGAATGAGAATAGTATTAATATAATGAAAAAAAATTATACTATTACAATAAGATTCATATATCTTATATATAGTTCAAGAAGTAATGCTTGTTTGAAACTCTAAAATCATACAATAATAAAAAACCCTAAAGTTAGTAAGGTGAATTTAATACACATGTAAGCCTTATGCTCTAACACCCTCTCTTAAGCCTTATAATACTAAAAACAAAACTTACTAAAAATAAAAACTTCACTACAAACACATTTATTGAAAACTAAATCAATAGAATCAAACATTCTTTAATGGTTCATTAAAAATAATGGTTGAAACAATCAAAGACTCCCTCAAGTTGTTCCTTACTCTTCAAAAAGGTATGGCCTCCCAACTATTATCACAAAATTTTGTGCCACTAAACACCACTTTCTCTTGAAATGACTCATAACCCTCAAAAAGTTGTAATATTTAACTTCAAAATCACTCCTCTTCAATGTGTAGGCCTCTTAAAATGTGAACAATGACATTCTTCAACGGGGTCATCACTATTGTGAATAAATGGAGTATCTCTAGCAACATCTACATTTCCTGGTTGTTTGATATTTCCTTTGATAAGGTCACTAGAAGGGGTTGTTCAATTAGTATTTGTATGAAATATTTTTCCATGGTAGTAACACTCACTCCCACTCTCACCTATTATTCTCTTCTCCATCCTTTTCTTTTATTGTTGTATATAACTGAAAATATCTTGAAATTACTCTCTTTCCTTAGCTAAGAGACATGGAATTATGTTTTACAAATTGTGTGAAGACATGTGGCTAGAGTGAAAATGGAATTGTTGTATTGATAAAGTATATTGTGTAACCAAAAGGATTTGAAATCCTCATCCTCCGCCATGGCTTTGAGCTCAACTAGTTGTCTAATAAGATATCTCAAATTGTTTATGTAGTTAGACATACTGACTTCAACAAACTTCTTGAATATTAATAATTTTAGCTTTAGTGAAAACTTTGCACTCATTTTTTTTATCAAATTAGTTTAATCATATTATCCATGTTTCCTTGAATGATGTTTCCAGATCTACATGATGCAACTCAAAGTTTGAGAGACAAAAACACCAAAATAGATTTGTCTTTATCATTTTCTATCCATTCCAATAATTTATTTTGATCTATATGAAATTACCTATTCTCTTTTACTATTTCCTAAATGTATTTATTAATTAATTTCATCTTAATTTTCACTTTTCATGCATGGGAATTTTGTCCATTGAATTTATATAGAGTTTCCATTATTAAAATTCTATGTAAACCCATATTGAAATAAATAGAAAATCATTTTCCTTTAAAATATATAATGATGAAAAATTACCTTCATATTAACATTGATGGGATTATGTACGAGGATATGTATAGAAACTTTAACATGAATGATGCATGTACACTGATAGTTGTACAATGACTAGTAGTGGCTATACAATTTTTCAACTAGTCATATTTTTTCTTAACAACTATACAAATTTTCCTTGGAAATGTATCATTTCCCTTGGTGACTGACCTAGTGGCTTCCTTTTCCAAATCAACACAAACAAAAATGGTAATTTCTATGGAAGTTCCTTTCTCCAAATCAGCTCAAACAAAAATAACGCAAGTAATGGAAACTCCTTACCCCAAATTGAATGTTTGTTTTTATTTTATTTGACATGTGGTTGCTTCAATTATGCCTTTCACAAGATGGATAAGCATGAAAAATATACATTAATCACAAATGTTACTTCTTCTCATGATAGCTCATCTCTAATACCATATTATGAAATTAGCTAGATCTTCGAACACCAAATAAGGTTGAAATAGATATATATAATTAAAAAAAGCACAATATTATATAACAAAAATATTTCATATTATTACAATGAGAATCACCTCTTATATAGAGTTAAAAAGGTCATATTTTTTCTAAAACCCTGAAATATAATAATAAATGAAAACATTAAAGATACCAAGGTGACTATTACACATATAGGCCTTATATTCTAATAGTTTATAGATGACGTGAAGGGTTTATTCTGTCATCAAGTTAAGGCCCACACATTATCTCCTATCAAGTAAAACTCATATCAACCCATTTCATCAAAAGCATCATTAGAGTATGCATAATAATCAAATGAAGGGCATATAAGTCATTTGAGTTCAAAGTTGGTGGCCCAGTCCTCAATTTGGTGAATCCAATCAAATAATTATGAAGTTAATGGATGATCTTAGGAGTGTCGCAAACCAAATTGACCAATTCTCGAGCTATTAGGTCAAGGGATACTATCAAGGAAAGGAAATTACATAAAATAACTTTATAATAAAATCCCACTCATCTCAATAAATTCAAATTTATTTGAAGAAATAGTCAAGGAAAATTGCAGAGCTAACAATAATTCCCATTGGGATAATCAATTTTAAAATAATCACCATTACTCAATGACAAGTAGATTCCCCAATATAGAGAAGAAACATTGCACGTGTTAGGAGATAACATGCATCTACCAAGCTAATAGTTTAATATCAAAATCCAAGGCATTTGAGAGTTGGCTCACAAATACAAATCAATAGGTTACTAATGTCATTACATAAACAATCATTATTCACTTCATTATATCAACCATAGATTTTACCCTTCTTTGAAGGTACCAACAATATTATTATTGTCAAAAATATTGAGAGGATGGTGAATCATAATTTCATTACTTTTGACAAATTTTCACTTAGTTAATCTTGAAACTAAATTCCCATCACATAATCAATCAACGACAAAGATTAAAGTGCAAATCACAATTTGAAAAAGAAAAAAAAACTTTAATTTATTACAATCTCTTGTAAGGACACCAATCCTCTATAAGAACCAAGTTATAGTAATTGTTGGCTCCAACTTGAACTCAAACTTCAATTAAATAGAACATGGATGTAAAATTAGGCCTGAAATATTTCTTCAAATAGAAAAACTCAACCTTGAAACTTGGCCTTAAAATAGCAAAACTCTTCCCTTGAAACTCAGCCTTCAAACAACAAAACTCGTCTCGAGAAACTAAACCTTCAAACAACATAACTCATCCCCTAAAACTCAGCCTTCAAAACAACAATAATTAACCCTAAAAAATATACCTTGACCATACCAAAAATTTTTCCCAAGAACAATTCCAAAAACCCTTCAAAAGATGTGCCAAAACCGTTCCACAGAAAGCTTCTTCAACTCGACTTGAATTCACTTCTTCTTAGTTCATGAGGTGTGAACTTCAAGCATGATCCTTCACTCCCCTAAAAAACAAATGAATTCTTGAGTTGAATGGTTATACATTATCCTTCTCATTCCTATTTATAGTACGTTTGGATGTTGGGATAGGGCCTGCTACCCACCAAAAGCGGGTACCCCTAGGAGATATTTTATCCTATTCATCTTCTTCCAACTGGCAGCTAGTAGCCCGTGACATATACCTTGTAGATGATGTGACATGTCACTTTTTCTCTACCACTCGCATCAATTGAATGTTTCATTTCCCATTTACCTAGAGCACATGGTAGAATATGGGAAAATCAATCCAAAAGGTACATGTTATTCATTATGTAATTAGGTGTTTATGCTTGTTTTCCATTTGGGAAATTTCCATGTATTATTGGGTGACTTGGAAGAAGGAATGGTTTTGATTGTGTTTTTATTTCCTCACCTTAAATGGGGGTTTAATCTTTGATCCTAGTTCAGTGGGACCTCCCCTATTTTCCAACAACTTTAGGAAGGGAACTACTTGGGAAACCATGATTTTGGTAACGTGGTCCCATTTCCCATTCCACATTTATCACTTCCATATTCACATTATGAGCCCTATTCACCATCTTCCCTCTCTAGTTTTTCATGACCATTAGTTCATAGGGTTTTGACACACCCACTCCACTTATCCACATATATGGGTCAGGCCTAGAAATGTTTCCCCAGAGATTGATGTAGCTAAAAAAAAGTAAAAGAATAACATGGACACAAGAAAGAAATAAAAGAAAAAAAATCATAAAATGCAAACGATCATGGTGAGGACATTAATTATAGTAGGTGGTAAAAATCCAAGCATGAGCTCTACCCCCTATTATTATCACCATCACCCCGGTTCCTAGGGCCTATAGTTTCCCCATCACATTCTTAAAGGAACACATGCATGTCCCAACCCCTAGTGGGTGATGAACTTTGCCAGCTTTATTTGGGTGATAACTGTTATACATCATTAACAACATGCTCTAATTTCATAGAGCTTCAAGTAATAATAAAAAGAAAAAGAAATTAAAATAAAAAGGAAAATAAAGTGGGGTGAAAAAAAAAAGGTTGGAGTAACTCTTGTCACCACGATTGCCCCCTCCTCACATGTGTACACCCAATTTTTGCTTCCTCATTATTTCTAACCCTTTTTCTATAAAATTTGGCCCTGAGATCTCTTTATCCCCATTCCATTCCATCACTATTCACATGCCACCTATTGATTGAAGGATGTACCCATGACATGCATTTCCCTTTGGGGGCTGGGAACACCTAATAGGGTCTTCTATTAACCACTCCTACCTAGGGAGGTAACATTATTACATGATAAAAGCCATAGATTTGGAAGAGAAGCCACATATGAAGTTTAAATTTTTCCTTGGTTAACAAGCTTGGATCACTTATATGCACTAATGATTAATTGTACCTAATGTTGAAGATGTATCACTAGAGATTATGTGTGAATGGAAGGTGGTTTTAATCATGAGTTGGGAAACTCAATTGGGGCCCAATTAAACTAGAGGAGAATTATGACACTGTACATGCAAAGCGTTGAGAGCCATGGAAATTCTATCACTTGTATAGCATCACGCCATTCCATAGGCACCTACAACACCCCAGTCATCTGTGCTTTTCCCCACATTATTCATGAGATGATGCACTTGCACTACTTTGTCCCCAGCCAAATTAGTCGTATATAAGGGATTAGGTAGTTGATTTAAGTCCCAATTGAGGTTTATATCACCCCTTGATACATGCGATGGCTAGAAACATCCTCTAATCCATCAATGTTGGATCAGAAACATTCTATTCTATCACCAAGAGACTGATGAGACCCATTTTGTTCCCCAAACACAAAATTGGGATCCATAGGATGATTTGCATTGAGATTTAGGGGCCAACCCCTATATCAGGATTTTTGGAGACCTCTACTCACAATATGGCACTGGAGTATCTGAACGCATGCCCTAGAAGGGCCTATGCAAATGCGACGTCAACATTTTGACCTATTTTGTGGGTCAATTTGTATGTTTTACATTTGCTATGAGGTTGGATTGTAACCTCACCTAGTATTAGCCCATTATTTTATGACTTGAGGGGATTTAGGCTAAAATTAGATATCATTAGACATGTATAAATTGGGGAGAGATCATTTCATCCTCTCATCATCACTTGGAGAATTCAAACCTCATATGATAATTTTCACTTGTTCTTTCTTGGCTTATTCGAGATTCTTGGAATGCATTTTGATGTTTGGAAGCTATTTCAGATTGTCTTTGGAGTTATTTCTTTGATGAAAGGATGGATATATTACATGTTGTATTATAAGTGCCTATTGTTGAATATTATCATTTTCAATTTGTCTAATATATGGAATTGTTGTTTCTATATAATGCTTGATTATGCCCTAATTTGTTGAAAATAAATTTTAATGGCTATCTAGTTTAGAATTTCATATGTTTATCATTGTATAACATGTAATGAATATTCCTAGTGGAGGAATTCATATAACTCTCCTTCAAACTCCATTTATTATTGTGTGGGTAAATGTTGGAATTTTGGCCTCCTTAGCAACAAATTTGGCTTATATATCACATACTTGACTCCATATGCCTGAAGGACAAAGCACTAGTCCAAGTCTTTGGTGGTTGTCTCAAAATTTTCTCCATAAATTTCTCTCCCTACATTCAATCATTTTAAGGCTACAGAGAAAAACTAGGGCTTGAAGAAAAATTTTAGGGACGAGTCTTTTTTGTGGTTTGGGAGCCTAAACATCAAGAGGTAAGTCTTAGCTATGTTCCTATAATTATGGCGAGAATCCACTCAAATTTAATCCATAAAATCTCTTGGCCTAGGTATTTCCCTGATAAAGAAACCCTAGTTTCTTCTCTATCAACTTTGGGACTTTCTTGAGGGTTTCATGAGCCTTAAAATAGTTGAATATTTTTGCAATAAACACTTTCTCTTTGTTCTTGACCTTGTTAATAATTATCACCATCGAAAAACCTCAAAACCCTTGGTATTGAGCAGTGATTTCTAGGGATTTTATTAAAGAGTCTTTTGCTTCCTTGAAGCCTTGAACATTATTGAGCCTCTCTCTTGAATAAGCTCTAACTTCATCACTTTTTTCCATACACCTAGCATGTCTATTTTGATTCACCATCCTTCTACCGAGTCTCTCCGCATTGGTGAAAGTCTATAAAGAGTAGGGGGGTTTGGCTAAGGTGACAATAGGCCTCTACCCCATTTTTAGTACTTTGTATAGCTCTTGTCTTGTAGGTTTTCCCTCTCCAAGGCCTGTTAGATTTTGTGGTAATAGGGTCGACTTGTTTCCATTGCGTATATGACTATTGGTTGTTACAACTTGTCCACTAGTTAGGCTAACTAGTGTAACTAGCATAATGTATACTTAATATTGAAAAAATTATTTCTCCTCAACCATGAGGATTTAGAAGGCATGCCATATAAAATTAGAAAGGTCCTAAAATAAGCTTTCCATCCATATATCCTATGCTCCTGTTTGATCTAGGTTAATGGAGTAAAAATTCCTTCACGTATAGGGTATCCAATGGGGCCTACTTTTACTTTGGTTGGGTCATCTTGACAAAATATTCCATATCTCCTCATTCATATGGAATTAGAGGGAGTTCCAAATACCATTGGAAAGGTCTCAAAATATGCTATTTGACTATGTAATTTCCAATTTCATTGGGATAGTGTTTGACACCATGAACAACCATTTTCACCAAATATTTATATTTATTGGGACCATGCCTTAATCCTACACATTAATCATGTTTTCAAGAGGTGACAATATTATTACAATCTTGATGAAACACCCAATATCCCCATAGTTGATCTTCCAAATTAGGGGAATTTTGAGGTATAAAATGGGCCTCCTAAGAAAAATGTACAACCAAAATAAACTTTATAAGAACCAATATGATTCAAGATGATGATGTCAACCAAGGGGGATGATTCACCATTTTTTGAGCAAAAAGGTAAAAAGATTAAAAAATAATAAAATAATAAAACTACTATTTCAAATTGTAATTTCAAATTATCTCCCTAAGGTTTTACAGAAATTTCAAGCAGGAGTACTCATTGGATGAAAATTAGAATTCTTCATCCAAGGAGTACCCATGTTACATACTTTTGATGGACCTTGCTACATGAAAAATGAGAAATACAAGAAAAAATGTGATTGCAATCACATTTTTCATGTATTTTTTATTTTTCATGTAGCAGTGTCCATTTAAAGTATGCAACATGGGTACTCCTTGGATGAGGAATCAAATTATGCATCCAATGAGTGTTTCCGCTTGAAATTTGAGTAAACCCTTAGGGAGATAAGTTGAAAATACGAGTTGAAAAAATAGTTTTTTCTTTTTTCCCTCTAAAATTTGATGATGTAATCTAATCATATTTGATTATTTCCACTATTATTTTATAATTTCCTTAGGAGGCCCATTTTAGACCTCAAAATTCCCCTAATGCAATCAAGCCATCATGGAGGTTGGGCCAATGAGGGTACAAAAATGAGTAAGAAGGCTCAAACCCAAAAGATGATTTCCTACATAGGTTCTAACATATCAACTCATGGTCCTCCTAACCACCATATACTATAAACTTATACAAGGAGTAGGGCGTGAATTCTCAAATCAAAATATTGTTACACCGATCTAGAAAATCAAAGGCAAGAGATGATAAAGGGGTCCAACTAACATTATTTCATGCAAAACAATAAAGGAGGGACACATAGAGACTTTTTTTTCTTGGAATCAACAATCCTTTGAGTTCTTCCTCTTAACTTCAAGGACTATAATATATATCCTTCTCTATATACTCACTAGCTTGTATCACCACTAGCAACCTAGAACCAAATCAATCCCTTCCATGGAAATAATGTCTAAGGCCCAAGCATATTGCTACTAAGGTATCAAAAAATAATTGAGGTTCCATTATAGAGGCCAATAAATTTTTTCACTACAAATTAGACAATCAAACTGAACTTAAAATGGGAGCATAACATCTAGAAGTGAAGAAAATTATTAAAAAATTAGTTACAATTATAAAATATAACCATAAAGGAGAAAAACTAAGTTGGGTAGTGTCCAGTGTGTTGAAAATAACGCTCCATGTTCCAAGATGTGGGGACATGAAACTAACGAAACACATTTGGTATTTGTATGAAATAACCCCCTATACTCTAGGAAATGTTTGGGTCTCCAACATAGGGAACCCTACCCGAAATATTAAAATTTTAAAATTACACAAAACATAAATCATTGACATATTATACATAACAATGCAGCAATAACATACATCATTACATGTAATATAATACCAAGTTTTTATGCAAGGGGATAGGGTATGTACACCTCCCTAAATTAAGAAAAGAATTTATTGTGAAAAGGAGATCAAATATCCCATAAACAAGGGGATTTCATACATCAATTTAGGGTCCAACAAGTCTATGATATTAAAATTAGAATATAATTATTTTTAATAGATTAAAAAATAAATGATTTTATCATGATGTAGGAACATAAGCATCACGATTCAAAAATCATATATCACCATGGTATTTCTCATCATATTAGAAAATCCAAAATATATGGATCTAAGTCCTAAGATATTTTATCTAAAAACAAGTCAATTGACAAAGAAGCATCATTGCTCAAGGAAAAGCCTGAGATGTCTTTACATCCACCATTACACAAAATTATCATGACCAAAAATGGGAAAATAGTTATCCAAATCAAAATCATATGCCTCCAAAATAGTCAATGGCACACCAACCAACCTAATTTGTGCCTCATCAATTATCTTCTCATCTACCTATGCCTTAAGTGTACATTAATTTTATTATTTACTTTTCTAGTTTGTCTTATTTACCTCGAATACATAGATTTAGGTCAAAAGTGGATAATTCCCTATTGTATCCTCTCGCATCCCCTTGCATCACCCCCAAAAGGTACATGTAGAAACATCCCTCTAATAAGCATAAAAGTGCTTGTATGCAACAAAGACAATGATGTATATAAAAGATACTGATATATTGAAATGATTGATATGATAAGATGATTACAATGAGGATAAATCTAAGTAGAAATATAAATTGTGGGGTATATTTATGAAGAGAATGCCTTTTCATTAGAATGATCTTTACATTTTATTATTTTTTGATTTTTAATATAATGGTGGTGATGGTGGTATCATTGTTAATTACATTGTCTCCAAAATGTTTTTGCCTCAAAGTGTTGAAGGAAATAATTAATTCATGACTCTAACCTCAATGTCATCATTATTTGTTTCTTTATCATCATCCATTTGTTTTAACATTAATTCCACTTTACCATTGACACCTACGCTATAGGTGAGATTTCTTTCTCTCCATTATCCAAAAACAAGAATCTTCTTTTTGCTTCCATATGGTTGCTTTTGTATGCCTTAGACCCATCAAGTCCCAAATCAAACATACTCTAACTTCAATTGTAATACTTGTGGATATGATATATATGGACTATATGTAAACCATTCCTTGAACATAATATTGTGCCTACCATCCCTATTCTGCTTTTACAAGTAACATTGAGATATATCTAGATCTTCCACCACGTCAACCACCTCATACTCTTGCATCAAAAGCTAGAATGCCTTCAAAGTTCTTACATATGTGATATGATGCTCTTTATCATCCATAGTCTATTTTATCTCAGCAATTAATGCATAACCTAGAAAATATTTCTCGTAAATAAATTCTAAAATCGTTGTAAATTAAATACAATTATATTTTAACCCAGTAAATCAATTTGTAATGTAAAATTATTGGGAGAAATCATACATAAAACAACATGCAATAGTAGAAACTTCACCCAAAAAATTCTTTATCACTTTTATTAAAATATGGAAAATATGGGTTAAACCCACATACAAATTTTACTGATGCAAGGAAACCTATAACTCAGAATCCTCCTAAAATAAACCTCATAAGTTCACTATCAACTGGAGGAAATCAGTCTGTAAGAATTTTTAGCCTGTTGTACTTGGCATTCTCTATGCAAACCTGTATTCAACTAAAAAATTCTTCATCACTTTTTATTAAAATCTATAAAATATGGGTTAGACCCACAAAAAAAATTTATTGTTGCAAGGAAACCTATAACTTAGCCTCCTCTTGAAATCGACCTATGAAATTCACTAAGGTGGAAGAATTTTGGCTGCAAGAATTTCGGTCTATTGTATGACACCCTTGTTGCCACACCTATGCAATCGGGATGTTATTGCCACATACGTGGACTCAGCCTATTGTACTTGGCCTCATCTCAGTAAAGTCACCTTCGTACTCTTGTTGTACTCATCCCTCACTCTCAACAACTACGCTCCTATGAATTTCTCCCGAAATATCCTTAGTAAATTTTTCCTCTTCCTCCTCAACAAAGTCAACCTCCCTTGTTCAAGCGTTGAAAATAACAGTGTGTCTTTAGCCTCATAATTAGTCTTATTTAATGATTTCATTAGGCCAAATCCTAACCTTAGTTTCCTAAGTGATCAATGGCTAGGTATAATTCCTAAAATCGCCTCAGATCAATGTTTAATATTATATCATATAAGCCACTTAAATAAAGTAAATTTTTTATCATTAGAATTAAGCCTAATAGTTATCAATAATTATTTTTTGACCTTTTCCTAAGTTAAACTTAGGAAAGAAATAAAAAATCACTTACACCTCGCATGCAAGCACACAAAGAGGAAAATCAAATTCTTCCCCATGCAAAGACACAAATCTATAAGAAGACCTTTCGGATCTCTAATTTTTCAACATTATCCAATATATTTTCTTTGATCTATGTTAGTATAATTTTGTGAAAGAGCATGTAAAAACCATATGCAAACACTTAAAGAATAATCAACATAAAAGAGACCATAAAGGCAAATACACACAAAAGTTTGGTAATGTAGTTCGTCCAGTATGGACTACGTCTCTGATCCCTACTTCAATAGAGGGGAGGTCACTTCATTCATCTCATAAGAATAAAGGTAATTACATGGAAACATAGATCAATATACCTCCATTCTTCAGAATAAATTGAAATTTGATTTCTCAAAACACAACAATCATAACACTAGTAGATATGTCTCGTCCTCTTGATAATTTTGATAGTAAACATGATCTACTTTGGAAAGGTGTGTTTTTATCTCAAACTTTGTGCCCAAAAATTAATTATGGAGAGGGTTTCCACCATGTTCCATAAAATTTGCTGCCCATATGAAAAACTTACTATACAATTGCGATCCTTGCAAAATTCTAGTTAAAATGAGTATAAAGTTCACCCCATTCTACCACTTTAAATTCTGGCACCATAGGGAATATTTTATATTCCTAAAATATTTTGGATGGAATATTCTCTCCTCATACCACGTGCCATCTTGGTTTCATGCATCAAGGTTCCATCTCCAGTTTAGGGTTCCACAGTCGAGGTTCCATCTTCTATCAAAGTTTTATTGATCAGGGTTCTGTGACTCCTTGGCCCGCTCTCAGTCCTCCGCCCCCGCTTGAAAAAAATGGGCATTATTTAAATAAAATGTGATGATGAGTGAAACATACAAAGGTCCACCCCATTGGACCAATCAAGAGTCTAAAAGTGCAAAAAATGGGTGAAACATGGCACACTCTGTAATATTCCCACTTAGCCCAAGCTAAGGGGAGTTATTCAATTTTTCTTTGCGTTATTTTGCTTTTCATGTTGATGAATAAATTGTAAAGGAGGACATGTAAAACTCCTAATAACATCAAAGTAAATCAATGCCCAATGAGAACCATGCTAAATCAGGGCCATATTTATAAACTCACTTAAGTGTGAAAGTGGTTGATCACTTGACCAAGTCAACCATGACCATATCTACAGCACTGTCCAGATGCATTGAAACTCCTTATTGATCAGCACAGTTTTAGATGGAGGAGCTTCATGTGAAAGGAGCTAAAGTTTTGAAGGTGGTTTACGGTTTCTCAAGCTGTCATCTTATAAAAGGAAGGATAAGGCACAAGAGAAGGTTGTTCATGATATTATATTTTTAGAGTATATTATCTGTTTAGACATATCTCATTCTCTTGGTTGTTTAGCAAAGAATTGTGAGGATTTCCTATTTATGGATTCTCCTTCTTTCCATTGAGTAGCTCTTGGAGGGCATTGTACTACTCTTCCACTATCAGGAATTTGGCCAAGCTCCATCTCCCTTATACAGCATAAATCCTGTTGGGATTTTCTTGTTTCAGTGAGCTGCAACAAGTGGAGACTAGATCTACTCAGATCTAGATCATACTAGCATCTCTTCTCAGCGAGTGAGTCTTTTACCCTCCTGGAAGAGTGTAGTAGTGGTTTGGGCTTCATATTTTGTTCTTGGCATCAAGCCAACTTGTGCTTCAAGATTACTGCACAGTTTAATCCCTGGAACTGCGTTATTTTCATATGTACATTTGCAAGGTGTTTTGGCATTGATTTGGAGACAAGATCTCTGTTGTAAAGGAGCCTTACTTGCACTGTGGTGATCCATGGATTGGCCAACCAATCCATGTAAGTTTCAGATCTGATTTATGCACTAAATTATATGCTTCAGGTTTTCTAAATCATTCTACAAATCTGCTGCAGCAAAACTTAGATCTACTCTTTGTATTGTATGTAATGCTGAAATCCCCAAGGGGAATGTAAAGTAAAGAAAATCTAGTGTACCGATCTATCATAGATCTAATATTTTGTGCACATATCTATCTTAGATATGATATTTAATGTAAAGCTATTGTAGCCCAAAAATATAACGCTGTACATTCTTGTTGCCGAGTAATACATTGTTGTAGCCCCCTTTTTCAAGGGTTTTCTTCATAAAAGTCTCATACTTTCTCTTGCATTCTGTATAGACTAGTTTGTAAGTTTCATTTGCTGATCTGCATGTATTTATTCAGCCTCCTATGTATTTTCATACTACTACTGTCCATGACAACGTAACTTTCTAAAGCAGTCTTGTGTATTTCCTACAAGTCTCTTATTTGAGCTATTTCTAGTTGCACTAGTTGTGGGGAGATCTGTTTAATCCCTCTAGGATGATTTGTTTCAACTTAAAATATGTATGTAAGGTGTATGATATGTGATCTAAGGCATCAAAGTATTTTCTACCTTATTTTCACATAGTCTTCCTTATACAGTGTCCCTTTGGACCATATTACATAAATTCCTCTTTTTGGGATATTATAGTGGTATCAAAGCATGATCTATGGCTCAGCCTGTGAGATCCAGCTATCAGAAGAATAAAGAGAAGAATAAAATATCAGAATGATGGAGAGGATGAGATTAATCTCATTAGTTTTCAGACCTATGAAGAGCCTCTCCAAGGAGGTTAAATAGAAGAAAGAAGAAAGATGCAATGAAACTCTTACAGGGTTTCAAGAAGAATAAAGTCGCAGTGAGACCCATGGAAGGTTTCAAGAAGAGGAGGGAGGACCATGGACTTCCTACTCTCACAAAGAAGAGGAGTTGTACATAAAAGACAAAAGAATGACTCCACCCTTGGGAGGAATGATGGAAGAGGAGATCTCCCTGCTTCTTTTCCAAACCATGAAAGGTATTGAAGAAGATCTCAAGGAGATAGAATGGGAGGACAGTTGTACCAATGCTGTCACAACTTTAAGGAGCAGCCTTCATGTTTAGCAATGGAGGAAGACAACAAAGTTGAGAAAGGAGCTCTTGCTTCTACATCTTACCAAGGTATGCTTATATTTCCATCTCTTGTAATTTCAGAAAATCATATGAAGTGGTCTACATCTTTGCATGTTGCTGATTTAGAGCAACAGAGTTGCACTGCACTGTACAAAAACAGTGAGGAAGAAATGAGGAGCCATTCCTTATGGGAGAATTCACATGGCAGCTTCATTCAGGATGTTGGGATCCTATGATTTAGCAGATTGGCATACTAAATGAAAAGGAAATATATGAACCAGTCTTTAGAGCTCCAGGACCTAGCCTTCCTAGTCTCAGAGAGGGATCGCTCAATTTGTTTGCAAAGGTATGACTTTTTTGCTTGTAAAAGGTTGATTTTAGGCTAGTTATTAAGTGCAAGTTTGTTTGATTGTTTGGTGGGACATGATGATCTAGGCAGCATAGATAGAAAACAGAAATCTCTAAGTCATTGGGCAATGGAGTCAAGTAGAGGTTTGTAACAAGTTTGAAGATAAATCATAGGTATCAAAGGGAAAATCTAACTTGGTTATTGGATCGACAAGGTTTTCAGGTGGAATGAAATGAACACTAAGAGTTTAGAATGAGAAGCAGAACTAAGGGCAATTAAGGATCCTTAATTATATGTACTTCTCAACAAAGAGACTTAAAACATCATTTGAACATGAAAGAGTATTTTATACATAGGGCTAACCATGAATTCTACAAATCACACTTCAGAAAATAAAAATTTCAAGACAAACTTTCAAAATGAAATCTAGGAGTCGAGGAATGCTCTATTTCATCAAAGATTTCACTTTCAAGGATAAGAAAACATTCAAGATTCACAAGTAACTGCATTCATAGAAGAGGGAACTCCTAGACATCTAAGATTGCAATTATAAAGATCTTAAAAATAATTATCTAAGCAAGAACAAAGGGCAAGATCAAAACAGACCTCTTTGGAAGACTGTAAACAATGGTACTTTAAAGGGAGACTTCAAGAGGCAGAAAGTAAGCAAGGAAAACCATAAATCATTCTTGAGACCAACTATTTGAACTATTTCTGAAATAAAAAAGCTTAAGGGTTAAAAAGCAGTCAAACTACTCAATAAGCTTTTAGTAGATGAAAAAATAAAGACAGTGAAGAGTAAACAAGTCTAAGGTGCTTCTAGGAGACATTTCTTAGCCTAAAACTTTTACTTTACTGCAAGCAAGATATGATGAAAACGGGATGGAAAACAGGAAAAACATAAACATATTGGAATACTTCACCAACAACCAAGCTCAGGGATCCAATGATAGAGCTTTCTCCATCAACAAACAAGTCCAAACATCCACAGGGTCCAGAACATCAAATTTCTTTCAACTTCAGTAGAAATATGTATTAATTCAAAGAGTTATTAAATGCCCACATTTACAATGAGTTCCAATGCAGTATTTATGCTGCAAATGAGGAGGTGGAACCATATAGGGTTCAAAATGTCATAAATGACATAGTAAATGCACTCTTATCCTTAAAAACCATGCAGGGCATAAGGTAGGAATGTCTCTCAACTACTTCTCTGTGTGATAAATCTGTCTTTACTTCCTGAGGATGAAAACAGTTGAAAAGATTGACTTTGAGGCTTTTTTCTGTCTTTTACAATAACTGTCTGACGACCTTAAAATATCTTTTTGTGTAATAACTGCCAATTTTCCCTTTGAGACATAAAGTAAGTGAAAGGTGTCAATTTTGATTTATTAAGTGAATAACTGCTTCTTTGATGTATCCGAGGCTATCTTTCAAGCCTACGTCTTCTTGATTTAATTATAAAACTGCTCTTTAGGCCTAATTTGCCTTTATTTCATCATTTAAACTGTGTTTTAAGGCCTGATGATGCTTTTGGCCTTTATAATATAACATTGTAGTCCTTTCTCTTTCTGATTGATTCGAACCTTTATTTCTCTGTTTCTTTGGCCTTCAATTGTCCTTTTGCTGACTGTATCCACCTTTAAATTGTCTATTTAACCTTAAAATTGCAGGATTAAACCTTATAGTCTTCAATTTTTATGCATAATCCTTTATCTTCAATCTCCTCTGTCCTTTCTCCCTTTTTTGTTGTGGACAGGTGGCTTTAGTACGCGGAGGGTTTCATAATATGGCCAATGCTCATGAAGCACTATTCAAACCATAAAATAAACCCTGATAACTCCCCTTTTTCATGATTTTGCCTCTGTTTGGACCATAAAGGTCGTCACCTTTTCGCTCCATCCCTTTATGGACTGTGGGAGGGTTTTTGACCCTTAAAACCACCATAGAACCTGTAAAAAAACCAACAAACACGTTATATAATCCTGCGGGGTTGGAAAATCTGCATGCAGAGGCTGGCGCAGGTGGAAGGAGTAGTGGAGGAATGCTGCAAAGGGAGGAAATGGAGAAAACCGCGAAAAATAGGATTTAAAATGGATTTGGGTGTGAAAAATGGGCAAAGTGGTTTTGAAAAAACCACGAGTGATTTTCGTGCAGGGAAATGGTGGTTTGTGGTTTTTCCCAAATCAAACGCGATCCAGTTATTTCACAACACGCGTCCCTTGGAAAACCAGTGGTTTCATGTGAGTTTGGCCGGTTAAACCCCGGATGGCAAGATCACGTGAAATGCGATATTGATCGTTGGATGAAGGGGGGCAGATCTGACAGTGCGGAGAGGAGCACGATAGAAAGGTGTGCGGGTGGGAGTTTTAGTGGGAGACAGGTGGCAGTTGGAGATTGGTGGAGGCGGCTGGGTAATGGGTAGTAGGCCCCGAAGTGTGACGTCAGTTAATTTGTCATGGGGCGGAAAGATCGTTGGATCGTTGGGTTAAACGAGAAATGTTAGATCCATAAGATCTATGGTGTAGATCGATTTGCAAGGACTAATAGGTTTGATGATCGGGGGGAAAGACTGAATGGGAGAAGGGATAAGAGCCGTCGGATCATGGGTGATCGACGATGGAGATCAATCGAGGAATATATAGCGCAGAGGAAAAGGAAGGTAAGAGAAGGGCTGGAGGAAAGGTGAGGAAAGGTAGGGTGAGTTAGCGACATAGGATCAAAATAGATCAACGGCTCAGATTAATGCAAGTTTTTCTAAGCGTGGCGGGGAGAAAACAAAGAAAAAGCTCATTTTTCCATAGGTGCAGGGGGGGAAATTGAAGATAAGGGAAGGGGAGCTAGGGATAAGGTAGAAGTGTTGTCGTGTGGAGGAGTAGGGAACCAGGGGCAGAGGAAAAAGGGGGCTAGGGGGCTAAGAATTAGCCCATGGTCAGGCCCTCAGGTCACATGGCAGGGGGGCTAAATATTTTAAGCCCTCAGGGGTTTAAACCCTTAATTATAAAAAGACTGCTTTTTTAGGCCAAAAATGGAGTTTTTTAGGCCAATTTTTAGAAGTTCTGATAGGTATAAAAAGGTAGTTTAAACCATAAAAAGGGGTTTTTATAGGTTTAAAGGGGTTCTTTTATGGGTAAATGAGGGATTTAGTGAAGGAGAAAAAGGGTTATTTTCAGAGGAAAATGAGCTAATAAAAACAGGGTTAAATGGCCTGAAATGAGCTTTCTTCTTTGAAATAGCAAGATAGCTTTTTAGGAGATATAGTTGAAGATTTTGGTGAACTGATAGACTCAGAATGATGAATGTAGTGAGATTTCTAGAACTCATAATGATTTCTAGAAATGTTATTTCTAGAAATCTAGGATTGGCAATTTAGTCATCTTTCAATATCAGCAGAATTATGGATGACTAACAGTGACTCCACTTGGGGAGGATAGTTGTCTTTTTAGGTGTCTAGAACCTTAGCTTATTAATCTCTAGCTTTCAGAAGACTAATGCCTTATCCATTGGGCAGATTTCTTCTTTTCTTGTTGATCTTTCTCTGAAAATGACAACTTTTATCAATCTGCAACATGTAATTTCTTCAAACAGCATCTCTTCCTAACCAATCCTACTTGTCCTAGCATTTTTTCTTCCCATTTGAGTGCATTTGAACTAGCAAACTCTCTGAATTTTTATTTTTGAAAACATAAATAAACTATCTAATCCTATCCTTATTTCTTCCAAGAGTCCGAATTAAACTGTTGAACTCTTTATTTTTTACCTAGCTACTATCTGTCAAGATTAAGTTGTTTGACAAATTTTATTCTCTATTTCTAAAACAAGAAATTTAAACATAGTCAAATCAAGATTAGACTGTCTAATTTTCTATGGTGTCTATGGTTGTATGTACAAGCTACACATAGGCTTTATTTGCAAAAAGCAAAACAAAATTGTGAAGGCTTAAGATCTAAAAATTATAAACATCCTTCTATTATTTTCCAGCTCTGGTTTTGATCTATTTAGAGCTATCTTTTCCTTTTTCTTGGTTCAGATTTTGAGCTTGTTAGAACCATTTCCTTTCTATCCTAATCTACTCTACTGATAAGCCAAGTTTGAAAAAATCTTATCACACTGTGCTTCTACTAACTTATCAACATAAATTGAAAGTATGTTTAGCCATGATTAGGCTAAATGACTGAACAATATATCATTTTTTAATCAACAGTGGCACTTAGATTTGCTCACTTTCATAAAATTCTCCTTTTTTGGGTATGTGGCCGTACCTCTTTTGAATCTGCCCTCTTTTCTCTTTTCTATTGTTTTTGTATTTTTTCCATTTCAAATTTAAAAACAGTGTTATATACAATGGATAAAAAAATTTGAAATTTAGGATTCCTGGCAGAAGTAGTGCTTGAGCATCCTGCCATTGACAAGACCTCCAAATAAATCTTCTCCATTCAGCTCTTTCAAAAAATATGCATTATGACCTCTTTCAGAATGAATGATGTAGGGCCCTTTCCATAGATTCTAAAATTTTCCATGCTTTCCTTTCTCTTCCCTTCTCTAATCCCACTTAAGAATTATATTTCCAACTTGGAAGTCATTTGCTTTAGTCCTTTTTCCAAATAACTTCTTGATGTTTTCTTGGACTGTCTGTGTTCTTTTATATACTTCTTCTCTGGACTGCTATAAATGGATGGTCTGATTGATTCTTCTTTGCATATCATTCTCTTCAGTTTGTACTTCTTGAAGGAGTTTCATGACTTGAACTCCTAAGGAGGTTGGAAAGACTACATCCATGCCATAAACCAACTGATAGGGGGGCATATTTATTGACTTTTTGGTGGTTAATCTATCAGCCCATAAAGCAGAATAAGCTTACTATGGCATGATTTCTGATTCTGCTCCAACATGTTTTTGATAATATTGACAAGGCTTTTGTTGGAGGATTCAGCTAATCCATTTCCTTGGGGATAGTAGGCAGTGGAATGACCCAATGTAATATGATATTTATAGCAGAATTCAACCATTTTCTTATATTTGAAGGTAGCAGCATTGTCTGTGATAATTTTCTCGGACAACCAAATCTGGATAGTATGTTGGTTTCAAAGAACTTAATAATGACAGAGTCAGTAGCATTCCTAGAGGGTATGGCTTCTATCCACTTGGTAAAATAATCAGTGGCAGTGAGGATCCACTTATGATGGGCTGAAGAAGATGGGTGAATTTCCCCAATGAAGTCCAAGCCCCATTGTTGAAAGGGAGCCTCAACACTGATGGGATGTAACGGTAAGGGTAGGAGTTTTCTTTTGCCATTAAATATTTGACACTTATGGCAAGACATGACAAGTTTCTGAGTATCTGGGAAAAGGGTGAGCCAATAATAACCAGATCTGAGGATTTTATTTTCTGTAGTCTTCCAGTACAGATGTCCCCCACATTCTCCCTCATGCAGCTCATGCATGATTTTTCCTGCATCAACCTCAAGTAGACACTTAAGCAATATTCCAACAGCATTTTTCCAATATAAAACCCCATCTAATATGAAATAATTTAAATCCTTTTGTTTCAAAAATCTAGCTTTATTTTTGGACAAAGAAGGAGGGGTATTCAGATAAAGCAGCACATATATGATATCAGCATACCAAGGTGAATTCACAAAATTCTCTTCAATAAATGGAGTTCTGAATTCTTCTATTTCTTTCAAAACATCAACCATATTCAAATCTAGTGCTTGGAATTTTGATTCAGCCATTAGTTTTACTAATTCCTGCACTTTGATTAGTTTGGTAGGTCTGATTTCTAAGTCATATTCTAGAATAACAGCAATCCATTTTCCCCTTTCACCATCAGGGTCTTCACTTAGAATATCTTTGACAACAGTATGTGGAACAAAAGAAATAATGTGAGAATGTAGAATATAGACTCTAAAGTATTGTCCATTTAACACCTACCTCTTTCTTAAGTATGTTTGTGATATTTCTTAATAGCTCAGCAAGGTTGGGGATGAATCTCCTTAAAAAATTTATCTTCCCAATGAAAGATTCTAATTCTTTGAGGTTTCTAGGATGGTTGATTTTCAATATGCCATCAATCCTTTTAGGGTCTACTTTGATTCCCTCTTCAGAAATAATGTGACCAAGAAGCTTTCCTTCCTGGAGACCAAAGAGTGTCTTTTTGGGATTCAAAGATAAGCCATATTTCCTACATTTCTCAAAAACTTTCCTTAAATGAATCAAATGTTCTTCATCAGTTTTAGAGAAAACAGTAATGTCATCAAGGTAAATGATTATAAAATAGCCTATGTCTTCTGAAAATGCTATGTCCATGGCCCTTTGGAAGGTGGCCCCTGCATTCATTAAACCAAATGGCATTTTGACATACATGAATGTACCCCAAGGTGTAGTAAAAGCAGTTTTAATTTGGTCACTTGGGTGTACTAAAACTTGATTGTAACCTGAGAACCCATCCAGCAGTGAAATTATTTTAAACCCAACCACCCTTTGAAGTATATGATCCATTTTTGGTAAGGGATAATTGTCCTTAAGGGAGGCTCTATTTAGATTTTTGAAATCAATGCAAAGCCTAATTGCCCTAGTCTTTTTCCTAACAGATACTAAGTTGGAAACCAATTTTGAATACCTGACGGGAACTATGATCCCAGCATCATACATTTTCTTAATCTCTTTCTCAACTAAAGGCAATAAAACCAGGTTTATCCTTCTGAGTTTTTGTTTGAAAGGTTTCTGATTTTTCTTAAGAGAAATTTTGTGTTGAATGATGTTGGTATCATATGATTTTAGATCCTTGTATTCCCATGCAAACACATCTTTAAATTCTTTGAAAAGTTTTATGTATTGTTGTTTGATATGAGCTGGGAGAGTGTTGGACAACTTTATCATTTTGGGTTCTACTGGGCTGCCTATGTTATGTTCTTCTATGTTTGTTTCCATAGGCTCCATCCTTGGTTATTTGGCTACATCATTGAAATCAAAATTTTTTTCTAATGGTGTAAGACCTCTTGGAATTGTATAATTTTTACATTGTAAAACTTCCAGGTCTTTCTGGTCTATATTGTCAACTATTTCTACTCTAAAAGGATGTTTAAAATGGTTTATATCAGCAGAAAAGGACAGCTCTGTTTCAGGGTTTTGTTCTTCATTAAAACAGTTTTCCTCATGGCTTAAAATAGGTGTTGATATGGCAAAATCATTCTTTGGCTGCAAAAAATCATCTATGTGTTTGTCTCCTTCAAACACTTGCCAATAATCTTCATTGTCAGGAATTGCAGGTCTTTTTTTTACCTTTATATCAGATTGTCCATTTGTCTGTGGTATTTGGAAATTACTAGCAGAAAAAGCAAGTTCATTTGCTAGATGATTTTGAGCTCTTGGGATAAAAATGAGTTCATATTTTTCAAAGTTTTTTAGGAGATCAAGGGTAGTATTTCTATATTCTCTGAGTTTTGGATTTTTGGTTGAATATTCCCCTTTGATCTGTATGATAATTAGCTCAGAATCCCCTTGGGCTGATATTCTTTTGGCTCCTAAATCTTTGAGTAAATGTAGGCCAATAAGGAGGGCTTCATATTCAGCAATGTTATTTGTGCATGGAAAATCCAGTTTGTAGGAAAATCCTTTTTTTGTGTTCTATATCCATACACCAGCCCCTACACTTATTTTTCTACAAAAGCCATCAAAGTTTATTTTCAAAGTTATTTAATCTCATTTTCTTTTTCTTTCTATTGTTCAAGGCTGCTAAAATCTGGACTATTCTTTTCTTGAGTTGATAGCAAATTTAACTGTTCTGGTAGACTAAATTCTTCTTTGTTTTCCCTTTCTAACTGGTTGATTTCATCTTCATTGTATAAGATAAATGAATCCAAATTTGAATGGATGGAGTAGATAGGATAATTGTTTGATCTATCTATGTTGCTCACCATGTATTTCATGTGGGATTCCCGGTATAGTCTTCTAGTTTGGTTAAATACTGGGATGGTGGGATAGGACATGTCCATTTGAAGGCTTCCCTGTAATTTAGCTCCCCATGATCTAGATAGAAGCATTCCATACTTAGGGGGAATGTCAGCTACTACTATGTCCATTACTAGAATCTTAGCAGGAATTTGTGCCAAGTTGACACACAAATATTTGATTAGGCCTAAGTAGTTGACCCTGCTTGAAACAAAGGAGTAAAGGTCTTTGTATGGTTTAGTAATTTCTAAGCCTAGGCTTTCCATTACTACTTTGGGCATAAGATTGTGTGAAGCACCTGAGTCTAGCATGGCATTATGCAAGATTTTGTCATGTATATTCAAGCTGGCATAGAAGGGAGGGATAGCCCTTTCTTGGTATTTTCCTTCAACTTCAGGACCAAACAATAACTCTGGTTTATCATCTGTCAAGTTTAAAGTATCAGTGTCACTGCCTATATTCAAAGATTTCAAAACTTGGTTTTTATATACATCCTGAGTTACTAGTTCAGCTAAGGGTATGGTGATTTTGATCTTGGCAATTTCCCCTTCGAGGCTGAAAGGTACTATTGTTCTTGACATATTTATATCTATTTTGTCATTTACAACTCTTTCAGCAATTCTGATTTGCTGATTTTTATTTGGACTGTTATTTGGGACAGATTTGTTAGGGCCACTAGCAAAAGTACTAGGGCAGCTTTGTTCAACATTTATTGATTGTTTTTGTCTTTATTCATATCAGTTTTCTTGGCAAAAATGTCGATGTTACTGGCTGTCTTTTTGGGCTGATTTTCTGAAGTTTTCTTAACAGCAATACTGGTGTTTTTGTCATTAGAAATTTCTGGGCTCCCTTTGCTTCTAAGATTATATTGTTTGTGTGCCTCCATGATTTCATTTTCAAACCCCAATCTGTAATATTTAGAATCTTCATGGTTGTTTTCAATTTGTTCTAAAGAGAAGAATCCTTGTTCTTATTCAGTGAGAAAAACATCTGTCTCACTGTCAGACCCTATTAGATTCACATGATTTTCTTCCAACCTTTCAACTTCCCTTTCTTCTTCTTGATCAATATAGTTTTGTTGAAAGGGATGCCTAATATGTTGGTCGTTATCTCTTTGCCTATCTTGATTAAGGTCTCTTTTGAGATTTTGGTTTCTATTTTTGTTTTGGTTTTCTCTAGGAGACACTCTATCATTCAGATTTATCTATTCAAGCATCCTCTCCATTACCTTCACTAAGTTATCAATTTTAGTATCTGATGATGAGGTTGATGCTATTGTATCATCTTTGTATGTAACTCTTTTCTCTGCTCTCAACCTAGCTCTTTTCTCAATTAGATTTGCTTCTACACTTAAGGCTCCCCTCTGCATATCCTCTAAAGTTGAGGGGTCTCTTTCTCTTAGCAGGTATGCCATTTCAAGATCAAAACCCTCTGGGAATTTAGCTAAGGCTAGGCCTAGTGGAGGTTTCTATCTGGGGGAAGTGCATTATAAACACTATTGACTCTACTGCAATAATCTTGGACACTTTCCCCACTATTTCTTTTGAGGTTGGTATATTCTGAAAGGATTTGGAGAGGGTTCTTCCTAAGTTCCCATTTGTTTATGAATGTTTGATATAAAGAAGGAAGATCATTTATGCTGTAAGGAGCTAAGTTTTTAAACCACTTCTTGGCTTATCCTCCTAAAATTTGAGCAAAAATTCTCATCTTAATGGTCTCTTATTCTATTTCCATGTAATCAAATGCATCATTCATTTTATCTACATGTTGTTGGGCAGTAGTAGGTTCACTTCCGATGAAATGGGGAATTTTGGATTGGTACTCATTGGGTAAGGGAACCATAGGTTGTGGTAACACTAGTGGAGCATACCATGCTGCCATAATGGGAAATAATGGGGGATTTACAAGAAGTGGATTTACTAGAGGAAAAAATGGGCTGAGTTGGAGTGCTTTGAACAATGTGTGTGTGTACTGGAGTGGAAGAAACACTTGGACCAGAAAATTGATGATGAGTATATTTATGGAAGGAGATGAAATGATGGAGAAGCTGAGAATTAGGTGGAGTGGAAGGTGAGGCTTCTCTGCTAAAGCTCTGTTGTAAATCTTTGGTTTCAAACTAAGCTTGGCTTAAGTCACTTTGAGACTTATTTTTTAATATGTTCTTAGTATGAGGTAAATCAAAGTGAGGATCTTTCAAGATTGTGAGATTTTCAGGGATAGATCTTGTTCTTGGGATGGTCCTATCAGTGGTTGATTTTTTAGATTTAGAAGTTTTCCACAAAATATTCTCTGGATTTTCAACTATGGTAGGAGGGTTAGGATCTGGATGGGATTTAGTATTGATCCTATGTGAAGCCAGATTTTAGTTTCCAAAAATTTTTTAGAGAGGTTTGAGGTTTTTAGGACTATTTTTCAAGATTTTTCCTCTCACAGTGATTTCTATAATAGAGGACTAGGTTTCTAAACTTCCTCAAGGCTAGTTAACACAATTTCAAGGAAATATGGAGTACTAGTAAGGTAATAGGCCTACTGGGGCTAGTGGAGTCACCAGGTGGAAGTTTTTAGCTTTTCTGAAGGTAAAATTTTTATGGTCCACCACCAATGGTTTATTTGAAAACCAATCTATGATGCTTTTGGGTTTTTCTGAGTTTTTATATGGTTCTGTGGTTGTGAGAGTGTCCTATACCTGATTCAACACTTAGCTAAGGTAGTGAAACAAACAGAGTCTACTCTATGGCTTACTAGCTGATTTCTTCAAGGTTTGATAAGGGTCTCTTAGAATCCTAAGAGTTACTTAGATTGCCACTGATTCAGACAAATCCTATCATGATTACCACTATGCTGGCAGTGCTTGAAGAAGCTATAGTTCACTTGAAATAATACTGAGTGTTTTGTTTAAGGACTTTTACTCACAAGGTCCCAACGTGATCGCCAAGATGTTGGGATCATGTGATTTAGCATATTGGCATACTAAGTGACAAGGCAACATATAAACCAGTCTTTAGAGCTCTAGGACCTAGCCTTCCTAGTCTCAGAGAGGATCTCTCAATTTGTTTGCAAAGGTATGACTTGTTTACTTGTATAAGGTTGATTCTAGGCTAGTTATTAAGTGCAAGTTTGTTTGATTGTTTGGTGGGACATGATGATCTAGGCAGTTGTTAGTCATCCTTAATTTTCATACCTCAAAATGACTAAGCATTGTTTCCAGATTTCTAGAAACAAAGTTCATGAGCATTGTGAGTTATAGAAATCTCACAGCCTTCATTACCCTTAGGATAATTTTTTCTTATTTTTCCATCATCCTATGTAGCTATCACTAGCCCACCACTCCTGGAAGACCCATCCTGGGTTCAAGCCATATTATTTTACCCCAATTGTCACTCATTTTTCACCATGTCTTACCTTTTGGTCCAAATCCTCTATTTTTCTTATCTACGAGATTCCCTACTACTGATCAAACCTAATAATCCAATAATCTTGATGACTCTTCCATAATGTTCCCAGACACTGATTGTCTCTACAAACCCTCTAGATAATAAAAATGCTAGATCCTAGGTCTTCAAAACACACTAAGCTTATCACAGGTCCTATCTTATACTTGGTAATCCCTAAAGTCTAAATGCCTATCCAAAATCCAAATCCAAAGGTCCCCATTAGGTCACCAAAGGTTTCACTGAGTTATAGGATGGATTTGGTGCCCAGCAAGTTATGCCTTCCTGCATAAAAAGGATTGCACTCAAAGGGGGCCCCTTGGCTTAGAGTACAAACATTGCAAAGGACAACTGCCCTTGTTCACATTTTTTTTAGCCAAGATGACCACCAACAACAGGAGTAGGCAAAGTAATAGGGCATAATCATCACCAAGAGGTAGACCCAAACAAGACAAAAAAACAAAGCATGTAGGTAAAAGAGTATCAGAGTTTGTTTTGGTGGATTAACAAAACATTGATGACAAGCACGGAGCCATCTCAGAGATTTCAAGAACAGAAACCTCCTCCTTAAGGTTTTTTCCAAGATAGCACTACTTCACCTGCACTAGGAGAAGAAAGACAAAGGGTATCAGGTTAAAGAAGACCATTTTTTGCCAAAGGATAGAAAAATGGAGTTTTTAAGGTAAAAAGTCAGGTTATGAGTTATTGTCAAAGAAAGGGAAAAATGTGACCTTGATTTCTGCATCTCAACGATAGGCTCCCAACAAAGGGCCTCCATGCCAAAATATATTGCTCCCCAAAATATTGGCAAAGGCAGGAATAAACATGTTTTCCGAGAAATATTTAAAAAGGGTGTTCACAGCAAAATTACACAATGAAATATAGGAGACCCCAACTTTACAAAAGTGGGTTTGCACTTTTTAAATTTATTTTTCAAATCAAGTATAAAGGCCAAGTTAAACCTTCCCCGTGCATCATTTTCCCTTTACTGAGTAGAAGAAGCCATTGAGAGGAAATTTTTTGGAATTTCAGGCAAACTGTAAAAATTTGGCAAGCGCTACGCCCCTAGACTCCGGCGCTACGCGCAGAGGCGAGTCAGGTAGTGTAATATTACATTGCGCTACGTGCTCATGGGATGGTGTTGTGTGCCTGGATTGGCGCTGTGCGTAGGCACAGGAACGACCATCGGAGCCTGTTTTTCCACTCGGCGCTACGCCATGACAGCCCGACTGGCCCGGCGCTACGCGCTAGCGCTGCGCCCCTGGCAGCACTTCAAAAAATTGTTCCAAAGGTTTTCAAAATCGGGTTTTGCCTCTACAAACCCTCTGCAAGTTGAAACAAGGTTGGTCAACCTTTCTTTCCTTTTCCCAAATATTGTTTATCAAATATTTCATCCATGATTAGAGATTAACCAAAACCCTAGACTATGAAAAAACAAATTATCATTGTCTTTGAACTAGGGTTATAAGAAGGATTGGTTTTTTATACAATGAGAAGACTGAGTTATATAAACCTGACCTCTACCACCACGCCCAAGCTTTGAAAGTTGTCCTCACCCTAGCTTCCCTCTTTGCAAAAGTTTGACCTACACCACTTATTTTGCTCCAAATACCCTAAAGACAACTCAAGGTTCCTTCTGATGTTTGGACCAGCCATCATGTCAGGGAGAGATAGTCACACTAGTGGTGATGAGAGTCATACTCCCACCAAGCCAAAACATCATGGAGGAAAAGCTAAAAGGTTTGAGCTCCTAGACACCACTCCAATTACTTCCTCTCCTATGATCCTTTCATGCTTCTAAGATGTAGGATGCTACCATTTTTGTGAGAAGGTCAAGCAAGTTGAATACCATCCAGACTTGACCAAGTTGTTTGCTTGTAGCCTACAAATCCACCAAGTTAATCTAGCAGGGGTCCAATATGAGCTTTCATCTGAAATCATTTCCAAATCAACTGGTATACCAGATGCTGGTGAGCTTTGGTTCAAACAAAAGAAATTGGATTTGAGTTATTATGGGCCTTATTTGAAACCTACCTGTCAGCAAAATTGCAAGGTTATTTTTCCTTTTTCTTATCTGCTAGAGAGGTATGCAGCATTAATGAGGTAGATTATCATTTTTTTCACATGCGAGGGAAGGTATTCCCGGCTCTATTCATATCATATCAGATTGCTAATGCATTTCACCAAAGTCAAAATGATGAACCTACCTTATTACCTTTTCCAGAGTATTGATAAAATGGCCTCTGTTGTCAAGATGAAAAGATATGACCACCAAATTCCTAGCCTTTTTCTGTTGAGAATGCAACAAGATGATGGAGCTTAGTGGAAAGAAGTCGCCTTCACTAAGTGGGCCCGCAGGCTATTTTTGGCGCAAAGTCTATTTTTAGACATATGGATCATGGTCTATGAGTTGCAGGATGCTATTTTTGGATGGTTGGTCAAGTTGGTAAAAATGAATGGACCTCTATTTTTAGACATGTTTGGGTGGAATCTATTTTTGAAATTTATCAGTCTAAATAGCCAGATTTATCATATTAGCTCTTAATAATATTTGGACTATAAACATTATCTTATCCTCTTGCAGCACTTCAGTTCGAGCTACGGATGTGGCACATGCAGCTGACAGAAGGAATTATGCTATTCCTAGGGTTTAGTTGAGCTATTGCATGGTTGACTTCAGTTAGAACTCATGTAGCAAAGTTTGGTGGAGTTGATGAGACAGTTGATGGAGTTGTGTTCGGTTTAACTTAGTTGAACTAGTTGTATTTAGTCTAACTAATAAATACACTAGTGATGAGTGGTGTGAATTAATTATTAATTAATTCAGTAATTATTAACTCATAAATCAACTAAAGAATACATCAGTTAACTGCAGTGCATGGACAGTTCAGTGGAGACCAGTGTTAGAGGTGGGTGAAAGGGTATGTCTACTATCAGTTGTGACTATAGCTGTGCATGAGATTTGCACACACATTGATTGAGATTGCCAATGAGGATTGTGCAGTACAAGTTAGTGGGATTCGAACTTGGATCTCATCATCATTCATCTTGGATTGCGCAGTAGAGGCAGGCAAACAGGTGGAGGAGATTTGAACTTGTGACTTGTTCAGATCTGAGCTAGTTTTGTGTGTAACAATTGGAGATAGTGCTGAGAGCTTGTGAGGAGTTTGTACTATGATTGTTACATGTTCTCTATCATTATAATATACATATAGTTGGGGGTTTTCAGCTGTAAGCTTTCCCCATTACATAATATGTTTATATGTGTGATTGATTAATGTTTAATGACCGCATGCAATTTTTTTTAATTCCGCAAATTGATGATCAATGGTAGAAGAGGTTATGTATTATGCATGAAGCTCAAATAGTGTGTAATCAGGATAATCTCAGTGAATAACTCATCTATTATTCAGAATTTCTACACTTTCATCACTCCCTGATCAAGATGATTGTCCTATACTAGCTAGAGAAACAAGGTATATCTTGGGAGACCTTCATCTCACAGGATGTGTTTTCAGACCCCCGGGCCTTCATCCAGCAGAGCTTGCCTTCCACTTCACAACCATCTACCTCCACACAGCCATCATCTCCCCACGTGCCTTCTCCACAAATAATGTTAAGTCCCTATATTAATAGTGTAGCCCCTTATTATTGTTAGTGTAAACCCCTTATTGTTATTATTGTACCCTTGTAACCCCCATTTTGTTATTATTGTGCCCTTAAATTATTATTGTTAGGTCGGCTAGGATTACATTGTGGCCCACTAGGATACATTATGGCCCCATGGACTCCTATATATAGAAAGGAGGTTTTGTAAATTGTATCATCCAAGAATTGTTCATTTATGTAATGTATTGGAGGTTGCCCCCTCGAATTGGCTCATTTCTAAGGCGTTTATATCTCTTTTCTTCTCTTTTTGGAGCTGGTTACACAACATTTGGTATCAGAGCTTGGGATTCTAGGGTTTCGCTGCTCCAAACAGGTCGTCGTGGAATTTTCGCTATAACGTTTTTTCTACGAAGTTTCAGAAGCTGAAATTTTTAGGGTAGGAAGCTGAAATCCTGAGGAAGATTTTCTAAAAATTTCAGAGCTTGGTTCGCAATATTTTCGGAGATATCATCTGTGGAAGTGAGGTCTTTTTTCAAGCTCCTAAACAGGTCATCATGGAATTTTCGCTATAAAAATGTTTCTACGAAGGTTAAAAATCTGAAATTCGTATGGTGCGAAGCTGAAATCCTGAGGAAATTCGTCAAAAAATTTCAGATCTTGGTTCGCAATATTTTTGGAGATATGATCTGTGGAAGGTAGTGCTTTTTCAGGCTCCAGAATTGCATCTCAAAGAGGTGATCGTGGGAAAAGTTCAATAACTCTCTCTCTGGGCAGTGGATTTGAGTTCCGTAAAAATTGGTCACAATTAAATAGACTTTAGTTTCTTGGCTATCAATTTCAGAGACAAAGGACAAAACAGTGACACGTGGCAAGTCGTACAAGTTCGCTCTACTGAACCAGTCCAGAATTAGGTCATTGTGGGAGATTGGACACAACTTTGTCTTGGAGAATCCAAATCAGGTCAGACCTGTGGCATTTGAAAGATAATTTATAGGGCTACATCAGTACTGAAATTTAGATATTGAAGTGCTACAATCACAGAAATAATCTATTTTCAATATCGAGCTCCTCAAAAGCAAGAAAAAGGTGTGTATTTTTCCAAATTTCATAAGTCTTGTTTGAAGAATCAATTTGAATTGATTCCAAGGGAATATTTTAGAATTTTTATCAGTATTGGGTTCTATAATGCCTCCAAAAAATAATTCCATATCCATTAATCCCTCAAAAATCTATACTATGACGCATGAAGAGGAAGAGTTGCAGTATGAGATATCAAAATTACGGTACCAAGTGCAACAAGTTTCAATCTTACGAAAAGCAATTGAAGATGAAATAGATGGTTTAAAAGTAGAAATGGAGGCTAAGTTGGATGGTTTGAAGGATCAAATAATAACAAATATGGATGATAAATTAATGGAATATCACATCGAGCATCAACAACAAGTTCTCCAACTTTCAAAGGATAACCCAACTTTGGTGCAGAATCTAATGAAACAACAGGAAGATCAACATCACATCGAAAGAAGTTATGAAGTAGTCATAGAAACAAGAACTCGACAAGTACAATCAATTTCAGATTATCTCAGCAAGTGGAAGAACTTCCCTGTAAAATATTTCACATGGGAGGATGAGAATTTTATACAGAAGCATCAAGAAATAATCAAGCGTTGAGGACAACACTTGTTTGAAGGAGAGGGGCATGTTAAGTCCCTATATTAATAGTATAGCCCCTTATTATGTTAGTGTAGCCCCCCTTATTGCTATTATTGTACCCCTGTAACCCCCATATTGTTATTATTGTGCCCTTAAATTATTATTGTCAGGTCGGCTAGGATTACATTGTGGCCCACTAGGATTACATTATGGCCCCATGGACTCCTATATATAGAAATGAGGTTTTGTAAATTGTATCATCCAAGAATTGTTCACTTATGTAATGTATTGGAGGTTGCCCCCTCGAAGTGGCTCATTTCTAAGGCGTTTATATCTCTTTTCTTCTCTTTTTGGAGCTGGTTACACAACAAATAATTTCACATATTACTTCCTCCCCTGATTTACCAAGTGAAGGGGCTGATAGTAGCCCTAGTGAAGGGAAATTAGGAGGCAACAATGAGGAAGAAGATGAGACAGATAATGATGATGAAGGAGAGAACAGTGAAGAAGAAGTTGATGAAGAGGAAGATGAAAAAGATGATGAAGAGGACAATGAAAAATAAAATGAGGAAGAGGAAAGTGGCCAAGAAGAAAGCAGCAATGGCCAAGGGTAGCAAGATGATGAAGAGGACAGTGAAGAAGAAAATGAGGAAGAGGAAAGTGGCCAAGAATAAAGCAACAATGGCCAAGGGCAGCAAGATGATGAAGAAGAAAACAAAGATAAAACCAGTGATGATAGTCACAAATATAAAAATAGTGAACATGATGATGAACAGGAAGACGACAATAATGAAGAAGAAGAAAACAGTGAAGAAGAGGAACATCAAGATGAGGAAGGCAGCTAAGTGCCCAAAACAGTCCAAGAAAGAGTCGTGAAAGTCATGACAGCTGTCATAACTATCTTGAAAAATATCAGTCCATAGAAGACATTGAAAAATCAGAGCATAGTGAAGGACAAATTGATGTCAACATTGCCTTTTAAACTCCCATGACTTCCCCTCTCTCATGCACATATCATAGAGGGAAAAAGAGTGCGTTTGCTGCCTCTAAAAGGCAAAGGGCCACCTCCTCACAAAATACCAAAGCATCGGACAAAGGCAAAGAAAATGAAGAGTGTTGATCCAAAGGCACCAATCAGGAGGAGCAAAAGGATTAAAAATACTTCTCAAGGCCCTCTCTTTGTTGATCTAGACAGTGATAATGAGGACCAAGGGATAAACACAAAACTGCTCCTCCTAGAAAAAGATGCTCAGCTTCAAGAATGGGAAAAGGATTTTGAAAGAGCACAAAGGGTCACCTACTATTACAAGCAGGAGCACAAACATTTCAAAGAGGTCAAGAGGGGCCTTGCCTTGCGGAAGAAAATGGTCAAACACTATGCAAGGAAGAGCATGATTGCCAATGCTAAATTGAGGCAAGCCCTCGAAGAGCTAGAAGATCTAAAAAGGCCCAAAGTTCATGAAAACCTTAGGATCTTGGCTGATTCTTCTCAGCAAGTGTCTAAAACCCCTTGAGGGGTCTACCCACCAATTTTGAAGAAAATCCGGACACTTTTTGGTTTTTCCAAATTTTGGCCCCTAGGAGCATAGCACCCTAGGCACTACGCTCTTTTTTGGGGCATCCTCAGCTGCTAAGGTTTACATTTCTGGGTTTTTCATGTCTCTAGCAGTCTCCACAAAAAAATTTAGATCATTTAGAGCATTTTTTCCCCCTCAAAAGGTCAAAACACACCTCAAAAATGACCTTTCTACCTCCTTTTTAGGCCTGGCACTGTGCGTTGAGAAATCATGGGAGATTTGATTTTTGAGTAGGTAAATGGCATCCATTCAGAACAAATAAATTATTTCTGGAAGGTAGACTCTCTAATCTTTCCAACAAGCTATCACAGGCCTGAATCTGATGCTGGTAAGGGGTCCAAAACTTAGTTGTAACAGACCCCAATTTTTGCTAATATGGAGCTATGCACAGAGACAGCTTTTTGCCAAAAAGTCAACAAAAGACACTAATTAATGGAAAATTATTTTTTTAATATTTTCCTAGATAAAACACTCTTGATTTGATTTGGGAGTTATGTTTTGGTGTGTTTCATGTATTTCCTTATCTCTTATGTGACTTGGGCCTTGCATGGTCATTAAGCACATTTATGACATTTATGGCTAAATTAGGGTTCTTGGAAGCCTCTTAGGGTTTCCACCTCCTCATTTTGCTCCATAAATAGAACATGAGGCCCTTCTATATTTTTTTGGATGTTGACAACTTATGCTGAAGTAATACATAGTCCCTTGAAGCCTTTGATGAGAAATTGATGTCTTGGAGCTTATGCATGATCTGATTCACTTGTTGATGGAGAAGGACTATTTGCAGGATTCATAGGCTTGGTTGATGGTGAATTTTTCTCTTGTTAATGTTTTCTAAGCTTCTCATATGTTTTCCATCCATCTATGCTGCAGTAGGACAAAAAATTTAGACTAAGATATGCTTGTTGATGGCACATTAGATCTATTTGTTTCCTTCACTGCCTAAATGTTTTCTTCTGCTTAAGATATGTTAGATAATTCATCTTTTACTCTCTAATAAGTTTTTGGCTTGTTTATTTTCTGGAATGATTTAGATCAGTTAGTATCAATTATGATTTATGGCTAGCCCTGCATATTGTTACCTCTGAAGTACTCTGTTCTTGAAATCATCTTTTGAAGCAGCTTTACCTATAGTTTGTCAAAGAAGTTTGTCGTAACCGTGTTCTTTGCCTTACTTAGCTAAAATTGTCTCAAGGAACTCTCATAGTTGTCACTGTGGATGATAGGGTTTGTCTCTTCCTCTATGGTTATAGTTACTTGTGCAACTTAAATGTTTTTTCTGCTTTTGATGATAAAACCCATGAAAGATTAAATGTGTTTTTGCCTTTCTATGTTTTATCTGAATGTTGTCTTGGTTGATTATCTGCTTCCAGTCTGAAATCAAATGGATTAGGTGTTGCTTAACCCTTTGACTCTCTTGCTATGCTTATAAATCTTCTAACTCTCTCAGTTTACAAGTATATAAAGGATTCTACTTCTGCCCTTTATTAGCTTGTTGTTCTCAATTTTAATGTCCATCTCATGATCCTTCACAACCTTAAAGATCCACCAACCAAGTTAAATTGCCCTGCAAATGCTCTCGAAACCATTGATGAACTCATTCACGACCTTGTTTGACTCCATTGCCCAATGACTTAACAATCTTCCACATTTTCTATCTAAACCCATCTGAGCATCATACCCAACCAAAAACAATCAAAATACCCTGCACTTAACATCTAGCCTAAAATCAACCCTAATCAGCAAAACAAGTTCACATCTTTGCACCTACTAGAGAGATCCCTCTCTGAATCTAGGAAGGCTAGGTCCTAGGATTCCAAAGCTTGGTTTGATGTTACCCTGTACCTTTTTATCTCAATCAATCTAGCAAATTACGGGGAGCTAGCAGCAACATAGATAGAAAAGGGAAATCTCTAAGTCATTGGGCAATGGAGTCAAGTAGAGGTTTGTAACAAGTTTGCAGATAAATCAGAGGTATCAAAGGGAAAATCTAACTTGGTTATTAGATCAACAAGGTTTTCAGGTAGAATGAAATGAACACTAAAAGTTTAGAATGAGAAGCAGAACTAAGGGCAATTAAGGATCCTTAATTATATGTACTTCTCAAAAAAGAGACTTAAAACATCATTTGAACATGAAAGAGTATTTTATAGATAGGGCTAACCATGAATTCTATAAATCACACTTCAGCAAATAACAATTTCAGGACAAACTTTCAAAATGAAATCTAGGAGTCAAGGAACGCTCTATTTCATCAAAGATTTCACTTTCAAGGATAAGCAAACATTCAAGATTCACAAGTAACTACATTCATAGAAGAGGGTACTCCTAGACATCTAAGACTACAATTATAAAGACCTTAAACACAATTATCTAAGCAAGAACAAAGGGCAAGATCAAAAAATACCTCTTTGGTAGACTGTAAACAATGGTACTTTAAAGGGAGACTTCAGAAACAGTTTTCAAGAGGTAGCAAGTAAGCAGGAAAACCATAAATCATTCTTGAGACCAACTATTTGAAATATTTCTGAAATAAACAAGCCTAAGGGTTAAAAAGCAGTCAAACTAATCAATAAGCTTTTAGCATATGAAAACATAAAGACAGTGAAGAGTAAACAAGTCTAAGGTGCTTCTAGGAGACATTTCTTAGCCTAAAATGTTTACTCTACTGCAAGCAAGATATGATGAAAACAGGATGGAAAATAGGAAAAACATAAACAGATTAGAATACTTCACCAACATCCAAGCTTAGGGATCCAATGATAGAGCTTTCTCCATCAACAAACAAGTCCAAACATCCACAAGTTCCAGAACATCAAATTTCTTTCAACTTCAGCAGAACTATGTATTACTTCAAAGAGTTATCAAATTCCCACATTTACAATGAGTTCCAGTGTAGTATTTATGCTGCAAATGAGGAGGTGGAACCATCTAGGGTTCAAAATGTCATAAATGACATAGTAAATGCACTCCTATCCTTAAAAACCATGCAAGGCACTGAGGTAGGAATGTCTCTCAACTACTTCTTTATGTGATAAATCTGTCTTTACTTCCTGAGGATGAAAACAGTTGAAAAGATCGACTTTGAGGCCTCTTTCTATCTTTTACAATAACTGTCTAATGGCCTTAAAATATCTTTTTGTGTAATAACTGCCAATTTTCCCTTTGAGACATAAAGTAAGTGAAAGGTGTCAATTTTGAGTTATTAAGTGAATAACTGCTTCTTTGATGTGTCCGAGGATATCTTTTAAGACTAAGTCTTCTTGATTTAATTATAAAACTTCTCTTTAGGCCTAAATTGCCTTTATTTCATCATTTAAACTGTGTTTTAAGGCCTGATGATGCTTTTGGCCTTTATAATATAACATTGTAGTCCTTTCTCTTTCTGATTGATTCGAACCTTTATTTCTCTGTTTCTTTGGCCTTCAATTGTCCTTTTGCTGACAGTATCCGCCTTTAAACTATGTATTTAACCTTAAAACTGCGGGATTAAACCTTATAGTCTTTGTTAGTCATTAGTATTTTTTACTTGTTAGTGATGACTAGTTGTAACAGCTAAGTTTTCCAACAGCCGATCTAAAAATTTGTCAAATTTGCCAGCTGGGAAAACACCTATAAAAATTTTTTGCTCTCCTACCTTTCAGTCTGCCCATGACGAGATGAAACCCCATTATCAAATCCTACCTAGCCTCAGCCATACTAGTCTTCCCACCAGCTCTAAAGAGACAATCCAAATCTGTTCAAAAAACCTCCCCTAAGTTAGGAAGTGGCGCTTTAAGGCATTTCACACTTGGCAAACTATCCAAGAGCCAAAAACCTCCATCTGCTATAGACCAGTCATAACAGACCTTCCTACTCTGCTAATAAGTTATTTACAGCCCTAGGTCACACCACTAATGAACCCTTAAGTCTCAGCAATACATAGACCATCATTCAAGCTGATTGTAGGTGTTTTTACAGTGTTTGATGGATTTTTCAAGTACATAAACATACCAGCATCTCAGAAGACAATTTCTGGCTCCACATGAGAAGACAGCTGCTTCTCAATGTGATACTGAGCCCGAGATGCATCTACAGGGCAAAGAGTTATTCATCAAACTCTTGCGACCTCATTCACAGCCTGAAAGGACAACAGAAGAAAAATAAACACTGTCAAGAGGCTGTTGATATGACATGACTGAGGACCTCCTTCATCTATAAGCAAAGGGTTTGAAGACCAAAGAACCTCCTTCATCTATAAGCAGAGGGTTAAAAGCGCCTCCTTCATCTATAAGTAGAGGGCGATTGCCAAAGTTTGACTTGAAAATTTGCAACTGACTGTAAGACAGATTTGTTTTTAATGAAAAAGTTAAACAGTGACCAAGGTTTTCTAAAGCAAAGTGATGATTGAAGGTTGAGGTAAAAGCTGTAGTGTTTTTCAAAGTTTGTTTTCCTGCCATCATCTATGAGAGAAACCCTTGTCAAGCATATTCATCAAACTTTCTACATTTGATTAAGGCAGAGGTTAAAGAGCATCAGACACTTTGCCAAGTAAAAGGCCTCCTTCATTCATGAGCAAATGGCCAGGGCATTAATTGATTTCAAGGTCTGATTGATGAAAGATGAGTGGTAAGAGACCAAGAAGGAAAGCAGGGGTACCACTACAATCCAATGGGTCAAAACTTATCTCTTAACAGGGTTTCTGTCAAAAGACAGTCTGTAGCTCCAACATAACAAAATTGAAGAGTGCTTGATGAGATGGGTTATTGCACAGGTGAAAGAACTGATGATGATTATGTTTAAAAGGTTACCGATCTCTCTACTCATAAAAAAATGTCTTTCAAATATGCTTATCATAGTTGACAAAGGAAAATTTGAGTTTTTCTCTTCCCAAGAAAAGTATTGCAACTAGACACAGGGTCATAAAATGCAAGAGAGACTTTGGCATTTTTTTTCAGTTTCTGGAACTCATTGAAAGCAAAGTTTGCATGCCACTATCACAAAGGTAGGCACTTTACCTATGAAAACAAGTCAAAGCACTCTGCTGTTACATTTTGGATAAGACAATAGCTTTTAGAATAAAAAGTCCTTATTAGACAAAGAACAATGAAAGCTCAGGCAAACATGACTAGGTCTCACCCACAGTCAGAAAGGAGCATCAGTTAGAATCATGCAGCTATAGTTACAAGGTGGAGTTGATCTGGTTTTCCTCTAACAAGCAAATATAGGTGTATGGAACAGAAAATGCCAAATCAAGTTTTGAAAAGATAGTTCATCCCCTTGCAAATGGCAAGATAGCCCATAGATCATTGATATATTATTTAAGTGGAGCTTCTATGTTAAATTGTCACCAAAGAGACAAAAGTAGCAGAAATCACCTTTCCAACATATATGCACAGTGAGCAGATTTTGAACTTTTAAATATGTTTTTTAAATGAATAAGTTGATACCTATTAACTCCGTTTAAAGGCATTAAAATCCCCTTGCCAATATGGTTCGAAGAGGTGGTCCCCCCTCAGCAAAGTTAAGATCATTTGGGTTTCAAAAAAAATGAGCCTAGGCATTGTTTCAAAGAGCAACACTTTCAAAAAACCATCACAAGTCAAATTCAAGAGGTTTTTCGATTTCTTGCATTTCAAAGGGACAAAAGACTGTTTTTGATCCATTTTGCAAGATCCCCAAGCGCAAACAGAGCTCCTCTCGTTACCCTCAAGACCAAAAAGAAGTGTTTGAGCAAAAATCACAGGTTTTGGGGCTTTTTAACCTGCGCAGCGCGCCTGGAAAAGTGTGTGGCGCGCTCAGAGGAAAAATTACATAGGCGTATAACTGTGGTGCGGTGCGCCTGTACACTTTGGTCATGTCGACTCGACACCTCTCCATTCGCGCGACGCTCTTTCACACAAACATGCCGCGCATCTTGCAACGGTTCTAACACCTCCAAATCACTTTTAAAAGTTGCTCCAACTCCTCAAGAAGCATTGTCATAAATTTCAAAGGTATTTCTATGCGCCTATTTTCTCTTTCAAGACTGCTAAGACAGAGTGATAGGGTTAAAAATCACGCTGGGAAACCACGAGTTTGAGTTTGTGTTTTATTTGAAGAAACAATTTTTGATGTAGTTCTGGTGGCTAGATATGAAGCATTAAAAGCTTGCGAGTGTTTTTGATGAGAAAAACCATGAAACTGCCCCCAAAAGCAACTATGATGAAAGAAAGGAGAGATAAGGTGGTTTAAGGGTGAAAAAAGTAGGTCAGTTTTCAACATGGCCATCATATGAGCATTTTTGATCTTTCGAAGGAGTTTCCTCTATTTCGTTAAAGGGATAAAACAATGTTTTAACTTTCCATTCCATAAAGCATATCCAGTGAGTAAAGTTAACATTTGCATTCAGAGGTGGGGCAAAACTAGTATGAAGAACAGTGGGATATAAAGAAAACAGTGTTTGTTGGAAGAGGAGTCTGTTGTTGAATACTACAGGATTCTTTGTGACCACATAAAAACATTACAAGCTCTGCCACCTTGTCCTATGTACAGTAACTTTTTACTGTGTGTATACACTTTGGTCGACTGTGTTTATGGTGTTGAATTGATTGGTTGAAGTGGCCTACAAGGAGAAAGCAGTGTCTTGAAACAAGAAGATTGTGATTTTGGCTTCATCTGGAATACAAGGTTATACTATGTCCTCAAAACATCAAAAGGCAGGGTACCCTTACCACAAACACAGGAAAGACCCTTGACTGTGTTTTTTCTTTGTTGACTGTCTTCATCCTTGTTAACTGTGTTTTCATTATAAATATTGGTTGATTGGTATGCAAGGGGTGGAGAAGGCAGTATTCTGAAAGAACAGGGGTCTTATACCAAAGGAGGGCATTTCACACTACATTTTATATCATTGTTGCCTAATCTTACAGTGAGTTAACAGGCTGAGACAGAGTTTTGTTCAAAAACACATTTCAAAGACTTTGAGGCAGTTTGGTGTTTCAAGAGCGCATCTAGATCAAGATGCCTCCCAGGCAAGATAGCAGAAGTGGGTTGCAGGTATGGGCCAATTTCCACCGAGGAGGTCAATGCACACCCATCTATCTTATTCAATTTTCATGAGGTGGGATGCTTGGATTTTTGCCAGAGGGTACAAGAAGTCAAAATTTTCTCTCCTTTAACACATTTGTGTGCCTTGAGGTTCAAAGACAAACATTTTCAAGTGGCAGGCCTTGATTTCAAGTTCTCCCTGAGATCCGTATCCAAGGCTACAAAAATTCCATACATTGGCGAGAAATGGTTCAAGCAAAGCTATTTGGACTTGGATGACTACAAACCCTTCCTCAAGCCTGAGCATAGAGAGGCATGCCTTGCTATTTTCCCTTTCTCTTATCTTCTAGCTAGCTATGCTCCCCTTATGAAGATTATAATGAAGTATTTCACTTGTGAAGGGAGATTCTCCAGAGTTTATGCATACCACATCCGACTGTTGATGCATTTCACGAGAACCAAGCAGCTCAATCTTCCTTTCTTCTTGTGCAAAAGCATTGAGAAAATGGCCTCCTCTGTCCAGAAGAAGCCTCCATCACAACAAATAGCCTCTCTATTCCATCACTCCCTCATTAAAATCATCATCCTTCACCAGCTTGAGAAGAGAGAGGTTTCTTGGGATGTTTTCATCAATCACCCAGATTTCTCCACTGTCCCTCCAGTCCATACATCTCCTACATCGCCTACTCATCGCCCCTCACCTTCCTCTAGCAGACCTACTCCTAGAAAGCTCAAATTCACTACAGGACAGGCAAAAGAGCATGGAGAAGGAGAGGGAAGTGGCCAGCAAGAGGAAGAAGGACATGAGCATGAAGAAAAAGATGAGGAACAACAGGAAGAAAGTGATGGAGGGCAGCAACATGACAGTGGTGAAGGTGAGTAGCAGCAGGAACAAGAGGAGGGGAGTGTTGAACAGCAGCGACTCAGTGGTGATGAACAACGGGAACAAGAGGAAGGGCAGCAGTTTGAGCAGCAGCTTGAACAACAAAAAGAGCATCAGCTTGAACAACAGAATGAGCAAGAAAATGAAGCACAGCAGCAGCATGATATTCATGATCAAGGGCATCAGTTTGAGCAGCATGATCTTGATGGTCAAGGGCTGCAGGAAATTTAGAAAGAGCAGCAGCATGACATTGAGGAGCAGGGGCAGCCTGAAGAAGATACACAGCAGTCTCCTCATGATACATAGCATTCTCCTCATGATGCACAGCAACCTCAAGAAGAAAATCAAATTCAAGAGGATGACAAACAAGATGACAAAGGTAAAGGAATCATGCCTTCCTCTCCTAAGAAGGCCAAGCACATGATAGCAAGAAAGAAAGTGCCCAAGGTTGTCACTCCAAATGTGACAAGAGCTCTCCGTAGTAAAGGAAAATTGCCAAAGAAGTCTATCATTGACTTGCCTAGGAGGAAAAGCGCGAGAATATCTTTCCAAGGCAAAGGGAAAGGCAGGGTGGGAGAAGGTCATGAGCATGGGAGTGCATTGGATGTCATCTCAATCCAAAGTGACGATAGTGATAATGAGGCTCGGATTCTAGAAAACCTCCTAATCCATAAAGAAGGCCAAATTGATGCATTGAAGGATGACCTTCATCGGGCAAGGAATTTCAATCATTTCTTGGAGATCCAAAATAGGCAAATGAGTGTCCATATGGCTGTTTATGAGACACGAGCAATCAAGTACAAGAAAGAAGCTGCTAAAGCCCAAGCAAGGATAGATGAGCTCATAGGTGATTTTGATGAAAGTGAATAAGAATACTAGCCTAGGCGAAAGAGGCCTAGAACCATAGGGCTTAAAAGAGCCCTTGAAAGGAAAAATGAAGAGGAGCAAGCCCCTCTCCAATCCACTCCTCTCACAGCATTGTTTGAGCAAGAGCTAGAAAAAAATAAGGAGGCATGGCTTGAAAGAATCAATGACCATCTGGAAAAGAAGTTGGAAAGGGCAAATAGGGATTTAGAGCTGCAAAGAAGGATGACGAAGCATTACCAAAAGCTAAATCAGTTTGCCCGTCGCAAGTTAAAGGATGCCCAAGAAAAGCTAAAGGAGGCTAAAGAGAAGCGCCTGGCACGGAAAGTGAAGAAAGACACATCAGGACTTCATATTTTGGCTTCTACTTCAGAAGATGTTGCTAGGGACCCTTGAGGGTCATACACACCGATTTTGGGCAAATTTTGACATACTTTGGTTTTTTGGGCATTTTTTAGTTTTTGGTCAAAACTCATGAAATTCGCCATTTCATTTTGGGGATTTTTCAAAGGAGGAGAATGGGATCATTAGATGCCATAATTTTAGGAGCACACCCTCAGCGATTTTTAGGACATTTGGAGATCATCTACTTCCCTGAAATGGCGAAAAATGCTCGCTTTTTGCACACTTTGCCCGGTCTATCAGCAGACTGTAATTTTTGTTTTTTACACACAGGTGCAGTTTTGGAGGACTTCCAGGCATCATATTGGGAAAATTTCCATTTTTCCAAAAATTAGACACTCAGAGATTTCCAACGAGCTATCATGAGCCTCGTTTCGACATCAGGAAGGCCGCCAAATGTTGCCGGCAAGTCAGGGGACCTTTTGCTAATGTAAATTTTGAATATTTTTGTAATTTTTGAACCTTTAAAAACTGATATTTCCTCATGTGCGTTTAGCTATTTTTACACATGAGAAGTGAGGAAAAGTCAATTATTTTCCCTTTTTTAGCATTTTTTAGATATTTTATGAGATATTTTTGTGCCTTGGGCTTTGCAAAGCCTCAAGGACAAATCTAGATATTTTGATTAGGCCAATAGGATGGCAAGTTGAACCATGAGGTTTTCCTCACTTTGGCCTATATATTCCAAATGCTTGCATTGTAAACAAGGTTGAACTTGAGAAGAGAATCAATATATGGTCATATAAGCTTTGGAAGAAATAATTTTCTTATGCTTTTGGATTGCCTCTTGGATGTTCTTGGATGAATGAAGAAGGATTGTTGATGGATTCCATGACTTGGTAGAATGGTATAGTGTCTCTTTCTATGTTGTTGTCTTCTAGTTTTCATTCATGAATACATGTTTCTTGCTTGCTATAGATCATTAGAGAACAAATTTGAGACATGCCCTTGGAGGCACCTCAAATTTCCTGTTTCTTCATAGCTTTCATGTTTTCTTCCTCCTTAGTCATATTAAAGAATTCTTAATTGCTCTTTAGTAACTTGAGGATATTGTTGTTTGTTTCATTCATGGTTTTATGCTTGCTAAGTATTATTTACGGTATGCCCTGCTTACCAATGGCCAGCCATAGCTCCATCAATGAAATTTCTCTTTGACTGATTAGATTATCATCTTGTTGAACCAAGGAGGCCTAGTTTCGATCTAGCCCTTTGTCTAAGACTATGCAAATCTTATTTTCAAAGTACCCAATGACTTGAAGAACTGTGTTTAGGCGTTCTGGCATAGTGTTTTGAGTTGTTTGTCTGTCTTAAGTGTTTTCCCCAAAGTCTGATAGCCATTTCCCAAAGTTAGAGAGTCATATATCTCTATGCATGGCTTGAATGTTTATTTCTATGTATTGATTAGCTTGTAGTTACACTTTGCATGATTAATGGTTTGCCCTACCATGTTTATGTCTGCTATTAAACTAGTTATTCTTGAAATCCTCTATTGTTCACAAAATTGATGTCCATTTACTCCATTTTGCCCAAAGATCCTTTCTACCTTGAGTCAAATCAGCCCTACAGCAGCCTTGTATCATCATCTGATAGCTTCCTTGACCTTTTTTACCCCATAGCCCAGTTGATCTGACATCTTTTTACCTATCTTATATCTTTGATCAGTTTCATCCCTCATAACTAAAAAACCAAAACCAAAAACTTACTTCATAACTAGCCTAAAATTAGAACAACATAAGCAAACACACATATATCCCTTACATACAATAGAGAGAGTCCTCTCTGAGTCCATGAAGGCTAGGTCCTTGGGCTCCAAAGACTGGTTTGATGTTACACTGTCATTTGGTTTGCCAATCAGCCAAATCACAGGACCCTAACATAATGGCGATCACGGTGGGACTCTGAGTTAGTAACAATCTAAGGACACCTTAGAACTCCAGAATTCCCTTATTTTCAAGAATACCTACCAGTGAGCCACCTCATCACCACACTAACATAATGGCGATCACGGTGGGACTCTGAGTTATAAACAAGCTTAGTTTCCCTAAACATTCCAGCAGCCTTAAGAATACTATCTGATTGACTTATCTCACCGCTCACTAACATAATGGTGATCACGGTGGGACATTGAGTCAAAAAATCCTAGGTATCCCTTAGGAACTCTCAAGTCTCAGTCAAACTTAGAAGAGTAGAATCCGGTTGTCTCACCATCCTAGCGAAATGATGATTCAGCTGTAGGACACTTTTACAAACCTTAGGGCTACATAAAACTCAGAAAAACCCCAAAAAAAACTCCCTTAGATTGGTTTTTTATCAGTACTGGTGGTGGACCATACCCATATACCTCAAAACAACCAAGTTCCACCTGGAGACTCCACTAGCCTCCAATAGGCCTTACTATTTTACCGAACTCTAGATTACTATCCGATCGACCTATCCCACTGCTCACTAACATAATGGCGATCACGGTGGGACTCTGAGTGATAAACAAGCTTAGTCTCCCTAAAACATTCCAACAGCCTTAAGAATACTATCTGATTGACTTATCCCACCACTCACTAACATAGTGGCGATCACGGTGGGACCTTCCGAGTTAGTGACAATCTAAGTACTCCTTAGTAACTCCCGAAGTCTCAATCAATCTTAGAGAACTTAAGTGTTGTTTGAAGAGTAGAAGCTAGCTCTTTCACCATCCTAGCAAAATGATGACTCAACTATAGGACACTCTTCCAAACCTTAGGATTACATAAAAACTCAAAAAACCCCAAAAAACTCCCTTAGATTGGTTTTGTCAATATTGGTGGTGGACCACACACACATACCTCGAAACAACCAAGTTCCACCTGGCGACTCCACTAGCCTCCAGTAGGCCTCAAAACTCCATAAAATACCAAAAATTCATAAACATACCTTTCTGCTAAAGCATCCTTCCAAAACTTAAACTTAGGGTAGAAGCTCTGTAATCAGTGACAATCTAAGTATAACTTAGTGATTCAGAAAACCTCTCCTAAACATAGAAAGTAAGCAGAAACCTTCTTGCCAATAGAACCATTAGCTTGTCCATATAGCCTAGCAAACTGTAGAAACCAAGTGAATCACTCTCCTTTGCAAGATTCAATCTCAAAGTTTGCTATAAAACTTTTTCCAAGCATCTTTGATATAGTTGGTGGTGAACCATAGTTCTCATAAGAAATCCACCTGGCGACTCCACTAGTCCATCCTTTTTATTTTTGACCATCACATCAGTAGAACTTTAGAGAGACCATTCATCCAAAACATTCACTAATATCATCCTCTCTAGACTCTAGACTCGCAATCTGGCTTCACAAAGAATCAACACCAGATCTCATCCAGACCCAAATCCCCCTATCATAGTAGATGACCCAGAGAAGATTTTGTGGCAAGCTTCCGAAACTGACAATCTAGCTACTGATAGATCCATCCGTAAAACAAGATCAGTACCTTAACATCTCACTATCTTACCAGATTCCCCTTTTGACTTAGTGTCATCAAAAACTCTTTTTAGAAGAAAGTCACATAGTAAGATAAAATTTGACGATCTTGAACCCCTAGATCCGCCACAGAGTCCTAGTAGAGAAGCCTCACCTTCCACACCTCCCGACTCTCAGCTTCTCCATCACTTTGGCTCCTTCTATCCCAAATTTGCTCAAAACCAGATCACTAGTCTAAGTACATCTGCCACACCTATCCAAACCACTACTGTCAAACCATCTCAGCTAATCCCACAAGCCCTCATCTTGTACACCATCCATTAGCTCCCGTCATGGCAGCCTGGTACGCACCTTTGGTGTTGCCACTACCTTTGGCTCCTCTATCAGTTAACTATCAAGACAAAATCCCACACTTTACTAGAGAAGAGACTGCCACAGCTCAACAGCATATCAATAGGATTAGTGATGCCTTTGAATACTTGGAAGTAGAAGACGAGACCATCAAAATGAGAATGTTCACCCAAAGCCTGGGCGGAGAACCCAAAAAATGGTTTAAAAGCTTAACTCCAAATAGCATCCACAACATCCCAGAACTCTTCCAAGTCTTTTTAAACAAGTGGGAAATCTGAAAGAACCCCATTCAAATCCTGTCAGAATATAACAATCTAAAACGGGAAAATGGGGAAAGTGTCCAGGGATACTGCACTAGGTTCAATAGTGTGTATAACGCCCTCCCACCTCACTTCAAACCCCCACTTGGTTTAGCCTTGGCAAAGTTCAGCGAGGGTTTTGACCTAGACATGACTTATTAGCTAAGAGACAAAGACCCCCATACCTTAGAGGAAATGCAACAAGTATCCATAAGAGCAGAAGCCAACCTAGCAAAAAAAAGGGCTAGGACTAGATCAAAAAGGAAATTCACATACCGAGATGAGGTATCCACTTCATCTCCTTCTCTAGATCCTAGAATAGATGATTTAGTCAAGTCCATGGCCAAAATGTGGGAAAAGATAAGTGAAAAGGCTCCTCTGAGGGACAACCAGCCAATTCCTCTAAACAGAAACCGTAACCAAAATTTCAGGAGGGAGCAACCTCAAAATAGACCAAGGGAAAATGACCAACAAATTAGGCCACCATTTAATGAAAATTATGTGGAAGAAGAGGATAGGGATGCAGAACCCATTCATGAAAATCATTTGAACCTCATAGGGTCTGATAATGAGAGTGAGGTGTACCTCACAGAAGAAGAACAAGCATTCTTCTCTCCAAAGCAAGATGCAACCAACTATGAAGATCCCGAAGATCCTGCCATAGATTTTCAGAATGCCATAATAGAAGCTCACAGGTAGTATGACCTTAGAAGCAGAAAAAATCAGGACAACACCAAGAAAGGTAACTTAGACACTGCTAAAAGCCCTAATACCATCCTTAAGAAAGCAGTAAACAGTGACAAAATCACGGTTGGGAAAAATGACCAAAACAAAGATAGAGTTACCAAAACTAGTCTTGACTCAGATACTCCTAGTACTTCCACAAAAATTCCCGAGGTGACTGTGGCAAACAAAGTCCCGAAACAAGGCCAACAAACTCAAAATATAGAGAAGGTCATGACTGAAAAAGTTGAAACAAACATGTCCAAACTTCAGCTGCCTTTTAGCTTTGAGGGCGAAATCGCCAAAATCAAGATCACCATGCCTCTTACTGAGCTCATCGCCCAAAGCTCTTATAAATCCCAAGTGTTAAAGGTCCTGAATCTAGGGAATTATGTGAACACTCTTAATCTAGCTGATGACACTCCTGAAGTGTTATTTGGTCCTAAAATAGAGGGGAAATTCCAAGAGGGAACCACTCTTCCATTTTACATTAGTCCAAATATCCACGACCAAATCCTTCACAATGCCATGCTAGACTTTGGCGCCTCGCATAATCTTATGCCGAAGGTTGTAATGGAAAGACTAGGCCTGGAAATCACAAAAAGAACAAAGACTTGTATTCATTTGACTCAAGTAGAGTCAAATGTCTAGGTTTGATCAAAGACCTTTGTTTCAGTCTGGCCCAAATACCTGCGAAACATCTAATCATGGACATAGTAGTGGCAGACATCCCTCCCAAGTACGGGATGCTTCTATCCAGATCTTGGGGAGCCAAACTCTAAGGGAATATTCAACTGGATATGTCCTTTGCCACTATTCCTGTGTTTGACCAAACAAGAATACTCTACCGAGAGTCACACATGAAGTACATGATCAGTAGTCAAGAGAGGCCAGATAATATTCCAATGTATTCCTTGCATTCTGACCTAAATTATTTTATTCTGCATACTGATGAGGACATAGAAGAACAGTCAGAAGAAACTGAAACAAACTCAGACCCACCACATCAGCTGCCCCTAGTTCTCTATGACGAACTAGACACTCAAAACTACCATGATCATAAATAGCTATGTCTTGAGGAAAGTAAGTATGTTCCTTCTGAAGTAGGAATAGAGCAAGAAGCACAAACCCTTATGTACTATCAAGCGAATTGCTCGAACCTTAGTCAAACACCAGTAGTAACTTTCGAAAACTTTTTCTGGATAAAGGCTTTAGAAGACTTACACATCATAAACCTGTTTGGAACCCGGGAGCAAGAGAGTTTAATGTTTCTACCATACCTCAAGGATTTACCATCACATAACTCTTCCACTGCAAATGAAACTTTGACTGTAGCCATAGCAGCTCAAAATCTAGAAAAAATGCCTGATAAACTTCTTATGAGAAAATATGATAGTTGCAGTCCAAGCATACCTAAGTTACTTAAATTGGCTCATATTCTGTCTTTTCATAAAAAACTTAGAAATGCTAGAATTAGCAATCTCGTGTAGAATACCATTTCATACAAGAAAAGCAGGGGAAAACACTATGCCACTACCATTTCTTCAAGAAACAACTTTGACAAGAGAAAATATAACAAACTGAACCAATCTGTAATAATCAAAGATAAAATAGCTGGTCATAGGGTCTGTTTTGATTTTAGGAACACTACTGCATATCCCTATAACAGAAATTTTGTCCTTTCTACCCAAGACCATGATATACCGATGAAAAGTGCTTTTAATCATATGTTTTTGCAAGATGATATTTTAGGTTATAATCCAAAGATTCCCTTGCAAAGTAGACAGCTTAAAGATTTTTTTCAATATGCTGGAGGTAGTTCTAGTTTCAGACTCAAAATTGCAAAACCACTGGATATCAGAAATCTGCTCATGAAATCCATGTTTCCAGTCCTGAATTTCTGCAGTTTTGCATACCTTGATGATGTCATTATTTATTTCAAGAATGACCAAGAGTATATGCATTACTTAAGGAAGATGTACAGTAAAGAAAGGAGTGGAAATCAGATGTACAAAGAGGTACAGCGGGAAGATACCGGTTTGTTCAGAGATTCTTGCATGAATCCCTATGTCATGTTAGAAAGAGAAAACTTCCCAAATTTCTCTTTTCAGGAGTTGAGTGGGCCAAGAGTGAGAGGAGATCCTTACGAGGATAAGATGCTTAAATTTCATCATTTCCAAAATTTCTGAGTTTTAAACACTTTCATTCATTGTATATACCACTGTTTAAAAAATAGATAAAACAAAAAAGTCAAAAACAATAAAAGATAGAAAAGAGGGCGGTTGAAAAATAGAAAAAGGCCTAATGTTCCAAAAAATAGTCCTTCGGAAAGCGCGCAAGTCTAAATGCCGCTACTAGTACTCAAATGTTTTGTTCAGCTATCTAGCCTAATCATAGTTGAACATGTTTAAATTTATTTGCTGATAAGTTAGTGAGTGAAAAAGATGGTCAACATTGTGTAAGATTGACTTATCACAGAGAGTAGATTAGGAAAAGATACTGGTTCCACATGCCTAAAACATAACCAAAGAGAGAAGCGAGGGATGAAAAACGCATTGTACATCTTAGCTCCGTTTTTCTAGATTTCCTTTTTTGCAAAATAATATTTGTGTGCAGTTCATCCTTTCATGCCACAAATACATGACAAATCAGACTGTTTAACCCTGATTTGATCATTTTGAATTTCATGTTTTAAGATTAGAGAACAAAAATCCTGTCAAACAGTTTAATCTTGACAGTTGATCTAGTTTAGGTAGAGTAATCAAGGAGTTCATCAGTTTAATCTGAACTCCCAGCAGATATAAGTGTAGAAATAGATAGGTTCATTTTACAAAAAGAAAAAATATGCATTGTCAAAAGGCTACTAGTTCAAATGCGCCCAAAAAGGAGAAAAAATGTTAGGAAAGATAGTGGGGTAGGTAGAAATATCATTGATGCTAATCATGTTGTCTCTTTTCAGAAGTAGCATCAAAGAAGAGTGAAATTTTGCGCCAATGGGTAAGGCATTGGTCTTCATAAGCCAAAGATCTGAAATTCTGGACACCTCCTGAAAAGGAGCTGCCCTCCCCAAATGGAGCCACTATTAGTCATCAATATTTTTTACTTGTTAGTGATGACTAGTTGTAACAGCTAAGTTTTCCAACAGTCGATCTAAAAATTTGTCAAATTTGCCAGCTGGGAAAACACCTATAAAAAAAATTTTCTCTCCTACCTTTTAGTCCGCCCATGACGAGATGAAACCCCATTATCAAATCCTACCTAGCCTCAGCCACACTAGTCTACCCACCAGCTCTAAAGAGACAATCCAAATCTGTTCAAAAAACCTCCCCTAACTTAGGAAGTGACGCTTTAAGGCATTTCACCCTTGGCAAACTATCCAAGAGCCAAAAACCTCCATCTGCTATAGACCAGTCATAACAGACCTTCCTACTCTGCTAATAAGTTGTTTACAGCCCTAGGTCACGCCACTAATGCACCCTTAAGTCTCAACAATACATAGACCATCAGTCAAGTTGATTTTAGGTGTTTTTACAGTGTTTGATGGATTTTTCAAGTACAGAAACATACCAGCATCTCAGAAGACAATTTCTGGCTCCACATGAGAAGAAAGTTGCTTCTCAATGTGATCTTGAGCCCGAGATGCATCTACCGGGCAAAGAGTTATTCATCAAACTCTTGCGACCTCATTCACAGCCTGAAAGGACAGCAGAAGAAAAAGAAACACTTTTAAGAGGTTGTTGATATGACATGACTGAGGACCTCCTTCATCTATAAGCAAAGGGTTTGAAGACCAAAGAACCTCCTTCATCTATAACCAGAGGGTTAAAAGTGCCTCCTTCATCTATAAGTAGAGGGCGATTGCCAAAGTTTGACTTGAAAAGTTGCAACTGACTGTAAGACAAATTTGTTTTTAATGAAAAAGTGAAACAGTGACCAGGGTTTTCTGAAGCAAAGTGATGATTGAAGGCTGAGGTAAAAGCTGTAGTGTTTTTCAAAGTTTGTTTTCCTGCCATCATCTATGAGAGAAACCCTTGTCAAGCATATTCATCAAAATTTCTACATTTGATTAAGGCAGAGGTTAAAGAGCATCAGACACTTTGCCAAGTAAAAGGCCTCCTTCATTCATAAGCAAATGGCCAGGGAATTGATTGATTTCAAGGTCTGATTGATGAAAGATGAGTGGTAAGAGACCAAGAAGGAAAGCAGGGGTACCACTGCAATCCAATGGGTCAAAAATTATCTCTTAACAGGGTTTCTGTCAAAAGACAGTCTGTAGCTCCAACAAAACAAAATTGAAGAGTGCTTGATGAGATGGGTTATTGCACAAGCGAAAGAACTGATGATGATTATGTTTAAAAGGATACAGATCTCTCTACTCATAAAAAAGTGTCTTTCAAATATGCTTATCATAGTTGAAAAAGGAAAATTTGAGTTTTTCTCTTCCCAAGAAAGGTATTGCAACTAGACACAGGTTCATAAAATGCAAGAGAGACTTTGGCATATTTTTTCAGTTTCTGGAACTCATTGAAAGCAAAGTTTGCATGCCACTATCACAAAGGTAGGCACTTTCCCTATGAAAACAAGTCAAAGCACTCTGCTATTAAATTTTGGATAAGACAATAGCTTTTAGAAGAAAAAGTCCTTATTAGACAAAGAATAGTGAAAGCTCAGGCAAACATGACTAGGTCTCACCCACAGTCAAAAAGGAGCATCAGTTAGAATCATGCAGCTATAGTTACAAGGTGGAGTTGATCTGGTTTTCCTCTAACAAGCAGATATAGGTGTATGGAACAGAAAATGCCAAATCAAGTTTTGAAAAGATAGTTCATCCCCTTGCAAATGGCAAGATAGCCCATAGATCATTGATATATTATTTAAGTGGAGCTTCTATGTTAAATTGTCACCAAAGAGACAAAAGTAGCAGAAATCACCTTTCCAACATATATGCACAGTGAGCAGATTTTGACCTTTTAAATATGTTTTTTAAATTAATAAGTTGATACCTATTAACTCCGTTTAAAGGCATTAAAATCCCCTTGCCAATATGGTTCGAAGAGGTGGTCCCCCCTCAGCAAAGTTGAGATCATTTGGGTTTCAAAAAAAATGAGCCTAGGCATTGTTTCAAAGAGCAACACTTTCAAAAAACCATCTCAAGTCAAATTCAAGAGGTTTTTCGATTTGTTGCATTTCAAAGGGACAAAAGACTGTTTTTGATCCATTTTGCAAGTTCCCCAAGTGTGAACAGAGCTCCTCTCGTTACCCTCAAGACCAAAAATAAATGTTTGAGCAAAAATCACAGGTTTTAGGGCTTTTTAACCCGTGCGGCACGCCTAGAAAAGTGCGCGGCGCGCTCAGAGGCAAAAATACATAGGCGTATAATTGTGGCGTAGCGCGCCTGTAGGTGCATGTGGCGCGCCTGTACACTTTGTTTTTGTCGACCTGACACCTCTCCATTCGCGCGACGCTCTTTCACACAAACATGCCGCGCATCTTGCAACAGTTCTAATGCCTCCAAATCACTTTTAAAAGCTGCTCCAACTCCTCAAGAAGCATTGTCATCAATTTCAAAGGTATTTCTATGTGCCTATTTTCTCTTTCAAGACTGCTAAGACAGAGTGATAGGGTTAAAAATCACGATGGGAAACCACGAGTTTGAGTTTGTGTTTTATTTGAAGAAAAAAGTTTTGTTGTAGTTCTGGTGGCTAGATATGAAGCATTAAAAGCTTGGGAGTGTTGTTGATAAGAAAAACCATGAAACTGCCCCCAAAAACAACTGTGATGAAAGAAAGGAGAGATAAGGTGTTTTAAGGGTGAAAAAAGTAGGTCAATTTTCAACATGACCATCATATGAGCATTTTTTATCTTTCAAAGGAGTTTCCTCTATTTCGTTAAAGGGATAAAACAGTGTTTTAACTTTCCACTCCATAAAGCATATCCAGTGAGTAAAGTTAACATTTGCATTCAGAGGTGGGGAAAAACTGATATGAAGAACAGTGGGATATAAAGAAAACAGTGTTTGTTGGAAGAGGAGTCTGTTGTTGAATACTACAGGATTCTTTGTGACCACATAAAAAAATTACAAGCTCTGCCACCTTGTCCTATGTACAGTAACTTTTTACTGTGTGTATACACTTTGTTCGACTGTGTTTATGGTGTTGAATTGATTGGTTGAAGTGGCCTACAAGGAGAAAGCAGTGTCTTGAAACAAGAAGATTGTGATTTTGCCTTCATCTGGAATACAAGGTTATACTGTGTCCTCAAAACATCAAAAGGTAGGGTACTCTTACCACAAACACAGGAAAGACCCTTGACTGTGTTTTTTCTTTGTTGACTGTCTTCATCCTTGTTAACTGTGTTTTCATTATAAATATTGGTTGATTGGTATGCAAGGGGTGGAGAAGGCAGTATTCTGAAAGAAAAGGGGTCTTATACCAAAGGAGGGCATTTCACACTACATTTTATATCATTGTTGCCTAATCTTACAGTGAGTTAACAGGCTGAGACAAAGTTTTGTTCAAAAACAAATTTCAAAGACTTTGAGGCAGTTTGGTGTTTCAAGAGTGCATCTAGATCAAGATGCCTCCCAGGCAAGATAGTATAAGTGGGTTGCACAAGAGGTATGAGCCAATTTCCACCGAGGAGGTCAATGCACACCCATCTATCTTATTCAATTTTCATGAGGTGGGATGCTTGGATTTTTTCCAGAGCGTACAAGAAGTCAAAAGTTTCTCTCCTTTAACACATTTGTGCGCCTTGAGGTTCAAAGACAAACATTTTCAAGTGGCAGGCCTTGATTTCAAGTTCTCCCTGAGATTCGTATCCAAGGCTACTAAAATTCCATACATTGGCGAGAAATGGTTCAAACAAAGCTATTTGGACTTGGATGACTACAAACCCTTCCTCAAGCTTGAGCACAGAGAGGCATGCCCTGCTATTTTCCCTTTCTCTTATCTTCTAACCAGCTATGCTCCCCTTATGAAGATTATAATGAAGTATTTCACTTGTGAAGGGAGATTCTCCAGAGTTTATGCATACCACATCCGACTGTTGATGCATTTCACGAGAACCAAGCAGCTCAATCTTCCTTTATTCTTGTGAAAAAGCATTGAGAAAATGGCCTCCTCTGTCCAGAAGAAGCCTCCATCACAAAAAATAGCCTCTCTATTCCATCACTCCCTCATTAAAATCATCATCCTTCACCAGCTTGAGAAGAGAGAGGTTTCTTGGGATGTTTTCATCAGTCACCCTGATTTCTCCACTGTCCCTCCAGTCCATACATCTCCTACATCACCTACTCATCGCCCCTTGCCTTCCTCTAGCAGACCTACTTCTAGAAAGCTCAAATTCACTACAGGACACAGGCAAAAGAGCATGGAGAAGGAGAGGGAAGTGGCCAGCAAGAGGAAGAAGGACATGAGCATGAAGAAAATGATGAGGAATAGCAGGAAGAAAGTGATGGAGGACAGCAACATGACAGTGGTGAAGGTGAGCAGCAGCAGGAACAAGAGGAGGGGAGTGCTGAATAGCAGCGACTCAGTGGTGATGAACAGCAGGAACAAGATGAAGGGCAGTAGTTTTAGCAGTAGCTTGAACAACAAAAAGAGCAGCAGTTTGAGCATCAGCTTGAACAACAAAATGAGCAAGAAAATGAAGCACAACAACAGCATGATATTGATGATCAAGGGCATCAGTTTGAGCAGCATGATCTTGATGGTCAAGGGCAGCAGGAAATTTAGACAGAGCAGTAGCATGACATTGAGGAGCAGGGGCAGCGTGAAGAAGATACACAGCAGTCTCTTCATGATACACAGCATTCTCCTCATGATGCACAACAGCCTCAATAAGAAAAGCAAATTCAAGAGGATGAAAAACAAGATGACAAAGGTAAAGGAATCATGCCTTCCTCTCCTAAGAAGGCCAAGCACAGGACAGCAAGAAAGAAAGTGCCCAAGGTTGTCACTCCAAATGTGACAAGAGCTCTCCGTAGTAAAGGCAAATTGCCAAAGAAGTCTATCATTGACTTGCCTAGGAGGAAAAGCGCGAGAATAGCTTTCCAAGGCAAAGGGAAAGGCAGGGTAGGAGAAGGTCATGAGCATGGGAGTGCAATGGATTTCATCTCAATCCAAAGTCACGACAGTGATAACGAGGCCCGGATTCTAGAAAACCTCCTAATCCATAGAGAAGGCCAAATTGATGCATTGAAGGATGACCTTCATCGGGCAAGGAATTTCAATCATTTCTTGGAGATCCAAAATAGGCAAATGGGTGTCCATATGGCTATTTATGAGACACGAGCAATCAAGTACAAGAAAGAAGTTGCTAAAGCCCAAGCAAGGATAGCTGAGCTCATAGGCGATTTTGATGAAAGTGAAGAAGAAGACCAGCCTAGGCGAAAGAGGCCTAGAACCATAAGGCTTAAAAGAGCCCTTGAAAGGCAAAAGGAAGAGGAGCAAGCCCTTCTCCAATCCACTCCTCTCACAGCATTGTTTGAGCAAGAGCTAGAAAACAATAAGGAGGCATGGCTTGAAAGAATCAATGACCATTTGGAAAATAAGTTGGAGAGGGCAAACAGGGATTTAGAGCTGCAAAGAAGGATGACGAAGCATTACCAAAAGTTAAATCAGTTTGCCTGTCGCAAGTTAAAGGCTACCCAAGAAAAGCTAAAGGAGGCTAAAGAGAAGTGCCCGGCACGGGAAGTGAAGAAAGACACATCAGGACTTCATATTTTGGCTTCTACTTGGAGTCTGCATACAGGATGCTCAGAAGGTCTGCCCTTGATTTTGGGCAAATTTTGACATGTTTTGGTTTTTTGGCATTTTTGAGTTTTTGGTCAAAACTCATGAAATTCGCCATTTCATTTTGGGGATTAGTCAAAGGAGAATGACCATCATTAGGTACCATAATTTCGAACTTCCTAAAACCCGATTTTAGGACATTGGAGACTATGGGCTTCCCAAAATGGGTGAAAATTACTAACTTTTGCACACTGCGGTCTATCAATAGGCACTATAGCATTTCGTTTTATACAGAGATATAATTTACCTGGAGGACTTCCAAGCATCAGTTGGGAAGAATTCTGTTGGTAAAGAAATGAACACTGGAGCTTTCCAGCAGGCACCCTCATGACCTTTTAACTGATAGGAAGGCATTGATATTTGTAGGAGAATCAGAGGACCTTTTGCCGTGTAATTTTTGAATATTTTTATGACATTTTTGGGTATTTTAAAAGCAGTATTTTCTACCTCTTATCGTTTAGCTATTTACACACATGACAAGTGAGGAAAGTCATTATTTTCCCTTTTTGCAACATTTTTAGATATTTTATGAGATATTTTGTGCCTTGGGCTTTGCGAAGCCTCAAGGACAAGTTTAGATATTTATTTTGAACCAATGGCTAGCTAGTTGCCTTGGTTGGTTTTCCTCCTCTTTGGCCTATATATTCCAAGAGGATTCATTGTAATAGAAGGCTAAACTTGATGATAGAAGAAATATATGGTCATATAAGCTTTGGAAGAAATACTTGTCTCATGCTTTTGGATTGCCTCTTGGATGTTCTTGGATGAATGAAGAAGGATTGTTGTTGGATTCCATGACTTGGTAGAATGGTATAGTGTCTCTTTCTTTGTTTTGTCTTCTAGTTTTCATTCATGAATACATGTTTCTCGCTTGCTATAGATCAGTAGAGAACAAATTTGAGACATGCCCTTGGAGGCACCTCAAATTTCCTGTTTCTTCATAGCTTTCATGTTTTCCTCTTCCTTAGTCACATTAAAGAATTCTTGATTGCTCTTTAATAACTTAAGGATATTGTTGCTTATTTCATTCATGGTTTTATACATGCTAAGTATTCTTCTGGTTTCCTACTTGCAATAGCTGATATAGCTCCATCGAATGAGAAATTTCTCTTCAGTAGATTCCGTTATCCATCTTGTTGAAAAGGAGGCCTGGTTTCGATCTATGCCATCTAGACTACTGCAATCTGCTAAGTACCAATGACATTGTGTTTAAAACATTGGCATAATGCTTTAAGTTTTTATACATCATAATTGTTTTTCCCAAAGTCAAGTGTATTTCCCAAAGTTAGAGAGTCATATATCTCTATGCATGGCTTAAATGTTTATTTCTATGTATTGATTAGCTTGTAGTTACACTTTGCATGATTAATGGTTTGCCGTATCATGTTTATGTCTGTTATTAAACTAGTTATGCTTGAAATCCTCTGTTTTTCACAAACTTGATGTCCATTTACTCCATTTTTCCCAAAGATCCTTTCTACCTTGAATCAAATCGGCCCTACAGCAGCCTTGTATCATCATCTGATAGCTTCCTTGACCTTTTTGACCCCATAGCCCAGTTGATCTGACATATTTTTACCTATCTTATATCTTTGATCAGTTTCATCCCTCATAACTAAAAAACCAAAACCAAAAACTTACTTCATAACTAGCCTAAAATTAGAACACCATAAGAAAACACACAGATATCCCTTACATACAATAGAGAGAGCTCTCTTTGAGTCCAGGAAGGCTAGGTCCTTGGGCTCCAAAGACTGGTTTGATGTTACACTGTCATTTGGTTTGCCAATCAGCCAAATCATGGGACCCTAACAGTCTTCAAATTTTATGCATAATCCTTTATCTTCAATCTCCTTTGTCCTTTTTCCCTTTGTTGTTGTGGACAGATGACTTTAGTAGGTGGAGGGTTTCATAATATGGCCAATGCTCATGAAGCACTGGTCAAACCATAAAATAAACCCTGATAACTCCCCCTTTTCATGATTTTTCCTCTGTTTGGACCAAAAAGGTCTTCACCTTTTGGCCCCATCCCTTTATGGACTGTGGGAGGGTTTTCGGCCCTTAAAACTGCCATAGAACCTGTAAAAAAACTAGCAAACACGTTATATAATCCTGCAGGGTTTGAAAAACTGCATGCAGAGGCTGGCACAGGTGGAAGGAGCAATGGAGGAATGCTGTAGAGGGAGGAAATGGAGAAAACCATGAAAAATAGGATTTAAAATGGATTTGAGCGCGAAAAATGGGCAAAGTAGTTTTGAAAAAACCACTAGTGGTTTTCACGTGGGGCAACGGTGGTTTGTTGTTTTTCCCAAATCAAACGCGATCCAGTTATTTCGTGACATGCATCCCTCGGGAAACCAGTGGTTTCGCATGAGTTTGGGTGGTTAAACCCCAAACGGCAAAATCACGCGAAATGTGATATTGATTGTTGGATGAAGGGGGGTAGATCCGACGGTGCAGAGAGGAGCGCGATAGAAAGGTGTGTGGGTGGGAGTTTTAGTGGGAGACAGGTGGCAGCCATAGATTGGTGGAGGCGGCTGGGTAATGGGTGGTAGGCCTCGGAGTGTGACGTCAGTTAATTTTTCATGGGGCGGAAAGGTCGTTGGATCGTTGTGTTAAATGAGAACCGTTAGATCCATAAGATCTATAGTGTAGATTGATTTGCAGGGATGAATAGGTTTGATGATGGGGGGGAAAGATTGAATGGGAGAATGGATAAGAGCCATCGGATCATGGGTTATCGACGATGGAGATCGATCGAGGAATATATAGCGCGGAGGAAAAGGAAGGTAAGAGAAGGGCTGCAGGAAAGGTGAGGAAAGGTAGGGTGAGTTAGTGTCGTAGGATCAAAATAGATCAACAGCTCAAATTAATGCAAGTTTTAATAAGTGTGGGGGGATAAAACAAATAAAAAGCGTGTTTTTCCATAGGTGTGGGGGGGAAATAGAAGATAAGGGAAGGGGGGCTAGGGATAAGGTAGAAGTGTGGTCGTGTGGAGGAGTAGGGAACCAGGGGTGGAGGAAAAAGGGGGCTATGGGGCAAAGAATTATCCCATGGTCGGGCCCTCGGGTCACATGGCAAGGGGGCTAAATATTTTAAGCCCTCGGGGGCTTAAACCCTTAATTATAAAAAGATTGCTTTTTTAGGCCAAAAATGGGGTTTTTCAAGCCAATTTTTAGAAGTTCTGATAGCTATAAAAAGGTAGTTTAAACCATAAAAAGGGGTTTTTATAGGTTTAAAGGGGTTATTTTATGGGTAAATGAGGGATTTAGTGAAGGAGAAAAAGGGCTATTTTCAGAGGAAAATGGGCTAATAAAAACAGGGATAAATGGCCTAAAATGAGCTTTCTTCTTTGAAACAACAGGATAACTTTTTAGGAGATATAGATGAATATTTTGGTGAACTAACAGACTCAGAATAATGAATGAAATGATATTTCTAGAGCTCATAATGATTTCAAGAAATGTTATTTCTAGAAATCTAGGATTGGCAATTTATTCATCTTTGGATATCAGCAAAATTATGGATGACTAACACATGAAGCAATGGAGGAAGGAATGGAAGATGGTAGACATCTTGAAGTGATAAAACCTTTCTCCTTTCTAGATGACCATTTCTCAATGAGCACACCCCTACCCAAAGAGAAACTTCTACTTGCAGCAGATCCAAAACCTTATGGGGTTTGGAATACCATTGATGAAGAGAAGTTCTCATGGAGAGATCTCATGGGAGGTGCACTTCAACACATCAAGAAGTAAAAAGTTATTCAACAGTTTGAGGAAGGATTTTACTCATCTCACTTGGATCCTTATGGATTCCAGAAGAGAATTGATGAGAGGTCTTCTCTAGAAGATCTCCAAGGAATTTCATTTCAACATCCCATGAAATGCAAAAGCACAAATCTGATTTGGGAGGATGATAGACTTCCTTGGGAGGATGCTAAGGAAGAATATAATGGAAGGCACCCACATGTGGATGGATGGGTGTGGATGATAAGCAAGGAACTGGAAAGCTACTTGCAAATCTATGACACTAGGCATTAGGAGGCTTGGCTGCGCTGGCTCCTTTTGAAGGAGTTTGGCCATCACTTTGCATACTCTCTTTCTATGGGGATGGATAAGAGGTGGCAGGATGCTTGTATCATTGAGCAGCAAAGAGTATGGATTCATGGTGTTGATGAGACCTTCAGATCATTCATCATGACTTCATCACATGAATTATATGATGGGAGCATGAGGAGGCAACAAGCACTTTGGTTGCTTGGGTTGTACTTGAGAAAGCAAGGGCAGATTTTCTCTCACATATTGTGTGATGTTGCAGGAGTAGAAGAGGGAACTCTCATGGTGCAAAGGGGATACTCCTTGACTTATTCCATCTTGGGGAAACTCCTTCCATCTTGGAAGGTATTCCATATTTGCAGTAGCATTACTGGAGGAGTCTTTCATAAGGAGCACGTCAAAGAACAGAGCTTTGTATTGATAGGAGCCTATTTGCATGAGCTCACAGCGCTATCACTTTTGAGCAAGGTATTATGGATGGAGTGTTCCCAATATCACTTCATATTAGATGCACTTGGTGGACAAGGTGAAGGTGAGAATGATGGGGTAATGGATGGAGACATCTATTACTGTGATATTTTCCTCTTGACTTGGATTCCCAAGCATGAGAAGAAGGGTCTTCATGCAGCACATGGTTTGTTCCTCTTCATGAGAGCATACCAAACCACTATGGAGGACTCATACATGGAACCATGTATCATATTATTTCCAGCATATGGTAAGAAATCTATTTTTTCATTTATTTATTTGCATACTCTTACCTTTACTATGCAGTGCATTGCTCCACAAGAGGGCGAGATTTTTATATTGATCCATGTTCAATGTTGGTCCAAACTATATGATGGAGGTAGCCATATCTTATGTGTCCTTGGGCAAGTATGTTTTACTTACATGTATGATCAGACATTGTACTTAACCATTCACTCTTGATCTACCATCATGGTGACATACATAGCCATCCATAAATCAAAAAGCAACTTGCCATACAACTTTCTGAAGCAGCAATTTGGAAAACTGCACTGTATCTACTTGGGAGACTGTTGTTACCTTCAAGCATCATGTGAAACCATCAATATTTCCTTCATTTTGATGTTGATCATGATTTCATTTGCTGATATTGTTTCTATTCTTATTGAAATCATGGTTGGGAGCTTGACACATGAGTTGGATGTGTCCTTGATGGGAGAGGATTCCCACATTTTCTGCATTGCATGTTCTAATGAGAGCATGAGAGGAGCCATGGCCACCACTTTTTTTTATTTTGAGGTGGGCCATGAGTTTGATAACCATCCATTGTATAACCATGGGCAAGTGTTTGATCATGTATTTTTGACACATTCAGCCATTTACTATTCATTAGTAGATGTGATGATTTTTGTACATTATTTGCCATGCTATTTTCTGAAGTTGCAGTGGATGAGACTGTGCTGTGTCCTCTTGAGACATTGTTTTTATTATGCATCATCATGTAAAACCTTCAGCAAAATTCACATTTGGATACTCTATGGTGACCATGTCCTACTCATCATGGATGGAATGTTTTGGGCCAGCTTGTTCTTCAATGTTGGAGGGAAGATCCTTGGAGGATTGATCTTCATTTTTCCACTTGAGGGCAATACCATTGCAGCCCAAGATCAGCAGAAAATATACACTTACCTTAAGTGGAGAGGAGGACAGTGTGGGGTAGGCAAATTTGTCTACCAAGTTCATGTATTCGGCCCACCTACAATACAACCAAAGGTGGAGGAGATTTATCATGAGTTGCCATCTTCGAGGGTGGATAATTTTGTTTGGATGATAGCATGGAGATGGGAGTCTTTCATTGATGATAAAATTCCCCATGATTGTCATCACTTCTATCTTGAAGGGGCCATGGATCAGCAAGAAGGTTTCCATATCAACCTTCCATTATTTCATTATGAGAGCCCTTGGGTTTATTCACCAAAGGCCAACTTGTACACTTGGGAGGAACCATTGGAAGACAAACATTTTTGCAGAAAATCTGAAGCAATGGTGGAGACTTTGGATGAAGAGGCCACAAGAGAAGGAGGGGAGATTTTGCAGCACTCACCTTATCAATTGCTTGAGGACAAGCAATATTTTGGGAGGGGAGGACTGTAATATTCCCACTTAGCCCAAGCTAAGAGGAGATATTCAATTTTGTTTTGCTTTATTTTGCTTTTCATGTTGATGAATAAATTGTAAAGGAGGACATGTAAAACTCCTAATAACATCAAAATAAATCAATGCCCAATGAGAAAAAGGCTAAATCAGGGCGATCTTTATAAACACACTTAAGTGTGAAAGGGGTTGATCACTTGACCAAGTCAACCATGACCATATCTACAGTGTTCTCCAGATGCATTGAAACTCCTTATTAATCAGTGCAGTTTTAGATGGAGGAGCTTCATGTGAAAGGAGCTAAAGTTTTGAAGGTGGTTTAGGGTTTCTCAAGCTCTCATCTTATAAAAGGAAGGAGAAGGCACAAGATAAGGTTGTTCATGATATTATATTTTTAGAGTATATTTTATGTTTAGACATATCTCATTCTCTTGGCTGTTTAGCAGAGAATTGTGAGGATTTCCTGTTTAGGGATTCTACTTCCTTCCATTGAGTAGCTCTTAGAGGGAATTGTACTACTCTTCCACTATCAGGAATTTTTCCAAGCTCCATCTCCTTAGACGGCATAAATCCTATTGGGATTTACTTTTTTTAGTGAGCTGCAACAAGTGGAGACTAGATCTACTCAGATCTAGATCATACTAGCATCTCTTCTCAGTGAGTGAATCTTTTATCCTCCTGGAAGAGTGTAGTAGTGGTTTGGGCTTCATATTTTGATCTTAGAATTAGGACAACCTGTGCTTCAATCTTACTGCGTATTTTAATCCCTGGAACTGCGTTATTTTCATATGTACATTTGCAAGGTGTTTTGGCATTGATTTGGAGACAAGATCTCTGGTGTAAGGAGCCTTCCTTGCACTGTGGTGATCCATGGATTGGCCAACCAATCCATGTAAGTTTCAGATATGATTTATGCACTGAAGTATATGCTTCATGTTTTTTGAATCATTCTACATATATGCTATAGTAAAACTCAGATCTACTCTTTGTATTGCATGTAATGCTGAAATTCCCAAGGGTAATGTAAAGTAAAGACAGTCTAGTGTACCGATCTATCATAGATCTGATCTTTTGTGCACATATCTATCTTAGATCTGATATGTAATGTAAAGCTACTATAGCCCATAAATATAATGTTGTACATTCTTGTTGCAGAGTAATACATTGTTGTAGCCCCCTTTTTCAAGGGTTTTCTTCATAAAAGTCTCATACTTTCTCTTGCATTCTGTATAGACTACTTTGTAAGCTTCATTTGCTGATCTACATGTATTTATTCAACCTCCTATGTATTTTCATACTGCTACTGTCCATGACAGCATAACTTTCTAAGGCAGTCTTGTGTATTTCCTGCAAGTCTCTTATTTGAGTTATTTCTAGCTACACTAGTTGTGGGGAGATCTGTTTAACTCCTCTAGGATGATTTGTTTCAGCTCAAAATCTATATGTGATGTGTATGATATATGATCTAAAGCATCCCAGTATTTTTCTACCCTATTTTCACACAGTCTTCCTTATACAGCGTCCCTTTGGACCATATTGCAGAAATTCCTCTTTTTGGGATATTACACACTCTAGGGCTATCATGTCAGCCTGCTAACAACAATAGTATGGACTGTTGATCCATCCCCCTTGTTTGAATTTGAAGTTTTTTCATTTTCACCAAAAAATTTGACTGCCCATAACTCTCTCATACGAAGTCGGATTGAGGTGTTGTCTACATTGTTGGAATTAGGACAATGAGCTCTTCGATCTAATGCTCATTCGTTGAAATCCAAATAATTTTATTTTTGAACCAATAGGGATCCACTTGGATCATTCCTCCCCAGTGAAGGACTTTGGGTCCTTCAAAAGGATAAATATCATCTTCCATCTCCATATGCATAACAAATATCTCTATAAGTCCACACTTTCTTCTCCTTCACCTTTATACTATGGAGCTTGAACTGATGAAACTGACACATGTATCCATATGAAAATCTGTTGCTTCCAATACATGTTCAACTTACAATACCATACTTTTGAAGAGTTTATAACACACTCATGGTCAATTTTTACAACAAAAACCATACCCCATGCTATCTAACTAAATGCCACAATATAACTATGTTGCATATACCAATGATGTTATACATTCATTACTTTTACAAATGATTTCGCAACATGTGATTTACAATGGTGGCCATGTAAAACAACTTTAAAAAACTTCCAACTTTGGATGGAGCTTCTTGGGATGAAACCTTGGACGAAGCTCCCAATGGGTAGCTCTTTGGTGTCCTTTCTTATTGCAATGGTTGTAATGGTTCTTCTTCCCCTAGACTTTCCTAACCTTCTTTCCACCATAATGTGGAGAGGGATCCTTATGTGATGAATCCTTCATATTCTACATAGTCGTAGGCACATGTAGTGAAACATGTGGAAAATCCTATAGTACTCAAAGATATCTTTCCAAGAACATATCATACGCGCCAAACAGAGATAATATGACCAATTTAAGACCACAGGAAGTTGGCGGCCCAACTAACCCCAACGGTGCCCATAAACTATTGGTGTTACATCTCCTAGGGTTAGGTTTTTTCTTGTTTAGGGTTTTCTCTTTTTGTTCAATAATAAAAATTCCTTTGAGCCTCATCATATCATAGTTCAGAGGCATGTAGCTGCCACATCTCTTCCCAGAGATAAGTTACCAATGCCCAAGCTAGTTTATTTCCATTATGTATGTAAGCATTTTTAAATTCTTTGATATTAATGAAATTAAGTATTATTTCTGTTGCATCTATGTATTTCTGGTTATATCTACATTCTGGTGCGTTCATTGTTAAATTTGGATCAGTGGTATCAGAGAGGTATGCTCTTTCTCTATTTTTCTTTGCATGTCCCAAACGCAGTCAGGGTATAAGGAGTTAGGGATCAAACTGGTTGGACCATTGCAAAACCAGCCTTGAAAACCTCGACAACCTCCCATGGCATAAGAAAAGAAGACAAGGGAGTAGGAGATTCTATCAAAATATTGCTTGAAGAAGCCCTCGAGTGACAGAGGAACATGATTAAGGACAACTTTGCCAAAATCCTTCGACAAATTCCCACAGGCAACACATCTTCATCTGAAAGTCACTCTGGAGGCTCCACTCCCTTCAAGGTACAGGTCAACTTTGACATTCCCATATTTTAAGGATAGATATATGCAAATGCCATATATAGATGGTTAAAATTGTTGGAAGGATACTTTTTATTTCATGATTTCTTTGAATGATAAAATATTACTTTTGCACTCCTCAAATTCATACCCCATGTCAAGGACTGGTGGGAAACCTACTATGAACTAAGGGACGAGGGAGAACACTCATTTTTTTCAGCCACACCCACTTGGAATTATTTCTGAGATGGCATCAAGGAACAATATTACCCCGTGGAGAGCTATGAGGAAAAGTACATATAATGGACTAATATGCAGCAAAAAAGGGATCTAGATGTGCATGAGCTAACGAATTTGTTCCATACCCTGCACACAAATTTGGGTTTTAAATATTTATAGAAACATTTTGTGCTCAAGTACTGTAGTTGTTTGTGTTGGGGTTCCCATGTTTTGGCCAGGTTGACAGAGACCAAAAGATGAGACAACATAGAACCATTTTCAGACCTTAGGATCTAGCCCTCCTAGCTCCAGAGAGGGATCTCTCTATGAAGTCAAAGGAAATGTCTTTGAAGCTTAAAGTATAATATTTTAGGCTAGCTGTAGGCTCATGGTTGTTCGTTTGGTTGTATGTGTTTGGTTGGAGGGAATCAGGAAAAGAAGGACCAATTATAAGACAAGGATGAGCAAAGAGGAAGCTTAGGCAGAGGCAGATAACTCAAGGAAAATCAAAGCCATTGGGCTATGGAGTCAAGAAAGGATTTACTTGTAGTTAATGTGCAAGCTTTCAGTTGGGTTAGTCATCTAAATCATCTGGATCTTAAAAGATAGAAGATGGAATGGAACATTAAGGACTGAAAATGAAAGGAGGAGAACCAACCAACTCTGTCTATAGATCGGGCCAGAGGTCATTTAACTCCAGGCCTGCTTGGACAAAATCAGAGGCCCAACAAGGGATCTTAGAAAGGCTAGCTGGTTGTTCAAAGATCCTAGTGGACAGGGCTAACACTAATCCCCAGTGTTCCCAAACCTTCCAGCTAAATCCTACCAAGAACATCTAAACATGGACTTCATCAATTCATACATCAGAGAGCAGGCAATATCATCCACTACACTAGTTAAATCAATTGAAATCAACATTCAGATACACATATAAGCAGAAAACATTGAGGTAGGGAGAGCAGGAAACATAGGGCACCTATCAAGGGTGAATCCTATATTATACTTCTGTTGCCTACTAGTAGAAATGAAATGAAATGTAGCATGCAATGAGAGCAAGTCAATCACAAATACAGAGAAAGAGGAAACATCACCAGCTGCTTTAGATCAGGATCCAAAGAAACATGCTTGTCATATTAAAAACAACACCAATCAGGTACATCATAGCCCATAGCTTGAACATTCAGTCTGAATACATCTAATCTCAGTCTATCTTACAGTATTACACAGAGAACTTGTCTCAAGAGGAGAATACTTGCATTTCACTGATATCTCATCAACAACCATTACAATGTTTTCTTCTGTGCTTTATAGCAAAGGATGAATGCTAAGATCGACTGAGAAGGTAGGTGAAAATTAAATGTATCTTTAAACAAAACAATGAATGCAGGGCCGAAACCCATTCTGCTTGACATGCTGTATATTTAATCTCTGTCACCTTCCTTGTGAGAGAATGATCTACTCCAGATTTGATCTTGACATCTTTTGGCTGAAGTACTCCTGGATGATTTGAACAAAATGAAATAAACTGCTAGGAAGGTCTATCTCATAAATGTCTGGCTGTTTTTGAGCTGTAGTCTGGTGGGAAACTCTTCAAGGACATGGTACATAATAAAAGCTGTTTGGGCACCATGTACTTGATGAATAAAAAACATTCTGCTGTTGAAAACCCTGATATTACCTTTTGCGTATGCTCAGGATCCCTTGATCAATCCTCGGGGTCTTCAAACTGTTGCTTTGCCTCTTAAATACCGATTAGGGCTCAAGATCTTCATTAGCTAGCTTTTAATCTTCCTTTTTCTCTGCGTTGAAACATTCTGCCGCTCCATTTCTTCTGACAGGGTAGCTCGGGTTTTAATGGTGATGGGAGATTTGCTGCAGAGTTTGAAATCCAGCCTTTCTTTAGTGCAAATCCCATCAGCCGCTTTCCTTGACAATTTTCTAGCAGCGCCACTCCCCGGATTTAATTCTACCTGCAACCTCTCCATTTAAGATGGTACGACAGAAACATGGAGAATTTCACTTCCAACAACCCTGTAAAACAACAACTGTGAAGAAATTCACGGATGTGAACGATGGAGGAGACGAAGACACACTGTGGACATGGGAAATAGCCATGCGGACAGAGAATAGAGGAGAAAACGTGACAAAATGATAAAACGAGCTCTGGTGGAGGTTTAATGATCTGCGGAGTGAAAACGCATGAAAAACGTTAAAAACCGTGAGAATGGGACGTATATATGCAATAGAACGATAGACTGTATGGAGGGGAGTACGTGTAGCTGACGTGGCGAGGCGGGATGCAATGGAACGTTCAACGACAGAGGGATGGATCCGAACCGTTGATCGTGGGAGATCGACGGCGGAACGCGACGCACAGTGGGCCATGGGGGCGAGGGATAACAGGTTAAGCAGTGTGCAGCTTCGATAGATTATGACCGTAGGATGAAACGCTCAAGATCAGACGGTGATCATGAATTCCACTACCCAGCCTTCTTCCGAAGATTAATGCGCGAAATGGCGGTTTTCAAAATAGTTCGCTCGGACACATGGCAGGAGAAGAGTGGAATCGCTGGGTTTTGGATGAATACCTCCAGCTCGCAGATGGTGGTGCGGAAAAACCACATGGATTTGGAACAGTGCAAGCGGGTGATGTATGCAGGCAGGGTCCACTGTTTCGGGCGCGCTCCGCGCTGTCGGATACGGTGTTTAACGGACGGCAGAGATTCATCGATCAAACAAAATATATCAAAACCCACAACTGCACGTTTGCAAAGGTTTTTTGATGATTTTTCGCGTGGAGACAAGTTTGGAGGGCTAAGCACCTAGCGGGTTTAGCGAGTGGTCTCGGCGCTTGGGCATATGGACGGAAAGGGTGCGGGGCTAATGGCGAAAGGGGCTAGGACCCAAACTCATAAATTTCACCATTTTAACTCATTTTGAATGCAATTTCAGGCCCAAGGGAGGTAACGATAGAAGAATGAAGGATAGAAAAGGCTAAACCAGGGGCAGGAATAGGATTTAGAGGGGATTTTGGGCATGAACAAGGGAAATTTTGAGTGAGGAGGGGGACTTTGACCAAAGGGAGGGGTGACAAGAATGTTGGAATTTGCAGGGGTATAAAGGGCAATAATGGGCTTTTTTTTTTAGAAATGAATCAGCAGAGGAACCATATGTTAGGCACAGCACATAGAGACTCCAAGGAGGATGAATTTTTAGGGGAAAGGCAATCCTCAAAGGCTCCAGAGCAAACTAGCCCCCAGCTTTCTTGTCAAGAATTTCATAGGGGGGCTAATAGTGGCTCCACATGGGGATGGCTGCTCCTTGGAGGAGTTAAGAAACTAGATATGATCTTTTGGAGTAGGCCAGATGCCTGTTGTCGTAAGCCATATTTCTTCTTCAATTTTAGCTGCCACAGTATGATAGAAACATCAGCAAAAATATTTTCCAACCAATCTACCTACCCAAACTACAGTTCTACCATTTTCCCTTGGGCGCATTTAAACTAGCAGACCCTTTACATTTATTTTGCAAAACAAAAACAAGCCTATTCTAAATCTACCCTTATTTCTCCATGAGGCCAGATTAGACCATTGACCTCATCTATTTCTCTACCTAATCTACTACCTGTTGGGATTAAACTGTCCAATAGGTTTCTTCACCTACATTCTAAGACAGGAAATTTAAACACAGCCAAGTCGGGATTAGACTGTCTGACTTGCTGGGAAGAAACTTGTAGGAATCAACACTGTGAAGGCATGGAATTCTGCAAATGTGAAACATCCTTCTTTCTTTCTTGTGACTCAGGCTTTGAGCATATTTGAGTCACCTCTTTCTTTGTTTCAGCTCTGGTTTTGGGTATATTAGAGCTGGTTCTTCTTTCACTGCTGATCCAGATTTGGAGCTTATTAGGACCAGCTATTCTGCTTCCTTTGGCTCGGATTTTGATCAGGTTTGAGCCATGCTTTTTACTTTAGAGGTTCATGTTTTGAGCATGTCTGAACCTCTCTTTTCATCCTGTTTTCTGGAACTTTTTTTTTTTTTGAAAACAAAAATAAAAGCTGCAATGGTATGTACAATGGAGATGAAACTAGAAACTGAACATTAATAAAAGTAGTGTTTGAGCATCCTGCCATTGACAGGACCCCCAAACAATTCTGTGCCATCAAGTTCTTGCAGAAAAAATGCATTAGGACCTACATTAGCTTGAATAATGTAAGGACCCTGCCACAGGCTGTCTAATTTTCCATGTTTACCTTTGTCCTCTCTTCTTGAGTCCCATTTCAGAACCTTATCTCCAACCTTGAAATCTGAAGCTTTGGTTCTTTTTTCAAACTGTCTCTTTATGCCTTCCTGTACTCTGACAACTCTACTATAAACCTGCTCTCTTGTTTTCTGCAGATGAATATTTTCATTGATTCTTCTTACCATACTGTTTTCTTCTGATTGTATCTCCTGGACAAGTTTGATCACTGGAACTCCAAGACTAGTAGGAAAAACTGCTTCTGTCCCATAAACCAGCTGAAAGGGTGACATGCCAATAGATTTATTTGTAGTGAGCCTGTCTGCCCACAAGGCATGTATCAACTTTTTATGCCATGATCTTTTGTTCTCTTCCAAATGTTACACCATTTTTCGTCATCTAACCTATTATCATTGGGATGGGACCTGGCATACTATAAAAGAATGCTAATTTTACCCTAAGTAAATTTCTTTCACGATGTAAAATAACTTAATAAAACACATTTATTAGGTTGTTGATGGTCTAAACAGTAAACCCCAAAGGGAAATATTAAACAAACCTATATTTGTTTGATTTCCCTCATGAAATAATTAATTAAACAATAATTTAATTATTATTCCTGGTCATGTATAACCCAAAACAAAGAAATTAATTAGATAAACCCTCTATTTATCTTATTATTTTCTAGGAATAATTATTTAAATCTTATTTAGATAATATTCTTGTTAAATATGACCAAATCACCCACAAAATAATAACAAAATCATTATTTATTTGATTATCCTTCAACCACTTCCTTAAAAAGATAAATAAATCATTTATTTATTTATTATTAACAAATAAAAGGATTTGACCCAAGTCAAATACTTTTTCCCTCCAACAAATATAATAAAATATTCCATAAAAGGTGGATCTAGATTTGTTTAACATTATTTTAATCGTGCACCAAGATCTAGAATGACCCAATATTTTGTTATAAATAGGAGGGTTTTTCCTACCATTCTTCACATTTTGTTGCCTATTAGATCACTCTGGATCTATACACTTGGTCACATTCTTCATTATTTGCTGTGTGAGCTCCCTTTGAGTTCTATCTTTGTCTGGGTTTTCTACACCAACAAGAGAGAGAAACACTAGATCTGAAGTGCTGAGGACTTCCAAGAACCCATCCCATTGAGGAGAATTGGAAACACCTTATTTTTTTCCTCCCAGGTGCCCTTAATACAAAAATTCTTTCAAAAATTGTTTCTGTCTTGTTCATTGGTATATGGAGCAAACCCTTGTTTTTAACGTTTAATGTCTTTCCATGCATAGATCTCGGTGTTTTACAAAATTTTTCTTGTTTAACTAACCGGTATCCGAAGATATTGGTACCACTTTGTCGTTAGGGCTAGCTAGTTATGCATAGCTAAAGTGGTCCTTCTTTTGGGGACTTTTAATAAAGTGATTCACATTAACACCAAATAGCCTTCTTAATGATTGTAACCAGGCTTTTATTTGATGATTCAGCTAGGCCATTACCCTGGGGGTAATAGGCAGTTGAATGTCCAAGTGCTATTCCGTACTTGTGACAGAAATCAAACATTCTTTTGGATCCAAAAGCAACAGCATTGTCAGTGATTATTTTCCTTGGACAACCGAAACGAGATAGGATGAAGTCTTCTAGGAACCTAATGATGACAGAGTCAGTGGAATTCCTAGTGGGTATAGCTTCTATCCATTTAGTGAAGCAATCTGTGGTAGTCAGGATCCATTTATGCTGTCCAGAGGAGGCAGGATGAACCTCTCCTATAAAGTCTAGGTCCCATTGCATGAAGGGACCTTCTATGGTGATAGGTTGTAAAGGGAGGGGAAGGAGCTTTCTTTTGCCCTCAAAGATTTGGCATTTGTGGCAGGCAAGAATCATTTTATGGACATCACTAAAGAGTGTACGCCAATAGTAACCAGCCCTGAGTATCTTATTTGCAGTGGTTTTCCAACTCAGGTGGCCTCCACACTCCCCGGCATGGAATTCTTGTTTGATTCTTCCAGCTTCAGTTTCAGACAAACATTTCAGCAAAAGGCCATTTGGATTTTTCCAATATAGATTCTCATTCAAAATTCAATAATTTATGGCTTTGAGTTTTATGAATCTGGCCTTTGTTTTGGATAGTTCTGGAGGGGCATTGAGACTAGTGAGCACATAAAGGATATCAGTATACCAATGATAGTTCTGAAACTGCTCCCCCACAGTTGGATGGGGCAATCCTTCCTGCTCATCTAGGGCATTTATCATGTTAATGTCAAGGGCCTGCAAGTTTGATTCAACCATTAGTTGGGCCAGGCCCTAACCTTTGATCAGCTTGGTGGGTTTTATTTCAATGTCATATTCTAAAATTGTAGCAATCCATTTGCCCCTTTTCCCATCAGGGTCTTGGGACAAGATATCCTTAACCACTATATTTGGCACATAGGCAATAGTAGGTTTACTGCACACCTAAAGTCTTTTAAGGCCTTTTAATCGCAGCATAGGTCTGCTCATGATCTTGTACTTTGGCAGCTTCTCTTACATAGTTTTACCGAAGAAGGCTATAGGTCAAACACAACCTTCCGATTCTTCGTAGCAAAACTCAAATTATTGTGTGTTGGGAAAGCAAATGAAAAGATCAAAATTTTTTGAGAAGTCAGGGCTGATAAGGACAGGGGCCTGTGTGAGTGCAAGTTTTACTGACTCAAAAGACTTCTTGGCTTCAACAGTCCACTTAATTCCTGCATCTTTCTTTAGCATTTCAGTCATTTTCCTAAGATGTTCAGCAAGATTGGGGATAAATATTCTAAGGAAATTGATCTTCCCTATGAAGGACTGCAATTCCTTGATGTTTCGTCGATGTGTAATTGAAGTATTCCCTCAACTCTCTGTGGGTCTATCCGGATCCCTTTCTCAGATATAATGTGGCCCAGAAGTTTACCTTCTTGCAGCCCAAAAACAGTTTTCTTAGGATTTAAGGACATGCCGTACCTTCTACATTTTTCAAAAACTTTCCTCAGATGTTTCAAGTGTTCTTCTTCAGTTTTAGAAAAGACAGTCAATTCATCCAAGTAGATAACTATAAAGTGTCCAATATCATATGAGAAAGCAATGTCCATCGCTCTCTGGAAGGTAGCTCCAACATTCATCAATCCAAAAGGCATTTTCAAGTACATGAAGGTGCCCCATGGAGTGGTAAAAGCTATTTTGAGTTGATCTTATGGGAGTACCAGAACTTCGTTGTATCCTGAAAAACCATCAAGCAGGGAGATTCTTTTGGAGCCCACTACCTTCTGTAGGATATGATCCATTCTAGGCAAAGGGTAGTTATCTTTTAGGGAAGCTCGATCCGGTGTCGAAGTCCAGGCCGGGGCCCATCTCACTGTTTTTTTCCTTGTTTAACGGTTAGACACTCAATCGAAACCCATGTGACCACAGCTCGTTTTCAGTACTTGGTGCCTTTCATCGGCAGTGAACGATGGGTTATCCTATGGAGTTTTTGTTCCAGCGTCGAAGAGAAGTGTACTGTTGTATGATGTGTCAGTGTCATAGACTTTGTTTCTCCAAGTTCACATGAAAACACGTCTATGAATTCCTTGAACAGGTCAATATATTTTTTCTTCATGTTAGCAGGTATAGACTTAGCTAGTTTGATCTTTTTGGGTTTGTCTTTAGTGCCTGTGTTGCATTCTTCTATATCTGATTCTGCATGTTCTATGGTGGGCTTCTTTGCTACATCATAAAAATCAAAGAGGTCCTCTAAGGGTGCCAGGCCTCTGGGTATATTCTTTTCTTTGGCCTGCAGCACTTCGACCTCTTCATTTTCTGCGTTTTCACTATCTTCGTTAAAATTTCCAGTTTGCTTAGAAAAAGAATTTATTTCTATGTTACAGGGTGTTTCTTGTTCATCTGGGGGATCCTCGCTTGGGCAGCTATCATCAGAAGTTGAGTCTAAATCCGAAAATTCAAACTCATTCCTGCCCACCAGGAAATCTTCGATCTGTTTGTCTCCCTCAAAGACCTGCCAATATTTTTCATTGTCTGGCACTGCAGGCCTGAATTTGGTCTAAATGATAATTTGTTGGTCAACTGGGGCCTTAGGATATGAGCTAGCTAGACAAGCTAATCCATTTGCAACTACGTTTTTTTTTTTTTTAACTTAGGAATAGAAGTTGCTAATTCATATTCAACAAATGGCTTTAGCAAATCTAGATGTCATTCTCGTATGCCCTAAGCCCCGGTGTTTTGTCATATTCATCTACCTGCTTAAACCAGGATGCATTGCCCCTCAAGCACAGCTATACCAGACAGTCTAATTTTTTAATGCATTTAAGCCCAAGATCAGAGCCTCATATTCTGCAATGTTATTCGTGCATTTGAAATGCAGATTGATAGCGTGGCTCTCTGCGTGATCAGCTGCACAACACACTTCCTTCTCCAAGATTCTACCCAGTATGTGACCCATCAAAGTTCATTTCTGCTGTGTCTTTTGCGTCTTCGTTCGTCTCCCCACACCTTTATTTTTTCAGCTATGTTGAGTTGTGAGGTTTGTGCTAGGAGGAGGATCATCTTGTGGTTCATTATGGGCATGGAGGTCAGGGAGGTGGCTAGCTTGCTGCGTTTGTTCTATTTTTGTTTCATTCAGAGTTATATTTTCAGCAGTTTTCCCATGGTCTTCTTCTTCGTATTCTTCCAGAGTAGCCATTATGTTGAAATCCATGGGCTGTATGTTTGTATTTCCATTATCTGATCTTGGCTCTTTTGAGGATTGGTCATTGTAAAGAATTAAAGAGTCTAGATCTGTATGTACAGAGTATAATGGTGAATTTTCAGGCTCCTCGGGGCTACTGACTAAGAATTTCATCTGAGACTCTCTATACAGTCTTCTAAGTTGTCCAAATATGGGGATAGTGGCATATGAGCCATCCATCTACATTGTTCCTTGCAGTTTGGCTCCCCATGATCTTGACAACAGCATGCCATACTTAAGTGGCACATCTGCCACCACAGCATCCATGACCATACATTTAGCAGGAATCTGGGTTAGGCTTACACATAAGTCTTTGATTAGGCCTAGGCATTTTACTCTACTAGAGTCAAATGAGTATAAGTCTTTGTAAGTTCTGGTAATTTCTAAGCCTAGCCTCTCCATCACTACCTTAGGCATTAAGTTGTGTGATGCTCCAGAATCATGCATGGCATTGTAGAGTATTTTTTCATGAATGTTGAGACCGATATAAAAAGGTGGAACTACCCCTTCCTGAAACTTTCCTTCAATTTTCGGACCAAAGAGTAGGGCTGGTTGATCATCACTCAGATTTACAGTATCATTGTTTTCCCCTAGATTCAGTGCTTTCAAAATTTGGCCTTTATATACATCCTGAGTGGCCAGCTCAGATAATGGTACAGAAATTTTGATTTTTGCAATCTCACTTTCTAAATTGAAAGTGGATTGTGTCTTGAAAACACTTGACTCTGTTTTATTTGTTGCCTTGGTCGCTGAGTCATTTGGTGTTTTCTCCCTATGTACAAGGTTTGGAACAGTTGTATCAGGAGTACTAACTGAAGTGCTAGTACTGCTGGTTCGTTGACTTTATTTTTCCGCGTCTTGGTTGTCCTTCTCCTTGTGTTTACCAGAACTTTCAGCTGTTGTTTTGTTGTTTGCAGAGGTTTCTTTGGAGATTTTATCAGGTCTTTTCTTGATGGTTACCTTAGGAGTCTTTTTTTTGGAAGTACCCTGGCTTTTCTTGCTCCTAAGTTCATATTGTTCCCTGACTTGCAACATGGCGTTTTCAAATCCTAATCTATAATCCTCAGACTCAAACCACTCCTCATCACAACCAGTGGTGGAGGGCTGGTCTTCTTCTGAATCATAATTTAGGATTGAGTCTTCTGTTTCAAACATGTTTATTGCATTCCCTTCAGACTCTTCCATGATTCCCTCATCCTCATCTAAAAATTTTTCTTGAAATGGGGGAATAATTTGTTGATCTGACTCTCTTTGTCTGTTGGGAGCAGCATTGTTTCTTCTAATGTTTTGGTTCTGGTTTCTGTTTTGGTTGTTGTTTTGGACAACCATCCTCTTTATCATTTGTTGTAGCTCTTCCACATTCTTTGAAATTCTTTCATATTTGGGATCAGATGTGGAAGCTATATTGTCATCCCTATATGTTACCCTTTTTTCAGCTTTTAATCTTGCCCTTTTTTCCATTAAGTTTGCTTTTATGGTTATTGCTCCTTTCTGCATGTCTTCCAGGGTGGTATACTCTTTATCTCTAAGCTCGTAGGCCATGTCAGCATCAAATCCATCAGGATACTTAGCCAGGGCCATTCCTTGTGGAGGTTTCATGTGTGGAGGGAGAGAATTATAAATGTTGTTGAATCTAGTGGTGTAATCGTGAACACTTTCTCCTACGTTCCTCTTAAGGGACATGTATTCTGCTAGGAGCTGGCGAGGGTTGGCTCTAACCTCCCATTTGTTTATAAAGGTCTGGTATAATGCAGGGAGATCTTGAATGCTGCCAGGAGGTAAACTCTTAAACCATTTTTTTTACCTCGCCTCCTAAGCTTTGGGTAAAGATCCTCATTTTGATTATTTCATCATCAATCTCCATATAATCAAAATAATCCTCCATCTTATCTACATGTTGCTGAGCTGTGATGGATTATTTAGCAGTGAAGTGTGGGATTTTTGATTGATAATCATTAGGCAAGGGTAACAAGGGTTGGGGTAAAACTAAAGGAGCATACCAAGATGCCATGTTAATGTTTTGATGAGGTATAGGGTTGGCTTGAGCAGCTGGTATTTGAATGACAGGGGTTTTTGGACCAGCAGAAGTCTGTTGAGCAGATCTAGGGTGAGAAAGCCCCAAGTTTTGGAGGAAGTGAAGATCAAGTGGTGTGGAAGGAGGGGTTTCACTGTCCCTAGGGTCTGGCTGGTCTGAAACACTGAATGACCTAGTTCTAGGTAATCTGTTTTGAAGGTTTAAGTCGAAGAAAGGGTCTAATAGAGCTACAAGATCTTCTGGTGCAGAATTAGCTCTATGAATGTTGCTGGAAATAGTAGATCTTCTACTTACAGGTGTTCTCTTGAGGATTTTCTTGGGATTATCAACTATTTCAGGTGGGTTTGGATCAGGGCAAGCTCTTGTATGAATGGTTCTGTGAGCCAGAGTGCTATTCTTGAACTAAGCAGCTTAACCCTACTTGTTGTTTCTACCGTGGTTAATGTTATCTCAGGGCTGGCCTCCCAGTGGAGCCTCCATTATGTTTTGGATCTGGTCTCCCAGTGGAGTCTTATGTGAAACCAAGGTAATCAGCAGGCCTACTGATCGCCAGTGGAGTCTTTCAGCTTAGGAACAATGGAGTCGCCAGGTGGAGGGCTTAGGATGTTTCTAGGGGGTACACTGTCCACCGTAGTGCTCAAGCAATATCACCTTTCAGGAATCTCCTCTAAAATAGCAAGCTCCAACCAAAGATTGACTGGGAGGGCATTTACCAGATATGTCACCTCTGAAAAGAGGATGAGATCTGGAGGCTGCCTGGCCCTTTCCAGGCTCTGTCTAATAGTATGGTGGATACTCGATAATGGAGGCTGATTCAAGAAAAAAGTGACTTACTGTCAACCTAACCAGATTTCTAAGTTTCTGAGGTTTTTATGAATGTTTAAGGTGAAATGTACTCAGAAATCCCCAGCGGAGTCGCCATTATGTTGGGGTTCCCATGTTTTGGCCAGGTTGACAGAGACCAAAAGATGAGACAACATAGAACCACTTTCAGACCTTAGGATCTAGCCCTCCTAGGTCCAAAGAGGGATCTCTCTATGATAGCCAAAGTTTTATGTCTTTAAGGCTCAAAGTATAAGATTTTAGGCTAGTTATAGGCTCGAGGTTGTTTGTTTGATTGTTTGTGTTTGGTTGGAAGGAATCAGGAAAAGAAGGACCAATATAAGACAAGGATGAACAAAGAGGAAACTTAGGCAGGGACAGATAACTCAGAGAACATCAAAGCCATTGGGCTATGGAGTCAAGAAAGGATTTATTTGTAATCAATGTGCAAGCTTTCAATTGGGCTAGTCATCTAGAGCATTTGGATCTTAAAAGATAGGAGGTGGAATGGAACATTAAGGACAGAAAATGAAAGGAGGAGAACCAACCAACTCTGTCTATAGATCAGGTCAGAGGTCATTTAACTCCAGACCTGCTTGGACAAAATCAGAGGCAATTACAAGGGATCTTAGAAAGGCTAGCTGGTCGTGCAAAGATCCTAGTGGACAGGGCTAACACTAATCCCCAGTGTTCCCAAACCTTCCAGCTAAATCCTACCAAGAACATATAAACATGGACTTCATCAATTCATACATCAGAGAGCAGGCAATATCATCCACTACACTGGTTAAATCAATTGAAATCAACATTTAGATACACATATAAGCTAAAAACATTGAGGTAGGGAGAGCAGGAAACATAGGGCACCTAACAAGGGTGAATCCTATATTATACTTCTGTTGCCTACCAGTAGAAATGAAATGAAATGGAACATAACATAAGAGCAAGTCAATCACAAATACAGAGAAAGAGGAAACATCACCAGCTGCTTTAGATCAGGATCCAAAGAAACATGCTTGCATATTAAAAACAACACCAATCAGGTACATCATAGCCCATAGCTTGAACATTCAGTCTGAATACATCTAATCTCAGTCTATCTTACAGTATTACACAGAGAACTTGTCTCAAGAGGAGAATACTTGCATTTCACTGATATCTCGTCAACAACCATTACAATGTTTTCTTCTGTGCTTTATAGCAAAGGATGAACCCTAAGATTGACTGAGAAGGTAGGTGAAAATTAAATGTATCTTTAAACACAACAATGAATGCAGGGCCGAAACCCATTCCGCTTGACATGCTGTACATTTAACCTCTGTCACCTTCTGTGTGAGAGAATGATCTGCTCCAGATTTGATCTTGACGTCTTTTGGCTGAAGTACTCCTGGATGATTTGAAAAAAATGAAATAAACTGCTAGGAAGGTCTGTCTCATAAATGTCTGGCTGTTTTTGAGCTGTAGTCTGGTGGGAAACTGTTCAGGGACATGGTACATAATAAAAGTTGTTTGGGCGCCATGTACTTGATGAATAAAAAACATTCTGCTGACGAAAACCCTGATATTACCTTTTTCCTGCGCTCAAGATCCCTTGATCGATCCTCAGGGTCTTCAAACTACTGCTTTGCCTCTTAAACACTGATTAGGGCTCAAGATCTTCATTAGCTAGCTTTTAATCTTCCTTTTTCTCTGCGTTGAAACATTCTGCCGCTCCATTTCTTCTGACAGGGTAGCTCGGGTTTTAATGGTGACGGGAGATTTGCTGCAGAGTTTGAAATCCAACCTTTCTTTAGTGCAAATCCCATCAGCCGCTTTCCTTGACAATTTTCTAGCAGCGCCACTCCCTGGATTTAATTCTACTTGCAACCTCTCCATTTAAGATGGTACGACAGAAACATGGAGAATTTCACTTCCAACAACCCTGTAAAACAACAACTGTGAAGAAATTCACGGATCTGAATGATGGAGGAGACGAAGACACATTGTGGACGTGGGAAATAGCCATGCGGATGGAGAATAGAGGAGAAAACGTGACGAAATGATAAAACGAGCTCTGGTGGAGGTTTAATGATCTGCGGAGTGAAAATGCATGAAAAACATTAAAAAACGCGAGAATGGGACGTATATATGCAATATAACGATAGAATGTATGGAAGGGAGTACGTGTAGCTGACGTGGCGAGGCGGGATGCAATGGAACGGTCAACGACGGAGGGATGGATCCGAACCGTTGATCGTGGGAGATCGACGGCGGAACGCGACGCACAGTGGGCCATGGGGGCGAGGGACAATAGGTTAAGCAGTGTGCAGCTTCGATGGATTACGACCATAGGATGAAACGCTCAAGATCGGACGGTGATCGTGAATTCCGCTACCCAGCCTTCGTCCGAAGATTAATGCGCGAAATGGCGGTTTTCAAAATAGTTCGCTCGGACACGCGGCAGGAGATGAGTGGAATCGCTGGGTTTTGGATGAATACCGCCAGCTCGCAGATGGTGGTGCGGAAAAACCACGTGGATTTGGAACAATGCAAGTGGGTGACGTATGCAGGCGGGGTCCACTATTTCGGGCGTGCTCCGCGCCGTCGGATCCGGTGTTTAACAGACGGCGGAGATTCATCGATCAAACAAAATATATCAAAACCCACAACTGCGCGTTTGCAAAGGTTTTCTGATGATTTTTCGCACAGAGACAGGTTTGGAGGGCTAAGCACCTAGCGGGTTTAGTGAGTGGTCCCGGTGCTTGGGCATATGGACGGAAAGAGTGCGGTGCTAATGGCGAAAGGGGCTAGGACCCAAACTCATAAATTTCACCATTTTAACTCATTTTGAATGCAATTTCAGGCCCAAGGGAGGTAACGATAGAAGAATGAAGGATAGAAAAGGCTAAACCAGGGGTAGGTTTAGGATTTAGAGGGGATTTTGGGCATGAACAAGGGAAATTTTGAGTGAGGAGGGGGACTTTGACCAAAGGGAGGGGTGACAAGAATGTTGGCATTTGCAGGGGTATAAAGGGCAATAATGGGCTTTTTTTTTTAGAAATGAATCAGCAGAGGAACCATATGTTAGGCACAGCACACAGAGACTCCAAGGAGGATGAATTTTCAAGGGAAAGGCAATCCTCGGAGGCTCCAGAGCAAACTAGCCCCCAGCTTGCTTGTCAAGAATTTCGTAGGGGGGCTAACAGTTTGCACAGATACATTCAGGAGGAAATGGAGTTCCTCAACATATCCTCGCTTGGCACGGCATACAGATATTCTACCAAGATCGAGAATAAATTTAAATAGAAGAAGCAATACTTTGGATCTGTGAATCCAAAGCCAGAGAAAGGTGCCCCAAAATCACAAAACAAAGGGAAAAGCCAAGGCGAGGCGACCCAGGAAAACCCGCCGAAGCCGAAAGAAAAGAAAAACACCATGAAGACAAATAAGGACACGAGAAAGTGGTTTGAATTCCATAAGAGCTCCACTCACAACACAAGTGAGTGTCGAGCCAAGCAGTCACTAGTGCTCGAGCTGAAGGTGTCTGAATCAGATGCATGTTCTGACTCTAAGTCACAACTAGACAAGGTGAATGGAAAAGGGAAGTATATCATTGATGCAGAACCAAGTGCCACTATTTCCACCACCAAGCTCCAGAGGGATGAGCTCGAAGATACAGATGAGGGAGAGCACCTCTTCCATTCCCAGATGTGGGTGAAGGGTTCTCCACTATAATTCATTTTCGACAGCGGAAGCCAAAAGAACCTCATTTCAGCAGAGGTTGTGAAGAGTTTGGACCTACTAACCACAACACACCCACATCCGTACAGCATCAGGTGGCTTCACCAAGGATGACATCTTTGTGTTAGCCAGCAATGTCGCCTCCCTGCAACATCAAGCCCTTCATGGATGAGGTATTGTGTGATGTTTCCCCTCTTGAAAGTTTTTGATGTATTATTAGGCCAACAGTACTTATGGAAGTGACATGTTGTGCATAATTCTAGGCCCTATTGTGTTATTTTTACTTTTGGGAAATAATTTGTAGAATATACCGAAGGTAGTACCACCTATTGCCAACTCTTTGATTACTGCAAAGAAATTCAGTAAGATAATTTCCCAAACTAGGAAAAAAAAAATTGTTACGATTCTCCCTCGAGGAAAGAATAATATTATGGTTGTGGCCTCCAAACAAAGCTCCCCCAAATGACAACAAAAAATGGAAAAATTCATGGAGGAATGCAAGGACATTTTAGCCTCACCCAAAAGCCTACCTCTACACTGTCAGGTCAAACACTCCATTAATGTAACCTTAGGCACACAACTAACTAATGGGCCAATCTATAGACGCTTTGTTCTGTCTAATGATGCAATTAAGAGGCAGATCCAAGATCTGTTGCAAAAATGGCACATCAGGCCAAGCTCCTCGCCCTCTAGGAGCCCAATCGTGTTGGTACAGAAGAAGGATGGCACCTGGATACTCTATATTAACTATCGAGCATTGAATAATATCATTATACGGAATTGGTATCCAATACCACGTATCGATAACCTTCTAGACCAGGTTAGGTGGGCAAAATATTTCAAAAATATTGACTTGAAGTTTAGCTATCACCAGGCACCAATCGAACCCTATGATGTATAAAAGGTTTCTTTCAAATCTAAGGAGGGACTTTTAGAATGGTTGGTCATGCCTTTCAGGTTGATGAATGCCCCTGCAACCTTCATGATGTTGATGGATGGTATATTGAGACCTTTCACCAACTAATTTTTGGTGGTGTATTTGGATGACATCCTAATCTTCAACCAGATTTGGGAAGAAAACCTCCACCATATTCGAAATTCCCTCCAAGCTAATTTGGAGAAATGTGCCTTTAGTATGACCCAGGTTCAATACCTAGGGTACATCATTGATGAGAAAGGTGTGCATGTGGACCTAACTAAGATACAATTCATTCATGATTGGCCAACCCCAACCACTTTAACAGAGCTCTGTATCTTTCTGGTACTTACCAACTTCTACTGCAGGTTCATGTTGGGATTCTCTCATATCACTTGGCCTCTCAATCAAGTCACCAAGGGAGGAGCAAAAGAAAATTTATTTTGGTATGAATCCCAACAGAAGACGTTTGTCGATTTGAATAATTTCCTATGCTCTACACCATTTCTCACATTATCATACCTGCAACAACCATTTGATATTGGTACAAATGCCTTCGACTATGCGATTGATGCAGTTCTTATTCAGCAAGGTCATCTAATAGCATATCACAGTGAAACAATTTTAGACACAATCTAAAAGTATCCCACCTATGAAAAATATATGTATTCCATTGTGTAGACCTACCAACAGTGGAAGCACTACATTCTGGGGAAGGAAACGATCATCCACACAGACCACCGACCCCTACAGTTAATACAAACACAATTGAAGTTGTAGAAAAATACAATCACCATTAGAAATGGTCCACATATCTGCAACAGTTCCATTTGAATTAAGTACAAGACAGGAAGCACCAATAACGTTGAAAATTTTCTCAGTCGACCTCCAGTCATGGCACTAACCACTGTGCTCGACTCTTGTGGGCACAAGACTTCGAGCTGGTTGACTCTTTACAAGAGCGATCCAGACTTTGACAACACATACCAAATGCTCTTGGGAGGCAAACAAGTGCCGGATTATAACCTCCAGGATACATTGTTCTGCCACTTAGGACACCTTTGTATTCCTAATAGCGAGCAAGCCAAGATGATTTGGTAGGAATAATACAGTCAGGTCGCTGGACATTTCAGGGTAGAGAAAACAGTGGTTGTATTGCAGAATTATTTATATTGGACGAATATTCGACAAGATGTCGGGAAGTATATCAGGGCCTCCACTTGATGTGTCATTTATAGACCTACCATCAATATGAAAGTCATATATACTTCTCTGCCTACTCCTATTCAACCTTGGGAATCAATCTCCATGGATTACTTGTCAGGCCTTCCTTCTAATAAGCATGGAAATGATTGTGTTTTCGTGGTCATCGACAAATTCTCTAAGATGGCCATTTTGGTAGCTTACAAGAAGACTATCATAGTAGAAGCCACTGCTAAGCTCTTCTTTGAACGAGTGTGGGTGCACTTTGGGATCCCACAGTCCATTATCTCAGATCAAGACAATAGGTTCCTGAGTACAATTTGGTCAAGTCTCTGGTCGATGTTGGACACCAAGCTCACTAAGTCCATGACTTTCCACCCCAAACTGATGGCCAAACATAGGTCCTCAACAAGATGATCATACACATTCTACACATCTACAACTTGAAGCATCCATGCACGTGGGATGACAGCCTCCCTTGTGTCCAGCACAACTACAACTAAGCTCTCCAAAGATCAACTGGCTACAACCCATTTCAATTGGGGTTGGGATTCCAGCCACTATGTCCCATTGATGTGGCTATAACATTTGCAGCTACTCAAGAAAATACATCTCATGTCCAAACTGAAGCTGACAAGGCTAACAAGTTCATTGATCGCATTCAACACATCCACCAGCAGGTCCATGGCATATTGGACAGAGCCAATGCTAAGTACAAACAATGACATGATCAACATCGGGTATTACACAAGCTCTAGGTGGGCGACAAATTTTGGCTACATTTGCAGAAGGAGTGCCATCTTTGGGCCCCACCGCAAGCTTCACCTGCACCAATATGGTCTGTACACCATGACCAAGGCAGTATGGGAAAATTCCTTTGAGCTCAAAATTCCACTGTTCCTTGCCCTGTAGCCAGTGTCCAACATGGATCACCTTCAGCCATACTTTCCACCATTACTGGACACATTTGACATTGTAGAACAAATCACACCAACAGAGTTAAATCCAAACTACGTGGAATATGTTGCAACTGATCATATCATGGACACACAACTTGAGAGAACTCGCCAATACAGGATCTAACTATATCACGTTGTCAAAGCAGGACAACTCCTTCACTAGGGAAAGTGGTCCACCAGGGACTAGGTTCAACATAAATTTCCTCACATCATGGAGGCTCTGTAGAAAATGGGGACCATTACTTCCTAAGGGGGGTGGAATGATCCAGGTGGATATTGGTGGCAACCCACCTATCCCAACTAAATAGTTTCATAATTTTCCTTGTTTATAGCAGCATTTACTATTTTTAGTAGTCTTTCAGGCCCTAAACTTATGGAGCATTTTTAACCCCCTAAACGGAATTTTTTTGAGGTCCAAAACAAGCATGGGCCTGTGAAAAATATTGTACTAATCTAAGATATTTTTCCAATGAGGTATCATACGCGCAAAATGGATATAATATGACCAAGTTACGAGGCGGCGAAGTTGTTTGCCCAACTAACCCCAACGGGCCCATAAACTCTTGGTGTTACATCTCCTGCGGTTAGGCTTTTGGTTGTTTAGGGTTTTATATTGTTGTTAAATAATAAAAAGGACCTTGAGCTTCATTGTAACACAGTTCAGAGGCATGTAGTTGCCACATCTCTTCTCAGAGATAAAATACCATCACCCGAGCTAGTTTATTTCCATTATATCTATAAGCATTTTTCAGTTCTTTGATATTATTGAAATGAAGTACTATTTTTGTTGCATCTTTGCATTTGTGGTTATATCTACATTCTACTGCATTCCTTTCTAAATTTGAATCATATCCAAACCAATACCATGGGAAAATACCATGGTTATGTCAATACCCAAAACACTTGTACCATGGTAATCTGCAAACCAATACCAAGAGAAAATACCAAAGTATTGTTGTACCAGTGATCAATACAAAGGTAACGATCTACTCATAATTGAACTTTTAATCACACAAACAAAATATGGAAAACTTGGCTACAACCCCACCCATAAAAATGCATCTGTGCGGTTAAAATCCCACAACCATATGCATGAGACTAGCTCCATGCGGTTATCACGGAGTATGGAGAAAAAAAATAACCTTAACACAAAACCTCTCCTCATAGATGCAAGAAAATAAACATGTGTTGTTGCAATGCAATACCAAGTTTACAATACTCAGACACTGACTTTTAAACTCTCTTTATGGTATACATCTAGCCCTAACATTACATAACATAGCATATGGAAAATACATAAAAGATACAACCTGGAAACCAAACAAGTACGGATGTCAACCCTACATGTCAATTACAATTTTTTTGTCTATGCTACTCCAAAAACTAGTGCACATCATAACATTTCCATCATCCTGATCTATCATAGAAAAAAACTGGACTAGAATGATAAAGACATGCAGTATCATGGTTCTCTCTTTCAGTAAAAATTCTTCCCGAGACCTTTTTTCATTTTCAAACTAAAAAAAATTCTTTTCTCATCACCATTTCCTCATTCTATTCAAAATAAATATATATTTTTAGATCTATAACCAAATTTAACTTCAAAGATGCACTAGAATCTCTTGGATATTTTTGGTACGATGTTCTCAACCTTCAGATCATGTGTTCACTCCTTTGGCACATCTAGCAGCACTTTCCTTTGATGATCAAAGAACACAATTAACACTCAGTTTTCTGCAGAATTTCATAAGAACTACTGCTAATTTAATCATTATCTTCAAATTTTATACATCTACTAGATCACTATAAAATATTTGGTAACTGTTTTAAATTGCAAACATTTCAACAACCATGATATAGTTTTTTATAAATATAGAATGGTGAATAATTCCTCTAGATCGATTCATGAGAGTCACAAACAACATTCCTTTTGAAGAGCCAAATTGATGGATGATTTTGCTCCATTAACAAAACAATTAATGTATTGATACAAATTTTGACCAAAATCAAATTTCACTGAAGTCCTGTAATGTCAACATCCATTGTGGCTCTCCTTATTTCTTAGTAACATGTGATTTATTTAAGAAAATAAATTGTTCAATTTTCTCCTTGCATAAGAAAACAATCCCGTTGCAGAGCTCTCTTTGTAATGTTCCAAAATTTTGTGGAACATTAAAGTATTTTGTTTTTCTTTAGGAGAAGAATAAATGGGTAGCAAAACCCATTGATAATAAAAATCTGAATAAGGAACCCTTGTAATGTGAAAAGGGGGTCAATAAAGAAATATATTTCACACCCCATGTGTGAAAAGAGACAAATTGCAGGTGGATAATTCTAGAAGAGGCCAAGTTGACTACGCAGATAGAGAAGATAAGGTTCCCTTGGTGGGCCAGCACAGTTTTCATGAGGAGGAGATCATTCTAGAGAGGAAACCCTAAGGTGTGGGGCCCATAGAAAAGCACCTTTCACTTGTTTAAAAGGAGAATGAAGCAGCCATTCTCATTGATGCTTTTGATGATCATTTCTCTTGTCTTCTTAGACAAGTGCATTCTCCAGTTGTTTAGCTGAGATGCAGTGCTGCTAGCACTAGGTGTTCTCAAGTGGGAATCCCATCTCTTCCATTGAGTAGCCTGGAAGAGCTTTTTCTTCATTTTCTCCATATTCTGTCTTGAGGCCAAAGCATTCCATTCAGCTCCAGCGCAGTCTCCATTGGTGGTTGAGTTGTGTTGCTGGGTGTTGCAGGGGAGGGTTTCTCAACATCACTTCCGGCATTGTATTTCAGAGGAGGGAGTCTCCATTCCTTTGGGAGATCAATGAGGGAGTTTCAGATCTTCATTCCATCATCTTTTGTATCAGGCCAATCACTTTCCATCAGCAGAAGATCATCCCTCTTCCTTGACTGCGCAGTTTCTAGAGACATTTGCAGTGAGGGTTGCAACATTTTAGTGGGTGGTAAGATCTTCAATGAAAGGATCAGCATCTCATCTAGAAGATTGAACAAAGGAGTTACTTCAGCAAAGGCATCATATTCAGCAAGCTCCTTTCATTTCCAGGTTCTATTGAGTTGCGGCAGCTGCCCAGCAACTCCGGCATTTTGGTAAAAATTCCATTTTGTCTAGTTTTCATCCAATCCTTTTAGAGGATTGTTGTATTGTATTTTTAGGGGTTGAGACCTTTCTCCCCCTTCCTTATTTGAGCTTACATTGCTGTATCATTCATGTACATGTATTTACTACTGCAGTACCTCCATAGACTGCGCAGTCTTAGTTGGGAATAAACTATGCAAGCAGTGTTTTTCTCCATTTCTATGCACATGTCTCATTTAGACTCTTTACTTGATTTGAGTAATAGATTTCTCAAGATTTTGTCTACATTTTCTACTGCATATGTAATTAAAGGCTGATTTCATCTTCATGTGAAATAGCTCCTTAGAAATAACGTTGTCATTTCCTTTGTTGAGCAAAGTGTTGTTGCAACCCTCTTCACTAGGCCCTTTTCTAAAGATAATAGGTGAAGGAGGCTTGTCTCAAGCTCCTAGAAGGATTTGTTTTAAGTACACTTTAGGATTTCATCTCCAGATAGATATATTGAAAGGATCCCAGACCAGGGATCAAATCCTGCTGCCTCCACTTCTGGGAAATGTGTTTTCCAGGCTTGGGTCGCTAGTCATTCCTACTAGGAAATTTCACATATCTGTAGACAGAGTCTGCAAAGGGCCAGAAAGCCTCTGGATCTCACCCTTCTTTTGAAGGTGACATATCTAGTAAATTCCCCCATAGTCCATCTCTAGCACAGACTTGTGATATTTCTGAAAAAGGAATATTACACTCTTCTACTACATACTCTGATTATTGTTGGAATTTCTGAAGTATTCGAAAACACACAGAGAGAATACAATCTCTCCTTCTAACACAGAGAACTCATTACAAAATTCTGCTGGACAGAGACAGTTTTAAAAAAAACTATTTCATTAAGATAAAATCTATTACAAACTGATTCTTCCTCCTCAGAGGGATTACAGGAGTGGAACTGCTTCACACGTAGTGTCCTTCAAAAATTTCCTCTCTGTCTCTTACAAAAATTTGCATACACACTATGCTATTTACTACTCTAGTTTCTTTTTGCCTTCAGGCTCAATGCCAAAATAATACACAATCTCTATGATGTATTAGCCTTCGGGCTCTTCTCCTTTTATATGGCGCAACATTAAAAAAAAATTAAAACAAACCTTTGAACTTGTATATATATTATAAACTTGAAAGTTTATAATATATATACATTAACTGTATATATATTTAAGTCCAAAGTCATAAGACTTTTCACCCATGGCATTAAATAAATTATAAGAGAAATGATATGCTAAGGTTTTAACACCTTAATACATTTGCCGCATGAAATAAATCTTAAACCAAAGTATTAAATCCTTTGTCTGGATTCCAAATCGGACATTAAGCTCCATTGCAAATTTTATCGCATAACAAATCTCCCTGATGACGTCAGGGCCAAAACCCGCACGATTGGCTTGTGATTGGTCGGCGGTGGGACCCCCGGACTTCAAAATGAAAACTAAATGCATTACACGAAATTATCGCTTAACAAATGGGCTCCATGACATAAGCATCAAACCCGCGCGATAAACGTTGATTGGTCCACGCGTTCTGCTATGTTGGAGGTGGTGGGTCAGGGTAAAGGAGTGGTGACAAGGCTCGAACCAATGCGATCAAAGCTTGATTGGCTCCCCAGATGGTGACGTGGGCTATGGGCTCCATAGGCTATGACTTGGCCTATTCAAATCAAAAAACTTTGGCGGTAAAACAAATGATGGTTGGTGAAGATTTAAAGCAGCATGGCAGACTTTTAAGTTGTTGTTGCATGGTGAGGAGAACCACGATTCTTAATGCAAATGCAGAACAATAGCTACGACCATCAATCAAAAAATTTAATTTCAAGCTTTAAATATGTTGTGGCATGGAGGCAATCAAAAGAAAATCAATGTTTCCCCTGCATTCTTCGTCCTTCTGCACAGCAGTAGTTGAACTTAAAAATTCAACACTCCCCCTTAAATTCAACTGCTGGGTTTTCTTCCATACCCAAACACTTCCTTAAATAATTAAAACTTTTTTGCCCTATTGGTTATGTTAAAATGTCATCAAACTACTCCTCTGTTCTGCAATGCTTCAGAACAATTTCACCATTGTTCACTAGTTCCTTGATGTAGTGATACTTGGCATCAATGTGTTTCGTTCTCTTATGAAACACTGAATTATTTGAAAATGCTATGGCTGAGCTATTGTCACAATAAATTGTTGTGCCTTTTACCTGTTCATGACACAGACTCCTCAACATTCTTCTCATCCAAACTGCTTGACATGCTGCTGTTGTAGCTGCCACATACTTTGCCTCTGTTGTAGATAAAGCCACAATTGGTTGTTTCTTATAAGCCCATGAAATGGCTCTTGAACCCATATGAAAAACATAACCAAAGGTGCTTTTCTTGTCATCTATACTTCCATCCCAATCACTGTCCCTATATCCAATCAATTCAGAATTTTCTGAAGTGGTGTACAAAATTCCATAACTTTTTGTTCCTTTCACATACCTCAGAATTATTTTGCTGCTTGCCAATGTGCCTCCTTTGGCCTTTCCATAAATCTGAAAATTAAACTCACAGCATGCATAATATCCAGCCTAGTTGCAGTCAAATACATGAGGCTGCCAACTATGCTCTTGTACAAGCTAGGATCAAAATACTTGTTGTTGTCCTCTTTGTTGAGTTTCAATCCCATCACTATAGGAGTAATTGCTACCTTGCAATCCTGCATGTTAAATCTTTCCAAAACTTCATTTACATATTTAGCTTGAGAGATAAAAAAAATATTTTCATTTTGCTCTACTTCTATTCCTAAGAAGTATTTCAGCAATCCCATATCAGTCATCGCAAATTCATCTTCATGACTGATTTAAAATTCTCAATGGGGTAAGAATCATTACCTGTGAATATCACATCATCAACATATAAAACAACAATCAACATCTTACCATATTTCTCCTTGATGTATAATGTGGGTTCTCCTTCACATTTTTCAAACCCATTCTCCAGTAGATAGGCATCTATCCTACTATGCCATGCTCTTGGTGCTTGTTTCATCCCATAAAGAGTTTTCTTCAATCTGCAAACTTTGTGCTCTTGGTCTTCTTTCTCATAGCCCAGAGGTTGTTCAACATAAACCTCTTCCATCAATACTCCATTTAGGAATGTTGATTTCACATTCATTTGGTAAACCTTCCACTTGTGTTGTGCTTCTATGGACAACACTACTCTCACTGTTTCCATTCTTGCAACCGGTGCAAATGTTTCTTCATAATATCTTCCTTGTTGCTGCTTATAGCCTTTGACAACAAGTCTGGCCTTGTGCCTTTCAATCTTACCTTCAACATTTCTTTTGGTCTTGCAGACCCATTTTGCTCCAATGACTTCCTTACCTTTTGGTAGATCAACCAGTTCCAATGTTTTGTTCTTGTCTATGGCATTCATTTCTTCATCCATAGCATCTATCCATTTCTTATATTTTATAGCTTCTTAAAAATGAATAGGATCCTCTACATGACAATACAATGCAAACAAAGAGTTCATACCTTCATTTGCTGACTCTTGCTCATAAATATCATTCAAATTTTTTAATTTGGTTCCTCTTTCACTTGGTGTACTTGTGCTTGTAGAAGCACTCAAATCTGCTCCTTGTGGTGTGCTTGAAGAAGCATTGTTATCACTTCTCAAGGGTGTCCTCATTCCTGCCTGTGCTGTCCCTTGTTTTCCTTGTGTTGGTGGAGGCGGTGCTCCTAATGAGGAATGTATTTCACCCATATCATCCTCATTATCATCATGAGACAAACAACTCTTCACATTGATTGTTTTCTCAATGCTTCCATCCCAAGCTTCTTCCTCAATGAACTACACATCTCTTCTTATAACAAACTTCTTGGTGGATGGGTTGTACAATCTATATGCCTTGGATTTCTTCACTGTATCCAATAAAAATGCACTTCTCCCCCTTACTGTCCAACTTCTTCCTTAGCTGATCTAGAATGTGTGCATAAGCCACACAACCAAAAACTCTCATGTGGGTGACACCCTGTTTTATGCCACTCCATGCTTCTTCTGGAACTCTGTTCATTACAGCTTTGGTTGGGAATCTATTCAAGATGTATGATGCACAATGTACAACTTCTGTAATATTCCAAAATTAGCTTGCAGCTAATTGGAATATCGATTTTTGCTTCTAACACTTCGTAGATGAATAAATGGGGGAGGAGACTCATACTTACTTTGAATGAACAATAAAGTCACTCTTGTTATGAAAATGGATCATAAAATATCCAGTTCCAGCACTCTCATGTGTGAATAGGGACATTTTGCATGTAGACAAAGTCAAGTTTGACCAAGTCAACAGCATAAATATAGGAGGAGTGAATCAGCAATAAACTAGCTCAATATGAACAAGGATCAGCCTAGAAAACTATATGTGAGCTGGATTGAAGACCCTTAGGTGTGAAAAGGGTTGAAGTAGGTTTAAGGGATCAACCTTGACCAAATCAAACTGCGCAGTTAGAGGAGTGGCCTTGATGGAGACACAACGCAGTTTTGGAGGGAGATTGTTAGAGGGATGATGGAAACCCTAATGGGTGGGACCCAAGGTGAGAAGACTCATTTAGTTTATAAGGAAGAGGAGGGTAGCCATTTGGGGTTTAGCTAGGATATTATTTTGATTTGTCTGTTTAGACATTTTCTCTCTTCAGCTGTTCAGCGGAGATTGTTGGTGCTGCTTAGCACTAAGGTATTCCTGTTCAGGAATCCATTCTCTTCCCTTTGAGTAGCTCTTGGGAGAGGCTTGATATTTCATTCCACACATCTAGAATTTGTGCCAAGATTTAGTCTTCAGTTTCAGTGCAATTTCTGCAGGAGGTTGTGTTGAGTTGCAGGGTGTTGTAGTGGAAGGTTGAGAACCCCACTTCCTGAGTTGATTTTGCATAGGAGGAAGATTTCCTTCTTGTAGGAGATAAATTTGGAGGGTTGCTAAGCTCATTTCAGATCTGTGGTAGCAGGCCAACATACAGCATTATTCTAGTCTAGGAATTGCGTTATTTTGGAGGGCAGTTTCAGTAGTATCTCTTGTGGCTCTTTCAGGGAGTTCTCATGTGATTGGAGGGTTGATTCTTCCATGGGGGAAGGCCTTTGATCATATATACATCAGATCCATATTATTATAGCCTTATATACAGCATGTGCTTCATTCTACAGTAATGATTGAGTCTTTTTGCTGAAGAACACATTTTCTACATTGTACTTTCATGAAACCCTTGCTGGGTTACCTTCTGATGTGTAAAAGGAGCTATATCTCCAATTTTCTTCATGTTTTGATCAATAAAACTCCTGATCTAATGTTTGCATCATATTTTAGCAGAAAAAAGCTTTAAATTACATTGTGCATGCTTCAGCAAATTTCTGTTTAGTAAAAGTCATGGGAATTCAATGTTTTTGAGCCATATCGGGACCAGGAGATCTGTTTAACTTAGCTAGATTTATTTGCTTATTCTAAAATTTGGTATGTGAGTCCAAAATGACCTAAGGTAAGGGATCCCACCATCATTTTTCCTTATTTTTATGTAAATCTCTGAAATTAACATTTGTAGGGCTTAAATGGCTGCTTTTCCCCAACTTTTGGATCATAAAACGAAATATAAGTTGATTGTGTGGCTTTTATTGAAGGCTATGTGTTTTTAACACATTATATGAGTTGATTTATCATTTCACAACCGTTATTGTTCTTATCTATTGCTGCATCCCTATTTGGGATATTACAGTGGTATGAGAGCATGATCTCTGGCTCAGCCTGTGAGTTACAGCTGTCAGAGAAGTAAAGAGAAGAAGCAGAGATCAGAATTATGGAGAGGATGAGATTACTCTCATCAATTTTCATATCCAAGAAGAACCTCTCTAAGGAGGTTAAGCAAATAAAGAAGAAGAGATGCAGTGAAAACCCTAGAGGATTTCAAGAAGAGGAAGAGCCATGCACTTCCTATTCTCAAATAGGAGAATACATGAAGCATGAAGGACACTTGGAATCTGAAATTCTAAGTGAATACCTTTCTGATTATAGATCTCAACCTATAGCTTTCAAGGAGACTTTAGCTTTCCCTCAATTCATCAATTTGGAGGAAGAGAGAAGACCTTGTGGCTAAGGGAGGATCAAGGGCAATAGGTTTCTATTGTCTACTTTTGATGGGTCATCTATAGCAAGAGTTTGGGCAAGGAAACTAGATGCATTTTTCCTACTACATCCAGTGGTAGAGAGAGATGTTGTAGAGATTGCAGCGCTGCACCTTGAAGGTGAAGCTCACATTTGGTGGTTCAGCCATTTGGGTCATGCAAGAGTGACCTCTTTTGCTAAGTTTACTCAAAGGTTGATTGGTAAATTTAGTGAAGAAAATTCAGAGGAGGAGAAGCCCTCACCGCCACTGGAGGAGAACTATTCTAACGTTGTCCCAACTATGGGGGAGCAGCCTTCAACATCTTCAGTTGGAGGAGCCAAGACTTTGGAGGGAGAAGTCCTTATAGCCATACAAGACACTTCAAAAATTCACCATGGTATGACTAAGTTTCCATCTCCTATTATTTCAGAAAATCATATGGAGGGTTGTATATCATTGCATGTTGCTTATTTGGAACAATATAAATGCATTGTGTTGTGAAAACTTGGATGGTTCAAGGAGGAGATGAACCATCATCCTCATGCACCTTTGTTGAGGAATACACAACCCTTGAGGTTTGGGTGTGAACTCTTGGATGATTGGGTAGACCTTGTTCCAAATAAACTGATACAAAACCATATGTTTATTCTTGAGTTGGAGTATGAGACAGCAAGTACACCATGGAGGAGTTTTACAGCGCTATCAAGAGGTAGCAGTAAGCCTGGTTTTTCCTTTAGCACATTGGGATCTTTCTGAATCCAAGATAATCATTGGTGTGAGATATTTTCTGAGACGTCTCCATGGAGTTGCATTTCAAACTCTCATGAAATGCAAGGAAAGAGATTTGATGTAGGAGGATGGTAGCCCTCATGGGAGGAGTACCAAGATGGAAGATGGTAGGAGACATTCACAAGGGGTTGAGTGGATGTGGATGAAGGGCAAGAGGCTGGTGAGCCACTTGCAAACATATGACACTGGGCAGCAGGAGGCTTGGCTGCGCTGGTTACTCCTGAAGGAGTTTGGCCATCATTTAGCATATCCTCTCTCTAAGGGTATGTGGATGGAGAAGGTATGGCAGGATGCTTGTGTCATGGGGCAGCAAGGAGTATGGATGCATGGGGTTGATGTGACATTCATATCACTCATTATATTTTCATCACATGATTTGTATGATGAGAGTATGAGGAGGTAGCAAAAACGTTTTTTGCTTAGGTGGTTCTTGAGAGAGCATGGGCAGATTTTCTCTCGTACCTTGCATGATGTTACAGGAGTGGGAGATGGCACTATCATGGTGCAAAGGGTCTACTCCTTGGCCTTATATGATCAAGAGGTATTTCCACTTTGGGAGGAACTTCTTATGTATAGCAACATTATGGGAGATATCTTTGACAATGGGCATGTCAAAGAATGGGGCTATGAGTTGGTAGGAGCTTATTTGCATGAGCCAACAGTGTTGTCACTTGGGAGCTTGGGTTCATTGATGGAGTATTCCTAGGATCACTTCACATATGATGCACTTGGGGGACAAGAGGGAGGTGAGAATGATGGAGTAATGGATGGGAGCATCTATTGCAGAGATGTGGTCTTCTTAACTTGGATTCCCAAGTATAGGAAGAATGATCTTCATACAGCATGTGATTCATCCCTCTCCAAGGGAGTATGTCATACCACTAAGGAGGACTTATTCATATTCATCACCTTACTTCATCACATGGTAAGAGTATTGTCTTTGTATCTATTGATTATCTAACATAGTATTTGTATTCTCTTGTCATTTCTATTCAGTGCATTACTCCTCAAGAGGGCCAGCTTCTTATCGGGTTCCATGGCCAATTTTTGGCCAACTATTATGATGGAGACAACCATATTTGGTATGAAATTAGGCAAGTGATTCCTTATTCTTATATGTATACCAGTTGATCCATAAATCCATTTACTCTTCGCTAGTAGATGTGTTGACATGTATAACTAGTCATTTGTCAAGAGACAACTTGCCATGCCATTTTCTGAAACAGCAGTGGGAAAGACTGCGATGGATGCATGTGAGGGACTATTGCCCTTATTATTTTTTACATATGGTAGCTAGCATGATGCCAATCATGATTCCATTTTCTGATATTATCTATGTCATTATGGGGAGCATGATTGAAAGAGAGACACATTGTTGTGGTGTGTCCTTGGGAAAGGAGTTTTCCCACACCCTATGCATTACATGTTCCAAGGGGAGTATGGGAGGACCTATGGCTACCAAGGTAATACACTTCCTTATTTTTGAGGTGGGCCATGGAATTGATTGGATTCCATATAATGGCGATTTCCAACTCATCATATATGGAAAGGTTTGGGCTAGCAGGATTCATAACGTTGGAGAGGTGATCTTTGGAGGTCTAGTCTTCATCTTGCCACTTGAGGGCAATATTATTGCAGCCCAAGATCAGCATATGCTCAACACTTATCATAAGTGGAGAGTAGGATAGTGTGGGGTAGGCTACTTTGTCTACCATGTTTAGATTTTTAGCCCACCTATCTTGCAGGAGTTCAAGGTGGACGAGGATTTTCGGGAGTTACCATTTTCGAAGGTAACTCATTTTGTATGGATGATTGCTTGGGGATGGGAGCTTCATGTGGGGATGGTGGATCTTGATTTATATCAGACCTCATGCCTCAAGAGGGCCTTTCATTAACCCATTGTTGCCTCCATGGGTGTTCTACTTTTGCATGATGATAGCTATTTGGGGTGCTCACCAAAAGCTAGCTTGCATACTTGGGAGGAGCAACTTGGAGATGTATTGGTGAAACAGCATCTTGATCCTTGGAGGATTTTATCATATGAGGATGCTATAGAGGAAGGAGAGGAGGCTCTTCAGTTCTTTCCTTTCAGTTTCTTGAGGACAAGCAACATTTGGGAGGGGAGGATTGTAATATTCCAAAATTCGCTTGCAACTAATTGGAATATTGAATTTTGCTTCTAACACTTGGTAGATCAATAAATGGGGGAGGAGACCCATAATTAATTTTAATGAACAATAAAATCCCTCTTGTTATGAAAAGGGATCATAAAATATCCAATTCCAACACTCTCATGTGTGAACAGGGACATTTTGCATGTAGACAAAATCAAGTTTGACCAAGTCAACAACATAAATGTAGGAGGAGTGGATCAGTAATAAGCTAGCTCAATATGAACAAGGATTAGCCTAGACAACTATATGTGAGCTGGATTGAAGACCCTTAGGTGTGAAAATGGTTGAAGCAGGTTGACAGGATCAACCTTGACCAAATCAAACTGCGCAGTTAGAGGAGTGGCCTTGATGGAGACACAACGCAGTTTTGGAGGGAGATTGTTAGAGGGATGATGGAAACCCTAATGGGTGGGACCCAAGGTGAGAAGACTCATTTAGTTTATAAGGAAGAGGAGGGTAGCCATTTTTGGGTTAGCTTGGATATTATTTTGATTTTTCTGTTTAGACATTTGCTCTCTTCAGTTGTTCAGCGGAGATTGCTGGTGCTACTTAGCACTAAGGTATGAATCCATTCTCTTCCCTTTGAGTAGCTCTTGGGAGAGGCCTGATATTTCATTCCACACATTCGTCATTGGTTCCAAGCTTCAGTCTTCATTTTCAGTGCAGTTTCTGCAGGAGGTTGTGTTGAGTTGCATGGTGTTGCAATGGAGGGTTGAGAACCCCACTTCTTGAGTTGATTTTGCATAGGAGGAAGATTTCCTTCTTGTATGAGATCCATTTGGAGGGTTCCTGAGCTCATTTCAGATATGTGGCAGCATTCCAATGGTCATCCATCATCTACAACATTATTCCAGTCTGGGAATTGCGTTATTTTGGAGGGCAGTTTTAGTAGTATCTCTTGTGGCTCTTTCGGGGAGTTTTCCTGTGATTGGAGGGTTGATTCTTCCATGGGGGAAGACCTTTGATAAAATATACATCAGATCCATATTCTTATAGCCTTATATATATCATGTGCTTTAGTCTATAGTAATAATTCATTCTTTTTGCTAAAGAACACATTTTGTACATTATACTTTCATGAAACCCTTGTCGGGTTACCTTCTGATGTGTAAAAGGAGCTAGATCTCAATATTTCTTCATGTTTTGATCAATAAAACTCCTGATCAGATGTCTTCATCATATTGTAGCAGAAAACCTCTTTAAATAACGTTTTGAATGCTTCAGAAAATTTCTATTTAGTAAAAGTCATGGGAATTCAGTGTTTTTGAGCCATATCGGGACCGGGAGATCTGTTTAACTTAGCTAGAGTTATTTTTTTCTGCTCAAATTTTGTATGTGATTCCAACATGACCTAAGATAAGGGATACCACCATCATTTTTCCTTATTTTTACGCAAATATCTGAAATTAACATTTTTAGGGCTTAAATGGCTGCTTTTCCCCAACTTTTGGATCATAAAACGAAGTATAAGTTGTTGTTGTGGCTTTTATTGAAGGATATGTGTTTTTAACACATTATGTGAGCTTATTTATCATTTCACAACCATTATTATGCTTATCTATTGTTGCATCCCTATTTGGTATATTATAGCTTTAGCCCAATACTCATTTAGCAAATGTTTTGCCTTCAGCATAATTTTTACCATGTCCATGATAGTTTTATTTTCCTTTCAACAACTCCATTTTGCTGCAGTGTGTACCTTGTTTTAAATTGCTTGTGTATGCCATTTTCTCTGCAAAAATGCAGAAATTATTTTGAGATATACTCTCCTCCTTTGTCTGTCCATAAGACCTTAATATGCTACCCACTTTGGTTCTCAACAAGTGCCTTATAGTGGCAGAATTTATCAAACACTTCACTCTTATATTTCAATAAAAACACCCGAGTTTTTCTTATGTAATCATCAATAAAAGTCAGCATATAATGGTTGCTTGCTAGTGATGGTGTTTGCATTTGTCCACACAAATCTGAATGGACAATTTCTAAGGGTGCCTTTGCCCTTATGCTCTTTCCTGATGGAAAGATTTCTCTGTGTTGTTTGCCCAAGATGCAACCTTCACAAAGGTTGTCCGGTTTCTCAATCAATTGTAATCCCTTTACCATTCTTTTCCTATGCAACAAATTCATACCTCCAAAATTGAGATGTCCAAACCTCAAATGCCATAACCAATTTTCGTCATTTGCTTCTCTTTGGAATGTCTCTTGTGTCACTGCTGCCATTTCATCTCCTTTCTTCAAATATTCTCTCATCTTGAGAGGGAACATTTTGTTCCTTGTGATATTCACTTGTGCAATGCATTGCTTGCTTGGTGGTTTATCCATGATGGTGCATACATCATCTTCAAAGAAAACATTGTACCCCTTTTGAATGAGCTATCCAATGCTCAAGAGGTTACACTTCATACCAGGCACATAGTATACATATGATATGGATCTTCCTTCTCCTTTCTTTGTCAAAACACTTACTCTGCCTTTTCCCATGACAGAGACCTTACTATCTGTCCCCAATGTTACTTGAGACTTCACATTTTCATCTAACATGGAAAACATGGAAATTTTTCCAGTCATATGGTTGCTACATCCTGAATCTAGAAACCATATATCTTCATTCTTTTCCTCAACCATATTACATGCCAAAAACAACTTCTCTTGGCTGATATTTTCTTTAGTAAAATTAGCATTGGATCTATTACCCATGTCACTCTATTTCTTCCTACATTCATTGGAATAATGGCAAAACTTCTTACAGTAATGACATTGGACTTGGGATTTATCGTACCTTTGTCCATGTGCTTGATTTTGTCCACCTTGCTGACTGCTGCCTTGACCTTGGTTTTGATTTTGATTGCTGCCCCTTCCACTTGCAGGGTTGTTTCTTCCTCCTCTATTTTGGCTTCTGCCTCTTCCTTTTCCTCTGTATTTTCCGTTGCCTTGACCTCTTCCTCTTCCAAAGGGAATTTGGGTCTTGAAGGCATGCTCCAACAATGAGTTTTTTGTTCTACCCAATCTTTTTTCATGTGTCATCAGTGATGCATGAAGCTCATCAACTAAAAACTTTGAGAGATCCTTTGTCTCTTCAATGGTTGCGACTATCACATCAAACCTTGAGGGTAAGCTCCTCAACACTTTCTCCACTATCCTTCTTTCTTCAAGTGTCTCTCCATGAGACCTTATCTGGGTAACCAACCCAATCACATGTGTGAATAATGAGTCTATGTTATCAGAATCTTTCATACAGAGAGTTTCAAAGTCTCTCCTCATCAATTGAAGCTTTATTGTCTTCACCTTCTCCATACCTTGATAGGCTATCTGGAGAGTATCCCATGCATCCTTGGACCTCTTAGCTACTGCTATCCTTGGAAACACACTTTCATGCACTACTTGATAGAGATAGAAGAGGGCTTTTGAGTCCTTCTTCCTATTGCTCTTCAACAAATCTTTCTCTACCTGTGTCAAGGCATTGAAAGCATTTTCATCTGTTGGTTCTTCAAAACCATCTTCAATAAGATCCCATAAGTCTTGAGAGGCAAACAAGGCTCTCATGGTGATTGCCCAATAGTCATAGCTCTTCCCATTGAACTGTGGGAGTTGAGTATTTCCTATACTCATGCTTGTGCTGGCTCTTGCCATGGCTAGATTACTGAACTATGCTTTTTTATAATAAAAAAATTGACTGTGTTTTTAATAAACAAATCTTCTCACTGTTGAGAGATAAAACTCTGTCTCTAATAAACTTCCTTCTACAGTTCTCTGGACCGTATTTTAATGCAAACACAAAACTCTATTTTGTAAAATACTTGGACTTTGTTGAGCCTTCACACTGCTAGTCGAATGCTGCAACAACACCTTCTTCCTTTAGCTTCTTTGACAACTTTAAAGAGACTGGACTAGCTCTGATACCATGTTGGAATTTCTGAAGTATTCCAAAACACACAGAGAGAACACAATATCTCCTTGTAACACAGAGAACTTATTAAAAAATTCTGTTGGACAGAGACAGTTTATAAAAAAAATATTTCATTAAGATAAAATATATTACAAACTGATTCTTCCTCCTCAGAGGGATTACAAGAGTGGAACTTCTTCACACGCAGTGTCCAAAAATTTCCTCTCTGTCTCTTGCAAAAATTTGCACACACATTGTGCTATTCACTACTCTATTTTCTTTTTGCCTTTGGGCTTAATGCCAAAATAATACACAGTCTCTATGTTGTATTAGCCATCGGGATATTCTCCTTTTATATGGCGCAACATTAAAAAAAAAAAAAATTAAACAAACCTTTGAACTTGTATATATATTATAAACTTGAAATGTTATAATATATATACATTAACCGTGTATATATTTAAGTCCAAAGTCATAAGACTTTTCACCCGTGGCATTAAATAAATTATAAGAGAAATGATATGCTAAGGTTTTAACACCTTAATACATTTTTCGCATGAAATAAATCTTAAACCAAAGTTTTAAAGCCTTTGTCTGGATTCCAAATCGGACATTAAGCTACATTGCAAACTTTATCTCATAACAAATCTCCCTGATGATGTCAGGGCCAAAATCTGCACGATCGGCCTGCGATTGGTTGGTAGTGGGACCCCTGGACTTCAAAATGAAAACTAAACTGCGTTACATGAAATTATCGCGTAAAAAATGGGCTCCATGACGTAAGCATCAAACCCACATAATAAGCACTGATTGGTCCATATGTTTTGCTGTGTTGGCGGTGGTGGGTCAGGGTAAAGGACTGGTGATGAGGCTCGAACCAACGCAATCGAAGCTTGATTGGCTCCCCTGATGGTGACGTGGGCTATGGGCTCCACAGCCTATGACTTGGTCTATTCAAATCAAAAAACTTTAGCGATAAAACAAACAGCAGTTGGTGAAGATTTAAAGTGGCATGGCAGAATTTTAAGTTGTTGGTTGCATGGTGAGGAGAACCATGATTCTTAAATGAAAATGTAGAACAATGGCTATGGCCATCACTCCAAAATTTAATTTCACTCTAGAATTCTTGGGATAACATTCGTATGCATAAATGGAATAAATAACACTAATATTTATTCTTATATGAGTTTGAGGCTACACTTGCATTGATTTCATAGCTTACTATACATTAATTGATTTGTAGATTGAAAGTGAAACTACTTTGATCCATCCTTTTATATGATGTGTTTTTTATTTAACACTGTTAGTTTCAGCTTCTCAGCAGCCCTTGTTTTATCTTCTATCTGATGGAAGAAATACTTTGAGGCCTTAAAGCACACCCCGATAACTATCGTCATTAATCTAGTGTTTTGAGCTTCGTCTGATCACTTTTCTAACTATAAAAGGCATGCCTGATATTGTTGGATCGCAGTATAGAGATTGTATGTATGCAATTGCCTCAATAAGAGAAATCATTGATTGTGATAAGTATTAAATCCTGGAATTGAGCACCTTTATTGAATTGTGATTTTGGAATTGAGCACCTCAATAAGAGAAATCATAGATTGTGATAAGTATTGAATCATGGAATTGTTAATGCAGAGATGAGGAAGGTTGAAAATAGAGTGCGAAAATATTCGAGGAGAGTTGATTAAACAGATTTCTTTGAATAAAAAACCCAGTAATAGATGTTGGTATGGTGACAGAATATGGAGAGAAAAACTTGTCACACAAGACCTTGAGGATGATCGACTAATACACTTCAATTTTGCATTCAAACCATATTTATGCATATTTAACTTATTCTAGGATCTTTTGGACCAAGATTCATCCTCTACGCAGGTGCATATGGATCAACGCTTTTACAAAAAAAAATAGAATGCATTTAATTCCTTGGCTCTAACCATTACAACTTACTTTACCATGGGCGGTTTTCCCAGTATTAACACCAATGCATGTGTACTGCATTAAAAACTTGATATTGAACTTCCCAATATTGCATCCATGACACATATTTTGACAAAATCCATTTCCTTTGCAAAATTAAAGTCGTGTTACGACCAAATACTTAAGCAATACTCATTTAATGTTTAATGGCCATATCAACTCCACCAACCCATAATGAGATAAATCATTGGATTCACATTCGTTTTGATGACCAATTCCAATGGTCTTGAAACCAATTTGACCAAAAATTGCACTCCATATGCACCTTTGTATATAATGCATGCACACATATGAAAATATTTAAAAATATTTATCACTCTACATAAATTATCTCTACCGAAGTGTACATTATTCCTCCTTCCACTTTTTCTTTAAGAATTTTGATCCATCACTCCATTTTCCATTGTATGTTGATTTACTCCATTTTCTCAAAGGAATAATTTTCATGTTATGCATAGCCTTAGAGCGCATTCTTTTTTTATTCAAAACAATTTTTGTGTATTCTAATTTCTCATTTTAATTGTAGGTGCACACAATACATTATATAGGAAATTAATGGATTTTACATGGTCAGGCTCAACTAATAAATCCAACATTAACATAATTTGAAAAGCACAAGAATATCTTAAGAGATAAGACTTTCACCAACTGTTGATGGGACATTTCTTGGAGCAGCTCCCCCTGAGATTCTGGATTTCCCACTTCAAGCACTCCCTGAGGCCATGTTGGCCTGAATTTTCCCTTTTTTCTTTATTTTTCCAAACTTTAACAATATGGTATCTTCCTTCAGACAACTCTTTCCTCTTCCAAATTCTTTCTAAATTCTCCTTAATTTGTCTAGACTTCATTATAGCAAGAGGAAGATTACAGTATTTGGCCTTATGGCCTAGAAATTATCATAGATAAAACATATAATATTCCCAAGAAAAGGTGGAAACAGTTCAAATATTTGGTTGGTCTTATTTCTACTAATTGTGTCACGAACCCTACAGTCAGTAGATTTATTTCTGAAACCATTAAAAAAGTAACAATACCCATAAAAACAATTTTTACCTAGAAACTAATGGGGCTGCTTGAAAATTCTTCTCATTCAACTGCTTCTTCTATTGTGAATATTTTTTCTTTCTGCTTCTATAGTTTGCTGAAATGTGTCAAAATTTCTTGCATCTAAAACACATTACATTTCTCATATTTGTCTTTGACACATTCTTCAACTCTTGATTTGGATCTTGGTTTCCTTCATTTCTGCTAGAATTTTTTGCTTTGGGCTCTCCAACTATTGCCTTATTTTCTCTCTGTAGAGTACTTCTTCTTTCTTCTAGTTATACTTTTATATTCTCATAATTTTTGATCTTATCTTTGAGCTAACTATCATTCTCCTCTTCAGTTATCCTTGCTTTTTCCATTTGATTTTCAAGATCAGAATTTTTTTCTTTCAATCCATGCTCTCTCTCCTCAAGAATCAGAAGAAGATTCTTCATCTCTTTATTCTCCAACATGAGCTTCTCTATCAATCTTGCTTGAGTTTTTTTTTCTTCTTCAAGGGTTACTAATATGTTAAGCTCTTCATCCTCAGATTCTTACACTAGAAATAAACCTTCCTCACCTTTTGAGGAATCAAATTCAAAACACTGGTTTTCTTCTTCTAATCCATTGATGTTAATATAATCACTATCGCTACATACATAAGGAAATGTGAAACCAGAAATAACATAATCAATACATTTACCTCCATCATTCTTTACCGATAAGAAGAGGAGTTCTTCTAAATTAGAAATATTCTTCACTTGTATACTTATCTTTCTTTTCTGAGACTTCTTCCTCTTATTCTTGGCCATGGCCCATGATTTTTTAACCTGATCAATCTTAACCGAGAGAACCCCACTCTGATACCAATTGTTAGAAATGGGCTCACTACGAAGGGAGGGGTTGAACAATAGTGATGGTGTTTATTTGATTTTTATTCTTGTTACCAAAACAAACAAGAACCAATAACCCATCATCTCGCACATTCAACCATCATATAATCAGCATATAAAAACATCATGAACATCATCAATACATGCACACAAAAGCACACAAGTGTATCTGGTGTAAAACCCCCTCCTAGGTAAAAATCACTTATTGTTGTTGCTACTCAAATATTCTATTATGAGTAGAAAAAAATTTTACATAGAGGAGCTAGAACCCACTAGATGGAAGACTAGACTACTATGGAAATATACTAGCATTATTAATTATAAATATTCATCTTTCATGACTCTACGAACAACCTTTCACTAGAAGCCACCATAATCAACGAGCCTCGCCCAATTCCATTGAACTCTGGAGAAAAAAAAATCCCGTATTGATCTGTATGCTATAAGGTTCCCACCTTATCTACACATTGTCTTTTATGAAGCCTCAAAAAATTTAACGCCTCCATGTGAACCACATTTTATGTATTTTCAAACTAGGCTCTCGAACATGCTCAACATGACCAACCCAACAACCTCGCTGATCTGAAAATAAAATTTGATAAAGCACTCAACTCCTCACAACTACAGATATGTAATATGATAGATAGAACATTGTAGGACAGTCTTACTCTCACACCAACAATGAACCAACACCACACACTCTCACAAAAGTATATGTCAAATTATCCTCAATAATCGCCAAACCAATACCACGGTAAAATACCATGGTTATGTCAATACCTATAATACTCAACCACCCTCGTGGGATGAAGGTAATCGTAGTGACTAATGTTAGAAAAACACCCTATAATAATGGTTATGGGAAGCAGTTGGTTCTCTAACCTACCTTTCTCTCGACATCTCTGTTTGTGAGGATCCGATTCCATCAAGTAAGAAGTTCTTTAGAAGTCCATCTAAAACAATAGATTTAGGATTATTTGAGGATTTATCCCACCTATAGGATAGAGGTCATTTTTCTTTGATAGGACGTGCTTGCTTGTATTAGAGAAACTCTTAATATAGTTAGTTTACACTTGGAAGAACTGCACTAGGTGTTTTCTTGCTATATTTTGCTTTCTTGTTCCTATCATCCTCTAGTCCTTAGTGTCATTATTGTCTTCACATCATTGTTCCCCTAGGCATTTTCCGTGGAGAATCTGAGACCTTCATCTTCAATTTTTGTTAGGACATATTACTCCTCCCCATAGAGTTAGAGTTAATCCTCCAAGTCCACCATTGATTCCTCATTCTGACTCTGGTTCTATTAATTCATCTAGTTCTTCCTTTCATTTCATGTATTCTCACCCTCGTACCGCCACCATGTTAGGCACCAAAACAGGTGTAGGAAGCACAGGTTGTAACGTAGGGGTTAACCTAGGTAATCCCACCAGTGGAACCTCTTCGGATATGGTCACTCCCACCCCATTGCTACCCTTCATGATTGGTTTAAGTCTCCGTGATTTTAACTAGTTGATCAAAAATCCTCTTCTCCATAATTCCAATTGGCTAGTTATGCCCACAAAAATTCCTTCTGATAGCCCTAAGTTTGAAAGAAATCCTGGAGAATACCCCACAAATCATGTTCGCTCATTTCACATGTGGTTTTCATCAAATTCCATTATTGAAGACTCCATTTGTCTTCACTTATTCCAGCGGATGCTTACTGGAGCTGCTGCAAAGTGGTATGTCGATCAACCATATGCCACTCATTCCACTTTTGCGACTCTCACCAAATATTTTCTATCATATTTTCATTTACTTCTTCATTATGACATTGATTCCAAATTATTGAATTATTTTTGTCAAACTTGTGCCACCCGCCTATCTGACCATGTCCAAGAATGGCATAGGAGGAGCATGTGTAGGGCTCCTGAATTCGAAGGTCATGTCTATATGAATTGGTTCCTTAGATCTCTTTTTGTCCCCATGGGTAAATATGTTGCATCACACTTTCCTTGGACAGGGGAAGAAGTCGTCCAAATAACTTTGAAATGTGACTTGATCTACACCCAGTAAGGTTATGTTTATACTATTCTCCCCAATCTCCCTCGGCTCGATGGTGAAAATACACCAGATGCATCTCATGTTGCAGACTGTGTTTTTGGATATATCTCACACACTCACCCTCAACCATATGCTCCACCTTCGATGATTTATGGTCAACCTCAAGGGGGGACCATTTCCATTAGAAATTATCCCCTTCCCCATATTTCATAAGGAAACTTTTATCTAGGTCAAAGCATGTCATACGAATATCCCCAACCACATCAACAAATGTCAGGGAAAAATGTTTCTCAACCTATTTATCCAAATGTTCCCCCACCTCCTTATTATCTATATGCATCGTCTAGTGCTCTAGCCCCTCAAGCACTAGTGCCCTAGCCTCCCATGCCTCTTCAACCTTTGCCACAGCAGCTACCTCCTCCCTAAGGTCAAGTGTATGCTCAGTAGAGCGTGACCAATCCCCAAAATTCCAAGAAAAATAATAAGGGGAAAGGTAATCGGAACTAGCAAGCGCAAGGTAACCAAGGTAGCCAAGGTCCACCGCCTAATGCACCTGAGGGGAACCACCCTAATACCGCAACCTAATAACAGTGTGGACAACCAAATCATAACAAGGATTTTTATACAAATAAGTCTTGTGCATGTTGTGGCATATATGGCCATTATACTCATGATTGTCCCCTTTTACCTCAGATACATCAACTTTCAGAAGCTCAAGCAGTTTCCCCTAGAGGATAGTAGCCCATGGCTCTGCTTACTCTTGCTCCTGCTTCATCTCAACGAGTTGTGTTCATAAATCCTTTTCCTCAACAAGAATATCTAGCTTCCCAACCTACACAAGTTCAGGTTTCCCCCAACCTCAGCAATCTGGTCACCCTGATTATCCGATTCTTATGATGAATTATGATGAGGTCAACATCTCTCAAGTCAACCTTCAAACTTGATCACGCCAATATGACAAGCCACCCACTTCTTTTGTGACTGAGTCCCAAACCTAAGTTTCCAAAAAGCATATTTCCTCATCAAATGGTACCTTGTGAATCCCTCAGCCTAAGGCAAAGGTCATTCCCAAGATCCCAAAAGGTGCATTACATCAAAATGTTGCTTCATCTAAAACCGCCCATACCTATAACATAGTAGACGACTTGCCACAGTCTCTTGCTGCCATGACAATGATGGAAGATCGCCAGATGTGCCCATCCCAACATAAATCTCTATTATCTACATTGGGTGTTTTGGATCCTTTAGATGATTGTTAGATTGGCTTTGACGTTAATAAATCAGAACATCCCCCCCTTCCTTAATATCTTGCATTTCAAATACTAGTCTCCATAAGAAACATCATTGTTCAGCGATGTATCATAGATGAAGGTGCCTCCACATGTGTGATGGTTGCTACTATTTAGAAGCAACTTGGGTCACCTAACTTGTTCCCATCCATTATCACTCTCCGTTCTTGGGATGGTCATCCCTCACAGCCCCTTTTCTTATATCGCAATTGTCCTATCATAGTTGTTGGCAAGATGGTTTCCATTGAAATTGAAGTCATCAATGCACCTCTAGATTACAAAATTATTTTTAGTCGTAGTTATACCTATGTCATGTCATACGTCGCATCAACAGTTCATCGTAATGATTTTCTTTCCCCATAATGGAAAGACCATTACCATTTATCAGTTGATGCACTATGATCCTAAGTCTCATACATCACCTCAGTCCACAATATCATCGATGACAGGCAATAAAACTATCTCGTCCATCATCAATGTCTCTCCAGGAGTCTATAAAGATTCTTCTTTGCTTGGTGCTTATTATGGTCCACCATCTACCCCTTCTGAGCCCAAATCATCCAGTTTTTACATGTTGCAAGCATCACGAGCTGCTCACAAGCAGTCTGGTATGCCCATCCAATAACCAGCACCCCAACAACCTATTGTTCCCAACTCAACCCAGCCATCAAGTATAATTCCTCAAGGACCTTTTCCTTATGTTCGTGTCTCTCCTAATCCATTTTAACCAGGGATTGTTCCCCTATGCCTTAACCACACAAGAGAAGTTCCCCTAGGAAATTTCCCTTTGGGTCAGATACCATGTTTATTCGCCCCACCAAGAATTTTTTGTCCCTATCATGGCTATATTGAGATTACCTAATATGACCTTGGGGATCCCAGTCTTGTACATTGATCCTGCAACAAACACTCCTCATGATCAGCTTAAACCTTATACTGCTTTGACCCCAGTCCAATATGTTGTTCAGACGCCTTCCTTTGCTTGAGTTCCATAACAACCTCAATAGGAACCTACTCTTGTTTTGAAAGCATCAAGTGAGGGGGGGGGATCCAAGAAGAAGAGACCCAAGGACAAGACACCCCAAACAACTCTAGTTCCTCCTAAGCCTCCAAATCCTACTCCAAAATGTGCTTTTTGTGATGTTATTGGGCATGCCACCAATAATTGTCCTGAACTCCCTCACCTCAAAACTGTGGTCGCTGACACTTTTCCTGATCCCAACATTCACGAGGTCCATATCACCTTACCCAAATCAGTTATAAAGAATAAATAATTATGCACGAATCACCCTCAAGCACCCTTTGTGATACCTCACCCCAATGTCGAGATGATAGATAGTATCGTCGCTATTCTCTACCTATCATCATCCATGGGATTGATGCATGGGAACTCCCATGGAGTTTCTTATTGTGATTTTGTCGAAACTTCCTCATCAAACACCTGAGTCTCAACATCGATAGATGTTTCATCTACTAGTCTTCTGCCTACTCCTTTTGACGATGTGTATGTGAACCTTGTCTCTCATGATGATGCGCCAGGTAGCTCCTATGCATCATGTGGTATCTCTTCCTCCAGTTCTCCCATCTTCCATTATGATGATGACATCATGGAAGCCATGACCACCCTCGATTACCCTTGGGACGATATGCACCATCGTGCATATTTTCCCACCTATTCGCAAACCCAGAAATTAGCCCCCACCTTAACTATGATGCTTGATGACATATGCGACATCAAGCCCTTCACTACCTCTTCATCAGTGATTATCTTTATCATCACGGTGTCAAAACTTTCCTTCGTCATTGTATCACTCATTCTGAATTTAAGAAAGTGCTCAATGCATTTCACAGTGGTGCTTGTGGTGGCCACCTCTCCGGAATGGCCACTTCCCAGAAAAGCATGTGCGTCAGAGTTACTTTTGGCCTTCTCTCTTCAGTGATTGCATTGAGGCATTCAAACATTGTCCCAATTGTTAATTATTCATCCCTAAGGTTTGATATCCACATGTTCCACTCCATCCTGTCATCACAAATGGTCCTTTCTATAAATGGGCTATTGACTTTATGGAGTGTTGGCACCCATCTGATAATAACCACAAGTATGTTATCGGTGGTTGTCGACTATTTAACCAAATGGGTTGAAGCCATGCCTACGTTCAATAATACGATGACTATTGCAACCCTCTTCTTCTTTAACCATGTTATTGCTTGATTTGGAGTTCTGAAACAACTAGTTGTTGACCATGGTCGACACTTCAAAGATGAGATATCGTGTGAGCTATCCCCTCTGTTGGGCTTTGAACATCAGTATTCATCGTATTATTACCCCCAAGGCAATGGAAAAGTTGAAGAGGTCAATAAAATTTTTAAAATCGTGCTTCAATAGACGGTGAATAAACATAAGACCAACTAACACCTTATTTTCTTCCCTGCTTTGTGGGCATATAGAACCTTTGTTAAAACCCCCACTGGGTTTACTCATTTCCACCTTATTTTTGGAGAGGAGGTAGTCTTACTGATCAAGTGTGAAATTCCCTCCATCCACCTTGTTTTCAAACCCCTCTCAAAAACCCAACCTTTAGAACGAATTATCATTCTTGAGCGCACCAATGAATACCGTTGTGTTGCATTGCAAACCATTGAAGTGGCCAAAAAGCACACCAAAGCTCAATATGACCAAAAATTCCACCCTCACACCTTTCACCAAGGCAACCTTGTTATTTTGTATGACCAAGCTCATTATGTCCTGGGTTATGGGAAGTTTGAACCATTATGGCTAGGTCCTTACATCATCCGTAAGTGTTTGCGAAAGGAGGCCTAAATTTTAGAGGATTTTGAAGGTCGAATCCTTCCTAACGCTCGCAATGCACTCTACTTAAATAATTTTTACCCATAGAATTTCCCATTGAAGTGTGTGTATATGTTTCTTTTTCTGCATTTAGGTAGCTTGCATTCCCCATCATCTCATCTGTTGTCTTCTTGCATCTTTCAGATGGATCCATCATCCACACTATATATCGGTTATGCCGATGGTATGAATCACTTCTCCAAGAATATATCCTCGGTAGTTTGGGACATTTTTACCCCTTTGCATTTGTTAGTTCACTTCAACGGTGTCTGCATCAAATTTTTCACTAATAACCAGGCTAAATATGATGTTGTGATAGATTTGCTACCCAATGCCCTTAGTCAGCATACCATTCACCTTCATGTCTGTCTCGATTCCTTACTACTTATCATGCAATTTAATGGAATTTATTGTGTGAATAATCGTGTCCTATTTAGAAAATATATATGAGTTAACATTTTAGTACGTGAATTTGAATCCATTACATTTAGTCATATGCCTCGAGCCCAAAATCAATTTGTAGATACCATTGCAAATAAAATTCTAGATTGGAATTTATCACATGTATATAATAGAAGACAACCATAACATCAGAAAATGGCGAACTACAATCGTCACATAAAAGATGCATAACCATATTACATATCATCATATCAAAAACATAAGTGCTTTGAGTCCACTACTCTGAATACCTCCAACATGTCCATAGCATGTTACTATACAAAAATGGGACCCACACATCCCTATCCCTAATCACTATCATTTGGAGGCTCCCGAGCCAATGGATCAATACCACCAGCCCGTAAGTCTCAAACTTCCTGTCTGACCATAGCTATGGTCGTGTGATACCTTGCCACCCTAAGGTAAGACCAATGCACTCATATGTATATTGATCTTCTAACTCATGCCATCCTTGCTCAGTCACCCTAGTTAATAGTACATCGAACCTACGGTGGGGGTACTCCATTATATATATATATATATATATATTAAAAAAATGTTGTTTAAAAAATTTAGCGATGAAGTAAAAATAATATTTTAGCTTTTTTTTTTTTGGAAAAATAAGGAAATTTATGTTGATTAATTGTTTAGAGAAGAAAATAAATTGAATCTTTTGTTCAAATAATAAACAACAAAAGTACATAATAAATGACGAAGTGGCTTGATGGAATCTTCAATTTAAAGCACCTTGAAGTCTAATTTTAAGTTAGGATAATTGAGGGTAATAAATTGGAAAATTGGCAATTCATATTAAGTTAAGATAATTAAAGGAAATAATACAAAATTGGAAATAGATCAGATAGTGTTGAAACAACATGAAATACATTAATTTATTGTTACCTAATTTATTTGTTGTTCTTGTATTTCCTTTCTATTTTGAAATAATTTCTCCACTACAAAATTTTAAAAATTCAATTATTTTTATTTTTAGTATTTGAATATGAAAATTGCTACCTTCTTAGTTGAAAAAATGAGATGGATATCTGTAACTTATATGCTCAATTCAATGAGTTGAGATTTAGTAAAGGAAAATGCATGAATTGTGCATAGCTATAAGATAAATATGTACTTTCAAATAAAGCAAAAGAAAAATTTGTTCACAACCATAACAAGACACATGGTGGCAATGTCACAAGCCTTTTTCTTTTTTGCAGTAAACATAATATTTGAAGAGATTAAAAAGAGAATAAAAAAAATTAATATATATTTATATATCTATATATATTAAAATTAATATAAATTTATAGAAATTTTGTATTTATTATAAGTTTTTAAAAATGATATTTTTTAAAGAGAGATTTGTATTTAGAATTGTTTTTTTATAAGTCAAAATAAATATATATTATTGATATTAATAATAATCTTAATTTTAAAAAATAAAACATGATGTATGAGAAGTATTTGTAGGATAGGGTACTTACTTTTGAATTAATGCCTTATTATAACTAAGCAGATGCTCAAAATCATTCAAATATTTTAATGGTGTGCTACATATAGGAGGAAGCTATATAATTCCTTCTATAATTAATATGGAATGAACACACTACTTATATATATATGTGTATATATGGAATCAATTTTTGAATCTATAAGTTGAAAGGAAGAACTTCTACTTTTAGACTTAAACCTTAAATTAATATTTATTGAAAATCCATTTCATTATAAATATAATTTAATTTTTATTCAAAATCCATTACCTAATATATATAATTATATTGTAAAATTATTTATAAAATTATAATCTATTTAAATACTCAAATGAATTAATAATTTTTCACATGTTTAAATCTACCTTTACTTCCAATTTTGCAAAGTAATCACAAATTTAGAACTTTGATGACATTAAAATATAATAACTTTATCGATGTAAAGTATTAACATGTTAATAATCTCATTCAAATAATAAATAAAATAAACTGAATCTCTCTCTCTTAAACAATAAATAAATAAAACTGAATCTCATAAATATAAAATAATGGTAAAAATCTTCTTATTTTAAATAAAATAGGCTTGCATCCTAATTCCAATATACTAATTATTTAATATATTTGGATTAGATAAATGCAATTATACAGGATTAAGTAAATAAATCTCAAATTTAAACTTCTTTACTAATGACACAATAATAATAAAACTAAATTTTACATTGTTTATTCTATATAAATTCATAATCTAAAATATAATTTAGAGAATAAATTTAATATTATTTTATCAAATTTAATAAAAAATATATATATAATAAACCATTTCAAAACCAAAAAATAACACTATGAACTATTTTTTAATTTTATTAACAAATAAAAATTAATGAAAATATATTATATTTTATTATTATAATACATTAATTAATCACAATGAAATAAAACCTTATAATATTAATTAATTTTTACGCCGTAAGGCGTTATTATTTGAAAACAACTTTCCTAATGTGCATCGTGTCATAATGTGAAACCCTTAGATTATATGTTAGACGATTAAAACATTTTCAACCCTTGATGGAAAAGTTAGTTTACAATGCAGTTATGAAAAGAGAAAATGTGGAAGGTAGGGCATTGGGCGACCTGGACATTCTCGGATTTCAAAGAGGCATAAGTGTTACAGGGTTTTTGTGTTGTTTGTTGATTACAGGGGTTTGTTTTTGCAGAATGATCCTCTCGACTCGTCATGCGAGCTCAATGTGAATTCTTTTAGTTTCAGGGGCAATAAGCACTATGGAATCTCCCTTGAAAACTTCCTTCAGCTCTCTGACTATAGGAACGCCTCGACCTATCTTATTGATTGCAATATACCTATTCAGCAAAACAACACAAAGTGTAAATACAATGCCACTTGCTGTTACCCTCTTTCCAATATCATACTCTGGCAGGTAGGTGCCAGCATTTCAATCTTTGCAAAGTTCCACTACAGTGCATTTAGCAGTTGGGTTCTCTCCAGTCCCTTTTCTCTCGCTTTAAATGTCGAATATGGGTTGAAGATGGAGTGGGCTTTGCCAAGTAACTTCTCAAACATTGGGTGCTCGCCAAATGCATTATGTGTGAAGGCAACCACCATCAAGGGGTCATGGCTTTCCTCTTTTAAGCCTTTCAACTGCAGCGTCTGGTAAATCGTGTGTTTCAGCAGAGTCTGATTTTACTTTGGGATTGGGATAGATGCAGAATGAAACAGGAATCCCAATCAATATGAATAATATACCAGTTGTTGATGAGGTTTCCCTCATATTTAGCGGTTGGTTATTGGGTTGTCTTCAAATGCAGACTACCCTCGCAGCTAATTTTAGGACTTATAAATCTCTACAGTTTGGCTTTAGAGTGAAAGGGGGTATTCGGCTGAACAGAGGATTTCTGAGCTTCTTTTTCTTAGTGAAGCCCATTTTTCTAGAAGAAAGATACAGGGCATTGGTGAATTTGGAGAAGTGCATGTCAGTGAGGTTGAACATGGCAGAGGTTGTGACAAAGGGGTAGCTGTTAGTGCTGCAGGAGAGAATAGTACCATGAACTCAAACGCTCAACATGCCATGGTTGACTCCAATTCGGTTGAATCCTCCATTCAAAGTATGTTTTTTCTCTGTTTTTAAATTTAAAGATTGCAATTGGGTAGAGTCCATTCCAAAGCATGCATTTTTCTTTTTTTCCTTTGTTTTAAATTTGAAGTGCCTTTTTAGAAAATTGAAACAGGATTTTATTTTATTTTTATAAATTTGAATTGGGCATGCTTGATTAATTTTTAAGGAATAGTTTATTACGAGGTCAATCCCCATAGTTGCATTGGCAATGTAGACTCCAATCATGTTCCCTTAGCCTCAGGTAGCAACTTTTAGGACCATCCCTAGCCCAACAAAGATCCCAATTCTAGGTGCTGCAAGGAGGTGAGACCTTTGGAATTTACTGTGGTTTAGGCCCCAATTATATTTCCCTTTTATCATGGTGTCATGGGTGTGGCTGCGGCAACTGTAGGTTCGTATATGGCTAATAAGTTGCAAATTACTGGTTTTTGAGACATGATGCATTTCTCTGGAGAGGTAAAGGCATCTAATATTATGTAGAAGGGTTTTTAGGAAAAGTTTAGCAGTGCGTTGAAATTATTGTGCTCCCAATTCTCATGTAGGTTGATGGGAAACATCATTGTTGAAGACCACCAGTGACTAAGAAAGAGATCCAATCATATCTTTACTAGTGTATTTGCATCTTTGCATTATATATTGCATCTTTCTAGGTGATTTCCATAGCAGGGTTCTTATCTGGCATTTTACTAAATTCCTGGTTTCTTAACGTAATTTTCCCCAGGGACTCGAGTCTTTTGTTTTTTCCGAGGAAACTTAAGTCTTTTGTTATATATCCTCAGATACTTCTAAGGAAATTGAGAGCATGGCTTTTTTCTAGATTTTAAATAGTTTGCAAAAACACATTTTGTTTCATTTAGTCCAAGTTACACTGAGAGTGAAGTGACCTTAAATTACTTTTCAATGCTTCCAATTTATTATGTAAATAGATTTTTCAGGCGGTGAAAAGTTTTCTATCAGGTGAAAAACTTCCCAAGCATTACTCATCCCCTACTGCATGTTGCGTCCTGCTTGGGCACAAGATTCACTAGGAAAAATGATTTGCTGGCAACCATGCCAGCTTCATGATAATCTTGTTGGAAATGAACAATTTGTATATTCTAGGTGGAAAGAGTGCGCAAATTATTTTTTCCAGGGCTATACACCACAATGCCATGCCAATGAATCAAAATATAAATTGACAGGGATGTATCATTTTCAGTCATAGGAAAGATATCATCTGATAGTGGCAAGTAGGTGCAATCAATTGACAAATGTTTTACCCTTAGTGATTTCCCATCCATGGATAAGGGTATGGGTATAGGCATATTTGATTTGTATGGGTATACAGTGGGGACTTAACATCTGCCTTCAGAGGAAACATCTCAATGTGGTCCTAGGTGTGGGTGTCTTTTACTATTTAGTGTGTATGTGTTGCAATGGTAAATGTTGTGGCACTTTGTCATGATTTTGTACAAGTGAAGAGTTCAAATTGTTCTAAATCCTTGCCTAGGGTAATGGATTTTTGTAGAGGTTTGGTTGTGAATGTGTCAAGTGTATACTCTAACCCATAATTCTGGCAGTGTCACCCATGACGAGTGTTGTCCACTGCCTTTTTCTGGAGTTTCAACTATCACCTTAAATTTGTTAGCCCTTAAATATTATCCTGGTATCTGTCATATACCATCTCGAAGTTTCAACATGTTTGGGTGTACAACAGTTCATCTGGCTGAATTGCTTTTATGTCTGAATTGGTTTGCAATTCCTATTCCTTCAATACTATTGGGTCCTTTATGGTACAAAATTTACTGAAATGAGTGCATTAAGAAAATCATATATCAAAATATCAAAAATTATTATCAAAATAAAACCTAACCAACAACTATAAGCATAATGTAGTTTTATATGAGATAGTGGCGATAATTTTTGAAAAATAATTGAGAGAGATGTGATGAGTGCACAGGGTAGACGTTATATTTATTTTTCACAATTTTACATTCCCTTTATAAATGATCATAACAATAAGATATTTATCATACGAAGCCATAGATCAAGTCCTTCGCTAAATATAACCAACGTCTTACTTATTGGAAGATTATGCCAGCCTAGACGGCCTGGATTTCACAAGATCACAATTGGTATCTTCCTGCTTACGGGTCTTTCTTAGTGATCAAATTTGAAAGGTGGGTCTTAATTTTAATTAGAAGGGTATATATTTATGTTGTCTTTCCATAATGAAAAGTTTAGCTTTTAAATTGACAACAATATAATATAGTTACATTTCATTTTCAACCAAATATATTCCTAAAACTAGATGGAAGAGAGTGTTATAACTCAAAATAGCTCCATCTTTGTGTTAATAAAAGATTGTTACATAGAGTAGAATTTTAAAAAATAGATCAAACTTCACATCCAATAATATTTTTTCCATCTTATAAGCCTAAATTAAAAACCAAAAATAAACATATAGACTATCAAAAATAATTATTTTAATTCATATGGACTACCAAAATAAATTATTAGACACAATCCTTTTATTTTCAGTCATGGGGGACCTTTTTCTCATGGGAAAAAAACATAGCCAAAAAATAAAAGAGAGGAAAAGAATCTACTAAGCCTCATAAACTAATTGGAAGCAAGAACTAACCAATATGTCAACCAATCCAATTTTGAGTAGGCTTTTGTTGGCCTTACAACTCTGCCTAAGATTTTGGCAGATCGGGAAGGTCACACCACTTGGGCCTAGGGGGCATTATACAAATCAGAACAGGGTGTTTTCTCCTACATTTACAATTGTCCCAAGCATACTCCCGACTGAAAAATTTTCGAGGTCTTGTCTACAAGAGGTGCGTTGCCATGGGACCATTTTAGAAGATGAGGTGAAGGTGCAAGGGAAGATGGGTAATGAGATATCTAACACAAAACCTTCCTAATTGGGCATTGGTTTCCTTCAAGAGTGAAGAGAAGCAACCATTTGTACCTAAATGGGAAAATTTCATATTATATAACCGATACAATCTAGAATCCTTTGCTGGACATGGGAGAACTTGCCCTAAGATGATATTTCTGAAATGATATAAAGAATTTAGGAAAAAAATAGCTACATGTGGTATAATGATTGTATCATAGGTTCTGGATCATTTAATTCTTGACAACCACAATATCAACATTTTATACAATGATTTGTTTCTCCTTGTGAATTTGTGTGTGTCAGAGGAAAAACTACTGAGATTTTTAAGCTTGGTGGTTTGTTCCTGCAAACCAACCAACAAATATATTGGCTCATTCCAATAATCATAAACTTTATTGTTTCTGTTTTGATGGAGTTTGCCATGATATTGAGGGCTTGGACTTACAGATCAATGTGTTTCTTCATAATGCATGTGATTTTTCACTAAATGCCATAGGCAATGAATCCCTCAAACAAAGTATACAAGGAATGTGCAAACCTAGGTCCTTGGTTAGACCAAATTAATGAAAATAAAAATGGATTCCCTATGTAGATGTGAACCCACGTGGAGACATCCCTATTTATATCAAATGAAATTTGTATGTAAATAAGAGCAATGCCACTTATGCACCAGGGAAGTTTCACTAGGCAGCGTGGATTGTAACAAGGATGAGTTTAAGAGGTTAGTCACATTCGTTTCTTGCATGGAAAATAATCACTCAGGTTCTCACTCTAGTTCATTGAAATCTTGTAGTATTAAGAACAATAAGGTGCAGGTTCGTGGGGTTAAGGACTATGTTTTCAATTATGAGAAAAATAGGTTTCCACCTGTGTATGAACTGAACTTGGAAAATACACGTCAAGTAATCCGGGATTAATTATTACAACCCTTTGCAATAATGTTATACATTTTCCTATTCTTTTTGTTTTGGAATTTTGGGATGTTGGTTGCCACAGTTAATTACTCATCATAGAATTCCATTCAAAACAAAATAAAAGAGAGAGAGAGAGATTTAAGCCAATTCTTCATCTTTACATATATTTTTATATGAATTTTATATGGATTTCTAGAGTTCCAATCTCCCATCCAGTACGATGCAATGTTGTATTTACTCATTTTCTAAACTTGCAACTAGCCTCTACAAAGTTTCGAAATGTGATGCATAATGAAACTACTCAAATCTAAACTCCAATTTGGATGAACTGTATTGTGAAACCAAAGTTGTAAAATGTTTCCCAAATGTTGAAGCGCATTACCGAGAGGACTATATGATGAGGACATGTAACTACTTGAAATAATAGTCCTATTTTATGTCTTCATATACACATCTCACGTGATGGGAAAGGTGAAAGCATTAAGTTATTTTGACCTTGACAATTTTTTTTTTATAGTTTTTCGGAAATTTAAAAGGTTGGATTGCCATTGACTTGTGTTCTTTATCATGTTGATTACTAAATAATCAAATGATTGAGATGTGAAAATACATTTTCTCTTGGAGGAAAGAAACTAAGCGAAAGAAAAAAATTAGATCTAGTGGAGTTGCTTAAGTAATCATCACAAAAGGAAGCCAATTCTTCTTTTATTATATGCATTTAAGCAAGTAGTTATTATCTACTAAGCTCATTAAAGCCACACAGTTATTATACAACTTTGGAATTCTTAAGATTGGTTCTGAGAAAGTCATCCATATCAGAATGAATGCCCTATGCCCTATTACACAGGAAGATAGGTAACCTAGCCTTATAGTTTGGTGTTAGCCTCTCTCATAAAACAATTATAAAGCCAACATAAATAAATTAAATATTAATGTTAGGAATTTATGCATAACTCTCTAGATTGGGTTATTCCTCTAAGTTAGGAGTTAGTTTAGGAAGCTCCTATATTGGTGTGTGAATGGTGGAGAAATTGTCTCAACTAATGTGTTCAACAAATAGCACCCACTATCTTGAGACAAAGTCTCCTCATCTAGAAAATATGTGAAGACATGAGACTGAAGTCTTTTTCACCATAATTGTCTTTGGGTATAAATCTGTGTGTTTTTATGTGTGATTATTCTACATGTGGTATCGGAGTATCCTGTTGGGGCTGAACTAGATACCTGAGGCTGCATCTAATAGAGAGTGTAAATTTTTTTCCCGTTAGAATAGGCGCTTACTGCGTGGCAAGGTTGTGAGCGTAAAGCCAGAAAATATCAGGATCGAGGACGAGCTAGCATATTTCAACGTTCGAAATAGGTGAAGAGAGTCGGAGTTGGCCGTGGTAAGTACTAACATTTTCCTTAGCTTGTTGTGAAAAGCTTGATTGTGCATGCCCGTGCTGAGATATTGCATTATGAAGCTTTTGATGCGTGGAGAATGATGCGTAAAAAAGGTTTTGCGTGGATATAACTGATGTGTGGATTTGAGTGATCGCGTGCTGGAGGAATGTGCATGACTGTCTTATGAATATGTTCACATGCTCTGCAATTACCTAACAAAGCTTTATTTTATCTTTTTCAATGAACATCCTGTCAAACCGTTGCCCACAAGACAACATCTAGAGGATGAGTTTGTGCTGCGTGTGAACATGGTGTTTAACCTTCTACGAATTGCCGAGCAGATATATATCTTGAGGCCTCGCAGGCAGTCCAAACGCCCAATATGACCAGTAGCCTCTTGCCCAGCCTCTTGATTCAATTGTATCTCCCTGCTATTCCTCTGTAACTTGAAGCGTGAAATAGTCAGCTTCAATAAGGTTTACATTTAACTCCATAGAAGGCCGTTTTGTGCAATAAATCCACCAGCAACATTTTCTTGCCTCTGCGATCCTCCAGAATAATTGAGTCAATGACATGAGGGGTTGTGTTGAATTCTAATGTGGTGGGGCTGTTGGGTGTGACAAATGTGTGGATTTTTGCAGATCAATGAAAGTGGGAATCACTCTCTATTTTTTTATTGGTAAATTTCCTTCGGTGAGAGGGAGACAAGTCGTTATCCATTCACAGAGATTGCCTTGGCCGCATATTGTTGCTCTTGTTCTGCTGGTTACATATTTCAAAGGGGACTTCTGTGCAAATATGCTCAAATAAGTAGAGGAGAGGATTATGAAGTTCAATGCACCAGAGTTGCGCTTCTAAAATGGGCCTGGAGAAATGACCACATTTCAACGTAAGCTTATTCAGTGTTCGAGAAAATACAACTGTTGGAAGAGGAAAGAGAAGTAATTACTAAGTGGAATTGATGACCTTGTGCTGTTTTTGTACCATACCACAAACATTTCAGCAACCACCACCGCCCAGCTAAACCACACTACCACACTACCCAGGAGCCATTAGTTCCAGAAACCACTAGAAGGCATGAACCTTTTATCTCTCATCCTTAATTAGGTGATTTGATGCCAATGCCACGGCCTATGAGTTTATCTTCGTAAACCTACAATTATTGTTCTTCTTTGTGGCACATCACAACTTCACTTCTTCGCATCCCCCTTACCGGCAGTCTCATAGAGACCAGACCCTCTCTATTTCAAACTCACCCGATTTAATATTAATTCAAAGTCGTCCTCTATTTCAATGCAACGACATTCAATGCTCAATGAAAAGGGCATGACAATATAAAGGTATAACTCTATTGAGCTTTTTAAATTCATAATGGGCACGTTGAGTCAAAAAGCTAAATGTACAAAAGTTTGAATTAGTATATTTAAGGGGAGAATGAGTGGAATATTTCAAAACATTTATGAGCCATGGAAAAGACATATTTGTGATTTTTTTGGAAACATAGGTGATTAAATTTTTTTTTTTTTTTTTTGAGTGTAGTTTTATGGTATGGTCATAAAAACATATATTTAAAGAGAGAATTATTTTATATGAGAAGTATAGAGAGAATTATTTTATATGAGAAGTATGTAAAATCACATTACATTGATCATAAAGTACATATTTTGGAGGTATAATGAAGTTTTTGTAAGAGAGAGACAAGGAGTACTTGAAATTCTTTTAGTAATTTTTTGGAGAAATAAGGGGTGTATTTTGTAATTTTTTGGAGTGATAAGTGTGAAAAAATTTGTATTTAATTTTGGGAGACATAGGTGATCATAGAATTTTTGAATGAGATAAAAGGTGCATTAAATTTTAAATTTTGTAAAGTTAAGTGTGCTTCTTTTTAAATGGATTAATAAGTTGTAATTTGGAGAAATAAGGTGTCATTTATTTTTTGTATTTGAAGCAATAAGTGCATACAATTGTTGAAGACGTTTGCTTCCAAAATTTTCGAGCATGAGATTCTCATTGTTTGAGAAAACTTCAATGTCGATTTTGTAAAAGATGAAAGGTTGATGACCTCAATACTTAATAAAGACATTATTTGTGGTGTTGAAGTGTCCTAGATCCACCCGAAATTGAATAAGGGGATCTTAGGTACACCATGTGTGTGTTTGTGATGGCAAGTGTTTTTATGGCTTCATGTTGTTGCTTATGATTTATGTTTATTTTTGACACATAAATGATCTCATTTAACACACACATAAAGTTCAATGCAAGCAAGCACAACACCTGTAACGAGACTGTTGCAAGGAAGGATAATTAAACTCAACACATGCATTTGTGCCACTACAACAAATAATCAAAGTTGTCAACATCACCATTCTACTTCAACAAAGCAAATTAACTCAATACAATCAAGTTAATGAACCTGCAAACTCCAGTGTTTCAAAGCAAAGTCTACATCAACATTCTTGCAAATACATTTAAGAACTTGTAATCAAATTCAAATTGAGTTGGATTGTAAGGGTGCACTCTCAGTTGAAACCAACACCTAAATAATTTTTTTAAGAGGACAAGTGAATTCATTGTTTTAAGTGAATCATTAAAATCATTGTAAGCATTTTTGGGTGCATTTTCGACAGTGTTCGACACCCTTCCTTTAAGCAGAATCAAGTGAGTCCACGAGTTTTAACTCTAAATAAAACAAACAACAAGTTCACATCTCCTGCAAGTGAGCGTGATTATTCATTCAAGTAAGCATGAAGTAATCAAGCAAGTCAAGCGAGCATTCACGAAAACTGATCATCATCAAGAAAGCATAAATTCAAGAGTTCAAGCAAGCAAGTTCTACAACTCTAGCAAGTGTTTAAAGCAAGCGCAATAAGCAACAAATCAAGCGAGTGTGCCATTCAAGAAACACAGCAATCGAGTCTGTCATTCGAGTAACAAAATCAAGTGAAACAGTTCAAAGCACAACATCTATGACAAGCGAGACTAAATTCAAGTGAGGGATTTCACATGGCAAAACACAACCAACTGTTACAAGTTCTTCACAATTTGATCATCTCAAGTGATGAAGACATGGTGCAAATCAGGAAAGACATTCTTGACGATCTTTCATGGCATCTACAACAGAAAAATGAAACGATTGAGTTTCTTCAACTGGAGTCGCAACTACAAAGAAATGAGTTGCAAGAGAAGAGTGATGCTTCAAAGTCTTTGAACCATCCAGATGATAAATAATTCATCCAAACAGCTTCAAGTGTCGAAGTTGTTCCAGTTCAACTTTCTTCCAAGCCAATCATCAAGCCATGGGAAGAAATAAAAAGTAACAGAAATCAATGAGGCTTAGGATATGTCAACGATGACGCGAACCTGCATATCCCTGATTATTCAAAGCCCATTAAGTTCGTCAGTGTAGGATTTCTTGAACAAATCACCTCAGCACGTTCTGAGAAAGTTGCAGACAAATAGAAATGCATGCAACCAGAAGTTGTAGTCAAACCAAAATGTTCTCATTTTCAAAGAGCCGGTCATATGGAAGATCAGTGTTTTAATCTCCATCCTTGTCGCCATTGTGGCAAGCCAAATCATTCATCTGATAAATGCTACAACCAACAACAATCAGCCAGATTGAAGATAAATTATGAATGGATTGATCCTTGGGAATGGTCATCCACAGTCAAAATATTGTATCAGTTCTATAACCGAATATAATCACACCTAGTGCAGCCAACAGTGAAAAAAAATGGTACTCTCATGCAGTTGAACAGGGGAGTACACCAGTGCAACACTCCTACACCTGAAGGGGGGATTTTAGGAATAATTTGCAGAGGATTGTCTCTCCTTTCAGCTGACAAAGGGGGGAAAATGTCAATGAAAATGACGGTGGTTGTCAGACTGAAAGTCTCATCAAAACAAACAAAAGCAGCCAGTGTGCATCAACAAATTCGCCAAGGGGCAGTCGACAGCAAGGCAACAGTGAGAAGCTTTCAACACAGCAAAAGCAACAGTGAGTTGTTTTTGGCATCATCAGCCAGTGGGCGTTCAACAAATTTTTTTATCTGAAAAAGGATGTTGATTGCACGCAAAGGACAGATGGATCGTTTTGCAACTTGGCACATGATGGAGTTGTCAAGAAAAATTCAGAGATGAATCAAACATGCAGCTGACTCATGGTCTCTTCAGATTGCAATTTTTCAGCATCCAGCTTTGGCAGTTTTTCAGGCAATGTTTTTTAGGATCAATATGAGAACTTGGAAGATGATTCCTCATTCTTATTTTTTATTTATCATTGAAGGGGGGAATGTTAGCCTCTCTCATAAAAAAATTATAAATCCAACATAAATAAATTAAATATTAAAAGTTAGGAATTTATGCCTAACTCTCTAAATTGGGTTGTTCCTCTAAGTTAGGAGTTAGTTTAGCTAGGTCCTATATTGGTGTGTAAATGGTTGAGAAATTGTCTCAACCAATGTGTCCAAGATAGCACGCACTATCTTGAGACATAGTCTCCTCATCTATTTAATTGTAATATTACATTCTTTTAATAATGAGAAAATATGTGAGGAAGCTCTGAGGTTGAAGCCTTTTCGGCCATGACTGTGTTTGGGTATAAATACGTGTGTTTTTATGTGTGTTAATGGTGTGTGATTATTCAACATTTGGATTCTTAATTAAGTCAGTATATAAACAAAGGCATAAAAAATATATAAATAATGAGGCCCCTTTTTGTGCTAAAAAAGGAGGGCCCAAAACAAAGTTGACCATAAAACATAATAATCTTTGCCCATGAATACTTGGAAAAGTATGTATATATACCTTGATTTCAATGCCCATGGAAAGGATTAATTGTAGTTTAAGTTTTGCGTGATGAAGTGATTCAGCCTCCAAAATAAAACTCCAAGATCGAGCTCTGAAGTTCCCAATGAGACGGAATACCAAAGCTTCAAAGACCCAACAAGGAACTATTATCAAATCACCCAAATTTCACTAGTTTTCTTCCCTATTTTATTTGATTGGTGCGATGAGAAGATGAGATTGAAGTTTCTGACTATGTTTGGGAATCAAAACTTAAAAGTTTGTGATACGACAACCTCCATTACATTCTATTTAATGTTGCTTAAATTTATGATCTGTAATCCTTTCTAAGTCACTTAGTCACTACAGAGGCATACCAGTTAATTACAAAATCATATGAACATTAAATACCATGCATAGTGTGTTATCACTTCGCCAGATTCCTAAGGCTAAAGAAGGAATCCCAACAGAGGTAACCACAAACCAAGTTTCTAACTTAATAGCTAGCCCTATCAAATCGAAGAGGGATCTCTTCAAAAGGGTCACAGCCAGGAGGGTTGGAGAAATTAGGGTTTCTAGGCTAGATATAAAGTGCAGGGGGTTGTTTTGATTTGGTTTGGTTGGGGAAACACTAGATGAAGGAATTAGGTCAAGGAAAGCTAGGTTAGGGCAAATGAGTTAGGGTTTCAGGGATCAATGGGGAAAGGTAGGCAGAAGGCTTATCACTTGAAGAGGATTATGATGTTATGGTGTTGAAGCTGAAAGAAAGCTAAGAAAAGCATAGGAGATGTATCTTTCTCAGACAGAAGAAAATGGACAAAATATGATCAATTACCCAAAACAGAGCATGTGCAAACATGTATTTTGATTATCTAAGTTGTAAGAGATCATAAAATATAACTGAAGTGAACATGAATAAAATGCATTCAAACATATGATACTGAATAAAATACAATGATGGACATCAATACCACAAGTATCCCAAAAAGTAGTTTCAACTCCTATTTATTAGTTGGCCAAACTGAGTACAAAGTTTCCTTGATCAACTAGCAAACATGAAAACTAATTCGAAACCTTCACTAGTGTGAAGAAAGGGGCTAAATAGACATCAAAACAAGCTTCACTCATCCTTAGGGGTAGAAACCATGAGGTGAGTAAGAGATCCACTAATTGCTGAACTGAAAACTGAAGTGTAGGATGGTCCAAATGACTCACTCCTCATTACAATCAACTGATTCATCATGACTCATTAATGAATTTTACCCGATGAATCTACCCTAGGTAATTAATCTCAAACATAATTGCATTTTACCATCATTTTTTACATGAGTAGAAACATAATCTCTTGAGGAAAAGTGAAAATTTCAGAGAAACTTGGAAAATATCAGCAAATTGGTCATTTGCGCCCTTCACTATGCATTTGCGCCATCCTAGTGGCATTTGTGCCCTTTGTGTTTAGGGCCACTTTTGGAGGACTTCACGGTGTCCAAATCAGACCCAAGATGGCTTGTTGGAAAGCCCTGCCTGTCGTATGTCCAAATATGTCTCAAGTTCTGAAAATGGAGGTCATTTCCCCCCCTAAAAAAATCATTCTCCCAAGACTGGTATTTGCGTAGCGCCTAGGTCAAAAAATGGGCAGAAAGGTGATCTTTTAATGGTTTGTTGGGCTTTTCACCCATCAAAAATGAAAACCAAGGCTAGAAACATCATTTTCTGAGATGAATGGGTCATTATGAACCTAATGGTGCCTTCCTTTGCCTCAAAAAGTGTGCTAATTATTTGGGTAGCGCATAGGGCACTACGCAAATGCCCAATTTTCTGCTAATAAATTGCCTCAAAAAACACAAATATTTCCATATTTTGAAAACAATTTAGAAAAATGGCTCAAAATTGTTGGAATGGCTGATGATGGTGTGTTTAAACTTGTAGGGAAGCCTCAGCAAGGATTTCCAACTTTTTCTTCTCCTCCTTATTCAACTCTTCAATTTTGGCATTGGCTTTTTTGAGCTTGGCCAATGCAAATTTCTCATTTTGGGCATGGAGTTTGACCCTTTTCCTTAACAATTAATTATCTTTACTTTCCCTCTCTAGCATCTTTTCCAATTGTTGATTGGCTCTATCAAGCCATGGTTCCATGTTCTCATTGATCTTTATGGCAAGTTGCTCATTCAGGGTTAGTTGGTCAGCAAGCTCAGCTTCCCTTTGTCTCTCTAGAGCTAGAGCTCTTTTTAGTGTTGGAAATATGATGCAGAGTGTTGTCCTTGATGGCAACCCACTGAATGAAGATGAAGACATGCGATTGTTGACATGTGTTGTCCTTGATGGCAAACCACCTGATGAAGTTATTCTTGACTTGATGGACTTGGTAAATGATGTAAATCTGATGTGAAATGATGTTAGTTTGCAATATGATGCTAAGTGTTGTCATTGAATGGCAACCAACTTGATGAAGAAGATGGCAACTTACTTAATGAAGTTGTGCTTGATAGAATATGTTCTTGATGAAGTAAATATGATGTATCTGCAGTAAGTAAAGAAGGCAATGAAGAAAGGAATTCAGCATGTGCTAAATCTTGATGAAAAGAGTATGTCTCTTTGTATACGCGGATTGGCCTAGGGGAAGTCGCGTATGCACGCGGAAAAGAACGTTCCAAGTCGCGTATGGGAAAAAGCGCTCAAAAAGTGCAAATCCAGGGGCCCGTGGTATTGAAGACTCATGGTATTGATTTGGCTCATGGTATTGAAGACTCATGGTATTGATTTGGCTCGTGGTATTGAAGGCTCATGGTATTGCTTTGGCCCATGGTATTGAAGGCTCATGGTATTGCTTTGACCCGTGGTATTGAAAAAGGATAAACCTATATAAGGAGAAGAAATTCATTGTGCAAATCATGAGTGTGGGTGCAAGATGTCTGAGCTTGAATGAATACTTCTCTGTGAAGTATATCTGTATGGAAAGGGTAAAGGTTTGATGATAGATCTGAATCTATGATGCACCAATGAAGAGATGATGAAGCGGGATATCTAGATCTGAAATGTATCTATATTTGCTAGATCTGTTTATGGAATGATTGGATCTGTGATGAGGCGAACATCTGTCTGAAGTAAAGGGTTGAATCTGAACCGAATGTCTGATCTGAAGAAGTATGCAGCTCTATAATGGTTGAAGATCTATACGCGAGTTTGCTGAAGAGGAAGCGCGTATATACGCGGCTTCGCTGAAGAAAAAGAGTGTATGCGCAGTGAAGTGTATACAGATGTATACGCTGGTTGATGTGGACGAAAGTGCGTATATACGCGACATCAGAGAAAGGAAAGCGCGTATGCAAACTAGGGTTTGCTGAAGCAAAGGGTATGAAATATCTGATCTGATCTGCTGTGTTTCTACTATCTGATCTGTGTTGATAAGTATCTGTTGGTGATGTATGTTTGTGCTTAAAAGTATGGAAAGGGTTCAGTTTGAAAATATGATGAAATGTGGCCTGCAAGTGGTGTTCTATTGAAGTTGTTGGATCCAGTGTGAAAATTGATGAAACGTGGTCCAAGGTGGTGCAGAGGGTTGTAGCCTTCAGTCAGGGGGTCGTAGCTCCCTTCCAAGAGAGGCTGGTAAACGAGATCGGGGGGTCGTAGCTCCCTTCCAGGTGAGGCTGGTAAACGAGTCAGGGGGTCGTAGCTCCCTTCCAGGAGAGGCTGGTAAACGAGCGCAGGTGGGTGCCTGCGTGCTGGTCAAGTCTGCGCCAACACATATGTTGTAACATGTTTTCTCTATAATAAAATATTGAAGGCTGAGCAACTGCAGCGGTGGTTTTCTCCCGACTTGGGTTTCCACCTAAAAATCCTGGTGTTCATGTGTGATGCTTTGTGTGATGGCTTATTCTGTTCTTACTGCACATGTTTACTGTTTATTGAACATATGATGAATGAATGATGGAATGATTTAAGCAAAGAACTAATGATATAACTAGATATCTGTGTATACGCTAGTTTCATGAAAGATATCCGCGTGTATACGCTAGTTTAATAAAGGAAAGTAGCGTATGGGTTTTAAGGAATGAAAAAGTGAAAATTGTTGAGTATGCAGTAAATACTGATTCACCCCCCCCTCTCAGTATTTTTCCCAACAATTGGTATCAGAGCCAGGTTCTTCTGTAAAAGCTTGATCGCTTGAAGGAGATCTGTCGCAATGGGAAGGAAGCAAAAGAAGAAGGCTACTGAAAAGGAGATATCTCAGAAAACATGTGCAGCAGAAAATGAAGAAGATGAAACAGGTATTGATTGTTGTTCTTGTGATAAACTTTCCTGTGCATGTAATGATGAAGATAGTGTAAGAAAAGTTTTGGATCTAGAGGAAGCTATCAAGAAAATTGAAGATCAACGAAGATCAATTTCTAAAAGCGAAGCTTTGTACAAAGGGATGAAAGAACAAATGGAAATACTGAATGGACAAACAGACAAGTACCAAAGGTTTCATGCTTATGCATCTGCTCGAATTAAAAGACTAGAAGTAGAAGTCAACGATCTAAATGAAGATCTCGAAGAATCAAACAAGAAGAATGCAAGAATTGAAGCAGAAATCGTCTCTCTCAAAGAAGATCTGGAAGACTCGAATAAGAAGAATGAAGAACTTGAGGCTGAAATCATTTCTCTCAAAAGGGATCCAGAAATATCAAATAAGAAGAATGAAGGACTTGAAGCAGAAATCATCTCTCTCAAAGAAGATCTGGAAAAATCAAATAAGAAGAATGAAGAGCTGCAACAAACATGTGAAGAAAACGAAAATTGGTTGAAAGAAGAGATTCTAAATCTAAAGGATCAAGTAGAAGATGGAAGAAGGAAAGAAGAAAGCATGACAAAGCAATGTCAAGCCTTGGAGGTTGAGGTAAACATTCTCAAAGGTAAATTAGAAGAAAATGTTAGACTTTTGAGGTTTCAAGATAGTACTAAGATTCTGGACAATATTCTTAGTAGTCAAAGGTCTCCTTCTATCAAACTTGGTCTTGGCTTTCATGAAACTGTTAAAGGAGAATCTAGTTCACAAGGGAATGCTAATGATTCAAAGGAAGTCAATGCAAAATCTGAAGTGTTGAAAGAAACAAAAGGTCAACCAACAGTCATGAATCCTCAAAGGAAATCATTCAATAATGTTGAATGCTTTAGATGTCATAATCTTGGACATGTTGCAGCCAATTGCAGAAGCAGATCATTTCAGCCACAAACAAACAGGTTCTACTCAGAAAGGTACTCTAGTTTCTTCAGGGGATATTGTTTCTCATGTAACATGTATGGACATAAAGCAGCTGATTGTAAAAGGAGGAAGAATAGAAAAGCTCGTTATGATTCTTATGTTTATTTCTCTGGCCACATGAGATGTTATGCTTGTAACAAGTATGGACATGTAGAAAAAGAATGCAGGATGAACAGATCTGGGAAAGTGGACAATTTCCAGCACACTGTTGGAAAGCTCAAGAAAATTTGGAAAAAGAAGGAGGACCGATCAGAAACGTAGGGAATTCAGACCCTACTGCAGTCATCCGCTTCTGGAAGCTTACTTCTCTGATTGACTGCAGGAATGATGTGGGATACATTATGAGATTTAGTAATGTATCGTCACAGGGGGAGCAATGCATGATGACTCTCAAGGTTGATTTGTTTATTCTGGTTATGTTTACTTCTGACAGCGCATCTGATGTAGAAAGGATAGGTACAGGAGGTACAAGCTCAGGAGGAAATGAAGGAAGATGAAAATTTTCTATGCTTCACTTTCCATACGCGGGTTCTATGAAACAAAGTCGCGTATACACGCGAGTTCCAGCTGACACAGCCGCGTATGCATTGATGATGAGAAAATTTATCTGATAGCTGAAGATCTGGAGTAGAGGTCCAGGGGGAGCATCAGTCTGACTGCTGATGATTGCACTGTTAGCATTATTCTGGTTATACTCATGATAATGAAATGATACATGGGTTCTTGTGTTGAAGATTATGGATGAAGCTTGGTTGCTTTATGATGAAGAGCATTCGTTGTTGAGATGAAAGTCTTATAATTCGGAGATGAGGACAGATCATGCAGAGATTGTTGCTGATGACTTGCTGTTGAAGGTGTTTCAGATTGCACAAGTTAAGGAAGAGCACTGGTTTAGGGGGAGCAGTAGGTTGAATACTAATGATTGCATTGTTGGCAATATGACTGCTTATTCTTTGGTTTTTTTGATACTCATGCTCAAATGATGATGACTTGGTACATGGTTTATTATAATGATTTTTTGAGCCCTGGTTGCTGATAATTATCTTTTGTACTCACACATGGATGAGTTGGATGTCATTTGATTCAGAAATAAATCATGCAGAGTTTGTTACTATGGTTGAAAGATCTTTTGCCTACATATGTTACTTCATGTTAAATTTTGAAGATCATGGTGATGTTGGACCACATGGATGATTGCTTGACACCTATGTGAAGATGTTGTTCTGATATGAGAATCTCTCTTGGAAACATTGTATTGATGCTACAAATAATCTGAAGGCTTGGTTACTATTGTGCTGATGCTACAACCGTTGGATGACGCTTGAAGACACAACTACACTGTTCTATCTATATGTAGTCCAGGGAAGCATTCAAATGTCTCAGAAAGAAGCTGAACACTGTCTTTGCCTCACAGAGAATCAGATCTGGTTGAAATTTAGAAGATGGCTTGGGATACGCGGGTTTCTCGAAACACAGTCGCGTATATACGCTAGTTCCTTCACAGAAAACCGTGTATGTCTGATTGCTGACAATTTTTGGTTGAAGTCAGCTCTCTTCAGCACAGCTGCAGTGCTGTTTGGTATGTCTGATACTGTTTGGTATCTCTGGTGGTGTTCTAGTTCTCATAATTTTGTTTCTAATGTTTTGATGAAAATGCCTTGATGATTTGTTGGTGAAAGTGTTCAGGATGGACAGACTAAGGGGGAGCCTTAGTAATATGGAACGGATGCATGGATGCACAGATTCATGGGGAGCATTAGCGTTGCTGAGTATAATGCAGTATTGGCATTATGATGGTTCTGAAATATGTTCTCTTTCTTGAGGACTTTCTGATGTTGGTCTTAAAGTTATATTTGTAGTTTGATGAAAAGGTCATGTTGAGACCCATGATGTAAAATTGTAATATTCAGTCATGTAAGGACTTGTCTAATTTGTAAACCCACTTGGTTGGGTAGCTGAATCAAATTTTGTAAACCCACTTGGTTGGGTAGCTGAGTTGAAATATGTAAACCCACTTGGTTGGGTACTTGAGTCTTATATGTAAATCCACTTGGTTGGATATTTGATGTAATTTTGAGTCTTTTGGTGATAGGAAGTTCATAGAGTCATGTACTTCATTGAAAAATATGTTTGAAAATTCAGCATGAACTCAGGGGGAGCTTGGTCACTTCAGTATACATCAGATCTGCAGAACGCTTCTTCTATTTTGATCCGCTCATTGCCCTTGATGTCAAAGGGGGATAGTGTGTTGGTTTTGATCTGCTGGTTTTTCCCTTTGCCCTTGATGTCAAAGGGGGAGAGTGACATGGTGTTTGAATGAAGATAATGATGTGCCCTTTGCCCTTGATGTCAAAGGGGGAGAGTGACATGGTGTTTGATTGAAGAGAAGATAATGATGCCAAATATTTGGGAGAGTGACATATTTGGGAGAGTGACATGGTATCTATCTGCTGTGGTAACCAAACACCATCGTGGTTGCCATCAAGTCCAAAGGGGGAGATTGTTGGAAATATGATGCGGAGTGTTGTCCTTGATGGCAACCCACTGAATGAAGATGAAGACGTGCGACTGTTGACATGTATTGTCCTTGATGGCACTCCACCTGATGAAGTTATTCTTGACTTGATAGACTTGGCAAATGATGTAAATCTGATGTGAAATGATGTTAGTTTGCAATATGATGCTAAGTGTTGTCATTGAATGGCAACCATCTTGATGAAGAAGATGGCAACTTACTTAATGAAGTTGTGCTTGATAGAATATGTTCTTGATGAAGTAAATATGATGTGTCTGCCCCATTAAGTAAAGAAGGCAATGAAAAGGAATTGACATGTACTTAAATCTTGATGAAAAGTGAATGTCTCTAAGGAATCTGTGTTATTTAAGGGAAGTCGTATGCCTTGAAAGAGCGTTCCAAGTCGCGTATGGGCAAAAGCGCTCAAAAAGTGCAAAACAAGGGCCCGTGGTATTGAAGGCTCATGGTATTTCTTTGGCCCGTGGTATTGAAGGCTCATGGTATTGCTTTGGCCCGTGGTATTGAAGGCTCATGGTATTGCTTTGGCCCGTGGTATTGAAGGCTCATGGTATTGCTTTGGCTCGTGGTATTGAAGGCTCATGGTATTGCTTTGGCCCGTGGTATTGAAAAAGGGAAAACCTATTTAAGGAGAAGAAATTCATTGTGCAAAGTGTGTGTGTGGGTGCAAGAGGTTTGAGCTTGAATGAATACTTCTCTCTGAAGTATATCTGAATGGAAAGGGTTACACTTGAAGATAAATCTGAATGTATGATGCACCAATGATGAAGAAGGGGATCTAGATCTAAAATGCACTTGTATCTACTAGATCTGATTATGGAAGACTTAGATCTGAAATGAGGCTAACATCTGTCTGAAGTAAAAGGGTAAATCTGAACTGAATATCTGATCTGATGAAGTATGCTGCTCTGTAATGATTGAAGATCTATACGCTACTTCGCCGCGGAGGAAGCGCGTATATACGCAGCTTCTCTGAAGAAAAAGCGCGTATGCGCAATGAAATATACACTGAGGTATACGCTTGTTTGTGTGGACAGAAGCACGTATATACGCGACATCAGTGAAGGAAAAGCGCGTATGCAAACTAGGGTTTGCTGAAGACTGTGGTAAGAAATGTCTGATCTGTTCTGGTGGTTTACTGATATTTGTCAGTGAGTTATATGTATCTGTTTCATGGTTGATTGTGCTTAAGAAGTATGGAAAGGGTTCAGTTTGAAAATATGATGAATTGTGGCCTGCAAGTGTTGTTCTATTGAAGTTGTTGGATCCAGTGTGAAAATTGATGAAACGTGGTCCAAGGTGTTGCTGAGGGTTGTAGCCTTCAGTCAAGGGGTCGTAGCTCCCTTCAATTGAGGTAGTCGCGAGATTGAAGTCAGTAGCTCCCTTCAGGTGGTAGCTTAAACCGTCGGGAGTCGTAGCTCCTTCCGGTGATAGCGAGTCGGGGGAATTCGTAGCTCCCTTCGAAGGAGAGGTAGTAAGCAGTAGCGGTGGGTGCTGCTTACGTCTTCGGTCAAGTACAATACGACACATATGTTGTAACATGTTTCTCATAATAAAATATTGAAGAAATTTGGTAACAGAAGCGCGGCGGTGGTTTTCTCCCGACTTGGGTTTCCACCTAAAAATCCTGGTGTTCATGTGTGATGCTTTGTGTGATGGTTTACTCTGTTCTTACTGCACATGTTTATTGTTTATTGAACATCTGATGAATGAATAATGGAATGATATAAGCAAAGAACTAATGACATAATTAGATCTCTATGTATACGCTAGTTGCATGAAAGATATCCGCGTGTATATGCGAGTTTACTGAAGGAAAGTAGCGTATGGGTTTTAAGGAATGAAAAGGTGAAAAGTTTTTAGTATGCAGTAAAGACTGATTCACCCCCCCCTCTCAGTATTTTTTCCCAACATTTAGCCCTCTATGTAGGTTTTCACCCTATACAAAAATTATCTACAGACGAATCTTAAAACAGAAAATAAACAATAGCGAGAACATAAAACATAAAAGAGATAAACACAGAGATTTTCCCCTGGATCCCAAATCGGGATGACCAGCTTGATATTTCATTATATTCCTTTTTGTGTTACAACACACACACACACACACACACACACACACACACACATATATATATATATATACATGTTGAAGCATACATAAACCCCAATCCATTAACCCTGGATTATAACATAACCGTAGTTACTTTGACCAGATCTACAAAATACCAGGGACCGAAAACCATCGTACCCCAAAACCATGTGCAAAACCCATGCACAAAACCATGGGCGGGACCGCCCACTGGAAATTAAGGACCAAAAAAAAATAAAAATTCCGGAGACTGACACCTCGGACCGTGAGCTACCACCCCCCCTGCTATGCAGCTGCTTGTCTGAGAGGTGCTTTCACCCCCCCCCTACTCGTGGAAAGAATATAACACATACCCAACACTCTAGTTCTAGGTCTCTAACTTGGTACCTATTCTTCTTCATCATAAAGCAAGTCATACTTCTCCACTATTTCATCTAGCATTTCTTTGGCCTTTTGAGCCTCCCTTTTAGCAGTGAAGTAATTCACCTCATCAATGACCTGTTTTGTCTCCAACTGCTCATTTTCATGCTCAAGAAAGTGAATAAAATATCTAGCCCTATCAATATTACTTTGAAGCTCACTAATCTTGGCATCCTTACCTTTCATAGCAGCATCTTTGATTTTATCATTATCATCCTCATCTAGGTCAACCAACTGAAATTCATGGTACGTTTCATGATTGTCCTCCTCTTCGTGAATGGTTGGCTCAATGACCTTTTATTTACCTTTACCAACCTGTTGTGTTGATGTAGAAGGCATGGCCCCTTTCACTCCAAGTGAAGCAAACACATGCTTATAACCTCTCTGGTAGGTTTTTCGCAATGGCTTAACCTCAACCATACTATCCCACTTAGGTTCAATGTCATCTATCCTGCTAGGTGACCCAAAATCATGATGAGATGGAGATGAAGGAGGTGAAGGGGATTGATCTGATGATGATGAGTGAGTCATAGGTTGAGATGATGAAGGGACATTTGGTGCATGTTGAATGGATGGCTCAATGAAAATATCATTGGCTATGAAGGTGCTCCATGCAATGTTCAGTTGATTGAGATGGTGGAGGACTATAATTTTTATGAGGGAATGATGGAATAGGCTTTTCATTTGTTGTTCATAATCCTTCTTCGGGGAAATGTATGTCATCTTCTCTATACTCCGGAAAAGATAATAGGGCATGTTAAGCATCCTTACCCTAGTGAAATGCATCAAGAGTCAGATGTGATAGGAATAGAGCCTTGAAAATTTGCCTTCACATGAAAAATATTTCATTATAATATTCATCATAGGTGCATATCTTTCCAAGAGGTGTGAAAAATGGAAGAACCTCTTTTTTTTATTTTGGTGTCTTGGTTTTAGGAAGAACTCAAAATATTGTTTCTTCAATCTGCCTTTCTTGAACCATTTCTCCCCAACATTTTGGATCCCTATAGCATCTGTAATGACATCAGTAGATAAGGTAAAGGTGGCCCCAGCTAATTTAACTTGGTTTTCATGGAGTCTTGATATGAAAAGTCTAGTTAGCATGGGGTGGTGTTTAACCCTCTGAATTTTCTCAAAAAATTCATAACAACCAACATGTTTAAAGCATATGATAGTCAATGGAGAGGCTAAAAGTTCCTTAGTATTGGTAGGCTCAAGTCTGAGCACCCTTCCTCCTTTATGTGAGCTCCTTATCTCTATTTCCTCTACTTCAGTGAATGACGTGTTTTCCTCTTCTATTGCCATGGTGTTTTTGTTTAAAACCCTAGGGATTAGGGAAGGGAAATGGGAAAGGGAGATGGGAAAGGAAAACTAAGGGAGATGTTTGATAGGGATATGTGATATGGGGAGGGGATAGGGATTAATTTTTAGGGATATGAGGAATGGGGAAGGGAATAGGAATGAAAGGGTGATGGGAATTGGGATTTAGGAGCCTAGGTCAAAATAGCACCTAGGGCTTAGGGTTTTAGGAATTGGTAGCTTAAGGATATGGATTATGATAACAAGGATTAGGGAATGAATTTTAACACTGTAGTGATGGTATTGAGGATAAAGGAAATTGGATTCTGGGAATGATGAGTGCAAGGGAGAAAAACTAGGGTTTCACTTTAAGAAGACACAAAATTACAACTTAAACACATATAACTTAAGAAGGTGATTTTTTCATGGCATGTGCCTCTTACTGGTTTACTAAAGGTAAATGATTGAGTGGAGGAGCTTTGAAGGAAATTTTGATCACTTGGATCTTTGGTAAACTCGTTGGTCATTTGCGCCCTCGACAAGATATTTGTGCCCTCCTCTACGTATTTGTGCCCTCATAAATGTATTTGCGCCCTCAGCAACTGACTTGCACCCTGTTCAGCACATTTTCACCCTATTTAGCACATTTTCACCATCTTTGCACATTTTTTCCATCGAAAACACGTTTGCGCCCTCTTGAACTGATTTGCACCCTCAATTTATGCTCCTTTGTCAATTTCGCTCAGAATTTCAAAAAAATTTTCTCTTGGAGTGTTGGCTTGATCTTTCGAAGAGGCAAATGAATTTGATTTGATGTCTTTTAGTCATAAATAGCTAAGTTAATTTGAATTTAAATTTAAAACCCCACTTTTCTAATGTCTTTTTTCACTTTTCTGAAACATTTGTTGATTACCCTTTCATCTAATTTTCTTTTCTTGCAGGATGGAGTTGTTGAAGTTTTGACACTTTTCTCTTTCAGTTTGGCATGTGTGTTTTGATTTGATAGCTAGGGACTGAAATTATTACATATAGGAAGCATAAAATTATATAAAATATTAGAAATAAATTACATCTCTGTTTTAATATCAAAATTACACTTTGATATGAAAATCCTAAAAATGAAAATTAAAAATTTAGAAATATCATATTTACATGTTGATAATATTCTGCAGATGAAAATGAAATGTTTATTGAGTCACTCTCACACATTTTTCTGACCTTATTTAGATGGAATGGTGCATTTTTGGACCTTGAACAGTGAAACCTAATGACCTAATGGGGACCTTGAATGACCTTACTTCCATGATTGACTTTGACTGACATAAGACATAGTGCAATGAGATTTTCAAAAGTGTTTTTATGATCAACAAGACATGAAGGTGAGATAGAAAATGAGAGTTTGTGAGGAAGAGTGAGATTTTATGACTAGGACTACCATCAGTGAAACAATTTTCAGCATGACCTAATGGAATGAAATAAAAAATTCAGAGTGAGACACCTAAAATTAGAATGAAAAGAGTGATTTTGATCACTGATGGTAGAATGCATATTTTGACACTAACATTGGCCTTATTGGGGATGGAAGCTCTAAAATAGGTGTCAAGAACCACAGGCCTCTGAATTTTGCAAATCAATGCCTCTTCCATTGGGCCAATATGGTCAAAAGATAACTCAAACTAAAATGCGGCACTTAATACTAACAACTCAATTACACAAACTGATTGAAACCGACTAAAATTTGACTGAACTTTACTGAAACAAAGACTCAAAAATGAACTTACTCTTGTGTAACCTTAACTTGAAATGGTATAAACTTAATGAAGCTCCATGGCCTATGCTTCGGGCTCCGAACTCCAATGCTTTTCCACTTCACACTTGCAGGAATATCAAAATGATATATACAATGAGGATGAATTGTTTTCATAATTTCAGATAAAAAAGGATAGTGCTTCAGGAGCCTACCATTAATTGTCCCTCCTAAGAAACTTTTCCCATCCATTTCTTCCAAGAGATATGCATTTTTTCCATGAGAAGCTACAACCTTAAAAGGACCTTTCCATAAATTATCAAACTTACCGTGCTTACCCTTGTCTTCATTCCTGTCATCCCAGTGGAGTACTACATCATCGATCTTGAAATCATCTTGCTTGGTTTTTATGTCATAGATTTGCTTGATCTTATCATGGAGCCTGGAAGAGTTCTGAAACACTTCTTCTCTTGTATGTTGCAAGTGAATCATTTGGTTTATTCTGCGTTGTATGTCATTTTCTTCACTTCCAGCTTCTTGTAAAAGATTCATGACTGGGACATCCAATGAAGAAGGGAAAACTGTATCCGCACCATAAACTACCTGAAATGGAGACACGCCAATGGATCTCTTGCTGCTTACTCGATTTACCAACAGTGAATTAATTAGCTTCTTGTGCCAATTCTTTTTGTTTGCCTCCAACATCGTTTTTATTATGCTGATCAAAGACTTGTTGGAGGACTCTGCCAATCCATTGCCTTGTGGATAATATGTTGTAGAATGACCCAACTTAATGTTATACTTGTCATAGAATACTGTCATATTCTTTGATTTGAAGGCTGCAGCATTATCCGTGATGATATTTCTAGGACAACAAAACCAGGACAAGATGTTAGATTCTAGAAACTAAATTATAATTGAATCTGTAGGTTGCCTGGTTGGGATCGCCTCAATCCACTCTGTGAAATATTTTGTGGTGGTAAGTATTCATCTATATTGAGCGGATGAGGGTGGATGTATCTCACTGAAATAATCTAAGCCCCACTGCTGGAATGAAGCTTCAACTAAAATGGGTTGTAATGGTAAAGGAAGGAGCTTACGTTTACCTTGAAAAAGTTGGCATTCATGGCAGCTCATGACCATCTTGTACAAATCTGCAAACAATGTAAGACAATAGTAACCCGCTCTCGGTAATTTTTTGGCCGTGATCTTCCAGTACAAATGACCTCCGCAATCTCCCTTGCAAAAATCCTTCATCACTTCTTTGGACTCATATTCAACCAAGAAATTGAGTAACACTCCTCTAGGATCCTTCCAGTAGAGTGCACTATCTAGTATGCAATATTTTCAAGCCTTAAGCTTTAAGGACCTGATATTACTCTTTGACATGCCTGGAGGAGGGTTCAAATGTTTTAAAACATAAATGATATTAGCATACCATGGAGATGATGAAAAGAGATCTGATACCTAAACAATACCTACACCTTCTTCGTCATCGAACAGTGTTGATATGATATTGATGTCAAGTGCATGTAGATTGGACTCAGCCATGAGCTTGGCTAAGCCTTGCCCTTTGATCAGCTTGGTTGGCTTGTTCTCAAGGCCATATTCTAAAAGCATTACTATCCACCTACCTCTTCTTCCTTCTGGATCTGTTTGCATGAGTACTTCTTTAACTACTGCATTTGGAACATATGCCAAAATATGTTAGTGAAAAATATAAACACGGAAGTTCTTGAGTTCTTTGACCAAGTCCAAGGCATGTTTCTCAATTATGTTTTATCATAGGGTTGCATCCCTTATTGTGCAACTGAAGAATGCTATTGGCAGCTCTATCCCATTGTTTTTCTGCATAAGCACTGTTGTCAAAGTATGCTCAGAAGCAAAAGAAAATACAATGAAATCTAGTGAATAATTTGGACTTGTCAAAACTAGAGAAGTGGTCAAAGAAAATTTCACTGAACTGAATGACTTATGAGCATTTTCAGACCATTTTACATCATTATCCTTCTTCAGGATGTTAGTTAACTCTCTAATATATTCTGCTAAGTTGGGAATGAACCTACGTAGGAAATTCATCCTACCATTCAATGCTTGAGTTTCCTTCTTGTTTCTAGGGAAATCAATTCATTGTATTGCTTAAACTGTAGTAGGATCTGTCTGGATCCCATATTTTTAGATGATATGACCCAACATATTTCCTTCTTCCATAGAAAATAGGCACTTTTTAGGATTTAGGGAAATCCCAAATTCTCTACATCGCTGGAACACAACTCTCAAATGGTATAAATTCTCATCATCTGAATTTGAATAGAAAGTCAAATCATATAAATAAACAACAAGGAAGACATCTTTCTTGTTACCAAAATCTATGTCCATGGCATGTTGGAAAGTGGCTCAGGCATTCTTCAAACTGAACGACATATTGGCATATTTAAAGGTACCCCATGGTGTAGTGAATGTTGTCTTATCCTGATCATATTCATGCACAAGTATCTGATTGTAGCCTGAAACCATCCAACAATGACATCATGCTAGCTCCTACAGCTTGCTGAAGTATGTGATCCATTTTTGGCAATGGTTAATTGTCTTTCAATGACACTTTGTTCAAATTTCCAAAATCTATACATAGTCGGATTTCACCGGTTTTCTTTCGCACTGGAACCAAATTGGAGATACAATCTGAAAATATGACTAGAACAATAATACATGCCTTATAGAGCTTGTTTACCTCCTTCTCAATGGATGGAAACAAATTTGGGTTTATTCTCCTGAGCTTCTGCCTAAAAGGATTTTGGTCTCACTTTATCGGGATTGTATGTTAAATGATATCTTTATTGTACACCTTTAGATCTACGTAATCCCAAGAAAACACATCACAAAACTCAGTAAAAAAATCAGCATATTTATGCTTTACCTCTGGAGGCAAATAATTTGAAAGCTTGATGAAATTTGGCTGCTCCGTTGTCCCAATATCAACTTCTTCTACACCTTTTTCTGTGGGAACCAAAGTAGGTTTTCTCGCCACGTCATCTTGATCAAATAACTCTTCCAAAGGTATGAGACCTTTTGTAATGTTATTATCCTTAAGATGAATTATATTAATCTGATCTGCCTCAATAACTTGGTCATCCTTGTTGTACACTTCGTCCATAGAATAGTTCTCCAACTCACCTTCACTTTGAAGGAAATTGTTCACCTGTTTATCGTCCCAGAAAACTTACCAAAATTTCAAGTTATCTGGAATGGCGGGCCTGTGCTTTATATGAATATCAAACTTTTTATTTGAAAACATTGTAGATATGAAATTACTTGTAGCAAGGGCTAATAAATCAGCCATCAAATTTTGCAATCTCGGCACTGCTTTAAGTGTATATTATGAAAAAATTCTCAAAATTTCAAATGTTGCATTCTATATTGCCTCATCCTTGGTTGATTAGCTTGATACTCACCTTAGATTTGTTTAATCACAATAGACTGCAATTCTTCTAGCTCTCAATTTTTTCAAAATTTTCAAACCGGTAATGAGTGCTTCATATTCAACCTGATTATTTGTACAATTGAATGCTAGTTTGTAGGAACACAACCTCACATTATTTGGGACCTTATTTTTCTGTTGAAATGGTTTGCAGTTCCATAAACCAATTCCAACCCCATCTTTTCCAACATAACCATCAAAATCCATGCTCTAAGGACCATCTTCTTCTTCAAGGTGTTGAAATTCTTGATTCGGATTTGACACAATTTTTCGATCTAATTCTTTATGTTGTTCTGAACTTTCATCTGCCCTCTCTGATGGTTGTTTGGATATAGTAGGCAGATTCTCCTTTTCTTTTTCTAACATAATTCTAATGCAATCTGAAACTTTAAGAACATCCTCTATTTCTACTAAATGAAAATCTACATCATTTAACCCAGAATCATTGTACAATATGAAGGACTCTAAGTCAGTATGTAAAGTGTTGATAGGATGATTGTTAGGCCTTTCCTTATTTGTGATCATGTATTTCATTTTATTCTCATGGTATAGTTTTCTCATTTGACCGAAGACAGGAATGGTAACATAGGAAAATTTCAACTACAGATTACCTCTCAATTTAGCCCCCCGAGATCTTGACAACAACATACCGAAACGTGGTGGAATATCAGAAACTACCACGTCCATAAGGACATTTTTGGCTGGGATCTAATCTAGGGAGACAACTAGATCTTTGATTAGCCCCAAACAACGGACACGACCAGAATCAAAAGAATATAAATCATGATATGGGTAGGTTATGTCAAGGTCAAGCTTCTCCCGGATAGCTTTGGGCATGAGGTTGTAGGAAGCCCCGGAGTCTAACATAGTGTTGTGAAGGATGCATTAGTGAAATTTGAGACTCAAATAAAATGGTGGGACCTCACTATCTTCAGACTGGCCATCGATTACGGGACCAAATATTAACTCGATTTGATCATCCTCTATATTAATCATGTCAGATAAAGGGTCAACTTTCAAGATTTTGACTACATGGGATTTGTATTATCAACTTTGACCAATTCAGTAATTGGAATAGACACCTTTAACTTAGAAATTTATGTCTCTAAATTAAAAGGTATAGTTATTTCCACCTCTTTTATGATGACATCTCCTTTCTCAACATGATCTCTCAGTGAAGCTTCTTTTCTCTGAATATCTCTTTATTTGACAGGTGCACTTGCAAAAGTTTGATTGTTTATGTTTTGATTTGGAGCTACAATCTCTTTACCCTTGTTTTGAAATTGTTTCGTTGGTGATAATTTCTTCTCAATTGTTTTCTTCGGAGGTGTATTGATTGGAAAATCGTGGCCTCTGAAAGTATACTACCTTTTTTGGAAACTAAATGCATTCAAGTATCTTCTCTAATAATCATCAAATTCTACTTCTAACTCATGATCATTCGCCAATATGAAATATTTATCACTAGGTGAACTTTTTTTTTCCACATATTCTTCATCCTCGGTGAGAAAATTGGTTGACCATCCGCTGTGAAAATAAGGTTCTCTTCTACTGTTGGTTCTTCCTCTTCATCACTCTGAGCATAGTTCTATTGAAGTGGTGTTCTAATTAGTTTTTGTTGCTGTGTTTCAGGAGCTCTTTCCTCTCTCTGCTTTATCTGGAACTGAGGCTACTGTTGTTGGCCTCAAAAGTTTGGATTTCTAATTTGTGGCGCCATCTATCTATCTTAAATATACATCTTATCGACCATTCTTTCCATGGTTCTAAGAAAAGCATCAAATTTAGTATCTGATGAAGTGGAAGGTTCCTCTTTGATAGTCACGTTGCGTTTAGTTTTAAGTTTGCACTTTTTAATCAAGAGATTGGCCTCAACACTCACTGAATTTTTTATCACCTCTTCAAGGGTAGTGGTATTTATTTCTCTCAATGAGTAGGCCATATATGGGCCAAAAGCATCGGGATAATGCAGAAGGGCTAAATCAGGAGGTGGTTTCATTTCATTTGGAATGGAATTATAGATTTTGAGGTATCGGGAATTGTAATCAGGCACTGATTCATGGGGATTGTGCTTCAGGGAATCATATTCAGCAAGGATTTGTAAAGTGTTTTTCTTCTCATCTCACCTGGCTAATAAAGCATCAGTTAGTTCAGCAGGAGTCCTAATAGAATTAACTGCTAGGGCACGGAGCCAAACTTTAACTTCACTGGAAAAACTTTGTGCGATTATTCGCATCTTGGCATCATCCGCATCCAAATCCTCAAGATATAGGAAGGTTGTGATTTTGGCCATGTGCTTACAGGAAGTGATTTCATATTTTTCATCGATGAGGGGAAGCCTGTGGCCATATCCTTGAGGTAAGTCATGCAATTGGGTTGGTAAGACAAGTGGGGAAAATCTTGCCATAATTCCTATTGTATGTGGTGGAGGGGGTGGAACGAGGGATGGATTGGTATGAGGAGGTCCTTGAGGGGGAAGTTGAGATGATGATGGGATGGATGATGAAAAAGTAATTGTTTGGGAAACTTCAAGGATATGAAGGGTTTCTTGTTGGTATTAAATGAAGTATTTTTCAGTAGTGTAACTTAGAGTATTGGCTAAATTTTCTAGCTTGTAATATTGTCTCCAGATTTTAACATCAGTCTCATTTGCAGCTTCAACTAATGATGGATTTAACTCTAATATCCAAGGTTCAAGGACTACTGTATTCAAATCAGTCTCAGATTTCGTTCTAAATAGTGATAACTCAAATTTGGTATCAAATACTAAATTTTGTATGGCTACCAAATCAAAAGGTAATGAGAAATATCTTACCAAGTTTTGAGGAGGTGATTCTGAAGAACTTGAAGCTAGCTGAGGTCTTTGCCTCCTTAGTATTCTTTCAGGATCTTCGACAGGAAAAAATGGATCTGGATCATGATTAGACCTGGTATACCTTCTTCGAGAAGCCAAATCTACTTTTGAGGAACTGCAATTATGGAATCCACCTTATAAAACTCGATCCCACCATCCAAGGGATCATTTTCCAATATATCTTTGACGCACAACTAGGGAAATTTTTTTCTTTTCATTCCCCAGCAACGATGCCATAATTTTATCACTCCACCAAATTCCTAAGGCTGAAGAAGGAATCCCAACAGAGGTAACCACAAACCAAGCTTTTGACTTGATAGCTAGCCTTATCAAGTTCGAGAGGGCTCTCTCCAAAAGGGTCATAGCCAAGAGGGCTAGAGAAATTAAGGTTTTTAGGCTAGATATAGAGTGCAGGGGTTGTTTTGATTTGGTTTGGTTGGGGAATCACTGGATGAAGGAATTAGGTCAATGAAAGCTAGGTCAGGGGAAATGAGTTAGGGTTTTAGGGATCAATGGGGAAAAGTAGGCACAAGGCTTATCACTTGAAGAGGATTATGATGGAATGGTTTTGAAGCTGAAAGAAAGCTAATAAAAGCATAGGAGATGTATTTTTCTCAGACATACAAAATATGATCAATTACCCAAAACAAAGCATGTGAAAACATGTATTCTGATTATTTAACTTGTAAGAGATCATAACATAGAAATGAATTGAACATGAATACAATACATTAAAACTTATGATACTGAAGAAAATACAATGATATACATCAATACCACAAGTATCCCAAAAAGTAGCTGCAACTTCGCTTTATTAGCTCGCCAAACTGGGTACAAAGTTTCCTTGATCAACTAGCAAACATGCAAAATGATTCCAACCTTTCACTAGTGTGAAGAAAGGGGCTAAATAGACATCAAAACAGATTCACTCATCCTTAGGGGTCAAATCCATGAGGTGAGGAAGAGATCCACTAATTTTTGAACTGAAAACTGAAGTGTAGGATGGTCCAAGTGACACAATCCTCATTACATTCAATTGATTCATCATGACTCATTAATTACTTTTACTTGATGAATCTACCCTAGGTAAGTAATATCATACATAATTACATTTACCATCATTAATTACATCATTAGAAACATAATTTCTTGAGTCAAAGTGAAAATTTTAGAGAAACTTGGAAAAAATCAGCAAATTGGTCATTTGCACCCTCCACTGTGCATTTGTGCCATCTTAGTGTCATTTGTGACCTCTGTGTTCAGGGCCACTTTTGGAGGCCTTCTCGGTTTCCAAATTAGGCCCACGATGGCTTGTTGGAAAGCCCTACCTATCATATTTCCAAATATGTCTCAAGTTCTGAAAATGGAGGTCATTTTCCCCCTAAAAAATTCATTCTCCTGAGACTGGTATTTGTGTAGTGCCTAGGTCAAAAAAGGGGTAGAAAGGTTATTTTTTAATGGTTTTTTGGGCTTTTCACCCATAAAAAATGAAAACCAAGGCTATAAACATGGTTTTTTGAGATGAATGGGTCATTACAAACTTAATGGTGCCTTCCTTCACCTCAAAAAGTGTGCCAATTATTTGGGTAGCGCATAGGGCTCTACGCAGATGCCCAATTTCCTACTAATAAATTGCCTCAAAAAACACAAAGATTTCCAGATTTTGACAAAAATTTAGAAAAATGGCTCAAAATTGTTGGAATGGCTAATGATGGTGTGTTTAAGCTTATAGGGAAGCCTCAGCAAGGATGTCCAACTTTTTCTTCTCCTCCTTAGTCAACTCTTCAATTTTGGCATTAGCTCTTTTGAGCTTGGCCAATGCAAATTTTTCATTTTGGGCATGGAGATTGACCTTCTTAATTAACAATTCATTATCTTTATTTTCCCTCTCTAGCATCTTTTCCAAGTGTTGATTGGCTCTATCAAGCCATCGTTCCCTATTCTCATTGATCTCTATGGCAAGCTGCTCATTTAGGGTTAGCTGGTCAGCAAGCTCAGCTTCCCTTTGTCTCTCTAGAGCTAGAGCTCTTTTCAGCCCTCTAGTTCAAGGTCTCTACCTTGGTACCTGTCCTTCTTCATCATAAAGCAATTCATACTTCCCCACTGTTTCATCTAGCATTGCTTTGACCTTTTGAGCCTCCCTTTTAGCAGTGAAGTACTTCACCTCATCAATGACCTGTTTGGTCTCCAACTACTCATTTTCTTGCTCAAGAAAGTGAATAACATATCTAGCCCTGTCAAGATTACTCTGAAGCTCACTAATCTTGGCATCCTTACCTTTCATAGCAAAATTTGTGATTTTATCATTATCATCCTCATCTAGGTCAACTAGCTGAAATTCATGGTATGTTTCATGATTGTCCTCTTCATCATGAGTGGTTGGCTCAATGACCTTTTATTTACCTTTATCAACCTATTGTGTTGATGTAGAAGGCATGGCCCCTTTCACTCCAAGTGAAGCAAACACATGCCTATAGCCTCTCTAGTAGGTTTTTGGCAATGGCTCAACCTCAACCATACAAGCCCACTTAGGCTCAATGTCATCTATCCTGCTAAGTGACCCAAAATCATGATGAGATGGAGATGAAGGATCATGACGAGATGGAGATGAAGGAGGTGAAGGGGACTGATCTGGTGATGATGAGTGAGTCATAGGCTGAGATGATTTATGGGCCTCTAAATTAGACATAAAATAAGGCCCATCTAACCTTTCTTAGGCCCATCTACCTTCCTTATACACATAAAAGGATATATTAAATCTCTCCTTCTACACTTAATAATGTTTTCTTATGCTTTAATATGTTCTTAGGAAGTATTAACTGTAGTTGCATATTTTTTCCTAATATTGGTTATTTTTGTAGAATATTGTGAGAATATTTGGCAAATTTTATAGATTTGGAGAAGGAGGTGATTTAGGGACTTGATCCTTGCAACTGGAAGATCAAGTTTGGAGAATAAATGCGCACAACATTAGGAAATTAGGGAGAAATCTTGGAGAGATTCAAGGGGATTTTCCACCCTCCTTAACTCTCAAAGGCAGCCAAAGGATCCTCAAGAGATCCCCCTCCAAAAATTTGAATTCTAGAGGCAGCCAAGCAACTCAAGACCAAGTGCACTCAGACCATACTTCACTTGGAGTCTCTAGCAAATCAAATTCCAAGAGGCAGCCAAGAAACTTAGGACGAAGGGCACTCAATCTATGTTTACGTGGAGTCAAAGTGGACTCAATCACTATGTTTTAGGGAGTTTTTGGTAGCCACCCTTTAGAATAAATAGAGTAGAGCTAGAGCTAGGGAGGGGGATCCAGTTAGTTGATTCTAGTCTATTCTTCCATTCCATTCCATTGGATTTTAATTTTTGATGTAAAGTCATTAGGCTCTGTTAAAAATTTTATGGATGTAATAGAATTATCTTTTTTAGGAAATGAGTAGAGAGATGCCATTTTATTGATCTAGTTCCAAAGAGTTGGGCTTGTGGGTTAGGGCCCTGTTGTTCCTCAAGAAACAATTTCTTGCTGTGTAAATAAATTAGTGCTTGAGACATTATGTACTTCTGTCGCAAATTGATATAATTTGTCTCTGTATTGAAAAACTCTTAAAACATTGATTGTATAACCCCTTAAACAGCAAACCCATATATGTTATACAATGCTATATTTCCCTTATGCTGAAATGATTGGTGGAAGAAAATGAGAAAGGAATTTCAAACTGATATGCCGTTTAAAAAAAAAACTATCACTTTAAAACTCAGAAGAATTATGTAAAGATAAGGTTAAAATAAAGGAGCGCACATTAAGGTGCCTTTAACTCTTAGATACGCAAGTGTAAAAAGACCCGCAGCTCAAATCACTTTATTTCATTCAGACGAAAAACAATATGTAAACTAGATAGAACTCTTCAGCATAAACAAATGCTAGAAACTTGCATACTTTTACATTGATTTGCTATTCTGGAATACAGAATTTGGCTTCAAGATTTCCCAAGACTCGGAACCCCCTCTCCTCCTCCTATCTCTGATTTTATATCAGCCTTTTGAAATAACTTTCTAACTGCTATGATCAGTTTTGAAACTGATTCTTGAAAATGCTGGAATTATTAAAATTTACAAAATATATGTTTTAATATTATATATATAATATATAATATAAAACCCAAAAAGAATTGAAAGTCTTAAAGGATGAATAATGCATTTTGGATCCCACTACTATACATTTGTATTAAATCGACAAAACCGCCCATGGTTTATGAAAACCGATAACCACCTACCGGGGGTGCTGATGGTAGCTTGTACGAAATGAACCGGGGGTACCGTAATATATCATGGCCGTCGATTTTGTAAAAAGTGGTTTTGGTTAAACCATTTACGAGGGGTAATGTCTCCCATAAACTTCGTTTACTTTATACCCCCGCAAACCGTTGGATCGAACTAGAAAATCCAAATTGTTGATGTTGCACTCATTACAGCTGCAGGTTTGCCCGACATCACATTGGAAGATCGAGATGCTCAGTCTTTAGCGCTCTTCAAGGAAATGACCAGCGACATAATAGTTGTATCCTGGAGAAGAAAAGAGTATACAGTCGGCATCAAGGAATCTTTTTCTTAAGCTCTCCACAACATCTGGAAAACGACCATCCATTTCAAGATCAGTGTCCAGAAAGGGGAGATTGCTGATGTCTATCAGCTCTATCTCCATGCCCGGAATCGACCCCTTGGCTATTTCAAAGGTAGCACGAATAAGGCCATGATTGTAAGAAGCCTTCTTGCGGGAATTGTATATGGCCACTACTTTGAGAACTTCGATATTGTCCCTTTGCTGTGTGAGATCCATCCTTACAACAATAACTACAGCATCTGCTTTAGCTGCAATATCTACTGCTTCACTGAATTTGGAATTGGAAGAGCAGGCCACATTTTTACACGAAGAACGATATATTGCCAATGTAATTCGGAAGGGCTAGAAATGGAGTAACGGGATTGCAAGGGATGCCTATATAATCGCCAAGCATTTCTTCCGTAGCATTTGCATTAGGTCCTATAACAGCGATAGAGCTGATTTTATTTTTCAACGGTGGTAAAATATTGCCAATGTTCTTGAGAGGCACAATTTCCTGTCTGGAGCCTTCGAATGCTAGTTGCCAGTGTTCATTAGCACAGACACGGTCTAGTCCAAGATGACCATATTCTTGTTGTTTAGGATCATCATCAAAAAGCCCAAGGCGCATCTGAATTGAGAGTAAACTGAAAGGGCTTGATTAATCACTGATTCATGGAGCGTTCGTTGTTTAATCGCTGACATTGTCTTTCGAAGTAAATAAGTACCACAGTTGATATCCATCCCTGCTGAAAATGAACACAATAAAGCCCACGCATTCGACTCTATCTCTTTTGCACGAACCATAACAACCAGGCCTGTTTTTATATAAAGCTGTGTGAATTCCACAATTTTCGACCGATTTTTCACAATAAAAACGTCTCCAACCTCTGTATAGCGACTTGCTCCACGAGATCGTTGGAATTGGGAGAGGAAATCACTGTTCCATAAGGTCTAAATGTGCAACGAACAGTATAAGGAAGAAATTTCACTGCAGCCACAAACACATCAATACAATATCTTTTTACCGCGTTGCTGCCTTTCACTGTTGTCACAAATTCCTTGAACCCTATTTTTCTTGGCACCACAATCACAAGTTGGCTTCCACGAACCCAACCCTGTGGCACTTTTTGCTTTGACCAGGCCATATAATATCAGAGTCTATGAGATTTCTATGGGATTCATTATTACTGATGGCAGTTGTATTTTCTAGAGGAGTAACTGATAAACCAGTTCGTTTTGACCAAAAACTAATGCTGCGGAGGTCTTTACCAGCTATATGGATAAACTCAAATGCAGAGCTCATCAAGTTCCCATTTTTGTCCAAGAGTACAGGACCTGCAATACCATTGAAATTAGTTTGTAATATTATCTTTTGTAACTATGCTCCTCCTTCAAAGACCTTCAATTCTGCTAGTTTTGATTTGCCTCCACTCCCATTTGATAGAGAAGATATTTCTGCAAAAGAGAAATTTCCTCCTTGATTGAAGTAGGAGTTGAGAGAGTGAGCAATCATCAGTATACTTTCATAAGCATATAGTCCAAATGCATTCAAGGAGGCATCGACCATATTGTCTGTTTGTAATTTTTTTGACCTTTGTGCAAATACACGCTGCTGTCATGAATTTGGAGTATGTGAACGTAGGCTGATTAAACCTTGAAGTGAGTTCATCCTGCCATCTTCAAGTAGCCCAGAATCTAAAACAGAAGATAGCCAATCTGTGGCTATCCAGACCTAGCCTCTGCTCAACATACCAATGTCCTTGACTTCTGAAAAAAAAGTTTAAGGCCAGCATCTGAATACATATAGACTACAAAAACTCGAGTATCCATCAAAACCAAGTTTGTCAACACGTTACCAATCTGGCTTGGGTGATTGAAACAACCAGGTGTGGGAGGATTCTCCTTGTTTGATAGTCCTGAATTCCATGAAGAAAGATCTTGGCAGAAACAGGCCTGTCAAGAGATGCTCGCATGAAGATGTAAGGAAGAACAGCTTCTTCCGACTTTTTGCTGAGATATTGTGCTACAACATCTAGCTCCAATTGGGGACAGTACTTTGGCAGCAAAGTGCTGAGAACCTGTAGAACAGTAGCCTTTATTGGGCATGGAGTCAAATTAGACTGAATTGTCTCCCAGTTCACAAATCTCTGAAATTTTCAAAACTTCTCTGAACCCTCCTTCTTCTAGGATCTTTATTTTGAACTAAAAATTTGAAACTTAGAACTACTGCAACTGGAAATGCTCAACTCCTAAGCTTATTTATGTACAACTCCTATATATATAAGCCTGGTTGAACTTAATCAAGTGAAGTCAACCTTCCAATGGAACCAACCCAGCATCTGCTTGTTAGATTTAATACCTTCATACTGCTGAGATTTAAAAATCAAAAGAGGAATGTACCATGAAAAATTTTCATCTACAAAATTTTGTACATACCCTGGCATTGAAGCTTGTTGCTGACCGAAGAAATTTTCCATATATTCAGCAACTGGATCATAAAAATCATGAGACAAAATTTTGGTTATCTTCTTTTCTTGAGCGTTTTGCAGAGGTCTTTGAACATGGCAGCTTCTTTCATTGTTTGACCCTTCAATTAGGTACTGTGTGTTAGGAAGTTGACTACCACTTCCTGTAGGCAAGCATTCAGGCTGAAAATATGCATCCAAGTTTTGCTCTCCATAATGCTGATGTTCTTTACTTAACATCAATTGATGACTAAAACCTTCCTCTTGCAAACAGGTCTGAGAAACTACACTATTTTCTTCACTACTCATAAAATTATTGCACTAATCTTCCATGCTTTCATAATGCAGTTCAGCTGTTGCAACTAAGTTTTGACTAGAATCTTCAAAAGACTTGGATTCTTGTTCTTTGTCAATACAGGAACCTTTTTACACTTTTTGAAAAACTATATTCAGCTCTGAACTTCCATTCTCTTGTAAAGAAATTCCAATGTTTCCTTCACAAGCCCTCTTATTTTTGACAAAACTTGGACTTTCTGTATTGCAGGAAAAATTTCTAGAAGCCCACGCATTATCTTTGATTTCTTGTGCATGGAGAAACATCAGCTTCAAAGTACTAGGCTTTCTCTCCCTGAGATAAAAAGCTAAGGCGATAGAAAGAGCTTTCAAATAATAGACCATAGCTGCTGATTCTGGAGGTCGAATTTCTTTTGGCATGCTGAAATAAATCTTTTGAAACCTCCTATTAAACTCAGAAATCGATTCATTACTTTGCCTTTGGATAGAATATAATTCCAAAAGGTACTCTTCATATGACTTACTCTTGCCCCAATATGTAAGGAATATATCTTGAAGATCTTGCCAAGAATTGATTGAACCTGCTTCCAAACACTGGAACCATTGTTGAGCATCCTTCTTTAAAGAATGGCAAAACATCCTCAAGGCTACGTCTTCATGAATAATTTGGAATTTGTCTAGAAAGTATTCAAATTCCAAGATATGTGATTCAGCTGAAATGTCCTTCTCCTTCCCGGAGAAACTTGGCAAGGACTTGAACCCGTTTAAAGGATATTGATAACGAATAGTGGGCAACTTCAGGGGTTTAAAGATTTCTCTGTTTTTGAATTGAAAATCAGTCAATTTCTTATGAGGAAAAATATTATCATCCAAAGATGATGAATCATCACCTTTATGCCCAGACTGTAACTGATTATCTTCTGGGATTGTAATGCAACAATCGTCCCTCCTTTCATGTTTAGGAGATACACCTGTGTCAAGATTTATAATACAAGCAGAATCTTTTTCGAACAATGAATTTACACTTTGGGCTTTGTAATCTTCTGAGAAAACAAAGAAGGAAACAATCCTTTTAATATAAATGGGAAAATGAATTACTAAACTAACAGTAAAAAATAGAACCTCCTTTAAAAAATGGAAATTCTGATACATGTTTCTTCCATGATATTTTCTCATCTTCTTGCCAGGAAGATTCTTCATCTAATGAAACTTTCATCCGTGGAGTCGCCAGGTGAATAATAAACAACCAATCTTCCAATATGAATCTTGTTCACCATCAAAAAGAAAGAATTATGAAACCATCTACTGCAAAGTAGGCTTTTTGAGAATGAGAAATCTGGAAACAGTGAACACAGCCAAAAACTTCCTCCTCACTGAACAACCAGAGGAAGTAAAAATAAAACCCAGGAAAATGAACTTCGCTTCTTCGTTCCCCGGCAACGACGCCAATTAATGTTGTTCCTCAAGAAACAATTTCTTGCTGTGTAAAGAAATCAGTGCTTGAGACATTATGTACTTCTATCACAAATTGATATACTTTGTCTCTGTATTGAAAAACTCTTAAAACATTGATTGTATAACCCCTTAAACAACAAACCCATATATGTTATACAATGCTATATTTCCCTTATGCTGAAATGATTGGTGGAAGAAAATGAGAAAGGAATTTCAAACTGATGTGCCGTTTAAAACAGAAACTATCACTTTAAAACTCAGAAGAATTATGTAAAGATAAGGTTAAAATAAAGGAGCGCAAATTAAGGTGCCTTTAACTCTTAGATACGCAAGTGTAAAAAGACCCGCAGCTCAAATCACTTTATTTCATTCAGACGAAAAACAATATGTAAACTAGATAGAACTCTTCAACATAAAAAAATGCTAGAAACTTGCATACTTTTACATTGATTTGCTATTCTGGAATACAGAATTTGGCTTCAAGATTTCCCAAGACTCGGAACCCCCTCTCCTCCTCCTATCTTTGCTTTTATATCAGCCTTCTGAAATAAATTTCTAACTGCTATGATCAGTTTTGAAACTGATTCTTGAAAATGCTGGAATTATTAAAATTTACAAAATATATGTTTTAATATTATATATATAATATATAATATAAAACCCAAAAAGAATTGAAAGTCTTAAAGGATGAATAATGCATTTTGGATCCCACTACTATGCATTCGTATTAAATCGACAAAACCGCCCATGGTTTATGAAAACCGATAACCACCTACGGGGGGTGCTGATGGCAGCTTGTACGAAATGAACCGGGGGTACCGTAATATATCATGGCCGTCGATTTTGTAAAAATTGGTTTTGATTAAACCATTTACGGGGGGTATTGTCTCCCATAAACTTCGTTTAATTTATACCCCCGCAAACCATCGGATCAAACTGGAAAATCCAAATTGCTGATGCTGCACTCATTACAGCTGCAGGTTTGCCCGACATCACATTGGAAGATCGAGATGCTCAGTCTTTAGTGCTCTTCAAGGAAATGACCAGCGACAGAATAGTTGTATCCTAGAGAAGAAAAGAGTATACAGTCGGCATCAAGGAATCTTTTTCTTAAGCTCTCCACAACATCTGGAAAACGACCATCCATTTCAAGATCAGTGTCCAGAAAGGGGAGATTGCTGATGTCTATCAACTCTATCTCCATGCCCGGAATCGACCCCTTGGCTATTTCAAAGGTAGCACGAATAAGGCCACGATTGTAAGAAGCCTTCTTGCGGGAATTGCATATGGCCACTACTTTGAGAACTTCGATATTGTCCCTTTGCTGTGTGAGATCCATCCTTACAACAATAACTACAGCATCTGCTTTAGCTGCAATATCTACTGCTTCACTGAATCTGGAATTGGAAGAGCAGGCCACATTTTTACACGGAGAACGATATATTGCCAATGTAATTCGGAAGGGCTAGAAATGGAGTAACAGGATTGCAAGGGATGCCTATATAATTGCCAAGCATTTCTTCCGTAGCATTTGCATTAGGTCCTATAATAGCGATAGAGCTGATTTTATTTTTCAACGGTGGTAAAATATTGCCAATGTTCTTGAGAGGCACAATTTCCTGTCTGGAGCCTTTGAATGCTAGTTGCCAGTGTTCATTAGCACAGACACGGTCTAGTCCAAGATGACCATATTCTTGTTGTTTAGGATCATCATCAAAAAGCCCAAGGCGCATCTGAATTGAGAGTAAACTGAAAGGGCTTGATTAATCACTGATTCATGGAGCGTTCGTTGTTTAATCGCTGACATTGTCTTTCGAAGTAAATAAGTACCACAGTTGATATCCATCCCTGCTGAAAATGAACACAAGAAAGCCCACGCATTCGACTCTATCTCTTTTGCACGAACCATAACAACCAGGCCTGTTTTTATATAAAGCTGTGTGAATTCCACAATTTTCGACCGATTTTTCACAATAAAAACGTCTCCAACCTCTGTATAGCGACCTGCTCCACGATATCGTTGGAATTGGGAGAGGAAATCGCTGTTCCATAAGGTCTAAATGTGCAACGAACAGTATAAGGAAGAAATTTCACTGCAGCCACAAACACATCAATATAATATCTTTTTACCGTGTTGCTGCCTTTCACTGTTGTCACAAATTCCTTGAACCCTGTTTTTCTTGGCACCACAATCACAAGTTGGCTTCCACGAACCCAACCCCGTGGTACTTTTTTCTTTGACCAGGCCATATAATATTAGAGTCTGTGAGATTTCTATGGGATTCATTATTACTGATGGCAGTTGTATTTTCTGGAGGAGTAACTGATAAACCAGTTCGTTTTGACCAAAAACTAATGTTGCGGAGGTCTTTACCAGCTATATTGATAAACTCAAATGCAGAGCTCATCAAGTTCCCATTTTTGTCCAAGAGTACAGGACCTGCAATACCATTGAAATTAGTTTGTAATATTATCTTTTGTAACTGTTCTCCTCCTTCAAAGACCTTCAATACTGCTAGTTCTGATTTGCCTCCACTCCCATTTGATAGAGAAGATATTTCTGCAAAAGAGAAATTTCCTCCTTGATTGAAGTAGGAGTTTAAAGAGTGAGAAATCATCAGTATACTGTCATAAGCATATAGTCCAAATGCATTCAAGGAGGCATCGACCATATTGTCTGTTTGTAATTTTTTCCACCTTTGTGCAAATACACGCTGCTGTCATGAATTTGGAGTATGTGAACGTAGGCTGATTAAACCTTGAAGTGAGTTCATCCTGCCATCTTCAAGTAGCCCAGAATCTAAAACAGAAGATAGCCAATCTGTGGCTATCCAGAACTAGCCTCTGCTCAACATACCAATGTCCTTGACTTCTGAAAAAAAAGTTTAAGGCCAGCATATGAATACATATGGACTACATAAACTTGAGTATCCATCAAAGCCAAGTTTGTCAACACATTACCAATCTGGCTTGGGTGATTGAAACAACCAGGTGTGGGAGGATTCTCCTTGTTTGACAGTCCTGAATTCCATGAAGAAAGATCTTGGCAGAAACAGGCCTGTCAAGAGATGCTCGCATGAAGATGTAAGGAAGAACAACTTCTTCCGACTTTTTGCTGAGATATTGTGCTACAACAGGCCCAACCCATGTCCCTCAGCTTCTCTGTTATTTCTATTCTTTTTTTTCATGTCATTTAGCTAGTTTTTCTTCTGAACATTTAGCTAGTTTGTTGATATTTTCATTAATGGTTTAGTTCGCTTCCCATTGTCTTTTTCTGTAGATTTAATCTTCTTGCAGAGTGGTAGGATAGCTGATAAACTACATAAAGCTGTGAGGCCAACCTTCCCCTCTGAACTTTGTCAATAGATCTCGAGGAGGGTAGACCTTCCCACATACCCAAAAACTTCTTTTTGTTCATTGTTTTATCACACATTCTTTTATGTTTCCCATACATGAATCCGCAGGTGTCTTACACTTCTAAGCACTTCTCTTACACCTCCATTCCCCTCATTTTCTTCTCATTTTAACATTGTACTTACCCTTTTCGCTAACACACTTAAGCCCTTCAACTCCGCCTTATTTATTTGTTTTTCTCCATTCACGGTTGCCTTACCCTTTTTATGCAAAAAACATGAAAAACCATTCAAACCCATTATAACATGACCTCTACCTTTTCTCCTCGAATCTCTCACCACTGTACATTGCACTTCGCAAATCACAACTTTTCCCTTTCTCCTTTAACACTTAACGCTTGTTCTTGCTAATTGCAATATTGCGATCACGCTCTGCTGTCGGTACCACCGCCACGTTGCCCATCGCAGATCTCACTTTGCAAAATTTACCTCATTACATTTCACATCATCTAGCTTTTTCCCTTAACACTTACCGCTCTTTCTTGCTGATTGTGATATTGTGATCACAGTTCGTCATCAGTCCCACTGCCATGTTGCCCATCGCAAATCACACTTCGCAAAACTTACCTCACCACACTTTGCATCATTTAGCTTGTTCCGTTCGCACTTACCACTCCAACTAGTGATTGAGATATTGCGAAATCGCAAATCGCACCGTTTATCCTTTTTTCATAACACTTACCGCTCGTTCTGCTGATGCGATAACTGTTCCACATCATTCTTCGCACTTCACACTTCGAAAAACTTACCACAACGCAGATCGTAGCCCGCAACTTTACCTCATCGCAAATCGCAACCCACAACTTTTTCCCCATCACACTTCGCACATTTTAGTTCGTTCCTGTTAACATTTACCACTATCCCTTTAAACTTGCGATACTACGATTGCGACATCGCATATCACAAATTTTGTCCTCCATCGCACTCTTCCATCGCACTTTTGAGTTCTTTCTGCTCCAAAGTCATTTCTCATGCTATAGTAAATTTTTATAAGGGTTTAACCCCCTCTTTCCGCTTCCAAGCCTCGTTTCATGTGTTAAACCCCCCATTAGCCTCTTTTAGCCCTTTTCTTCCCTCCAAGTTGCAAATTAACTCTTTTTAATTATAATTAATTCATGGATAGCTTAGTTGCATGGATAGAAGCATGGTAGATAGATCATAGGATAAGCAGAGTGCATTTAGCCATTTGGCCAAGTTAAGTATGGTTCAGAATTAGTTTCCTTTATGTCATTTATTTTTCTGCAAATTAAATTAGTTTCCTTCCTGTCATTTATTTTCAAAAATTTAATTTAGTTTCTTACATTCATTTCCTTCCTACACATTAAATTAGCTCCATTTTTGTCATTTCCTTTCTGTAATTTAGTTTAGTTTCATTGAAGTGTGACAGACTTCACTGAGAACCCCTAGAATTAGCACCCTTTCGTAGAGCAGAAGAGGATGACATGAACAGAATGCATCTACTATGTATATAGCACTGTAACCTCCAAGTTTGTACGAACCTCTGGTTGATAAAGTAAAGTAGGGTAGCCCCTGGGAGTTGTAGCATTCTTGGTGCAATACCAGGGCTCACCACTTTTTGGCATCGTTGTCGGGGATGTGTCTAGTAGATGCTTTGATTCTATTTTAGCATTCTTTTTTTCTTTCCTTTTTCATGTTGTTTTTGAAATATTGAAAAATACAAAAAAATGTGATTTTCATGCCTCATAGGAGTAGGGATACTCAGAATCTTTTTTAAAAATACTTCTCCAATACCAACCCCCCCACTTGACCACGTGGTGCAGTAAGAACCACATCACCATAAAATTTTGAAGGAAGAAGAGATGGATGGATATGATGACAATGAAGAAGATCTTATTGGGCTTCCCATTCAAGATATGGACATTAGTGTACCTATGAAGAGCATCCCTCCATATTTCCTTCCCAACTTCCATGGTATGAGGACAGAGGATTCGAAAACATTTCTCTTTGAATTTGAGATACTTTGTAGGTCTTATGGCTACTTATCACACACTCAAAAACTAATATTGTTTCTTGCAACATTGAAGGATATAGCTCTTAAATGGTTCATGAGACTAGGTACTATTTCAATAAGATCATGGAAAGATATGCAAAAGATAGTTCTAGAAAAATATAAAGATCGTGATCTTAGAGAAGAAAATTATAGAATGAACCAGGAAGAATATGAGAGCCATGAGGATCTAATAGAGAGGTTCATGTATAATGTTAAGAGGGGAAAATTGCATCATCTAGGATTTGACACACTAAAAACCCTCTTACTTAGAACAATTAGGGATGAGTGGATTGATCTTCTTAACCTCACGAGTAGAAGAGATGTATACCAATTATCATTTTAAGAAATTTGTGAAACATGCAAGCACATATCAAGAGGAAAGGAAAGAGTAAGTAAATCAGCATCAACATTGGTAAGGCAAGATTAACTTGGAAATTTTCTTGATAACTTTAAAACATAAATTATTAGCAATCTAAGTGAACAAGTAGAAATGTTAATAATGCAAAATGAGAAAAAAGAAGATGTTGATATTTTTTTTATCCATGCAGAATCATATGCTACTAAATGTTGTTCATCATTCCCCGGGTTTAAAGAAGTTTACCAAGAAGACAATGGAGCAAGGCAATCACCAAAGAAGTTATGTTATGTAGCTCCAAGGAGACCCTGGTAGCCTATTCAACTTGATATGATGCAAGGACCTACTTCACAATGTCAAGCTTATTCACATCCATCTTAAACTAATTAGGACACCCTCCCTCCTTGGAAACCTTGGCCATCTCAACCTCAAACCCAATATTGGCAACATGGTTGGCAGGGACCTTATTGGGAAAATCATAAACATCCTCAATATTTCCCTCAATATCCTCCATACAAACTCCATGTGTAATATCCCAAAATAGGGAAAATCAACAAGGTTGGGAATATCTTATAATATCCCAAGATTGGAGATCCAGTAATACATGAACATAAACATGGAATAGCAGTGAATAATATCATACCAAGATGTGTGGAAACCATAAAGCCATTTTATTATATATAACAGTAGAAAATAAGTGTAATACACATCAAATGATCAAGGCAAACAAGCCTCCCATGAATATATATGTCAAAAGTGAAGTGTTGCTACAAAGTAGAATGTCTATGGATCAAAACTACGCAGTCATAGATGGAGCACTGCTACAGGGAATATAAATCAACATAGATCTACATATATATATATAATACAATGATGGGAGAGAAGATATAAGCTCCCAAACACTATTTCTAGACAATCCTGAAAGGATTGGCTTAAATATGCAAAAGTACAAAAATGTTAGAGTTGCAGTCTCAAGACTGAGTAGCAGCTGCAACTCAAGAACTAGATGGATATGGCTGTAGATGGTGCACAAGCTGAAAAAACCTCCTCCAATGAATCTTCCAAGTGAAATTTTGATCCTAACACTGAAGATCTCACCCTCCAAACAATCTGCAAACCCTCACTGCAAATACTCACTGAAAATAACGTAGTCGAAGAGAGGGACTGCGCTGTAGATGATGGAAATTGGTTGGCCTGATTCCAAAGATGGTGAAATATGCTCAGAAACCTTCCTCACTAATCTTTCAAAGGAATGGAAGCTCCCTCCTCTGAAAAATAGCTCCAGAAATGGTGTTGTGGAACCTCCACTACAACACCCTACAACACAATGTTATACTTTAGCAGAAATAACATTGTAGCTGAAGGAGGTGCTTGGCCTTGAGCCTGAATGTGGAGAAATGAAGTACATAATCCCTAAAGAGGCCTCTCTGGAAAGGTGAAGGAATTCCTAAACAGGAATACCTTGTGCTAAACAACACTACTCTGCTAAACAACAGGAGACTGCACAAGAGTCTAAACAAACCATAAAATCAATAATCCATAACATGCCTCACTATGGTTATCTTGCCCTCCTTTTAAACAAATGAAAGCCTTCACCCCTTGTGTCCCACTCATTAGGTTTTCCTCCACCAAGGAATCTTCCTCCCACTATCTCTGCGTTGTCCCACAAGATGCTCTCCACCTCCTATCCCAGCGTTGTTGACTTGGTCAAACTTGACCTTGTCCACATGCAAATGCCCTCTTTCACACATGACGGTGTGAAGTCCAACTCCTATGATGATCCTTTTTCACACTATAAGGGATTTATTCCTATTTCTGAAATGTATGGGTATCCTTACCCATTTATTTACCTCCTAGGTGTAAACAGAAAAATTTAATATTCCATTTAGATGCATGCTAAATTTGGAATATTACAGTCCTCCCCTCCCAAATGTTGCTTGTCCTCAAAAAACTGCAAGGATAGAACTGAAGGGCCTTCTTGAGGCATGAGATCTGATATGAATTGGGATCTACCATCCCCATATGAATCTCCCATCGCCAAGAAATCATCCATACAAAATGAGTTACCTCCCAACATGGTAACTCTTGAAAACCTTCCTCCACCTTTGGCTCATGCAAAGTAGGTGGGCTGAAAATATGCTCATGGTAGGCAAGGTAGCCTACCCCACGCTGTCCTCCTCTCTAGTTATGATAAGTGTGGAGTTTTTTCTAATCTTGGGCTGCATTAATGTTGCCCTCAAGTGGCAAGAAGAAGACTAGATCTCCAAAGATCTTTCCTCCAACGTTGTGAATCATGCTGGCCCAAATCATCCCATCAAACTCATGGCCCACCTCATAAAAAGACAAGTGTTTTACTGTGGTGTCCATATCATCTCCCATGCTCCCCTTAGAACATGTACTGCAAAAGTGTGGGAATCCTCTTCCCCAAAGGACACATCCAACCAATGTGTCTCTCCCCCAACCATGATCCCAATAAAAATAGAAACAACAACAATATAGGGAACCATAATGAGAATCATACTTGCTACCATATGTAGCAAGGGAGAAGGACAATGGTCCCTCAAATGCAACCAATTCAACTTGACTCTCAACTGCAAGAGAGACTAATATAATGTGTGGCTTGTCAACCACTTGCTTTCTACCCCATTCTCCTCACAAGTTTGCAGAAAATGTATGGTGAACGGTGCCAAATGAACATGCCCTGCAAAAGATACAATCTCCCTAAGTCCTCCTAGGGAGTGGCCATCACCAATACTGCTTATGGTCTTAAGTAGACCATGAAGTCTAGAATGAAGAATGCTCCTCCTTGGAGCAACATCTTGCACATATATGGTTAAGGGATGCATATATACATGATATAAATCATTATGAAAACAATCAATACCCTTAAAATATGTTTTGCTCATGCAAAGGGAGTAGCTCATAGATGAGTCTCCTCTCATCCTCAAAGAGAAAAGATGTGGTTGTGCTAACTCTTCCAAAGATTTATGTCTCTCCTCCATCTCCACATGATCGCTGCATCTCCTCATATGCTGATATATCTCCTCCTCAAAGCCTTCCCAAAAATACCCCTCCATGATGGTGTGGTATGCTCTCATAGAATATGTGTGGCTGAAAAGGAAAACCTCATGAGCTACTTGTAGCAACTTCTCCTTGAGCTTGGAAGCTCTAGATAAGAATATCCTACCATGATAGTAGATGACCCCATCTCTAACTGAATATCCCTCCTCATGCAACTAGTCATCCAATATCATACAAGTAAAAAGATCCTTGGTATACTCCACCAAGAGTTGGGAGTTCCAATATGGATCTATCCTCCATAGTGATAGCGCTAATGATATATCATGAAGAAAATTTGTCATATGGTTGTCCTCTTCTTCGACATCTCCCATGTCAAAGATGCAAGTTGGAAGGTTGTTATCCTTCCCATGCTGCTTCTGCCACAACGCAGAATCTGAAATGAGAGTGGGTAAAGATGATGTTGAGAGAATGCCTCTCTCCTTCTTGAGTCTACCCAAGACTCCCAACATTGTACCAAGCTCTCCCAAGGTCTCCACTTCTCTGAAATCAATGAGTGGTGCCTCAAAATGTGATGCATCCATCCTCCTCTGCTGATCAAGTGGTCTCCTCGGTGAAATGCCTCCATGCAATCAGACATCATGATCAAGAGTAGACTGCATACATGAATGGACAGAATTGTCCTTGCCCTCACTGCACAATCTAGTGTCCCTCTTTAGTGCATCAACCTCTTGAGATGGATAGGGGTGTGTACTCCTCATCACATGATGCTAGTTTTCCTCCCTATCTTCTCCTTTTATCTCCATGGTTTCACACCTTATCATCAATGTCACATGTAGTACATGAGTTGTGCCTTGATCTCCACACATGTGATCATGGGGACTTCCTTGCAAAGATGCAAGAATCCCTCTAGTTGGAGCAAGAGCTCCTCCTTTCTCTACATGAGGTGCTAGATCAACTCTGGATATGACAACGCTGTTTCCCTCAACCTCCTCATCATGAATGGGCAATCTCCCAATGATTGGATCCTCTTTTGGAAAAGGGATCTTCATGCCTTCTTGTTGAGGAACATGAGATAAATGTCTTTCCTCTAACAAGGTATGATGCAATATGTCAGCCTCCTCATTGGTTTTCTGAAGTGAAATGGTGTTTATGGTTTCATCCATCACATGCAAGGTTTGTGTTTGCTTGAGTTTGTTTTTCTTCTCCCCATGTGTTTCAGAAACCTTTCCATCAAATCTCTTCACCAATGCTTTAGTGAACCTATCATAAGAAGAAGTATTTGCATTATTTAAAGAAAAATACTCAAATATCCACCATGCATATGCCTTACCTCCAAAATGCAGTGCTACAACTTTGATGGCATCATCTTCAGAAATTTGGGTCTGCTGCAAAAAGGTGTCTAGCTCCTCCACCCAAGCTTTGGCTGAACATGTAGGTGAGCCATCAAAAGTAGATAGAAGAAATATATCATTCTGCTTGCATCTCTTCACCTTGATCCTGAAAAACTCTGAAAAAGTGAGATGATCTCTAAACCTTTGAGATTGAGACTCATACTCTTGCATAAAATTACTAAGAGTTCCCCTCCTAGTCATCCCTTCTTCTTCTTCCAACTCTCTCACTGCAAATCTGGGCATATGACTGCGTTGTGTATCATAGTGTGTGGTTTCATGCTCACACCCATTATGTGAAAACCTAGAGTTTGTTTCAGACTCAAACCCTCTTGGATATTTTCTATACATCTCCCTTCTTATCTTCTTGAAATCATCATGAATGCTCAGTACAGATTTAGGAAGAAGATTTGAGAGCCTCTCCTCCTTCTTTCCTCCAAAGGATGGAGTATTATTTCTGTATTCTTGTATTCTAGATAGCATATTGGTTGAGATCCATAGGTTGAGCCAATATTGATGCTTTGATACCACTGTAATATCCCAAAATAGGGAAAATCAACAAGGTTGGGAATATCTTATAATATCCCAAGATTGGAGATACAGTAATACATGAACATAAACATGGAATAGCAGCAAATAATATCATACCAATATGTGTGGAAACCATAAAGCCATTTTTTTATATATAACAGCAGCAAATAAGTGTAATACACATCAAATGATCAAGGCAAACAAGCCTCCCATGAATATATATGTCGAAAGTGAAGTGCTGCTACAAAGCAGAATGTCTATGGATCAAAATTGCGCAGTCATAGATGGAGAAATGCTACAGGGAATATAAAGAAACATATATCTACATATATATGGCTTATACAATGATGGGAGAGAAGATCTAAGCTCCCAAACACTATTTCTAGACAATCCTGAAGGGATTGGCTGAAATATGCAAAAGTACAAAAATGTCGGAGTTGCAGTCTCAAGATTGAGTAGCAGCTGCAACTCAAGAACTGGATGGATATGGTTACATATGATGCACAAGCTGAAAAAACCTCCTCCAATGGATCTTCCAAGTGAAAGTTTGATCCTAGCACTGAAGATCTCACCCTCCAAACAATCTGCAAACCCTCACTGCGAATACTCACTGAAAATAATGCAATCTAAGAGAGGGACTGCACTATAGATGATGGAAAATGGTTGGCCTGATGCCAAAGATGGTGAAATATGCTCATAAAAATTCCTCACTGATCTCCCAAAGGAATGGAAGCTCCCTCCCCTGAAAAATAGCTCCGGAAATGGTATTGTGGAACCTCCACTGCAACACCCTGCAACACAACATTATACTTTAGTAGAAATAACGCTATAGCTGAAGGAGGTTCTTGGACTTGAGCCTAAATGTGGAGAAATGAAGTGCAGGATCCCTCAAGAGGCCTCTCTTTAAAGGAGAAGGAATTCCTAAATAGGAATACCTTGTGCTAAACAACACTGCAACTCTCCTAAATAGAAAGAGACTAGACAAGAGTCTAAACAGACCATAAAATCAATAATCCATAACATGCCTCAATATGGATGCCTTGCCCTCATTTTAAACAAATGAAAGCCTTCACCCCTTGGGTCCCACTCATTAGGTTTTCCTCCACCAAGGAATCTTCCTCCCACTATCTCTGCATTGTCCCACAATATGCTCTCTACCTCCTATCCCAGCATTGTTGACTTGGTCAAACTTGACCTTGTCCACATGCAAATGTCCTCTTTCACACATGAGGGTGTGAAATCCAACTACTATGATGATCCCTTTTCACACTATGAGGGATTTTATTCCTATTTCTGAAATGTATGGGTCTCCTTACCCATTTATTTACCTCCTAGGTGTAAATAGAAAAATTTAATATTCCATTTAGCTGCATGCTAAATTTGGAATATTACACCATGCTATCCCTATCATCCACCTCCACCACAACCACAGCCTCAACCACATCCATATCATATATCCACCTCCACTCAACTACTTGTACCACCATTTACAAACCCACACCATGAAGTATCTAAGCCCACTTACAATGTTGAGGTACAACACTACCAAACATATCCTCCTGATCTAAATGGTCTGCATCTTAGTTCAAGAAAGGTGTTGCGAAGAAGAGATTTTATCGATGTCATTGAAGGACAACATCAACAAGTAGAAGATACAAATGAGGAGATCAAAATATCAAGGGCTGCACTTGATGAAGAGCCGACATCAGAATTAGATGTTGATAAAGTTTCCTCATGTTTACGAGCATTTCCTCCATGCGTTCAAGAGAACAATTAGCAAAAAGAGGAATATTTGAATGTCATAATAGAAGCGGACATCCAGGGTGTTCCAACTCAAAAAGGTGGACCAGCAGCATCACAACTATATTGACATATGGTTCCAAATATTCATTAAGTTGTAGCGACACACTCTTCTCCAACAGTACTTGATGTAATCACAGTCAAAGAAATTCATCTCTCATATTCAGTTACATCTCAAATCATGTATTCCAAGTGTGCACATGATTCTATATGTCATCTTGATGTGTACATGGCTCCATTGGGAGTATTCCTATACTTGGAAAAGGTTTTTTTTTCTAGTAGAGTAGGAAAGTGAAAAAAAAAAGGAAAAAAAAAGAAAAAAAGGGAAAGAATAAAATCTCATATGAAAAACTCTTTGAGGCGCCTAAGATTGGCTCACTGATTGAAACATCCATGAGGCGGTCATTGGGTTGAAAAAAAAACAAAGAAATAAATAAAATATCTTAGGTGAAAACTTCCTTTGAGGCGCTTAGGCAGACCTACTAGTGGAAAACCTCATTGAGGCAGCTAGTAGGCCTTTAAAATAAAATAAAATAAAATAAAATAAATAAAAATTGCATTTCTCCATGTATCCCTCTCTAATGAATGTAGATTCTCTCCAACCTTTGCAAGTAGAAAATAGCAAGTTGGCACAAAAATCAAATTTGGTCAACACTTTAGTCAAAGGTAGTCAAACTTGGACTTCCTCTTCATGTGCGTAAAAGCTCCAAAAGGACCTCAAGCATATCGCCACAAGCAACTTCAGCAACAGCTTCAATATCACATGAAAAAACAAATCGATGGTAAGGCTTAGGTATGCAATCATATAACCCTTTATTCAAATCTATTTTAGCTTAATAAAACATTAAAAAGTATGAGAAGGAACTTTTTTTTATAACCAAAATCAGTAGCAGAGCAACCTTAACCTTATCTAGCAACTCACCTCACTTTTTCCACCAAGAAAAGAAAAAAGAAAGAAGTAAAAAGGACTTGAGAAAGTGGGAAGTAAGTAGTTCATTGTAATAAAATACAAGGAGTTCCAAAGGGGTAACCAAGGGTGAACTCAGCTAACAGAAAAAATAACTATGAATTTATTTTGCATGCAATAAAAAATTTGGAAAAAAGAAGGAAAAGGAGAAGAAAAAAAATAGAATAAAATGTGGACCCACTACCTCTTGGCATGCAAAATAGATTTTCTTAAGGCACCTAAGGACCTCCATGCAACACCTACAAAAATAAATGCAAGAAGAATAGCAAGAAGATTAGCAGGGGGAGTAGTGCAAAGCCCAAGAAACAGAAAATGAAATAAGCCAGCATGCAGGAAGAACCATAAGGCAGGGAGGATGAATAGGTTGCTCAGAGGATGAGCAACAGTTTCAGTAGGGGAGTTCTGGTGGGCCTCTAAATTAGACATAAAACAAGGCCCGTCTAACCTTTCTGAAGCCCATCTACCTTCCTTATGCACATAAAGGATATATTAAATCTCCCCTTCTGCACTTAATAATGTTTTCTTATTAATATGTTCTTAGGAAGGATTAAAGGTAGTTGCATATTTTTGCCTAGTATTGGTTATTTTTGTATAATATTGTGAGAATATTTGGCATATTATATAGATTTGGAGAAGGAGGTGATTTAGGGACTTTCTCTCTGCCACTGGAAGATCAACATTGGAGAATAAATGAGCACAACATCAGGAAATTAGGGAGAAATATTGGAGAGATTCAAGGGGATTATCCACCCTCCTTAACTCTCAAAGGCAGCCAAAGGATCCTCATGAGATTTTCCTCCATAAATTCGAATTCTAGAGGTAGCCAAGCAACTCAAGACCAAGTGCACTCAAGCCATACTTCACTTGGAGTCTCTAGCAAATCGAATTCCAAGAGGCAGCCAAGCAACTCAAGACGAAGGGCACTCAATCTATGTTTACTTGGAGTCTGTTGGGGTTCCTATGTTTTGGCAGGTTTGGCTCTACCAAAAGACAAGATAACATCAAAACCACTTTGGGACCTCAGGATCTAGCCCTCCTGCATCCAGAGAGGGATCTCTCTATAAAAGGCAAAGATGTATATGTCTTTGAAGTTCAAATTTAAGGTATTAGGCTAGTTATGTGGCACAAGGGTTGTTGTTTTGTTTTGTTTGTTTGTTTGGTTGTTGGGAAACATGAAAGAAGGGTTCAATGTAAGACAAGAAATGAGCAAAGAAGGATTTTGGCAATGGGAGACAATTCAAAGAGAACTCAAGTCCATTGGGCAATGGAGTTATAAAAGGGTTTACTTGCAATTTAATATCCAAGGCTTTCAAATGGGCTAGTCATCTAAAATAGAAGATCTTTTGAAGATGATAGTGGCTAGCTCTTCAGACAATAGAAAACATTAAAGATTTAACGCAAAGGTGAAGCCTGAGATCAGAGAAAGGCTTTGAACTTTCAATGCTTTGACATTCAACTTAAGGGATATTAGAAAAGCTTAACTATTGGAAAAGGACCCTCGTGAGGAAAAAACAACTCTAATCTCCCAGTATCCCAATTCTTTCAATTAAAACAAAACAAGAACATCTAAGAACATATTCTAAATTCATGCATCAATAAGCAGGGAAAACCAACTACTATATTGGCTAAATTATCTTGAATTAGCTCTCAGATTGCACAATTGGTAGAAAACATAAAAGATAAGAAGAGCAAGAAGCATTAGGGTACCATGCAAGGGTGAATCCTAAGCCAGATTACTGATTTCTTATCAGAGAAATGAAATATGATGAATTACAGAAGGAAAATAGAGACAAAGATAGAACACATCACCGCTGCTTTAAATTAGGATCCAAAGAAATTGCTTGTCATATTAAAGAGCAACACCAATCATATACAACATTGTCCAACAGCTTGATATTCAGTCTGAAATCATCTCCTCATCCTATTTTATAACTATGCACATAGAATTATATCTCAAGAGAAACAACTTACAATCCACAGTTATCCGATCAACAACCTTTACAATGTATTTTTCAAGAGTTTTATAGTTGAAAGAGAGGTAGAGGAGGTAGATGGAACTTTAAATGAAACATTAAAACAGATGCAGAGGAGTGCTTGAGACCCATTCTATTTTAATATCCCTGCATTGACTCTCAGTACTCTTTGGATGAAAGAGTGGTCTTCGACAAGCTGATCATAACTTCAAGTATGTCCCTTTGATGTACTTTTCGGCTGTCTATATTCTGTAGTACTCTGGGACAGGTAAGGCAGATAAATGACCTTTAGGACTGCCATGTTGTGTAACAAATGCTCTGGCAATATTAGGACTACTAACAGGGTGGAGATCTTCTCTGGAACATTGGTGGAGAATAAAATATTATGGGAACTCGTCCTTTCTCGGGAAAGAACCTTCTACTGATGTGAAACACTGATGTGGTCTATTTTATGTGCTTTCGGCCTCATTAGGCCTTCTATGTCATTCATAAGGTCTTCAATCTTGTACATTCTCCCTTTAAACATTGAATTAAAGCTTAAAACCTTCAATAAAGTGCATTAAACCTCTTTAATCCTTCACTCACACTCTTTTCCACTTCTTTGACTATCTCTGTCTATGGAGATGCAGTTTTAATGGCGCTGGAGGTTTTACAGAGTTTAAACACTAGTATTTTAATGAAATATTTCATTCAAAAACCTTCCCAGGTGTTTTCTCTGCAATCTCTGGCTCAGAATAAGCATTCTCTATGTTCTGTGTCACTATGACAGTGACTGTGAGAAATAACGGTTTTCACTATCTATAACCCTGCAAAACACAAAAACATGTTAAGAAATCCAGGAAGGAGGGAGGATGGATGTTGTGGAAGACTGTGGGAATGGCAGCGCAGCAGTGATGGATGCGGTGGATGCAGTGGAAAACGGCCGAAAAATGCTGTGAAATGGTGAAAACATGATCTGATGAAGGTCTGGTGAAGAAATGGTTCTGGAACGTTGGATTAGATCTGATGGAGGAGATCGATAGTCAAGATTCATCGGTGGAGTGGCTTTTAGAAGGTTAGGTGGAAAAATAAACCTTTAATGTAAAACATGAAGGTTTTAGACTTTGGGCGAAATACAAAGGAAAATGGTTAAAATCAAATGAAATCAGGACTTTGAATGGTGGGACCCGGTGGGCGGAGGGTGATTTGAGTGTGGGATGTTGGATCTCGGGAGGAGATCAATGGTTGAGATCCTCCGATGAAGTCCTTTGGAGGTCCAATGAACATCATGTGAATGGGAACGCAATGGAATATGAACCGTTGATCGGGATCAGATCAACGGTCGGGATTGAATGATGGGCTTTCGAGAGAAAAAGGGGAAGAAGTGGTTTTTTGGGGAAAACAACTGTTTTCACGTGACTTCAAAGCAGTTATGAAATTTGCCCAAAAAAACGCGATATGGTCTACCGCCCGACACGTGTCCTTAAAAACCGCTTACATCGCATAATTTTGAAGCATTAACCTTCGGGCACAGGAAAAAACATGATATGCACCTCCGCCGTTGGATGTGGGACCGGGAGATCCGACAGTGCAGGACGAAGCACGATACGGGGAGATGCACCTTTGGTAAGGATGGGGCAGGCCAACAGTGGTTTTAATATAGGCCCTCGGATTAGCATGATGGACGGTCAGGATCCACGGTAAAAGCACTAATGTTTCAAAGGGAAATATATAATAATAGATGGGCGGGACGAATCCTAACCATTGGATCCATGGGGATGGATGGCGGAGATTTAAAGATGAGGCAGAGGCAAAAGGGCTAGTGCATGAGCGGGGAGAAAGGGGAACTGTTAGATCAATCGAAATGAACAGCTGAGATCCAATCGCAATCAGAGAAGGCATGGGCCAAAACTCCTATGGTTGATGTTGTGATTGCACGTGGACCGTCGGATCAGCGGGGAGATCGACAGTTGCGATTGGATTGGAGATTGCCAATCAAAGGGAACACGGTGCCACATAAATTTTTTTCTGATTGGCAGTGTTGTGAGACAGTGCAGGCCGTTGGATCTATATGGATGATCAATGGTGGAGATTCTTCGAAGGGGGAAACGATGGAGGGCAAAGGAGTAGAGAGAGATCAAATCCTGGCCGTTGGTTCTTGTGGATTCAACGGCCAGGATTCCATCTAAGGATCGCCAATCGGGGAAAAGGAAAATTGGAGCATTAATATTTTCTGATTGGGTGATGGTGTGGTGGTGCGATGGCCATTGGATTACATGGAAAATCAATGGTCTGTATGTAATCGGGGGGTAATGAAGAGACGTGGTGAGGCACGATGTGAGATCATTGCTAGCCGTTAGATCTGTATAGATCAACGGCTGTCATTGCAGCGGAGAGGTGATGGAAAAAGGTTGATGGGCACGATGAGATTAGCGTGGACCATTAAATCTTTACAGATCGAGGGTGGATATTGCATCTGCAGCTAATAGAACAAAAGATAATCGCATCGAGGATTTACAATTAACAAATGAAAAGCGCTCACCACCAACTCCCGATTGCGATTAGCACCCTGGGGTTTAGCGCTTGGTCCTGGGTGCCGGGTTTCATGCGGAAAGGGGCTAAGGGTCAGGCTAAAAGGGGCTTAGGCCTGATATATGGTAAAAAGTGGGGTTTTAGGCCTAAAAACAGAGTTTTAAAGGCTTTAAAAGGGGTTCTGATAGAGGAATAAAGGGATTTTTACACCAAATGAAGGGATTAACAAGGCTTAAAAGGGGGAATTTGATGAATTAGATGACTTAGTGAGGGGTTTTTAGGGTTAAAGGGGAAATTTTGAGAAGGGAAAAAGGGGTTAAAATGGGGAGTTTACAAGGATACAAGGGAGGAGATGGAGGCTTTCTTGAGCATAATTTTTTCACAATAAGTGACGCTTTTTTTATGGAGATAGCAATGAAGATCTTTTCAAAGGAAAAGGACACATAGAGGCTTCAAGAATGAGAGATTTTCAGAGGAAATGTATCTCTTGAAGGCTCAGAAAAATATTTAGCCACCTGTTTTCTTGAAAAAAATTTATAAGTGGCTAACAGTGGCTCCACATGATGATGCCATCTTCTTGAAGGTGTCAAGAATCTCAGAAGATAATATATGGAAGTAGGCCAGATGCTTGATTATTTAACCATGTTTTTCTTCTTTAATCAGCTACCACAACTCATGAAGACATCATATCAGCAGAAAAAATTTTCCCAAACAATCTACCTACCCATCCTACAGTCCTAACATTTTTTCTTCAAGGTGCGTTTAAATTTGCTTCATCATTTTTTTTATTAAAAGAAAAAAATAAATCTAATTCTACCCTTATTCCTCCATGAGACCAAATTAAATAGTTGGCCTCATAGCTTCTCTACCTAAACTAATATCTGCTAGGATTAAACTGTCTAGCAGATTTCTTTCTCTACATTCTACAATAGAAATTTAAAAACAGTCAAACCAAGATTAGACTGTCTGGTTTGCTATGGGTTCATGGCATAAAGACAGTTGCACATGAATTGATCTTTGTAGGAAATTGGAACCAAAATTGTGAAGGCTTGAAATTGTGAAATTTTGAAGCATCCTTCCTTTCTTTGTGACTCAAGTTTTGAGCTTGTTAGAGTCACTTTCTTCTCCATTTCAGCTCCGGTTTTGGGCTCGTTAGAGCTGATTCTTCTTTCTTTATTTGCTAGTTCAAATTTTAGGCATATTAGAACCAGCCTCTCACATCTTTTGGCTTAGATTTTTAGCTTGTTTGAGCCATTCTTTTGGAACTTCAGAGGTTCAAGTTTTGAGCATGTCTAAACCTCTCTTTTCTCTTTTTTGAAACATTTTTCTTTTTCTTTAAAATAAAACACAACAATGGTATTTACAATGGAAATGAAAAATTTATACTGGAAATCAGCAGTAGTAATGCTTGAGCATCCTGCCATTGAAAGTACCCCCAAACCGATCTGTACCATCTAAATCTTGCAGAAAAAAGGCATTTGGACCAATGGTGGACTGGATGATGTAAGGACCCTGCCACAAACTGTCAAATTTGCCATGCTTCCCTTTGTCTTCTCTCCTAGAGTCCCACTTAAGAACCTTATCTCCAATTTTGAAGTCCCAAGCTTTTGTTATTTTATCTAACAACCTTTTTATGTTTTCTTGCACTTTTAGAGCTCTATTGTAGACTTCTTCTCTTGTCTGTTGTAGATGTATTGTTTGATTTATCCTCCTTACCATGTTGTCCTCTTCTGACTAAATTTCTTGGACCAATTTAATCACTGGTACCCCTAGGCTGGTAGGAAACACTGCCTCTGTTCCATAAACAAGCTGATATGGTGACATTCCGATGGATTTATTTGTAGTCAACCTGTCTGCCCACAGAGCATGCACTAACTTGTTATGCCATGATTTTTTATTCTCTTCAAGTAGCTTTTTGATGATGGTCACCAAGCTCTTGTTTTATGATTCTGCTAGCCCATTACCTTTTGGGTAATAAGCAGTAGAATGACCAAGTGAAATCTGATACCTGTGAAAAAAATCAATCATCCTTTTGGATCCAAAAGAAGCAGCATTATCAGTGATGATTTTCCTAGGGCAGCCAAATCTAGAGAGGATGTGATCTTCAAGGAATTTAATGATAACAGAATCTGTGGCATTCCTCGAAGGGATGGCCTCTATCCATTTTGTGAAATAGTCTGTAGCTGTGAGAATCCATTTGTGTTGGGCAGAAGAAGCAGTATGGATCTCCCCTATGAAATCTAGGCCCCACTGTTGAAAGGGAGCTTCAACAATTATAGGTTGTAATGGTAAATGGAGGAGCGTTCTTTTGCCCTCAAAGATCTGACACTTATGGCAGGAAACTATCATTTTATGGATATCAATGAAAAGGGTAGGCCAATAATAGCCAGCCCTAAGTATTTTGTTAGCAGTGGCTTTCTAGTTTAGATGGCCTCCACACTCTCCTGCATGGAACTCATGTTTAATCCTTTCTTCTTCAGCTTCAGGCAAACATTTAAGTAGCAAACCATTTGCATTATTCCAATATAAACATTCATTTAAAATGCAATAGTTTCTAGCTTTTAACTTTAGGAACCTTTCCTTAGTCTTTGATAAATTAGGAGGAGCATTCAGATTTGTAAGCACATACAGGATGTTGGAATACCAAGGAGAGTTTTGAAATTTTTCTTCAACAGTAGGATCAGGAAATCCTTCATGTTCATCCAGGGCATCTACCATGTTTATGTCAAGGGCTTGCAAGTTAGATTCAGCCATTAGTTGAGCTAAGCCCTGACCTTTGATAAGTTTTGTGGGTTTGATCTCCAGATCATACTCTAGTATTACTGGTATCCATTTACCTCTTTTTCCATCTGGGCCTTGTGATAGGATATCTTTTACCACTATGTTAAGCATGTAGGCAATGGTGTGAGAATGCATAATATACACCCTCAAGTCTTTTAAGGCCTTTACCAAAGAATAAGCATGTTTTTCCATTATGTTATATTTCAAGGGTGCATCCCTCAGAGCCTTGCTAAAGAAAGCAATAGGCTGCTCCTATCCCTCTAGATTTTTCTGCAGCGGGACTATAGCCACTGTATGCTTGGAGGCAAAGGAAAATATAAGGAAGTATTTTGAAAAATCAGGGCTGATTAGGACTGGTGCCCGCGTGAGTGCAAGTTTAACTAATTCAAAATATTTTTTGGCCTCTAAAGTCCATTTGACTCCTACTCCCTTTTTCAACATGTTTGTCATATCTCTGAGGAGCTCTGCTAAGTTGGGAATAAACCTCCTTAAGAAGTTGATTTTCCCAATAAAGGACTGCAATTCTTTTATGTTTCTCAGGTGGGTAATCTGCAGTATTCCCTCAACTCTTTTCAGGTCTATTTTAATCCCCTTCTCTGATATAATATGGCCAAGAAGATTACCTTCTTGAAGGCCAAATACAGTCTTCTTGGGATTTAATGAAAGCCCGAACCTTCTACATTTCTTAAATACTCTTCTCGGATGTTTATGGTGCTCTTCATCACTTTTGGAATAAACCGTTATGTCATCAAGATAGATGACAATGAAGTGCCCTATTTCCTCTGAAAAGGCTATTTCCATAGCTCTTTGGAAGGTTGCACCAGTGTTCATTAGTCCAAAAGACATTTTTACATACATAAAGGTGCCCCATGGAGTATCTAAAGCTGTCTTAAGTTGATCTTTTGGGAGTACTAAAACTTGGTTGTACCCTGAAAAACCATCTAACAAGGAGATCCTTTTTGAGCCAACTACCCTCTGTAGGATGTGTTCCATCTTGGGTAAGGGGTAATTATCCTTAAGTGAAGCTCTGTTAAGGTTCCTAAAATCAATGCACAGTCTGATCTCACCTGTATTTTTCCTCACAACTACAAGGTTGGAGACCCAATCGGAAAACCTCACAGGCACTATGATTCCTGCCTCATACATTTTCTTGATTTCCTTTTCTACCAAAGGTAGTTGCTTCGGGTTGATTCTACGCAGTTTTTTCCTAAAGGGCTTTTGGTTTTCTTTCAGTGGGATCTTGTGCTGGATGATTTTTGTATCATAGACTTTTAAGTCTTCATAGCTTCAGGCAAACACATCAACAAACTCTTTAAATAAGTCAATGTATTTCTTCTTCATGTCTGCTAGCAAGGACTTAGCTAGTTTAATCATCTTAGGCTTATCTTCAGTGCCTATATTGCATTCCTCAACATCAGACTCTGTGTGTTCTATAGTGGGTTTCTTTGCTACATCGTTAAAATCAAAAAGGTCCTCTAAAGGTGCTATTCCTCTAGGTATGTTCTTGTCTTTTGACTGTAGCACCTCAATGTCTTCTTTTTCTGCATTCTGGTATTCTTCAGTTTGAGTTCCAAGTTCTTTAGTTAACATGTTTATTTCTACATTATGGGGTGATTTTTCTTCATCGGGGGGCTCTTCACTCAAGAAGTTTTCCTCAGATTTAGAGTCTGAATCAGAGAATTCAAACTTATTCCTACCAAGCAGGAAATCCTCTATCTGCTCGTCGCCCTCGAAGACCTGCCAATATTTCTTATTATCAGGCACTGCAGGTCTATGTTTTGTTTGAATGATGATCTGTTTGTCACTAGGTGATTTATAATATGAACTAGCTATGTAGGCTAATCCATTTGCGATAATGTTCTGACTCTTAGGAACAAACACCAGGTCATATTCTACAAAGGTTTTCAATAAATCCATGGCATCATTTTTGTATGCCCTCAATCTAGGATGCTTCGCAGTGTACTCTCCATTCACTTGTTTGATGACTAACTCAGAGTCTCCATGTACAAATATCCTTCGGGCTTCTATTTTTTTCAACAGATTCAATCCTAGGATGAGAGCCTCATACTGTACGATATTATTTGTACATTTAAAGTCCAGTTTAAAGGAATGACTCTCAACATAGTCACTCTCAGTATTATGTAACCACACTCCAGCCCCTGCATTCTTCCTAGTGCAAGACCCATCGAAATTCATTCTCCATAAGGGATTGTTTTCAAGTATATTTCCATTTTCCTCCCTAATGTTGGTTTTACTATTATTTTGTATTATGGGGTTTGCACCATGGTGTAGAGTGTTTTGTTCTTCATGATGCGTGGGGAGTTCAAAATGAGGATTAGTTTTCGGTTTGCAGTCTTGGTTTTGTTCCCTCTGAGTTTCTGATTCAGTGCATTGTTCAAAGGTTTCTCTCTCGTTTCCCTCTATATCTAGAGTGGCCATTATGTTAAGATCTATGGGCTCTACTCTAGTGTTTGCATCCCTGTATTCTAGCTCTGGCTCATCTATGGATTCATCATTGAAAAGGATAAAAGAGTCCAGATCTGTATGGATAGAGTACAAAGGTGAATTTTCAAGTTTTTCAGGGCTACTAACCATAAACTTCATTTCTGCCTCTCTATACAGTCTCCTAAGCTGGCTAAAGACAGGGATTGTGGCATATGACCCATCCATCTACATTGTACCTTACAGCTTGGCACCCCATGACCTTAACAACAACATGCCATAATTAGGTGGCACATCTGCCACTACAACATCCATCACCATGCACTTGGCCGGGATTTGAGTCAGATTCACACAAATATCTTTGATTAGGCCAAGGCACTTCACCCTGCTAGAGTCAAAGTAATATAAGTCCTTATAAGGTCTGGTTATTTCTAGGCCTAACTTCTCCATAATTACCTTAGGCATAAGTTTGTGTGAAGTCCCAGAGTCATGCATTGCGTTGTGAAGGATTTTGTCATGGATATTAAGGCTGATATAAAAAGGAGGTACCACCCCTTCCTAAAACTTCCCTTCTATCTTTGGACAAAACAGAAGGGTTGGTTGATCATCACCTAGATTGACAGTGTCACTGTTTTCTCCTAGGTTTAGAGCTTTAAAAATTTTACCTTTATATACATCCTGAGTAGCTAACTCAGAGAGAGGGACAAAAATTTTAATCTTGGCAATCTCACTTTCTAAATTGAAAGGAGATGGGTTCTTTGAAAGGCTCAATTCTGTTTTATTGGCCACCATTTTATTGACAGAATCAGACTACTGATTCTCACTATGTACAATGTTTGAAGTTGTTTTATCAAGAGCATTAGCTGTAGTGCTAGTGCTGCTGGTTTCTTGACTTTGTTTATCAGTATTTTGGTTGTCCTTCTCTTTGTTTTTCCCAGAACTCTCAGCTGTTGTTTTGTTACTTTCAGCAGTCACTTTAGGAATTTTCTCAGGTCTCTTCTTAATGGTAATCTCAGAGGCTTTGGGTTTGGTAGTGTCTAAGATCTTTTTGCTCCTGGGTTCATACTGTTCTCTGACCTACATGATGGCATTTTAAAATCCCACCCTATAATCCTCAGATTCTAACCCATCCTCATTCCAGTGTGAGTATGAGGTTTGAATATATTCTGTGGAACAAGTGTGAATCTGGTTGTCTACTTCCACCATGTTTATTGTGGTTCCCTTGAACTCTTCTATTATCCCTTTATCTTCATCGAGGAAATTATCTTGAAATGGGGGTATGACTTGTTGATCAGAGTCTCTCTGTCTGTTTGGGGGATTATTTCTCCTAAAGTTCTGATTCTCGTTTTGGTTTTGGTTTCTGTTCTGGTTGTTGACTGTGACAACCATTTTCTCCATCATATTCTCTAGCATTTCCATGTTTTTTGCTAGACTTTCATATTTGGGATTAGATGTGGAAGCTGCAGTGTCATCCCTATAGGTTACCTTCTTCTCAACCCTCAGTCTGGCCCTTTTTTTAATCAGGTTTGCGTCTACACTCACTGTTCCTTTTTGCATGTCTTCCAATGTGTTGTAATCTCTCTCCCTAAGCTGGTAGGCCATGTCAACATCAAATCCTTCAGGGTATTTCACTAAGGCCATTCCTTCGGGAGGTTTCATATGTGGTGGAAGAGCATTGTAGACACTGTTGAATCTAGTAGAATAGTCATGGACACTCTCTCCTACATTTCTTTTCATATTTTTGTATTCTGTTAATATTTGAAGAGGGTTAATTTTGACTTCCCATTTGTTTATGAAATTTTGATGCAAGGAGGGAAGGTTATTGATACTATTAGGAGGTAGGTATTTAAACCACTTCTTCACTTCTCCTCCTAAACTCTAAGCAAAGATCCTCGTCTTAATGGTTTCATCTTCAACTTCCATGTAGTCAAAGGCATCTTCCATCCTATCTACATTATGTTGAGTTGTGGTAGACTCTTTGGTAGTGCAATGAGGGATTTTTTTATTGATAATAGTTGGGTAGTGGAGCCAGAGGCTGTGGTAACACTAGAGGTGCATACCAAGCTGCCATGATGGTGTTTTGTGGAGGTAAAAGATTGGCTTGAGCAATAGGTATATGGATGACATAAATGCTAGGACCAGCAACACACTGCTGAGCTGATTTAAGGTGATAGAGGCCCAAGTTTTGAATGAAATGAATATCAGGAGGTGTAGATGGAGGGGTCTCTCTATCACTAATATGTTGACCACTAAGAGATGGTGAAATTGGGAGCTCGAGGTTTGTTTGATCTAAAGCACTAGATGACTTAGTTCTTGGTAAACTGCTTGGTAAGTCTAAGTCAAAATGAGTGTCTAATAGAGCTGAAAAGTTTTCTGGTACAGAGTTAGCTCTATGGATGGGTTTGATAATAGTTGGCTTTCTAAGGGTGGGATATTTCCTAAGAATGCTCTCCGGATTGTCAACTATTTCAGGTGGGTTTGGGTTAGGATAAGCTCTTATATAGACTGTTCTTGAATCCAGTATGTCTGTCTCTTAACATAGAAGATTTACCCTATGTTTTTCTTCTAATATGGCTAATGCTGTGATGCAAACTAGTCTCCCAGTGGAGTCTAGTGAAAAACAAGATAATCAGCAGGCCTACTGATTACCAATGGAGTCTTTTAGTCATCAAGGAACTGTGGAGTTTCCAGGTGGAAGGTTTAGAATTTTTTAAGGAGATTTACTGTCCACCATAGTGATTTACTACCAAACCAAGGCCACTATGGTCTTCTTTGAGTTCTTATATATGGTTAAAGGAGCGTTTTACTCAAAGACCTCCCCAATGGAGTCGCCATTATGTTGGGGTTCCTATGTTTTGGCAGGTTTGGCTCTACCAAAAGACAAGACAACATCAAAACCACTTTGGGACCTCAGGATCTAGCCCTCCTACATCAAAAGAGGGATCTCTCTATAAAAGGCAAAGATGTATATGTCTTTGAAGTACAAATTTAAGGTATTAGGCTAGTTATGTGGCACAAGGGTTGTTGTTTTGTTTTGTTTGTTTGTTTGGTTGTTGGGAAACATGAAAGAAGGGTTCAATGTAAGACAAGAAGTGAGAAAAGAAGGATTTTGGCAATCGAAGACAATTCAAAGAGAACTCAAGTCCATTGGGCAATGGAGTTATAAAAGGGTTTACTTGCAATTCAATATCCAAGGCTTTCAAATGGGCCAGTCATCTAAAACAGAGGATCTTTTGAAGATGATAGTGTGGGATGAAATGATAAGGAATGAAGGTGAATGACAAGGAAACATCCAAGGTGACCACTTAGGAAGCAAATCTAGGGACACAGAATACCTTAAACACCTATGATCAAACTCCTAAGAGGCTAGCTCTTCAGACAATAGAAAACATTAAATATTTAATGCAAAGGTGAAGCCTAAGATCAGAGAAAGGCTTTGAACTTTCAATGCTTTGACATTCAACTTAAGGGATTTTAGAAAAGCTTAACTGTTGGAAAAGGACCCTAGTGAGGCAAAATCAACTCTAATCTCCCAATATCCCAATTCTTTCAATTAAAACTAGACAAGAACAACCAAGAACAGATTCTAAATTCATGCATCATTAAGGAGGGAAAACCAACTACTATACTAGCTAAATTATCTTGAATTAGTTCTCAGATTGCACAATTGGTAGAAAAAATCAAAGATAAGAAGAGAAGGAAGCATTAGGGTACCATGCAAGGGTAAATCCTAAGCCATGTTACTGATTTCTTATCAGAGAAATGAAATATGATGAATTACAGAAGGAAAACAGAGACAAAGATAGAACACATCACCGCTGCTTTAAATCAGGATCCAAAGAAATTACTTGTCATATTAAAGAGCAACACCAGTCATATAAAACATTGTCCAACAACTTGATATTCAGTCTGAAATCATCTCCTCAGCCTATTTTACAACTATGCACACAGAATTATATCTCAAGAGAAATAATTTACAACCCACAGTTATCCGATCAACAACCTTTACAATGTATTTTTCAAGAGTTTTATAGCTGAAAGAGAGGCAGAGGAGGTAGATGGAACTTTAAATGAAACATTAAAATAGATGAAGAAGAGTGCTTGAGATCCATTCTGTTTTAATATCCCTGCATTGACTCTCAGTACTCTTTGGATGAAAGAGTAGTCTTCGACAGGCTGATCATAACTTCAGGTATGTTTCTTTGATGTACTTTTTGGTTGTCTGTACTTTGTAGTACTCTGGGACAAGTAAGGCAGATAAATGACCTTTAGGCCTGCCATACTATGTAACAAATGCTCTGGCAATATTAGGACTACTGTCAGGGTGGAGATCTTCTCTGGAACGTTGGTGGAGAATAAAATATTATGGGAGCTCGTCCTTTCTCGAGAAAGAACCTTCTGCTAATGTGAAACACTAATGTGGTCTATTTTATGTGCTTTAGGCCTCATTAGGCCTTCTATGTCATTCATAAGGTCTTCAATATTGTACATTCTCCCTTTAAACATTGAATTAAAGCTTAAAACCTTCAATAATGGGCATTAAACCTCTTTAATCCTTCACTGATACTCTTTGCCGCTTCTTTGACTGTCTCTGTCTGTGGAGATGCAGTTTTAATGGCTCTAGAGGTTTTACAGAGTCTAAACACTGGTCTTTTAATGAAATATTTCATTTAAAAACCTTGCCAGGTGTTTTCTCTGCAATCTCTAGCTCAGAATAAGCATTCTCTACCCTCCGTGTCACTATGACAGTGACTGTGAGCAATAACAGTTTTCACCATCTATGACCCTGCAAAACACAAAAAAATGTTAAGAAATCTAGGTGGGAGGGAGGATGGATGCTGTGGAAGACTGTGGGAATGGCAGCGCAGCAGTGATGGATGCAGTGGATGCAGTGGAAAACGGCTGAAAAATGTTGTGAAATGGTGAAAACATGATCTGATGAAGATCTAGTGAAGAAATGGTTCCAGACCATTGGATTAGATCTGATGGAGGAGATCGACGGTCGAGATTCATCGGTGGAGTGGCTTTTAGAAGGTTAGGTGGAAAAATAAACCTTTAATGTAAAACATGAAGGTTTTAGACTTTGGACGAAATACAAAGGAAAATGGTTAAAATCAAATGAAATCAGGGCTTTGAATGGTGGGACCCGGTGGGCAGAGGGCGATTTGAGTGTGGGCCGTTGGATCTCAGGAGGAGATCAACGGTTGAGATCCTCCGATGAAGTCCTTTGGAGGTCCGATGAACATCATGTGAATGGGAACGCAATGGAATATGAACTGTTGATCGGGATCAGATCAATGTTTGGGATTGAATGATGGGCTTTCGGGAGCAAAAGGGGAAGAAGTGGTTTTTTGGGGAAAACAACTATTTTCGTGCGACTTCAAAGCAGTTTTGAAATTTGCCCAAAAAAACGCGATATGGTCTACCGCCTGACACGCGTCCTTAAAAAATTTCTTATATTGCGTAATTTTGAAGCATTAACCTTCGAGCACAGGAAAAACGCGATATTCACCTCCGCCATTGGATGTGGGACCGAGAGATCTGACGGTGCAAGACGGAGAGCGATACGGGGAGATGCACGTTTTTTAAGGTGGGGGCAGGCCAACAGTGGTTTTAATATAGGCCGTCGAATCAGAATGATGGACGGTCAGGATCCATGGTAAAAGAGCTAATGTTTCAAAGGGAAATATATCATAGTAGATGGGTGGGACGAATCCTGACCGTTGGATCCATGGGGATGGACGACGGAGATTTAAAGATGAGGTGGAGGCAAAAGGGCCAGTGCATGAGGGGGGAGAAACAGGAACTGTTAGATCAATCGAAAGGAATGGCTGAGATCTAATCACAATCGGAGAAGGCAGGGGCCAAAACTCCGATGGTTGAAGTTGTGATTGCATGTGGACCATCGAATCAACGGGGAGATCGACGGTGGCAATTGGATCGGAGATCACCAATCGGAGGGAACACAGTGGCACATAAAACATTTTGTGATTGGTGATGTTGCAAGACAGCACAGGCCATTGGATCTTTATGGATGGTCAATGGTGGAGATTCTTCGGAGGGGGAAACGATGGAGGGCAAAGGAGCAGAGAGAGATCAAATCCTGGCCGTTGGTTCTTGTGGATTCAACAGCCAGGATTGCATCAGAGGATCGCCAATCGGGGAAAAGGAAAAGTGGAGCATTAAGATTTTGCGATTGGGCGATGGTGCAGTGGTGCAATGTCCATCAGATTACATAGAAAATCAATGGTCTGTATGTAATCGGGGGGTAATGAAGAGACGTGGTGAGGCACAATGTGAGATCAACGCTGGCCATTAGATCTATATAGATCAACGGCTATCATTGCAGTGGAGAGGTAATGGAAAAAGGCTGATGAGCGCGGTGATATTAGCGTGGACCATTAGATCTTTACAGATCGACGGTGGATATTGCATCCCTAGCCCATAGAACAAAGGTCAATCACATCGGGGATTTACAATTAACAAATGAAAAGCACTCACCACCAACTCCCAATTGCGATTAGCGCCCTGGGGTTTAGTGCTTGGTCCTGGGTGCTGGGTTTCATGTGGAAGGGGGCTAAGGTTCAGGCTGAAAGGGGCTTCGGCCTGATCTATGGTAAAAAGTGGGTTTTTAGGCCTAAAAACAGAGTTTTTAAGGCTTTAAAAGGGGTTCTGATAGAGGAATAAAGGGATTTTTACACCAAATGAAGGGATTCACAAGGCTTAAAAGGGGGAATTTGATGAATTAGATGGCTTAGCGAGGGGTTTTGAGGGTTAAAGGGGAAATTTTGAGAAGGGAAAAAGGGGTTAAAATGGGGAGTTTGCAGGGACACAAGGGAGTATATGGAAGCTTTCTTGAGCATAATTTTTTCACAAAAAGTGAGGCTTTTTTTATGGAGATAACAGTGAAGATATTTTCAAAGGCAAAGGCAACATAGAGGCTTCAAGAATGAGAGATTTTTAGAGGAAATGTATCTCTTGAAGGCTCAGAAAAATATTTAGCCACCTGTTTGCTTGACAAAAATTTATAGGTGGTTAACAGAGTCAAAGTGGACTCAATCACTATGTTTTAGGGAGCTTTTAGTAGCTTCCCTACAAAATAAATAGAGCAGAGCTAGAGCTAAGGAGAGGGATCTAGTTAGTTGATTCTAGTTGATTCTTCCATTCCATTCCATTGGATTCGAATTTTTGTTGTAAAGCCATTAGGCTTTGTTAAAACTTTTATGGATGTAACAGACTATTCTTTTTTATGAAATGAGTGGAGAGATTTCATTTTATTGATATAGTTCTAGAGAGCTGGGCTCGTGGGTTAGGGCCCAGCCCATGTGCCTTGGCATCTCTGCTATTTCCATTCTTTTCTTTCATGTCATTTAGCTAGTTTTTCTTCTGAACATTTAGCTAGTTTGCTGGTATTTTCATTAATGATTTAGTTCACTTCCCATTCTCTTTTGTTGTAGATTTAATCTACTTGAAAAGTGGTAGGATAGCTGATAAACTCCATAAATTTGTGAGGCCAGCCTTCCCCTCTCAACTCTATCAATAGAGCTCGAGGAGGGTAGACCTTCCCACAGACCCAAAAAATGCTTTATGTTCATTGTCTTATCATGCATTCTTTTTTGTTTCCTGTGCATGAATCCGCAGGTGTGTTACACTTCTAGGTATTGCTCTTATGTCTCCATTCCCATCATTTTATTCTCATTTTAACCTTGTACTTACCCTTTTACCACTGCGACGTCGCCCATCACAGATCGCACTTCGAAAAGCTTACCTCATCGCATTTTGCATCATTTAGCTTTTTCCATTAACACTTACCCCTCGTTATTTCTGATTGCAATATTGGGATCAGGCTCCGCCGTCAGTCCCACCACCACATCGCCCATCGCAAATCACACTTTCCAAAACTTACCTCACCACACTTCACATCATTTATCCTTTTCCATTCTCACTTACTGCTCCAAATGCCGATTGCAATATTACGAAATCACAAATCGCATGGTTTATCTTTTTCGCATAACACTTACCGCTCGTTCCATACCACATCACAGATCGCAACCCACAACTTTACCACATCGCAAATCGCAACCTGCAACTTTTTCCCCATCGCACTTCACACTTCACACATTTTAGTTCATTCTTGTTAATCTTTACCGCTATCCCTTTAAACTTGCAATATTGCAATTGTGACATTGCATATCACAACTTTTGTCCTCCATCACACTCTGCCATCGCACTTTTGAGCTATTTCCACTCCAAAGTCATTTCTCGTGCTATAATAAATTTTTATAAGGGTTTAACCCCCTCTTTCCACTTCCAAGCCTCATTTCATGTGTTAAACCCCCCATTAGCCTCTTTTAGCCCTTTTCTTCCCTCCAAGTTGCAAATTAACTCTTTTTAATTAGAATTAAGTCATGGATAGCTTAGTTGCATGGATAGAAGCATGATAGAAAGATCATAGGATAAGTAGAGTGCATTTAGCTAATTGGCCAAGTTAAGTATGGTTTTTTTTTAGTTTCCTTTCTGTCATTTCTTTTTCTACAAATTAAATCATTTTCCTTCCTGTCATTTCTTTTCAGCAATTTAATTTAGTTTCTTACAATCATTTCCTTCCTGCACATTAAATTAGTTCCATTTCTGTCATTTCCTTTCTGCAATTTAGTTTAGCTTCTTTGAAGTGTGATAGACTTCACTAAGAACCCGTAAAAGTAGCACCCTTTCATAGAGAGGAAGAGGATGACATGAACATAATGCATATGATGTGTATATAACACTGTCACCTCCAAGTTTGTATGAACCCCAGTTTGATAAAGTAAAGTAGGGCAGCCCCTGGGAGCTACAACATTCTTGGTGCAATACCAAGGTTCACCAACAATGAAGGGAAATTTGGTGCATGCTGAATGAATGGCTCAATGAAAATATCATTGGCTATGAAGGTGCTCCATGCAATGTTCAGTTGATTGAGATGGTGGAGGACTATGATTTTTATGAGGGAATGATGGAATAGACTTTTCATTTGTTGTTCATAATCCTTCTTATGGGCAATGTGTGCCATCTTCTATATACTCCAGAAAAGATAATAGGGCATGTTAAGAATCCTTACCCTAGTGAAATGCATCAAGACCCGGATGTGATAGGAATAGAGCATTGAAAATCTTCCTTTACATGAAAAATATTTCATTATAATCTTCATCATAGGTACATATCTGTCCAAGAGGTGTGAAAAAGGGAAGAACCTCTTTGTTTGATTTTGGTGTCTTGGTTTTAGCAAGAAGTCAAAATCTTGTTTCTTTAATCTGCCTTTCTTGAACCATTTCTCCCCAACATTTGGGATCCTTGTAGCATCTGAAACGACAGCAGTAGATAAGGTAAAGGTGACCCCAACTAATTTAACTTGGTTATCATGGAGTCCTAATATGAAAAGTCTAGTTAGCATGGGGTGGTGTTTAACCCTCTAAATTTTTTCACAAAAGTCATAACAGCCAACATGTTTAAAGCATGTGACAGTCAATGGAGAGGCTAAAAGTTCCTTAGTATTGGGAGGCTCAAGTCTAAGAACCCTTCCTCATTTATGTGACCTCCTTATCTCTATCTCCTCTGCTTCAGTGAATGATGTGTTTTCCTCTTCTGTTTGCATGGTGTTTTTGTTTAAAACCCTAGGGATTAGGGAAGGGAAATGGGAAAGGGAGATGGGAAAGGAAAAGTGAGGGAGATGTTTGATAGGGATATGTGATATGGGGAGGGGATAGGGAGTAATGTTTATGGATATGAGGAACGAGGGAGGGAATAGGAATGAAAGAGTGATGGGAGTTGGAATTGACGAGCCTAGGTCAAAATAGCACCTAAAGCTTAGGGTTTTAGGAATTAGTAGCTTAAGGATAGGGATTATGATAACAAGGATTAGGGAATGAATTTTAACACTGTAGGGATGGTATTGAGGGTAAAGGAAATGGGATTCTAGGAATTATGAGTGCAAGGGAGAAAAACTAGGGTTTCACTTTAAGAAGACACCAAATTACAACTTCAACATGCAAAAAGTCAACACATATAACTTGAGAAGGTGATTTTATCATGGCATGTGCCTCTTACTAGTTTACTGGAGGTAAATGACTGAGTGGAGGAGCTTTGAAGGCAATTCTAATCACTTGGATGCTTTGCTAAGCTTGCTGGTCATTTGCGCCCTCGAGAAGCTATTTTCGCTCTCCTCTACGTATTTGAGCCCTCAACAGTGTATTTGTGCCCTTAGCAACTAATTTGCACCCTTCTCAGCACATTTGCGCCCTTTTTAGCACATTTGCTCCATCTCTGCACATTTGTGCCATCGACAACACATTTGCGCCCTCTTGAACTAATTTGCACCCTCAATTTTTTCTCCTTTGCTAATTACACTTAGAATTTAAAAATTTTTGGCTCTTGGAGTGCTAGGTTGATCTTTAGAAGAGGAAAATGAATTTGATGTGATGTCTTTTAGTCATAAATAGCTAAGTGAATTTAAATTTAAATTTAAAACCCCACTTTTCTAATGTCTTTTTTCACTTTTTTGAAACATTTGTTGATTACCCTTTCATCTGATTTTCTTTTCTTGCGGGATGGAGCTGTTGGAGTTTTCACACTTTTCTCTTTCAGTTTGGCATGTGTGTTTTGAGTTGGAAGCTAGGGACCGAACTTATTACATATAGGAAGCATAAAAATACATAAAAAATTAAAATAAATTACATCTTTGTTTTAATATCAAAATTACACTTTGATATGAAAATCATAAAAATTACAAATTACAAATTTAGAAATATCATATTTACATGTTGATAATCTTTTGCAGATGAAAATGAAATGTTTATAGAGTCACTCTCACACATTTTTTTTCCCTTATTTAGATGGAATAATTTTTGGACCTTGAACATTGAAACCTAATGACCTAATGGGGATCTTGAATGACCTGACTTCCATGATTGACTTTGACTGACATAAGACATAGTGAAATGAGCTTTTCAAAAGTGTTTTTATGCAACAAGACATGAAGGTGGGCCAGCAAATGAGAGTTTGTGAGGGTGAGTGAGATTTTATGACTAGGATTACCATCAATGAAATAATTTTTAGCATGAACTAATGGAATGAAATAAAAATTTCAGAGTGAGACACCTAAAATGAGAATGAAAAGAGTGATTTTGATCATTGATGGCAGAATGCATATTATGACACTAACACAGTGTAGTTTCAAGATAATGTGCAAAGGTGACCAAATTATTTCCGTCTTCAAAACAATTGCCAGAAAACGGATGGTTTAAATGACCCTAAACCCTTCTTGGGGAATTTTATAATAATATTTAAATTTTCTTAAAAACAAGTATATATCCGAATTTGTGATTCTTTTGACAAGTAATTTATGCTTAGCACTTTTATGAGAAGTTGTCTTTACTACGACTTTTTGGACTTTCAGGTGCCGGAATCCGTGGAAAAAAATGAGGTGAAATCTTGATTTGTGTTATTTAAATTGGTTTTTTTACTGTATATATGGATTCAACACCCTAAAAACCCCTTAGGGCGCTTCAATTGTGCAGGGGTTACCCATAAAACTTGTGATTTCACTAAATTCCTGATAGATTTTAGAGAAATTATACCGAAAAAATACAATGGAAAATCTTCCAAAAAATCGCAGTAAAGACAACTCACTTTTACAAGGTGCTAGAAGCCTTCTAATGGGTTGTGAAGGGTGCAAGTTTGAACCATGGTCCTTCCATCACAGAGCGGTGGCGGGGAATGGATGTGTGGGCATCATAGGGGCATTGTTTACTATCGACAGGTGGGGTTCTAGGACTTTGCAGCGAGGAAGCTTCTTATAATAATCAGATGTGTATTTCCTTTTTAAAACAATGGATAATATAAATAAATCTGGAATTTGGGATTTCCAATTACCCCCTTCCCGCTCGTGTGCTAAAACTGAATATGATTATGATGTGACATCATGTTGTCCTTGTATTTTGTTATTAAATATGGTTGATGTATTTCCTTGGGCCATGAAGCCTTGGGTGGCAGCCTACAATTGTTAAACAAAAAAATTTAGTACAAATCCTTTTAAACTAACACAAACATTATATATTGCATTGTATTATACAAACTAATACTTCAACATGATTACTATATATCACTTACTAGTGATATAATAAAAATAGGGACCAACATAAATTAAAAAAAGAAAAAAATATTTTAAAAAAATACATATTTATATAATATAAATTAAAATATTATTATTCTTAATCTTTTATTATATTATTAATTCAAATTTCATAGAAAAAAAAAAAAAAAATATATATATATATATATATATATATATATATATATATATATATATATATTAAAATTAAATTTCTAAAATAGACCCAACCTCTCATAATCATCTCATAATTAAACAATACGCCAATCAAAAAACAAATTATTGACTCTAACCCCAAAAAGGTGAGCACAGGACAAAAACTTTGTCGTCTACCTAAAGCTCTATATATATATATATATATATATATATATATATATATATATATATATATAAATAAAAATTAAATTTCTAAAATAGACTCAACCTCTCACAATCATCTCATAATTAAACAATACGCCAATCAAAAAACAAATTATTGACTCTAACCCCAAAAAGGTGAGCATAGGAAAAATGCTCTACCGTCTACCTAAAGCTGAATCCAGATACTACTAATTCAAATTTCATAGAAAAATATAAATATATATATAGAAATTAAAATTAAATTTATAAAATAGACTCAACCTCTCACAATCATCTCATAATTAAACAATACACCAATCAAAAAACAAATTATTGACTCTAACCCCAAAAAGGTGAGCATAGGACAAATGTCTGTGGTCTACCTAAAGCTGAATCCAAATATTATTAATTCAAATTTCATAGAAACATATATATATATATATATATATATATATATATATATATATAAATTAAAATTAAAATTTTAAAATAGACTCAACCTCTCACAATCATCTCATAATTAAACAATACGCCAATCAAAAAACAAATTATTGACTCTAATCCCAAAAAGGTGAGCATAGGACAAATGCTCTATCGTCTACCTAAAGTTGAATCGAGATATTATTAATTCAAATTTCATAGATATATATATATATATATATATTAAAATTAAATTTCTAAAATAGACTCAACCTCTTACAATCATCTCATAATTAAACAATACGCCAATCAAAAAACAAATTGTTGACTCTAACCCCAAAAAGGTGAGCATAGGACAAATGATCTGCCTTATACCTAAAGCTGGATCCAGATATTATTAATTCAAATTTCATACAAATATATATATATATATATATATATATATATATATATATATATATAAATTAAAATTAAATTTCTAAAATAGACTCAACCTCTCACAATCATCTCATAATTAAACAAGACGCCAATCAAAAACAAATTATTGACTCTAACCACAAAAAGGTGAGCATAGGACAAATGCTCTGCCGTCTACCTAAAGTTGAATCCATATATTATTAATTCAAATTTCATAGAAATATATATATATATATATATTAAAATTAAATTTATAAAATAGACTCAACCTCCAACAATCATCTCATAATTAAACAATATGTCAATCAAAAAACAAATTATTGACTCTAACCCCAAAAAGGTGAGCATAGGACAAATGCTCTGCAGTCTACCTAAAGCTGAATCCAGATATTATTAATTCAAATTTCATAGAAAAATATATATATAGAAATTAAAATTAAATTTCTAAAATAGACTCAACCTCTCACAATCATCTCGTAATTAAACAATACCCCAATCAGAAAACAAATTATTGACTCTAACCCCAAAAAGGTGAGCATAGGACAAATGCTTTGCCGTCTACCTAAAGCTGAATCCAGATATTATTAATTCAAATTTCATAGAATATATATATATATATATATATATATATATATATATATATATATATATTAAATTAAATTTCTAAAATAGACTAAACCTCTCACAATCCTCTCATAATTAAGCCAATACACCAATCAAAAACAAATTATTGACTCTAAACCCAAAAGATGAGCATAGGACAAATATACATACCTTCACACCTACTTATTTGAATCCGAAGGATGTGTAAATTCAAATTTCATAGAAAAATATATATATATATATATATATATATATATATATATATATATAGAAATTAAAATTAAAATTAAATTTCTAAAATAGACTCAACCTCTCACAATCATCTCATAATTAAACAATACGCCAATCATAAAACAAATTATTGACTCTAACCCCAAAAAGGTGAGCATAGGACAAATGCTCTGCCGTCGTCTACCTAAAGCTGAATCTAGATATTATTAATTCAAATTTCATAGAAATATATATATAAATTAAAATTAAATTTCTAAAATAGACTCAACCTCTCACAATAATCTCATAATTAAACAATACGCCAATCAAAAAACAAATTATTGACTCTAACCCCAAAAAGCTGAGCATAGGACAAATGCTCTGCCTTCTACCTAAAGCTGAATCCAGATATTATTAATTCAATTTTCATATATATATATAAATTAAAATTAAATTTCTAAAATAGACTCAACCTCTCACAATCATCTCATAATTAAACAATACGCCAATCAAAAAAACAAATTATTGACTCTAACCCCAAAATGGTGAGCATAGAACAAATGCTCTGCCATCTACCTAAAGCTGAATTCAGATATTATTAATTCAAATTTCATAGAAATATATATATATATAGAAGTTAAAATTAAATTTCTAAAATAGACTCAACCTCTCACAATCATCTCATAATTAAACAATATGCCCATCGAAAAACAAATTATTGACTCTAACCCCAAAAAGGTGAGCATAGAACAAATCCTCTGTCGTCTACCTAAAGGTGAATCCAGAAAAATGCCAATGCTAGTCACCAAAGACTCTTGACTTCATGGAAGTGGCTCTCAGCACGTTCTCCACCGAGAGGAATAATTGAAGAAACCGCGTAAAAAGTGGACCCTAGTTCCACGGACTACGACGAGATGGTGAAGGATCAACGATTCGACGCCACGAAACATCACGTTGGTAAATGTCAGTCATTGTCACCACTTTCTTTCATTGTTAGTTTTAAAATCAGTTGTTTTAAGTGAGATTTTTTGGAAAATTTTTGGGTGAATTTTTCTAGTCTAATTTTTCTAATTTATTGAAATCATAAGTTTGATGAATAACTCTGCACAATTGAAAATTTTTCAGGGTGTTGAATCCATATATATAATCAAAAAACCAAATTTAAATAACAGAAACAAAATTTCACCTCAAAATTTTCAGCAAAATTCAAACACCAAAAAATCAAAAAAATGACACTAAAAACAACTCCATTTTAAAATATATTTTCAATACCTTTCAAATATTGCAAACTCATTTTCACTTTTAAAATAAAATTTAGTTTCTTTTTATACATTTACATTAATTATATATATATATTTGACCTAATAACATTCTTTAGAAAATGTTAATTATGCCTCGTTGATGATGGGAGATTAACCAAATAAATTTAGCATCATTATTTTTGGTAATAATATTCGTGGTTGGAGATTAACTCAATAAATTTAGGAAATTAGATACCTAATTTTTATATGGATATAATAATTAAAATAATAATAAATATTTTAATGAAGATTTAATAAATGAATAAAAATGGAATATAATTTTAACTAATTTGAAATATCAATTGTATTTTAAAGATTAAAATTATAGTTTTAATTAATTTAAAACATCAACTTTATTTAAAAAATTAATAACAAATTTTAGATTAAACAATATTTAATTATGAAAAGGAAAAAGAAAATAAATCTCTCATCTTATTTGGTTTGTAAATGTACATGAATGAAAAAAGAAAATAAATCTTACTCATCTTATTTGGTTTATAAATGTATATGAATGAAAAAGGAAAATAAATCTTACACATCTTATTTGGTTTGTGTAACATTATTTGGTTTGTATAGTGTAATTGAACTCTCATCATTAACAAAGTTTTCATTAACAAAGTTTTAATGGATGTGTTAAATTTTATTTCACCTTCATCTATATGTCCACTAAAAGACACCCATTTGTCTTGTCATTTTTGAGATATTTCTTTAGGACAAAGACCAAGGGTTGTTGAATTGAAATATGTACCCTAAGATCGAAAGAGAAATGTGGTCCATCGCGGTCGACCATTCCAATTTTCTCACCACTTCTTCATACAGTGACTTGGGTGTCAATACCTCTTTATGGCATATCAACCGTTTCCAATCACTAAAGATGTGTTTCTCAACTTACTTATCCACCACACCATGGGTTTGGAATGAGGGAGAAATGCATCATAAAACAGTTCTCATGATGATGGTAGATTGTGTTTTCTTATCTTAGTGACATGTGATGTAGTTACAACAATTATTTATCATTTACTCTTTGTATTACTTTTAAGCTCACTCTAATATTTATTTGTAATTTAATTAATATCTTTGGCCAATATTCCATGTGAGTTGTCATAATTAAGGAAAAAGAAATTACAACGTTACTTCTTTCGTACTTTGGAAATTTTCAATACTTAATCATGTCAATTACTGTTTATAATAATTTTAGCGATGGTATTCCTCAATCGATTACAAATGTCACTAAATTACAAGTATTGAATGTAGCCAACAATGAATTAAAGGAAAGAATGTTATATGATTTCAATAAACTCCAAGGATTTACAATGAAAACATCTTTGAAGTTTAGTGATGATATTGAAGTATCATTTTCCGTTATTATTAAAAGAGTTCAGTATACTATGATATATGTGATTGCAATGAGCATAATAATTGACTTACCAAGTAATAATCTTACTAGAGAAATACTGGTGAGAATAAGTGTAACACCCAGTCATTAATCCACCATTAATACTATATTTAATTATGTTAACGATATTTGTAAAGGAAAGTAAATATATATGGGTCAAATACCCAAAACAATTGTAGTATGCATTTTATTAATATATTTATAAAGTTAACGAATGGGGACAGCCAACACCAATGTCGTTGTTGAGAGGGTAAAGTTGTAAGGGGGAGCTTAGAAGATTTTTCTTGTCTAACCTTGTAATATCCTTTCTCAACCCCTATGCATTAGGGGAATTTTGAGGTCTAAAATGGGCCTCCTAAGAAAAATGTACAAACAAAATGAACTTTATAAGAACCAATAAGATTCAATATGATGATTTCAACCATGGGGGATGATTCATCGTTTTTGGAGTAAAAAAATAAAAATAATATATAATAAAACTACTTTTTCAACTCGTATTTTCAACTTATCTCTGTAATTTTTTACTCAAATTTCGAGTAGGACTACTCGTTGGAAGAAAAATTTAATTCCTTATCCAAGGAGTACCCATGTTGCATACTTTCAATGGACCCTTCTACATGAAAAATGAGAAATACATGAAAAATGTGATTGCAATCACGTTTTTCATGTATTTCTCATTTTTCATGTAGCAAGGTCCATAAAAACTATACAACATGGGTACTCCTTGGATAAGGAATAAAATTTTTCATCCAATGAGTGTTGCCGCTCAAAATTTGAGTAAACCCATAGGGAAATAAGTTGAAAATACGAGTTGAATTTATTTATTTTCTTTATCCCCCTAAAATTTGATGATGTAATCTAATCTTATTTATTATTTCCACTATTATTTTATAATTTCCTTAGGAGGCCCAATTTAGACCTCAAAATTCCCCTAATGATGTATATACATGTACATGTGATACTTAGGTTGGTAATGAAAATGGTTAAGGCAGGTGTGCCTATGTAATGGCTTTGAGGATCGTGACTATTAGGTTGGTGAGTCGAAAACTGTGATAAAAAGACTAGTGAGCTAAAAACCGGTGCTTACTCAACTGCTTAGTCTTAGTCTACTTATGCTTAATGTACTGCTTCAACTTATTAATCAAGAGCAGAACCCACTTATCTCCCAACTGGCACCCACATTGGCTGGCTCTACAGGATCAACTTGTTTATTTTTGGGGGCATGAATTCCCATGTAAATATGTTAGATATATTTTTTGGGACCAACGTGCCCAGGAATATATGCCTTTATAGGCTATGAGTTTGGGGAGCCAGACATTGTAATTATGATGTACTTTATTGATCCAGGGTAAAATCTTGATACCCTTAACCAAGACCTTTTACTTCAACTGATGAATTAGAATTGCATTAATTAAAGCGTTAATGAACTTAAATGAACAATTGTATGTTGTAAAGAAGAGGAACATAAACATGTAAAGATCAGCAATCATAAGAACACGTCATTTGATAACGAAGTTCGTCGAGGAGAGACTACATCTCCGGGCCTTAGTGTCAAGATGGTGTAGGGCGATGTATTAAATGTTTTAAGGAATGAAGATGTACATGGACATTTCTCTAATATACAACGAAAATTCCCTCACATAGGAGTGGCTTGACCTCTCTACGAGATGTTCCACTACGGAACTTTCATGCATAAAAGGGACTCCTATCAGTATGACTATCGCTCACGCATAAAGACTGTGAGTATCCCACTGACATGGAAAACAAGGGATCTCAATGAAATGCATATGACACAGAGTATCCCGCCAATATGGCATAAAAGGGATCTCAAAAATAATGCAAGTCGATGACTGAAACTACATCAATAACAAAACTAGACAAGATCCTGTGACTCATACATCAACAAGGATTTGTACAACACTAAGCATCTTAGAAAAAAATAATTACATGAAAACATCACATCATATACCTCACACTGAAGATGGTTGAAGAATGGTTGCTGCTGCTGCTAGATCTGAAAACACCATCATAATCATGGCGTTGAAAGGTGTGAAATCGACTCCTCACTTGTTGAAAATTGACCCCTGCAACTTCACTTCGAAAAGTGACCGAAAAATATAAATCTCGAATGAAAAATATGAATACACTATCAGCTTCGTGATGTTGAATAGTGCAAAAATGACATTCCATTTGCTGAATTCTGAGAAAGTGAAGATCTGGGGCAAAAGGAATCTTTTAGATTCCCCCTAGATTCCTCCACGTGGCTGCTCCATGGGTGGACTGGAAATCTGCAACTCAAAAGGCAAATCTAACCTCGCCATTGTGTTCCCTACGAAAAACCATGAAAAATGACTGTAAACTTGACTATATTCAGACTTGTAGAAAATTTACCTCCGTGGGAAAATTTCAAGGCTCATGGTTTCGCTCCCTATTTCTAAGCCTACTCATGGTTTCGTTGTCTCGATTTCCATGCCCGCTCCTACTCTACCCTGGCCTGGGCACACTTATGAAAAAATGAGTTTAAATATTAAACTAAGGGCAGATTTTCCAAACGAGACTATTGAGCCATTGGTTAAGAAATGCAATTTATTAAGGGAGGTTAGGTGGTCAAATCCAGCCTCCCGCACAGAATCCGAATATATATATATATATATATATATATATATATATATATATATGTTGCAGTTAAAAAAAAAAAAAACATGAGGTTAAATATATATATATATATATATATATTTAACCTCACGTTTTTTTTTTTTTTTTAACTGCAACATTAATTTGAGGGGGGGCGGACCTGCATCGAGTCGCCCATCCCATACCCTTCGCAGCCTTCATTGCAATAAGTGGCAGGTGGCTACGTTGGTTTTGTTATGGTTGCATTTGGTGGTGTCGCCCGCTCAGGAGCCGGCCATGTGGCCAAGTGCGTTCGACCCCCACCAGCACCAGATTTTAAATACGAGAAGTCTTTAGTGCGACTTTTTGAAGGCTTTTACGGTGGATTTTTCCGGTGTAATTTCTCTAAAATCCGATAGGAATTTATTGAAAAGAGAAGTTTGATTGCCAACCTTGCACAATGGAAGTGCCCTAGGAGTTTTTGACGGTGCTGAATCCATATATAGAGTCAAAAAGCCAGTTTAAATAACAAAAACCAAGATTTTACCTCAAATTTTTTCACCGGATTCCGACACCTGAAACTCCAAAAAGTCACACTAAAGACAAATCCTTTTAAATATGATATGTTTCATATATATTTGTCATATATATAACAAACATGGTGTGCGATGGGGGTGGCAGGAGTCACGGCCCCCACCCCCTTTTTAAAATTATTTTCTTAATTTTTAAAATGACTTGTATGAAATTGAAAATTTGTTTTTAGACGATAGGAGTAAATTTAAGTAGGCCACAATTTCACCTGAGAATTGGCCAGAGCTGGCTAGAAAAGTGCAAATTTGTGCCTTCCTTAAGGCTGCCTGAACACCAAGTCAACCTGAAACTTTAACTAGCTCTAACTTTTGCATACGAGCTCGGTTTGACGAACCGTTCACACTATTGCGATCAGGGTGACGAGATCTTCAACCTGAACCTAGTTTGAGAGCAATCCAAACAATTTGATTTTTTATATTTCCTCAGCCCTCTTTGTCCTCTGTGTGTCTCTGGAGCCACTTGGATTAATCCTCCCCACTGAGGAACTTTTGGTCCTCCAAAAGCATCAAAAGAATCTGCACTGTTGTGTACTATGTGTGCACTACAAGCATCCTGAAAAATTCACCCTTCCTTCTCCTTCACCTGTGTCCTTCAAAGCCATATGTGATGAACTGACACCTACATCTCCTGCAAACCTATTGTACAATCCCATGTAAATACCTGCTCAAATTGACCAACTTATGACCCAAAACATCTCCCATGCTTGCCAAAAGTTTATAACATGTACTCGATGGTCAAGCTTACATCAAGATGGAAATCAGCCCCAGCTATCATTACAAGACAAAACATTATTGTTGCATTTCAAAGTGATGGAAAACACCTTACCACTTTTACATGAGAGAAATGCATCATACGACTCATAAAACAAGGCCAACAAAATCTTCATCGCATTTCGAGGTGATGGTAAACACCTCATCACTTTTACATCAAAGAAATGCAACACAAAACTTATAAAACAAGGCCAAAAAATATCATTGTCGCTTAAACAAGTGATGGAAAATACATCATCACTTTCAAAATTAAAAATGTGACAAATGAGTTACAAACATGGCCATGAAAAGCTAACATATCTAGGAAAAACAATATAGAAGAATCATCTCTCACTTATCAAATTGAGTGGATCATTTCCCTGTGGCGAACTTGCTTGTCGATCAGCTCTTTCGACTGGTGTATGCATGGGCGCTTTGTCTTTAAGGCACTACTCTGGATGGAGTCTCAAGCATGTGGCTCTTTGATGGCCACTTCGGTCGCAATGAGTGCAAAATGTCTTTCGCCTCCAAACCTGCTTAACCGATTTCTTTCCCTATTGTGGAGAAGGCTTTTCATGCCTCATCCTCCTTTCTGTTGCCATCCTTTTCCAACAATTGGAAATCACATGGTTATTTAAACCTAAAAAATGACATGCTTTGCAAGGCCATGATTTACAACCATGGTTATCAACATTATTATAATCAAAATGCACTCTGGAATAATGAGACTTATTATACCTTCTATGGTGGTCTCTGATGCGATCATGTTGATGGGAGCTCCCCTCAGCTCTTTCATTGCAACATGCATTACCATGGAATGATGGTGAAGTGTTCCCATCAGTCATCTTCTCTGGTGAGTTCAAAAATATCTATTTGCCCTTGATGTCCTTCGAACATATTTCTTCATTGTACCCCAAACCTGCATAACGAGGTCTCTGCACAACCTCCAATGGTTGGGTTATGCCTTGGCCAAGAACGCCAAGTCCTCCTCCTCTGTACCCCATCTTGGTGAGGAGTCTCATGTCAGTACCTGTGATGGGTATCTCCACACTTCCAACCGAAATGATATCATGTGAAGAAACTGAGGAAAAATCAACATTTTTTACCTTAGCTGTCGATTGTGAAATAGGTGAAAAAGGCTTCTGTAAGCCTTCGTTGCGCTTCGCTTCCTCCAATGCCTATGTCACGGCTTGAAGCTGAAGCTACAACTGTTTCTTCTCCTCCTTCCCTTCTTGTAGGAATGCCTTCAAAGCATCATGATATGCTTGAATAATTTTGTTGTTGCTCTTCAATTCTTCCCACGCCTATGGTCATGGCTTGCAATTGAAGATGCAATCGATGTCTGTCCTCCTTCTCCTCCTATAGGAGGGTCTTCAATTTTGCGTTCTCTGTTGCTTGTTTTTAATACGCCTCGTACAACATGTCCACTTTCTCGGACACCCTGAGCATGGTATTGTACATGTCCTGGACATTCTCCATGGATCAACTCAACGAACATTCAATGTTCATGCTTGCAATCCAATCAACAAGAAGACCTGCTCTGATACCACTTGATCCAGGGTAAAATCTTGATACCCTTAACCAAGAGCTTTTACTTCAGCTAATGAATTAGAATTGCATTAATTAAAGCGTTAATGAACTTAAATGAACAACTGTATGTTGTAAAGAAGAGGAAAATAAGCATGTCAAGATCAGCAATCATAAGAACACGTCGTTTGATAACAGGGTTCGTCCAGGAGGGACTACATCTTCGGGCCTCAGTGTTAAGATGGTGTAGGTCATTACACTAAGTGATGTAAGGAATGGAGATGTACATGGACATTTCTCTGACATACAAGGAAAATGTCCTCACGCAGGAGTGGCTTGACCTCTATACTATATGTTCCACTGTGGAACTCTCATGCATAAAAGGGACTCCTATCACTATGGCTATTGCTCACACATAAAGACTATAAGTATCCCACCAACATGGAAAATAAAGGATCTCAATGACATACGTGTGACATGGAGTATCTCGCCAATATATCATAAAAGGGATCTAAAAAATAATACAAGTCCATGACCAAAAGTACATCAATAACAAAACTAGACAAGATCCCACGAATCATACATCAATAGGGATCTGTACAGCACTAAGCATCTTAGAAACAAAGAAGTACATGAAAACATCACGTCATATACCTCATGCTGAATATGGCTGAAGAATGACTGCTGCTGCTGCTAGATCTGAAAAAACCATCACATTCGTGGCATCGAAAGGTGTGAAATTGACTGCTCACTCGCTGAAAACTGACACCTACAACTTCACTTCAAAATGTGACCCAAAAATATAAATCTCTGATGAAAAATATGAATATATTATCAGCTTTGTGACGTCGAATAGTGCAAAAATGACTGTCCATTTGATGAATTATGAGAAAATGAAGATTTGGGGTAAAAGGAATCTTTTAGATTCTTGCTAGATTCCTCCACGTGGCTGCTCCATGGGTGAACTAGAAATCTGCAGCTCGAAAGGAAAATCTGACCTCGCCATTGCGTTCCCTGCAGAAAACCGTGAAAAATTACTATAAACTTGACTATATTCCGACATGGAGAAAAATTACCTCCCCGAGAAAATTTCAAGGCTCATGGTTCCACTCCTTGTTCTGAGCCTGCTCATGGTTCTGCCATCTTGATTTCCATGCCCGCTCCTGCTCTACCTTGGCCTGGATGCACTTATGAAAATCTGAGTTTAAATATTAAACTGAGGGTAGATTTTTTCCAAATGAGACTGTTGGGCCGTTGGTTAAGAAAGGCAATTTGTTAAGGGAGGTCGGGCAGTCAAATCCCACCTCCTGTACAAAATCCGGATATATATATATATCCGGATTTTGTGCAGGAGGCGAGATTTGACTACATTTATTTTTGAACCACACGTTTGTTTTTTTTTTTAACTGCAATATTAATTTGAGGGGGACTAGCCTTGCATCGGGTGGCCCACCCCGTACCCTCCACAGCCTTTGTTGCAACAAGTGGCAGGTGGCTACATTGGTTTTGTCATGGTTACAGTTGGTGGTGCCGTCCAATCGGGGGCCGGCCATGTTTCATATATATTTGTCATATATATAACAAACATGGTGTGCGATGGGGGCGGTGGGAGTCACGGCCCCCACCCCCTTTTTTTAATTATTTTCTTGATTTTTAAAACAACTTATACAAAATTGAAAATTTGTTTTTGGATGGTAGGAGTAAATTTAAGTAGGCCACAATTTCACCCAGGAATCAGCCAGAGCTGGCCGATATCCAGTGGCCAAAAACATGCGAATTTGTGCCTTCCTTAAGGCTACCCAGTCACCAAGTCAACCTGAAACTTTGACAAGGTTTAAGTTGCACATACGAGCTTGTTTTGACGAACCATTTGCACCGTTGCGATCAGGGCGTCGAGATCTTCAACTTGAACCTAGTTTGAGAGCAATCCAACAACTTTGATTTTTGAGCTTTCCTCAGCCCTCTTTGTCATGTGTGTGTCTCTGGAGCCACCTGGATCATTTATACATATTATTTATAAAATAAATTGGTTGCAGAACGACACCATGAAGAAAAGAGTATGGGGGGCATAAAACTCCATGGGGAAAATTGAAACAAGGTTGATGTGGTGCTTTGTAGTAAAAAGACATTGAATCCCACGTGGCTTTAGAGAGTTCCTTGTGGCAAGAGAGAGCCATGCATTTATAAATTGAATAGTTTTCTTGTGAAGGCAGTCATTCATTCAAGATGGCATGGGGTTTATGCATTCATTCTGATTAAGCAGATGGCTAGGGAGTGGAATAAGTAGAATCACTATGGCAGCCATTTTGGTAGTTAGCCCTGGTGGCGGTGGATTATGGCTAGGGAGTGAAATAGATGGATTCATTATGGCAACTATGGATTTATAGTCTAGCTCAGTGTTGGAAACCTTGAGCACTACTAGGGGGCTTAATCAATAGTGTGTCTTCTCAGCAACTTTTACCAATTAAAACTTCTCTACTGAATCATGCATATATTAACCAACATCTAATAAAAAATCTTAACACATGCACCATATGAGTTTTATCTAAATACCATAAGAAAAAACATAAACAATAAATAGTGTACACACAAATCATCAACACAAGAGACACAAGATATCTGGTGGAAACCCTTCACGTATAAAAACCACCATTTGTTGTTTTTGTGCTACTATGAATCTATGTTATGTAAAGAAATTGTTCATTTACATAGATCGTTGGAAACCATCAACTAGGAGACTTGGCCTCATATACAATTGGCTAACACCCATCAGCTAGGAGACTCGATCCCAATGATCAGCTAGGAATACTTCATTCTCATATGAATCTATGAAACTTTTCCATTGGAAGCCACCATGAATAATGATCCTCACCCAACTGATCTGAAATTGATTGTTATTTAATGTTGTTCTAATATAAGTTTTAGATTTAACATGAAAGTGCTTTGTTTTTCTTCTTATACAAGGGTTTATACATGTGTTTATGATTGATAATTCAATAAACTTGATGAGATTAAGTCTATTTCATGAACATAAAAGCATGGAAACTAAATTTTGAACAACAACATATAAAAACATAGCAAGCACAAATAACTGAGTCAAATACACATGGTTTTGATGAAGGAGTTCACCCCTCTTGGGCTACATCTCCTTGGTCTGGCTTCATAGCTTGGGCCTTTGTATTAGCTTCAATTGTGCAAAAATGTTGTTTACAGTCTCTTGTTGCTTCTGCAACCTGCTCCAATGGCTCTAAAACATTAAAATCTACCAAGAATGACTCTTCCTCAGCCAAAATTGGTCGAAAATTTCCTCAGTTATGGAAAAACCAAATTTTCCCATTATTTCTCCACTAAATCTGGAAGTCCGCCAATTAACTCCACTAAAAGTGGAGCTTCCCTGCATTTGGCGGGTTTGCCAAAACCTCCGCTAAGATAAGCGTGCACTTAATTTAATATAAGTGGAGATTAAGTGTAGTTAATGGAGCGTTTAAGTGTTAATCGCGTTTAGCGCTAACACTGTGGATTATGGACTAAACCACGGATTAGTGGCTAATAAACTCGACTTAAATGTTGTTTAAAAAACTCCACTGGAATTTGTGTTGGGTCCTAGTCTTCCACTGTCTATCACATGGGAGGGGGCTGGCCCCCTTCGGACCCCAACCTTGGCACGTTACAAACTTCAAATAGAGGTGGGATCATATGGTTAACAAGGACCTGTTGTGGCCAGCAACAACCCCCCTTCTTACTTATTATTAGTGATAATAATAAATAAGTGGGGACCCTTAGTCAAAAAATCTAAAAATTAATTAGTGCTTGTTTTTCCTTTTTCAATAAAACTTACTATCATAAACTTAGAAAAATGTACCTTGAAAAAACCAAAAAAATTAAGTTTTATGATAGCATAGAATAAAATCATTCTTTGAGGAATATCGCATCGCTAAAAGGTAATGAATGCCTCTTTACAAGCAGAATTCTAGAAATTGCGAAGCGAAACTACGCGATAAAATAACATTCATGGCATCGCATGTTTCAAATATCATATCTTACGCTGAAAAACTTCAGATCACCGATGCGCGTTAACATATATCGCAAATCGCATTTAGCAGAAAATACTTTAACGAATGTTTGTCATATGTTATATTGTGCGATCTGCGATATTGCGATTTTGTGATATTGCGATATAGAAATTTCGCGATGTTACGATATTGCGCTATTGTGATATTGCAATTCTGTGATTTTGCGATATTGCAATTTTGCGATCTGCGATATTGCGATTTTGCGATATTGCAAATAAAATTGCAGATTGCCTTATCGTAGACCCTTGAGGCTCATTGTACGGAGAAGATTTCTCCATAAATCGAGACTCTGTTATGCACTTTAATGTTAATTAATGAATTGGTTGTCACTCATTAATTAAAAATGGTTCCATTCTAATCAAGGAATTATTTCACGTAAGGTGTTATATTTTATACGTCTTCAGCATTTAAAACTTTCCCGTCACCTTTTCATATCATTACTCTCACTTAATTCGTAAACTGCAGGAGCGAAGAACAGAGAACTATACAAAGCAGTATTCGGGGTATTATGGGAAAGAAAGACAAAGCTATGAGTTCTGAAGATAAAGAGATGGCATCCTTGTACATAGACACTGCCTACAACAAAGACGCTGGTATCACTATTTGGGAGGGCATGTATAATCTACTTGAGGAAGAAAACCCAAGAGTAATGGAGGTTACGACTACTGCAGGATCACATTGGTCTTCTGAAGCCTCTCTTACAGAACTAGCTTGTTCATTCTTGCACCGGATAGCAGCAAGACATAAAATTATTCCATATACGGATATGGTTAAATGGGTACTGGATAGCATTGATATTACGAACAGACAGTTCAAGACTCAGGGGCAAGAACTCATTGGTTCATTCGCTCCACAAGATTTGAAGCTTTTGTATCATTTGCCGGAGCCACAAGCAACTTACAACAAACAGTTCATGGAGAAATTTGCCAAAGAAAATCAAAACCTGGCAGGATGCACTAAGGATTGGTCTAGGAGAGATGAACCACTAAAGAAAGATAAACACGGTATGTACAGTACTGGTTCTCTCACTTCTCAGTATTGTTTTGCTGCTGCTATGCTCTGTAGGCTTTTTAGAAAGCCTGACATTAATAAGTTTTTGTCTGAATGGCTACTATTATTGAATGTTGCTATTAATGCTACTATTGTGGATTGGGCTAAGATATTGTCTGATAACTTAGCCACGGCAATTTTGAATTATCGGTCTAAATGGACTGTCTCTCAGAGGATTTATCCTCCTTTTTATTTATCTACTTATGTGATGGATTCAATCTGCTATGTTTCTAAGTTTCCTTTAATGGGTTGGAAATGGACAAGTCAAGATCCCCTACCCATTCATGTTTATCACAAATAATTGTGGGATTCAATGTTCATTCCCCATTTTTACAAGATTTTCCATGGCATCATGTTTCCCCTATACAAAATATTGTATAATAAGGATGCTCCAAGATTTTATCTTGAAGCAGAAGTAGATATTCTCCCTGTCGCAAGATGGTTTAGAGAAGAATTATTTACATATGTTAGGGTTTTTGGAAGTTTTGCTTCTCCTCATGTTTTACCTTTGTATGTGCCGAATAAACTGATGGCCTGAGAAATTGCTTATCAAACCTGCGGAGAAGGAGGTTTGAATAAAGATTTAAAGGATAAAAAGAAGGCTATCTGGCCACAATTTCCTGTGGCCTATGGAGCATTTTCACTATTTGATGTTGGTCATGAATTTAAAGAAGTAAACAATATCACATGTTTACAATTGTTCAAGTTCCCAAGAAGACTATTCGACCCCTTTGATATTGTTAAAAAATTCACTACTGTAGTCAAGGTAAGAGTATTTTCTAGAGAAGATGATCTTTTCGATGACATATTCCAAGAGAAATGCACATTTAAAGAGGTTTTAAATTTAGCCCAGACGCGATTCCCTCCAGAATAATTCCAAGAGTTTAAGATGTACAAAGAAAGAAGGTTGACCACTATTCCTTTGGATAATTTGCGCTTGGAACCCGTAAGGGAACCAACTCCTAGTATCAGTCTCAGTGAAAGTTCAGGTACAGACAAGTCTAAGTCAAAGTCCGGGAAAGAAACCTCTGAACACTCTAAAAAGTCTGATAATGACAAATATAAAAGTGAAGGGTCAGTAAAGGATACTACCCAATCAAAAGAGCTCTCATAGCAACAGATTTCAACCTCTCCACAGATAAATCTTCCCCCTCTCATTGTACAACAACCATCCGTCAGAATTGAGTTAGAAAAAGAATGGGAGACATTTAATGATTTGATTAATATTGAAGGACAGAACACATAGACTCCTGTGACTAATGTACAGACAATAAAAAAATAGTCACATGAGTAACTAGTAATGTCGCAGAAACAGAACATATTCCCATTACCCCATCCTCTGAGCTTATGCTCAAAATAGAGGAAATTCCTCCTCTCGATATATTCTATAGTCCAAAACATAAAGCAATAGTAAGAAGACAAAGGAAGAAAAGGAAATTAGAAAGTATACCCTCTCATGATGCAGAACAATTGGATGTTTTATGGCAAGATCCTACTACTGATCCAACTGAAAATCTTACTAAATTATCTCAGATCACAGGAGCATATGCTTCTGCAGCCATCGATAAAGCATCTGAGGTACGACAATTATTGAATGAGAAAGAAGATCAAGTATAGGTTCTGCAACAACAACTGCAACAAGCCAATGCTAACAGTGAAGCACAGAAACAAGTTGAAAAATTACAGCAAGAGTTTCAACAAATGCAGATTGGATATCATAAAAATTTGGCTGAAAAAGAGAAACAACTACAGGTTATGCAAGAGATGCACAAAGATGATCCCAAGCTCACAGAATTTATCACAGAGTCTATTTCCTTAAATGATCAACTATTGCAACAACAAAAAATATTATGCCAAAGAATTTCACAGTGGAACTCTTTTTGTGAAGAAAGTGATAAAATCACTAATCATGTCATAGACTTACGACATGATTATGATTTAACTAATAAAAGAGTTACCGAATATTTGGTTTGGCAAGAGACAGAGGAGGAAAAAAGAGCAGGAGCACCAATCATCAATGACAACCATAAAGAAATGCTCTTCAATAAATGGGATGTACAGATCAGGGAAGCAGAACAAGCGGCAGAGGAAGCAGCTACAGCAGCAAGCAATATTATTGATTGTATAAATGAAAATTTGCACAAGGAAAATTTGATTTCAGAAACTACTCCAGGTTACTTACCACAAGCATAGCAACTGCATGCAGACAGAGTGGAAACAGAAGGCTCAATAAAAGGCAGAATCGATTAAAGGATTAAAAAAGTTAAATTGGGATTCTTATTGGGCATGTTTGGTAAAACCACACAGCCAATGTATGACTCTCAATTGTATCATTAATTCTGCCGAGAAGATGGCGTCAGCTCTTGCCGATTCCATTTTCATAGGACAGTTAAAGTTTGAAGTCGCCCAGCCTACTCTTCTCAAATCAATGATGAACACTTGCAATTTCAAAGATCAGATTCACAAGTAGATTAATTGTTAGTTTTATTTTTAGATTTAGTATTAATTTTGCTTTATTTTTGCCTAGAAAAAGGACGGTCATTTAAACCGTATCCTACATTTTTGTAATAAACTATTTTTAGATTTAGTTAGTAGTATTTAAACCCTTCTCATGCATTTAGAGAAGGGTCCTGAAATTTGTCAAAAACTTGTCCTCAGAACATGCACTTTTGCACCCTCAGAGGAGGTTTTGATGAATGAATGGAACAAGATTTATTGATATCTGCATTTAATATCTGCTACTAATGTTGCACTTTTGTACTCTTAGTGGATGTTGGATTAAGAAGAGATAAGTCATTATTGCTTGAAGCTCATGAGTAGAACTAGTTATAAATGGTACTTTTATCTCTTAACTATTTTTTCCTTTGTGTTAAAGTAATATTCATGTTCAGTTGTTTATATATTGATGCTTGAATGCTTGAGTTATCATTTGGCACTTTTGTACGATGATAGCTATTTATTTATGCTTAATGTGTGAATAGCTTATTATGCGATATGTTTTTCACAACTATTTCGTCTAACTTTTTATACGAAGTAGTTTATCTTTATTTAATTATTTTCTTATAACAGTTGAATGATATTTATTATCAAATGTTATTTGAAATCATTTTAGATCGCATAAACAGAAAGATTACATCCTGGGTTAGTTTAGAATTAGATATTTCTGTTTAAATTAGAATACAATTTGCATGTTATTAGATTAGATATAGAATAAAAGCATTTCATTTAGGAACTTTTAGAAAGGAAATATCAATTCTCAACACACACACACATATTGGGAAACTGGTCCCATTATCCCCAGTCGGACCCACTACACCAAACGGAAAAGGAGCTGCTAACCAAGGTTCAGACCGGGTGGGTATCCCCCTTGTTGTAAGACCCAATTTTCGGGGCTTCAACATATTTGGCGCTAGTAACTCATGCTCATCACCAAGCAGTAGTTAAAGCTTCTTTTGATTCAAACATGATATCTAGAAAAGACTTTCAGGTCGGAGATCTTGTTTTAAAATGGGACAAGGCCCATGAGGAAAAAGGAAAACATACGAAATTTCAACGAATGTGGCTTGGTCCTTTCCAAATTGCAGAAATCATAGGTCCATCTACTTTTATGTTACAGGATTTAACAGGAAAAAGAAAGTCTTTACTTGTTAATGGATAGATCCTCAAAAAATATTTTCCATAGGAGATCATTCTTCTATTTTGTATATTAGTTTTCTTTATTTTTCATAATAAAACCAGTTTTTAATGGTTACATTTGGAATTCACGAAAATATACAAATTCTCTTTTAAATTTTGTTTTTTCACTTATATAAATAGAATTCTTATAGAAAATTGATCATTATTATTCAAAGATATAGTTAAAAGTTTTAGACCTAGAAATGATACTAGTTTCAAGTTTGAAAAATTTGATAAAAAATGACCTTTAGTGGGAAATTGTTTTATATCAGTTCAATGAAAGGTATCAATAACAAAATGAAGATTCTCTGCAGAAAATTTCTTTCCGAAAACTCTACCATTGTCGTCTAGAGCTATCTTAAGGAAACAATTATTTCCTCCCCGCCTAGGAAATTACAATGTTCAGGGAATAATCCAATGATACACTTTTAACTTAAAGAGTAAGAGGTCTCATCACAAGCTGACTTATCATGATCATAGATATTATAGCTTGCTGACTTTGCCAATACTGCATACCACAACAGGGCAATGACTCAAGATTATTGCAATCAAAAGACAAGGGGTCTCATCACGAGCCAACTTGTTCAGCAAAGTTATAAATCAAGTGAATGGCACTATCATAAATTGGCTACCAAACCAAGACATTGTTCTTTAAGGATAAAAAAGAAAAATGAAAGCAATAAGTGTGAATATGGATTTCTCTTTGAAAATTGTATATTTCTCTAAGTGGGACACAGGATCATTGCTAGGTAACAGGTAACCCTGTCGAGGCTATAAATGCCTGCTGGCAGCAGTGGCTCTACCTATGACAAATGAGCATCTTTAAAACTGATTTACAAAGAAGCTTTTGTTTTTATCTTTATAAAACCTAGTAGTGACTGATATAGATACAAGGACTAGCTTGAGGAAGTGAATAGTCAAAGTTGAATATAGAATAAATTAAATATCATTGATAGATGAAAGCATACTGTACTTTGTCTTTCTATAATAGAGTTTTATTTTCTAAAAAAAAATTTGTTTTGAAAAAGTTTAGAAAATTCAAAAGAAAAGCAGAGATAATTGGTTCTTCCGAGTGAATCACCAATTGTTGCGGCCAGCAACAACCCCCCTTCTTATTTATTATTAGTGATAATAATAAATAAGTGGGGACCCTTAGTCAAAAAATCTAAAAATCAATTAGTGCTTGTTTTTCCATTTTCAATAAAACTTACTATCATAAACTTAGATGAATGTACCTTGAAAAGACCAAAAAACTTGAGTTTTATGATAGCATAGAATAAAATCATTATTTGAGGAATATCGCATCGCTAAAAGGTAATGAATGTCTCTTTACAAGCAGAATTCTAGAAATTGCGATGCAAAACTATGCGATAAAAGAACATTCATCGCATCGCATGTTTCAAATATCGTATCTTACGCTGAAAAAATTCAGATCACCGATGTGCGATAACATATATCGCAAATCACATTTTGCAGAAAATACTTTAACGAATGTTTTTCATATGTTATATTGTGCGATCTACGATATTGCGATTTTGCAATATTGCGGTATAGCAATTTCACGATGTTACGATATTGCACTATTGTGATATTTCAATTCTGCAATTTTGCGATATTGTGATCTACGATATTGCGATTTTGCGATATTGTGAAGCAAATCGCGGATCGCCTTATCGCATATCCTTGAGGCTCATTGTACAAAGAAGCTTTCTCCATAAATTGAGACTCCGTTATGCACTTTAATGTTAATCAATGAATTGGTTGTCACTCATTAATGAAGAATGGTTGCGTTCTAATCAAAGAATTATTTCACGTAAGGTGGTATATTTTATACATCTTCAGCATTTAAAAATTTCCCGTCACCTTTTCATATCATTACTCTCACTTAATTCGTAAACTGCAGGAGTGAAGAACAGAGAACTATACAAAGCAGTATTCGGGGTATTATGGGAAAGAAAGACAAAGCTATGAGTTCTGAAGATAAAGAGATGGCATCCTTGTACACAGACACCGCCTGCAACAAAGACGCTGGTATCACTACTTGGGAGGGCATGTATAATCTACTTAAGGAAGAAAACCCAAGAGTAATGGAGGTTACGGCTACTGCAGGATCACATTAGTCTTCTGAAGCATCTCTTACAGAACTAGCTTGTTCATTCTTACACCGGATAGCAGCAAGACCTAAAATTCTTCCATATACGGATATGGTTAAATGGGTGTTGGATAGCAATGATATTACGAACAGAAAATTCAAGACTCAGGGGAAAGAACTCATTGGTTCATTCGCTCCACAAGATTTGAAGCTTATGTATCATTTGCCGGAGCCACAGGAAACTTACAACAAACATTTCATGGAGAACTTTGCCAAATAAAATCAAAACCTGGCAGAATGCACCAAGGATTGGTCCAGGAGAGATGAACCACTGAAGAAAGATAAACATGGTATGTACAGTACTAGTTCTCTCACTTCTCCGTATTGTTTTGCTGCTGCTATGCTCTGTAGGCTTTTTGGAAATCCTGACATTAATAAGTTTTCGTCTGAATGGCTACCGTTATTGAATGCTGCTGTTAATGCTACTATTGTGGATTGGGTTAAGATATTGTCTGATAACTTAGCCACGGCTATTTTGAATTATTGGTCTAAACGGACCGTCTCTCAGAAGATTTATCCTCCTTTTTATTTATCTGCTTATGTGATGGATTCAATCTGCTATGTTTCTAAGTTTCCTTTAATAGGTTGGAAATGGACAAGTCAAGATTTCCTACCCATTCATGTTTATCACAAATAATTGTAGGATTCAAAGTTCACTCCCCATTTTTACAAGATTTTCCATGGCATCATGTTGCCCCTGTACATAATATTGTATAATAAGGATGCTCCAAGATTTTCTCCTGAAGCAGAAGTAGATATTCTCCCTGTCGCAATATGGTTTGGAGAAGAATTATTTACATATGTTATGGTTTTTGGAAGTTTTGATTCTCCTCATGTTTTACCTTTGTATGTGTCGGATACACTGATGGCCCAGGAAATTGCTTATCAAACCTGAGGAGAAGGAGGTTTGACTAAAGATTTAAAGGATAAAAAGAAGGCTATCTGGCCACAATTTCCTGTGGCCTGCGGAGCATTTTCACTATTTGATGTTGGCCATGCATTTAAAGAAGTAAACAATATTACATGTTTACAATTGTTCAAGTTCCCAAGAAGACTATTCGACCCCTTTGATATTGTTAAAAATTTCACTACTGCAGTCAAGGTAAGAGTATTTTCTAGAGATGATGATCTTTTCAATGGCATATTCCAAGAGAAATGCACATTTAAAGAGGTTTTACATTTAGCCCAGATGCAATTCCCTCCAGAAGAATTCCAAGAGTTTAAGATGTACAGAGAAAGAAGGTTGACCACTATTCCTTTGGATAATTTGCGCTTGGAACCCATAGAGGAACCAACTCCTAGTATCAGTATCAGTGAAAGTTTAGGTACAGACAAGTCTAAGTCAAAGTCTGGGAAAGAAACCTTTGAACACTCTAAAAAGTCTGATAATGACCAAGATAAAAGTTAAGGGTCAGTAAAGGATACTGCCCAATCAAAAGAGCTCTCACAACAACAGATTTCAACCTCTCCACAGATAAATCTTCTCCCTCTCATTGTACAACAACCATCCGTCAGAATTGAGTTAGAAAAAGAATGGGAGACATTTAATGATTTGATTAATATTGAAGGACAGAACACATAGACTCTTGTGACTAATGTACAGACAATAAAAAATATAGTCACAGGAGTAACTAGCAATGTCGTAGAAACAGAACATATTCCCATTACCCCATCCTCTGAGCTTATGCTCAAAATAGAGGAAATTCCTCCTCTTGATATATTCTATAGTCCACAAAATAAGGCAGTAGTAAGAAGACAAAGGAAGAAAAGGAAATTGGAAAGTGTACCCTCTCATGATGCAGAGCAATTGGATGTTTTATGGCAAGATCCTATTACTGATCCAACTGAAAATCTCACTAAATTATCTCAGATCACAGGAGCATATGCTTCTGCAGCCATCGATAAAGCATTTGAGGTACGAAAATTATTGAATGAGAAAGAAGATCAAGTACAGTTTCTGCAACAACAACTGCAACAAGCCAATGCTAACAATGAAGCACAGAAACAAGTTGAAAAATTACAGCAAGAGTTTCAACAAATGCAGATTGGATATCATAAAAATTTGGCTGAAAAAGAGAAACACCTATAGGTTATGCAAGAGATGCACAAAGATGACCCCAAGCTCATAGAATTTATCACAGAGTCTATTTCCTTAAATGATCAACTACTGCAACAACAAGAAATATTATGCCAAAGAATTTCACAGTGGAACTCTTTTTGTGAAGAAAGTGATAAAATCACTAATCATGTCGTAGACTTACAACATGATTATGATTTAACTAATAAAAGAGTTACCAACAATTTGGTTTGGCAAGAGATAGAGGAGGAAAAAAGAGCAGGAGCACCAATCATCAATGAAAATCATAAAGAAATGCTCTTCAATAAATGGGATGTACAAATCAGGGAAGCAGAACAAGTGGCAGAGGAAGCAGCTACAGCAGCAAGCAATATTATTGATTGTATAAATGAAAATTTGCAGAAGGAAAATTTCATTTTAGAAACTACTCCAGGTTACCTACCACAAACACAACAACTACAGATAGAGTGGAAACAGAAGGCTCAAGAAAAGGCAGAATCGATTAAAGGACTAACAAAGTTAAATTGGGATTCTTACTGGGCATGTTTGGTAAAACCACACAACCAATGTATGACTCTCAATTGTATCATTAATTCTGTCGAGAAGATGGCACCAGCTCTTGCTGATTCCGTTTTCACAGGAAAGTTAAAGTCTGAAGTTGCCCAGCCTACTCTTCTCAAATCAATGATGAACGCTTGCAATTTCAAAGATCAGATTCACAAGTGGATTAATTGTTAGTTTTAATTTTAGATTTAGTATTAATTTTGCTTTATTTTTGCCTAGAAAAAGGACAGTCATTTAAACCGTATCCTACATTTTTGTAATGAAATATTTTTAGATTTAGTTAGTATTATTTAAACCCTTCTCATGCATTTAGAGAAGGGTCCTGAAATTTGTCAAAAACTTGTCCTCAGAACATGCACTTTTGCACCCTCAGAGGAGGTTTTGATGAATGAATGGAACAGTATTTATTGATATCTTTGTTTAATATTTGCTACTGATGTTGCACTTTTTTACTCTTAGTGGATGTTGGATTAAGAAGAGATAAGTCATTATTTCTTGAAGCTCGTGAGTAGAACTAGTTATAAATGGTACTTTTATCTCTTAACTATTTCTACCTTTGTGTTAAAGTAATATTCATGTTCAGTTGTTTATATATTGATGCTTGAATGCTTGAGTTATCATTTGGCACTTTTGTATGATGATAGCTATTTATTTATGCTTAATGTATGAATAGCTTATTATGCGATATGTTTTTCACAACTGTTTCGTCTAACTTTTTATACGAAGTAGTTTATCTTTATTGAATTCTTTTCTTATAATAGTTGAATGATCTTTATTATCAATTGTTATTTGAAATAATTTTATATCGAATAAATAGAAATATTACATCCCAGGTAAGTTTAGAATTAGATATTTGTTGTGTGGATTAATCCATCTTGCGGACAAGACCGATCTCCCTAGTGTCAAAAGACAATCTAGCAACAAACAAACAACTAAGTTTGTCTTTCTCTAGATATATTCGTTTTACAAATAAATATTATGAAGGTGTCAATCCTACCTTAGATCCAAATGCTTATTTGTGGTTGTAGTGCTCTCGTCGCAATAAGAGTTCTTTCATCAACCTGCAATCACAAACAAGAAAACATTCAATAGCACCTGTATAACAAATAATCATAAAACATATCCATCATAGTGATCAAGGAATCTATGAAACAAGTAATCAAATGATAACTTATTGAGAAAAACAAAACTTGATTGTATAAATCTTAATATAAGAAAACCTTACAACCTGAGCCTTGATGTTGCACAGGCCTTCTCGGGGTCCGAAGCAGGAATTTCCTCTACTTTGATAGATTCTGCACTCCTCCAACCAAGACTAAAAGAGGTATGTAATCTCTCCTCACAAAGGTCTTAGTTAACTGAGTCTAAATCTCAACATCACTTAACTTCAAATATTCTAAAATCTTGAACTCCCTTTGAGGCTACCCAATGCCTCTTTTTATAGTAGAAAAGAGGAGGTTTTTTGTTCCAAGTATGAAGGGATAAAGTCCTCCTTCAAAGGGATAAGCTCCTCATATCAAGGGGTTAGCTGCATAAGGTAAGGGATTCATGCACCTCATAAGAGCGATTCTGCCACTGCAAGTTCCATTCTAGAAGCTTCTAGAATTTACTTTAATTGAGCTTTTTGGAATTTACTTGCATCTTTTTGATCTTACAGGGGTCCGCACCTTTAACAAAGATAAAGTGCATTCAGGTACGCAGGAGAGCTGAACATTGGGTGCGGGACTGCAGGCAAGATAGCTAGAAAGTGCGACACCAAAGTTTAGGAGACTTTTAGGAATTTTTTCTGATTTTCAAGGCTTGACATGAGGAACTTGATATGTTAGACTTGCAGAGGGGAAAGTATGAGTAGTAATTAGCTCATACACATAACAGAATTTCAGGATGACAATTTTTAGTGTAACAGATTGCCCCCTAAAGTGCAAAGTCTTGAATAGATGAAATTGAAGTCTGTCATATATGAAGAGTGCAGTACTTTATCATTTCAAGGATCATCCTGTAGACACCCCAATTGGCACCTGTAAAAAAATTCAATGCAATATATATATATATATATATATATATATATATATATATATATATATATATATCATCACTGAGATAGGCATTCCCATACTCAGATCAAAACTAATTAGAAACTGAATTGACTGTTCTGATACAGGAATGATTTTGAATACATCATAGTATAGACATGTGTGAACACAATATGGACGCAACCATCTTTTTATAAATAGTCCACTATATAAATGATAAAAAAATTCCTCGTATCCTGGATGGTGGAAACTATATCCAGGGTCTTGATTTCCGCATCTCGAACTAGTACGATTCTATCCATGTGAATGAATGTGTCGACGTCGAACATGGTAGAAACCACTTGATTACCAGTCAATGATGTAAACTATTAACAAGTGTGAGAGTGACCATCAGTAATTTCAATGGCTCTCAAAGTACTCAGTACAATCCATGAAATGTGAATGAATGAGCTGAAGTCGAACATGTCACGGAATCGTTCGATCGAAGGTCAATGATGCAACCAGTCGTCGAAAGCGAGAAACCTGCCATTGAGGCATGCAGATTTCAAGGTACTGACGATTTCTAGATCAAATTCCTAGATAATGAGTTGTCGTCGATAGAAAGTGATCCGTCGTAGGCAAGCCCACAACACGAAATCATAGATCAAGTTTTGAAAATATATTGGCAAGGACTGACTTAGGGATGGTCAAAATGGATGACAAATATTTTACAAATGAATGGTTTATTTGAACTATCCTCTTGAACACATAACGATAATGTAGATGGCTTGGTGGCGATTGACCCAAAGCAAATACCCAGAAACCGGATGAAAACTTTCAATAAGGTTTGATTAATTGTTAGGAAAAGGATTTCCCAAGCCAGGTGAATAAAAGTGTCGTGTTCAAGAGTGGTTGACTGGATTTTCGAATGATCAAAATGTAACAAACAGGTTCATTTTTCTCTCTTTTCCCCCACCATTTCTGGCAAGTACCTCTTTATTTTTGACAAGCTTGAGGAGGATAACATTTGCCTATTTATAAGCTCATCCTTCGGATGAGTCCAACTTAGTTTAAGATTCGAACCCTAAGAAGGAGTGGTTCGTTCCTGTTTAAAATTGAACAAGTCCTTTACTATTGAATTTTAACGAGTCCAGTATAGGAGAAACTCGGTGTTTTTCAATTTTAGGGAGTCAGAAGAAAAACTTAAGAAAACTCCGTGGGTGTACTTTTTCGTAAATTTAGTCTCTCTAGCCTGAAAAAAGATAAAATAATGCGGGAGAGAACTCTATTGACTGTAATTAGTCAACGCATACCTTTTTCGTAAATAGTCCATTTCAGTCCGTAAAAGGGGTAAACTTATACTGAAGGGACGATCATTCATTTACTTTAACGAGTTCGAATAATCAAGTACTCGGCAATCTTTTCATGTTTAGAGAGTCTGAAAAGGGCGTAAAAGAAGACTCCAATGTTTCGTTTTTTCGTAAATTTTTTAAAGAGTCTGAAAAAGTGATAAAAGTATGCTCTTTGTTTAAAAATGATTAATTCTCCTGAAAAATCCAATTTTTGCACAAAAACTTAAAACATTACACATACCTAGTTAAAATAAGTAAAAATGCTTCAAAAATACCCTTTTTAAAGTAAAAAATAAACAAATTAAAAATCCATCTATTCAAAAAAACTTATAAAAAGGACTTTTTCAATTTCATTTTTACCATTCAAGTTCAGAGTGAAAAGTAAAAGCTTTTGGGTAAAAAATTTCCTGTGAAGATTCTGGAAAATCCGTCCGTCAAAATCGAGAACTGTCAGTCCCATGTAATCCACGACCTCCTAATATTGCATTTCATCTGTTTACAATTCATTTTTAGGGTTTATATTTTATTTTTTGAGGAAAAATATGGTTTAAAAATCACCCGCGGGGGTCCGCAGGTGACACACATGGTACCTGCGGACCCCGACTTTTTTCTACAAAGAAAAAATTTGTGGATCCGCACTTTCTCCACAGAGCGCGTGTGTTCCTATGCACTATGTACAAAGGAAAAGTGCGGTCCCTGTGCATTTGAATTTAAAAAATCAAATTTCTCTTTTGCCACCCAAAAATTTTCAAATTAGATTGTTTTAATGTATCTTTTTGTGCATTGTAGGATTAAAAAGATGTTGATTTGGAGAGAACGTGAGCATGAGGATGCGGATGACACCGCGATGCTCCATTTGCCCACAATGCAAGCATTAAGAGCATGCAGTTTGTATAAATTTTGGGCCATCCAAGGCATGAGGGCACAGGTAGACCTCCTGACATGGCTGGTAAACAGGTGGAATGTGCAAGACCAGTGTTTCATTATTGGCGGCCACCGGCTCGAAATTGAGCTGGAGGACATTTATTTTCTAACTGGTTTGTCCAAGAGGGGCAAACAACTTTCCTTGTTTGGGACTAGGCCAGGTGGCCAGACTGTCGCTAGTCTTCGACAAGAATTTTGCAATGATGAAGCAGACCCCAGGGACAAACAAATTGATATAAAAACTATCATCCATCCCGAGCTGAAATTTATTGCATTTACTTTTACCAGGCTATGTGGGAGTGCAGCACTACATGTGGCTACTGATTCCCAGATGCGCATTGCTGTGGACTGTTTTCGCGGCACTATTTTCAACTGGTGCGAAGCTGTGTTGGCTAATATAAAAGGCCAACTAACTAGAGAAAAAAATGGGAAACTAAATAACTTTGGATATGGATCCATCGTCGTCTCCTTTGCTCTAGATAGGATCCCCATGCTAGCTCCACAGAGTATTCCTATTGATGCCGGTCAACTTCGATTACCTAGGATGGTTCGTTGGTCTGCACTGATGGCTCGTCATGGTATTGAGGGCACTGAGATTGTTCGATTTCCTTCTTCATATTTTTGTTGGCTGGATCGCCAACTTTTCGTCATAGAGGACTTTTCGTACGCCGGGATAGATTTCCGTGGCGACCGAGAGATGACTCTCCCAGCAGGGGAACAGTGGGATGACTCAGGTAAAATCATTCTTCAACAGTTTCTAAGTTCTAATTTTTATTTTTATTTTTTATCATCTTGAAAATTAATAACCAAAACTTTTTACATATAGATGTGGGTCCACAGCAACCAGCCCATCTCCAACCTTATGAAAGAAGACAACCAGTTGCAGCTGCACCAGCCCCAGTAGGCCAATCCGCAGAAATCCTAACTGATTTAGAGCACCATCTAGAGCGTTTGACTCTAGATATTTCGGAGACAAACATAGATGACATTCCACTTAGATTGCAGAGATACGTGATTGGTGTTCCAGGACCTTTTAGGAGGTTCTTGTGCAGGGTGGCCCGGGCAATGGTTTCTTATCGTGATCACCATCAATGATGGGATGATCGTGTTGTAGACTCATATTTTTAACCTTTTGTGTTACCATTTTGTCGATCATAAGGTGTTTCCAACCTATGATCGAAGACGATGTATATTTTTTGAAAACACTTCTATCCTATGATATATCACTATTTACCAGCTATCTGTGTACATGTTATGAATGTTATTTTGTTTTACTGTTTTTTGATCATTTCAAATGTCGATTTATCATACTAGAAGCAACTACATCTGCTAAAGTATTTAAATGTCTTGGAATATGTTGATATTAAATGTAATCAAATTCACTTTCCAAGAGACGAACTCTTAAAAATAACCGTAATAACACTGGATTTCTAATGGCATGAACCCTATTAAGCTGTAATACAACAAGTTCAGAATCCAACCTAACAATCAAACTCTGAATTCCAAATCATATGGATTCAGATAATAACTCAATCACTGCACTATATTTGGCAATGTTATTCCTTGTTTGACCAAGGCTTACCCCATGCATGGAAACTAACTCGTCAGAGGGTGAATAGATAACCCAAGCTGCGGAAGAAATGTTCTGTGTACTATGACAAGCACCATCAGCAAAACCAATGTAGGTTTGAAGAGACATTGACATCTGCAATATCAAGAGTAAAACTTAGATAAGAAGTAATAGTGATAAAAACACACTTCTAAACTAGGCACGCTTTTCTAATCTAAGACACACCAACAGTAAAGAAATCTAACCTAATAAAAAATCTCCACACCAAGTTTAAGCATAATATCGCTCCAGATATAGCCCATTTCTGGGTTTATATAAAGGGATACCATCAAAATCTATCAGCTCATAGGCCCCTTTTTCCAGCTTTCGCTTGACAATGAAAGGACCATGCCACATAGGCACGAATTTCCCAGCTCCTAGCTTATCATTGGCTTGATCATAAACTAATACTAGGTCTCCTTCTGAAAAATTTCGAGGGGTGACACTTCTATCATACTGAGCTTTTCTTCTTTTGACATGAGCCTCGTTTGCTATTGCATCGTTTCTCCGATTCTCATCCAATTGAGCCAAGTATAAAAAATGTTTCTCCTCTTCAGACGTAGCTGGGAGTAACTCTATGGCTAATTTCAAAGACAGAATTTTGCATTCAATTGGAAACACAACTTCCAAACTGTAAATGAGTTGAAAGGGAGTGAAACCAGTTGATGTTTTGACCGAGGTTCGATATACCCAAAGTGCTGAAAATAACATGGAATGTCAATTCATTTTGTGAATACCAATAATTCGTCTAATCATGGTGACTAAAACTTTATTTATGGCTTCATCCAGACCATTGGCTTGCGGATAATACGGAGTGGAACTATCGTGGTGCAGGCCAAGTTGATCTGTCATTTCAGTCATCATGACATTCTGAAAATGGCTTCCATGATCAGTAATAATAGCTTGAGGAACACCGAACCTAGCAATTATGTGATTAAATACGAAAGTTGCAGCAATCTTACCGTCAGCTGAAAATGTAGGCATCGCCTCAGCCCACTTAGTAAAATAATCTACTGCTAATATAATATATGCATGCCCCCCAGCCGAGTGAGGGTTACATGTAATAAAGACAATACCCCATTTCGCGAAAGGACCGACATCAATTATTAGGTGAAGAGGAGCGGGTGACGCATGCATCTTACAATCAAAAAGTTGACAATTGTGGCATTTCCGGACTGCATAAATACAATCTTTGAATAACGACGGCTAGAAATAACCAACGTGCAATATCTTTTGGGCAGTGGCATACCCCGACATATGAGTGCCACATGCTCCAGAATGGCAGTCATTTAAAACTTTTTTGGCTTCTTCATGAGTAAGACAGCGTTGAAAGACAGAATCCGCTCCACGACGATAGAGTGTATCACCAACAATATTGTATTGTTGAGATTGGAAGCGTATTTTCTGTCACTGAGATTGTGAGATTTCAGGCCGAAAATATTGGGTTTGGAGATAGACAATTATATCTCCATACCATGGATTCAGAGTACTGATAAGAAACAGAGATTCGTCCGCAATGGGTTCCTCTGCCACAGTTTCAGTATGAGTAGAGGGGAAATCACACATGAGTTCCGCAAACACCAAATATTTCTTTGCCTTGGACTTCTCAAATTCCAAGTCGAATTCCTGAAGGATGACTATCCATTTGGAATATTTGCCCCCTAGCAATTGTTTAGTGAAAATGTACATCATAGGGTTGCAATCAGAAATTACTGTGGTTTTACGTAACAAGATGTAATGTCTAAATCATTGGACAGCTTGAACAGCTTCCAAGGCCAATTTCTCCACATGCGTATACTTAATCTCAGTCGGATGCAGATTTCGACTAAGATAGTAAATCACATGTTCAGTATGAGATTCGTCTTCCTGAACTAACACCATCCCAATGGTGGAATGAGAAGCGGCGAGATACAAAATTTAATCCTGGTTGTAGTTGGGAGGTTGCAATAATGGTGCATGAGTCAACGCGTGTTTAAGTGCATCAAACGATCGATCAGCGATCTCATCCCAAAAGAATGGAATGTTCTGTTTCAACAACCGGGTAAAACATTTTGTAAGCTCGGCGTAGTTAGGAATGAACCGACGTAAAAAGTTTGCTTTCCCCTGCAAACTTTGGAGTTGGCGTAAAGTCAAAGGAGGTGGAAAATTAACAATAGCTGCGACCTTTGACGGATTGACGCGAATGCCTTCTTTCGAAACAATGAATCCCAGTAAACAACCCGATTCTACACAAAAGACACATTTGTGTGGATTCAGCCTAATTCGATAATGCCTACATCTCATAAAAATGGCTCGTAAATGAGTGAGATGGTTGGCTCTACATGATGAATGAGTAGGTAAATCATCGAGATAAGGTTGCACAATGTGCTTAATGTCATGAAATGCGTAAGACATTGCCCGTTGAAAAGTTGCTCCAGCGTTCTTTAATCCAAAGGGTAGTTTGCAATAAGAAAATGTCCCCCACGGACAAATGAAAGCTGTCTTAGGCGAATCAGCAGGGAGTATGTTTATTTGATTATAACCGGAAAATTCATCCATAAAGGAAAACATTTCACTGCCGGCACAATCATCGATAATCTGATCGATATAGGGAGTTGGATAATTGTCTTTAGGAAAAGCTTGATTAATATCCCTATAATCGATACATACTCGTATCGTCCCTTGTTTTTTAGTCACAAGAACAATATTAGATACCCAATCCGTTAAGGGAATTGGATAAATAAAACCTGCATGAAGTAATTTTTCAACCTCTGCTTTTATAGTAGCAGCTTTTCTAGGATGAATTTGACGTAGACGTCGATGGATGGGTTTAGCATTCGGGTAAGTCTTGATTTCATGTACGACTATTGACAGATCAATTCCTGGCATTTCCTCATAGGACCAGGCAAACACATCACGGAATTCTTGAAATAGGGCTTTATAGCTTTGAATTTCTTCTTCAGTACAGCAAGCACCTATATGAATGTTTTCAATTATTCTAGGTTTTACTGAAATGTCAATTGGAATCGTTCGAGAAATATTTTCTAGGTTTAACTCAGAATCAGGATTTTTCAATGGATTCTGTGGTTCCTTGACATATTCAGCAGTAAAAATTGAAGCGAAATCATCTTCTAAATGATCTAGTTCAGGTAAAAACGAATATCGGTGATGTAGATCTTCCCATGGTAAATCATCAACAGACAAAAATTCATGAATTTTCTCATCAGTATGAGCAAGTTCAGGAAATTCTGCTGTGGCTGAACTAGATATAGAAAGTGATTCCTCATGGATCCCATTCATTGGATCAGTTTTGGTTGAAGAAGAGTTGGAAAATGACTGTACAGCCTGATATGCAAGTTCAAATGGACTCAAAGGCATCATGCCATCAATTGAATCTAACTCATATTCGGAAGGTACGATCCAAGGATCATCAAACATAATAGAGTCTGACGAAATCATATGAATAGTTGCAACAGAAGGTGATACGTTAGGAGGAGGAAAGGAAAAAGTTCCTAGTAAACCAGAATCTTTAACCAAACCTACTCCAACATCCTTATAAGGGATAGCCATTTTACCAACATGCTGGATTGTTTCTGTAGAGGCTGGGTCAGAAGAAAAATAAGTTAACTGATCTATTGTAATGATTCTTCCTTGATATGGAAATTTTATGAGTCGGAAGACTGAAGAAACAACAGCAGTCATAGCATAAGTCCAACTGCGACCCAGGAGAAGGTTGTAATCAAGAGGGGCATCAACCACTTCCACATCTAGATTTACGGTTTTACCTTCGACCCCTATGGGTAAATCCTGCAAAATACCAAAAGGGTGGAAACCTTGACCATCGAAAGCCTTAAGAATCGTCGGAGATTGGTTCAGTGTAGGAGAACCAAGTGATTTCCAACACTAAATTGACATAATACACGTTGAAGCTCCCTCATTAATCACAGTTTGATAGATCGGTCTGTTTTTTACTGTCACTGGAATCTGGAAAGCCATTTGGTGAGGTAGACGAGGTGTACTATTTTCTACATCGAAGATTATAAGATTAGAATCCTGAACATCGACAGATCCTATGGCAGACAAAAGCAATTTACGTTGTGCTGGGCATGATTGCAGCACTTCCAAAGCCAACATTGTTGAAGGATAAATAGCTAAGTCTTCAACAATGTTGTAATTCTAAGTAGCTCTGACATGTGGATTGAAAGCTGATTTACGAAGAACACCTTTAGCAGGTGGTTTTATTATTAAGTCTGGATTTGGTTTCTCGATCTGTAGCGGACCAGAAATGAGAGGAGGTGTAGTTGATGTATTTGCACTAGAATATTCTGCTTCTTTACCATCAACATGATTCTTAGTACCATAATCTTGCGATCACGTCGCAATCCTTACATGAGACATCATCAAAATGGGTTCTTCTGAAACAGTCGAAGTAGAACCAACCATCTTACTATCTTGAGTTGGAAAAGGATCCTTCAAGACAGCAGGTTGTTGTGAACCTTTAACAAATTTCGTAACCTCGGCCCGATGTGGGCATTCCTTAGTGAAATGATCTTCGTCACAAATGTAACAAGGATAACGTGGTTTATGTTTTTCGTCATTGGATTCATTTTTATCAGTTTTTTCTTCCGAATTATTTTTGTTTTTATTCTTCCCTTTCTTTTTACCGCCGAATTTAGATTTAGCCATAGATGTCTCCACAACATGAATATCGGCAGAAACTTCGGGGGAAGATTCTCCTTTCGGGGAATCAGGTAAAGTTATAATTGGAGAAGAATTCTTTGAAGATTTATTCTTACTTTTAGTATTGACTGTACCAATCATACCATCAGCGGCATGAGACCCTGAAGGAGCAGCAACTATTTGACCTTGTTTTGGAAGGTCTGGGATTTTTTCATGTAAAGTACCTGATTGCGTGTAAACGAGGTCAAGGTACTGAGCTTGAGAAATTACTTGCTCTTCAGTAACAACGCCAGCCTTAGCTACATCTTCAGTGATTTTGGGTAACAATGATTTGACAAACCATTCCGCCAAAATTTGATCCGGAATGTAAACTTTCACCAAACATCTCCTACGTTGCCATTCATGAATATGATCAGAAATATACGTGGACGTGGATTGTTTCAGTGAAGTTAGTAGTTCCGTGCCATTGTCATATCTGACAGGCAACTGAAAATGAGTCAAGAAGGCAGTTTCTAACTGACTGAAATTGTTAAACGAGCCTCATGGTAACTCAATGTACCATTTGGCAGCAAGACCAATAAGAGTTATTTGGAAAAGACGTAAGCAAATCGAATCATCAATTATGGAATTAGACGCACACCAGAGGTGATAAGTCATTACGTGATTTGATGGATCCTCTCTTGACTTACCTTCAAATTTTGGTATATCACTGGGCAACTTATGCGGCATTGGTGGCCAATACGGATAATAGAAAATTGGATCATTCATAAGGCGCGTCAAATTAGGTAAATCCAAAGTTGCAATAAATGGTAACTGACGGTTACGGTCGAGAAAACCTTGAGTAGCCAAAGTAGTTCTAGGAGGTGGATACCCAGGATAACTGGGAATTGGATTGGCATTAGGAATTGTGAAACCTCCCAGAAGATGAGGATTAACCGGACCAAACTAGGGTTGTTGAGGCTGTTGATAAGTATAGCTAGGGTATGGTTGATACTGATAGTTTGGATTTTGTGTATAGGGACCGAATTGTGGCTGTCCCTGGTACGGTTGATACGTGAATTGCGGCTGACTTGTGACAACTGTACTTGTACCGGCCTATCCCGCAAGCATCTGAACTGAAGTCTAAACTGAAGATCCTGACTGGGGTATAGAGACTTGAGGGATTTGAATGGATGCAGGGATAGACGAACTCGGGGTTACAGATACTCCAGAAACAGGTGTTACAGATTGAACAAACGTAGCAGCAGTTTGAGGCGGAGTCTTAGGTGAACTTGGACCAGCCTGCTGAACCGAACTAGGTGCAGGAGTTTGAACAGTAGGTTGGACAGGTTGCTGAGTTGGACCAGAAACTAAAGGCTATCCAGGCTGATAAGGCAACTGCACATTAGGCTGCATAGGCTGTTGATATTGGGATGGATCCCACACCATATTCATTCCAGGGTATTGTCCCACATAAGGTTGAATGTAAGGACCATAACCTGGTTGAACGTAGGGTTGATAAGTAAGTGGTAAATTTCCAGCTCTTTGAATAGATGACTGACCAGAAGGTTGTTGGTAACCTTGAATTGGGTACTGACCTTGAGGTTGATAACCCTGAGGCACGTACTGAGACTGGGGTTGATAAGTACCCTGAGGGATATATTGAGCTTGGGGTTGACCTTGGGGTATGTACTGTCCTAAAGGTTGATATCCTTGAGGTACGTACTGTCGTTGGGGTTGTCCCCCAAAATAATATGATTCCATAGTTTGTCCTAGGAAAAAGCTACCTTGAGGTTGCCCCCTAGGCGGTAACTGAATTCCTGAAGGTTGCCCCCCAGGCGGTAACTGACTACCTTGAGGTTGCCCCCCAGGCGGTAACTGACTTCCTTGAGGTTGTCCCCCAGGCGGTAACTGACTTCCTTAAGGTTGAGGATTTGGAATATTACCAGACATCATAAAAATTTGCTCTACGTTCAATGTTTCAGTTTTAACACCATTAAAACTAAATGACAACACTTGTTCAACGGGTTGAGGAGACGCTCCCGAGAAAGTACCAGACAGAGCTTGATATCCCGCAGGAACAGGAGGACCACCGTGTAAAAATGCTTCCGGTGTCTGGGAAAACATAGATGACTCTCCAGCCATAATGGATGACGAATAGTAACCTCTGGGTGTAGGATGAAATGGAATTCAAGGTGGAGAAAAAGCAAGACCCAGATTCTCCAAAAAAATTGTTAAGGATAGATACCAAGCACTAGTTCAAATAGGGCTGTAGAAAATAGATTCACGCTCCCTAAGATTTAAAGATTGAGGGGAATCGGGAAGAGATATATCTTCGTCTGGATTAGTAAGTTCTTCAATAGAAATAAGACCAGCTGGAAGACCATCAGTGACAATATTTCTTACCCTAGGTGAATCAAGATCGCTAGAAGTTAGTGAAATAAATCCCGAGGATGTTTCCAAAACAGAAGGTTCAGTTTCAGGTTTAGATATTTCAGGTTCGTCAGCTAGTTCACTGGAAGGAGAAATACTACCAGTAACTTCAGAAGATGAAATCGGTTCTTGAATGTGTTCTGTTGTGGGTATTTTATGATCAGGATGAACAACTATAGATGAACTTCCAATTTCTGTTGATCTAATTCTACCACTACTGGATGATACCAGAGCATGAAGCCCTTCAAGCTGACTTGGTGTATATTCAGGGGGTTTGCCTTGTAGTCTCGGGATTGTCTCGACAATTCCGCCACGATAAACTATTAACTAATCACACGCAAACAAAGAAAAATTGCAATGAAAACACCTAAAGTCTCTAAGGAAACAAAACAATTGAATCACACATTTAAAAATCTAAGAGTTCAATCCACACAAAAATAGTAACTTCCTGTACTAAAAACACTAGTTGGTGATGAAATCCAACTTAGTAGAAATTTAATATAGAAAGGGCAGTTGGAACAGTTACCCTGACAACCTGCTTAATGAAACAGACTGGCACAAGTTTCCTCACATAACCATCTCGTGTGAAGAGAACCCCATAGAGAGTCCAAGTGAGTCTAGTCGACGTCTGCTCCAGGTATAGTGAGATATTTCCTTCACCTTCACCTTAGGAAATAATCTTAAGATAATGGACACTAAGGCTACCAACAGTAACAAATATAACTGGGGGAACAGTCTACGATCCAATCCCACGTGCAAGGGCAGAGTAACAAAGCTCAATCGCCTTGAAGGTTCCTCGACATGGTCAATCCAAGGTTTACCGACAAGTGACCCCAGGCTCCTCAATAATGGTTAATCCGAGGTTTACCATTTGTAATACGCGCAAAATCTTCTATCTTCCCCAATGAAACATAATTGATTGTCTCAAAGGTTCGGACATGATCTCGTGATTGACTTCTTTAAGAGAAGCTTCCCAGATTATACAAATTACAATTGGGTTTATTTCCTACCGCAAGATTCGTCTACTTGTTTGTTTTTACTACCTTGGAGAGTTAATTACTCCCTACTCCAAGATACTAGCCTAAGCTATGTTGGTGATAAGAGCCCTAGAAAGTAAAAGATTACTAGATGAATTTTAATTTAAGCATTACTTTTAAGAGCTATTCCTTAAGTCAAATGGGTGCGAAAATGAAACTTTGATGGTGTGAAGACTCGACTCCAAAAACACTAAAAATGCACCTAAAAATGATAATCAAATCATTTTCTTTCAATAAAATTCTATCTAAGAAAGAGTTGGAGAATGCAATTCTTTCAATAAACAATTCTTTCTTTGAATGTAAAGAATACTTGAAAGAAAATATTTTTGTCTTTAACAATAATAACTCAAAACGAAACAAAATTTCAAAGCTCACAATAAAAATCCTATCACTTTCCAAAAACTTGAAGCTACAAAACAATTTTCTTTCAAAAGAAATCTACAAACCTCAAAAGTACTCAAAACTTACAAAACCAATTTCGAGATCTACAAACTCAAAACTACAAAACTAATTTTGAGATCTACAAACTTTTAATAATCTAACTGAATAAAAGCTTAAAGATTTTTTTTTGAAGAATGTTTTTACTTAGTTGTTCAGAAAACTAAGGATCTATTCATCCAGAATAACAAAGAGATCAAAAACACTCAAATATGTTTTTTTATAAAAAATGAAATTCAAAAACTTTAACAAAGTTTTTTTTCGAAGATTTGCAAAGAAACAAGTAGCTTTATTTCTCAATAAAGGATGATTTCACAATTAGGTCAGATCCAGCAAAAAGACAAAAAAGACCAACGTAATCTGAGGTACTTCAAAATGTCAAATGCTTCAAATCGCTACAAAGACCAAGTGAAAAGCAATCCAAAACACAAAACTTCTAGAAAATCATCAAAACACCAATACTCGTGAGATTTATTAACAGAAAGCTTTTGACAGAAATAATCATCAATCTGGGCAGAAAACAAAAATCGAAAATCCAAAGAAAGATAAACTAAAGAAAGAAATCTGGAATTTTTCAAAATTTTAATAGGGTCCGCAGGCTCCAAGATAACACAGGTGCGGTCCTGCACTGTTTACACAGGAAAAGTGCGAAACTGCCCGCACTGTGAAAACAAGGCAAAGTGCGGTCCCAAGAAAAACTAGAGAAAAACTTAAAAGATTTCAAAATTTTCAAATATACAGAAAAACTAAGCTACCCAGGCAAATGTTTATCAATCAAAAACCAGGAAAAACGTTTCCTCAAATCAAAATAAAAGAGAACCAAAAACAACAAGTTCTTTCCCCAGCGGAGTCGCCAATTTGTTGTGTGGATTAACCCTTCTTGCAGACAAGACCGATCTCCCTAGTGTCAAAAGACAATCTAGCAACAAACGAACAACTAAGTTTGTCTTTCTCTAGATATATACATTTAAAAATAAATATTATGAAGGTGTCGATCCTACCTTAGATCCAAATGCTTATTTGTGGTTGTAGTGCTCTCGTCGCAATAAGATTTCTTTCATCAACCTGCAATCACAAACAAGAAAACATTCAATAGCACTTGTATAACAAATAATCATAAAACATATCCATCATAGTGATCAAGGAATCTATGAAACAAGTAATAAAATGATAACTTATTGACAAAAACAAAACTTGATTGTATTAATATTAATATAAGAAAACCTTACAACCTAAGCCTTAATGTTGCACAGGCCTTCTCGGGGTCCAAAGCAGGAGTCTCCTCTACTTTGAAAAATTCTGCACTCCTCCAACCAAGACGAAAAGAGGTATGTAATCTCTCCTCACAAAGGTCTTAGTTAACTGAGTCTAAATCTCAACAGCACTTAAGGTCAAATATTCTAAAAGCTTGAACTTCCTTTGAGGCTACCCAATGCCTCTTTTTATAGTAGAAAAGAGGAGGTTTTCTGTTCCAAGTATGATGGGATAAAGTCCTCCTTCAAAGGGAGAAGCTCCTCATATCAAGGGGTTAGCTCCATAAGGTAAGGGATTCATGCACCTCACAAGAGCGGTTTTGCCACCGCAAGTTCCATTCTAGAAGCTTCCAGAATTTACATTAATTGAGATTTTTGGAATTTACTTGCGCCTTTTTGATCTTACAGGGGTCCGCACCTTTAACAAAGATAAAGTGTGTTCAGGTACGCAGGAGAGCTGAACATTGGGTGCGGGACCGCAGGCAAGATAGCCAGAAAGTGCGACACCAAAGTTTAGGAAATTTTTAGGAATTTTTTCTGATTTTCAAGGCTTGACATGAGGAACTTGATATGTTAGACTTGCAAAGGGGAAAGTATGAGTAGTAATTAGCTCATACACATAGCAGAATGTTAGGATGACAATTTTTAGTGTAAAAATATTTCTGATTAAATTAGAATACAATTTGCATGTTATTAGATTAGAAATAGAATAAAAGCATTTCATTTAGGAATTTTTAGAAAGGAAATATCAATTCTCAACACACACACACATATTGGGAAACTGGTCCCATTATCCCCAGTCGGACCCACTACACCAATTGGAAAAGGAGCTGCTAACCAAGGTCTGGACTGGGTGGGTATCCCCCTTGTTGTAAGACCCGATTTTTGGGGCTTCAACAGGACCATAGTGATGGTGCAACAGTTGGTGCTAGCATTAGTTTGGGGGAGGTCATGGGGTCAACCCTGACCTCCACCCCTCCGCAGTCATAAATATTTTTGTTGAACATACCTTTGGGTCTTAGATTTTGGATAATGGTCTCTATAATGGCTAATGGTCGGTATGGATAATGGTCTCTTTCCCCATCAAATAGTGCTTCCATTTCTGTACACTTTGTACCAATGCATATAACTCTTTTTCATATGTGGGATATTTAGCCACAGCTCGATTAAGAATTTCAGAATGAAACGAAATAGGCTTACCATGTTGCATGAGAACTTCTCCCATAGCATAATCACTTGCATCTGTTTGGATCTCAAATGGTTGTCTAAGATCCAGAAGAGATAATAACGGTGTTGAAATTATCTTTTTCTTTAAAGCATCAAATTCTTTTTGCTTCATATCTTCCCAATGGAAGACCTTCTTGACACTTGTCAATGCATGTAATAGAGTTGCAATGGAAGAAAAATTAGCAATGAATTTCCTCCAAAACTGTGTTGCCCCAAGAAAGGTTCTTACCTCTGTAATTGTATTAGGCTTGGGCCAATTCAGAATGATCTCTACTTTGGAAGGATCTATCTTCAACTCACCTCCTCCAAAAATGTTTCCCAAATATACCAAAGAAGCCTTTCCAAACTCACACTTTGACATCTTAAATAATTTCTATTTTTTCAAGACATAAAGTGCCTTGTTCACATGCATGACATGTTCATCTCTTGATTTGTTGAATATAAGTATGTAATCTAAGTAAACAATGAAAAATTAATCTAGAAATGGTCTTAGTACATCATTCATAACTCTCATGAAAGTAGTTGGAGCATTTGTTAGACTGAATGGCATAACTAGCCACTCAAACAATCATTGTCTAGTTTTAAAAGCAGTTTTCCAAATGTCCTCCTCAACTATTCTAACTTGGTGATAACCACTTCATAAGTCTAACTTAGTGAAATATCTTGCATACTTTAACTGATCTATAAAATCATCAATGATTGGGAGTCGGTAGCGATTATTTAATGTGATTTTATTCAGTTCACGTAAATCTATGCACATGCGCCAAGTCATGTCCTTCTTTGGTACCAAAACAATTGGTGAACCACATGGAGAATTAGATGGGCGTATGATACCTTTGTTCAGTAATTCTTGAATTTTCTTCTTGATTTCCAAACTCTCCATAATTGACATGTGATACATACTAATTTTTGGAAGTGGAACATCCTGTTGCAATTGAATCTCATGTTGAATTCCCCTCTTGGCAGGTAACCCATTTGGTTCTTGAAACATCTCGCCATGCTGACTTACCACATCAAACAAATTAGATTTTTAATTTTTCATCACATCCTTCAAAATATTCATAGTCAACATCATCATTTTTCTTGATCATGAGAAGCACACAATTTTTACTTGCATTAACTAGCCTCTTGATTTGCCTTGCATTAACTAAAGAAATAATTTGTTTTTTGCGATGAGATCTCACAGTACACTCCACCCCATCCTTAAGAAAATTATATTTGTTCTCATGGCGATAAAACACAACTTTCATGTCATACAAATATGGAATTCCCAAGATAATCCCAGAAATGTCAAGTGGAACCACATCTAACTCGACTTCATCAACAAAGTTTGCAGTAATAGCGAATCGAAATATGCATTTCCTTGTAACCTGTAAATTGGCATTCTTAACTATCCAACCCAAAGGGTATGGCTTATGAAATGGTACGGTTTCAAGGTTAAGATTTTTAACCAAGTCTTCTGAAATCAAGTTTGCTTATGACCCACTATCAAACAATGCATCAATCTTTGTATGATTTGAAAACACTCTAACATGGAACAATTCTATCCTTGTTTCTTCATTTGGATTGTTGTTGTGACTATTTGAGGGACTAGTACTTGCTATGGCTTCCTTTCCTTTGTTAACCATGGATACAATCTTGGTCTCATCTCTTGAATCAAATCCAAGATCTTGTTGTGTGGTGGTAGTCATATTTTGTTTCCCCTTTTTATTTCGTTTCTTTGGCCTTAGTTTGGGATATAGTTTCCAACAGTGAGCTTCATCATGCCCCTCTTTGGAAGAATGTTTGCATGTAGTTTTCTCCCCTTCTTTATTGATTCTTTCATTTTTCTTTCCCTTCCATTTTCCTCCCTTCTCTTTTCCCTTACCCTTGAATAGCTTCTTTTTACTACCCTCTTCCTGAATGTTTTTTCTCCTTGCTTCAAGACGTGTGGCTTGAACACATACTTAATCTAAGTTGTTTGGTTTAAACATAAGGATAGTATGTTTCAATTAGTAATGTAAAGCCCCAATGTATTTCAAGAGTGTGCTTTGTGAATTCAAGTTTACTCCTAACAACAAAGCCCTCTTTCTAAACTCTTGGGTGTACTCTTGAACAGTTTGGCCTTTGATTTGCCTAAATTTTTGCCAAGTCATAATTTCTTTTTGCATATAGGCTAATGGATAAAACTATATTTTAATGGAAGAAATGAATTCAACCCAAGAAATGTATATCTTACCATGAATTCACATTTCCTCTTGAGTCTTGCCTCCCACCAAACTAGTGCTGCTCCTTCTAGCCTTAATGAAGCCAAGTGGATATTTATGTCATTCTCTTGTAGATTCTGAATTCTGCAATATACTTCCAATTGAAGGATCTAATTTTCTAACTTCTCTCCATTTATCTCACCATTGTACATGGGAATTTCAAACTTAACGTCCAACTTGAGTAATGGATTTTTTCGTTTTGGGATTTTTGAATGAGTGTGGGTGGTTTTTGTGGTGGAAGTGAAAGATGAAGATGCTTATGAAGATGATGAGGATGAGGATGGTGGATATAGAGGTGGCTTTCCTCCACTTCCTTTCAAAATCTTCTCTTCATCCATTTTACCATCTGGAGATCCTTCTCCATGTGGAGGCTTAGAACCTTCTCCTGCTCTTTCTGTAGTGAATGCATCAAACATTATTTTAACCATTATTTGAATGTCCTTGAAGTCTCTCTTGACATATTCTTCTTCTAAATGTCCATGAGTCTCTCCAACACTTGACATAATGGCTAAGGATTCAAGCTCAACCTCTGATGCTTGTACCTCTTCAATCGCTTCAACTTCTTGTGCAATTTGTACGTCTTCAATCTCAACTATTGGAGATAGAACTTGAGGTGCTTCAAGTGAAGATTTGAGTGGAACTTTGGGTGAATATGACTCTCTCTCAACTCTCCTTCTTATTTTCCTAATATTAGGACTAAAAAGCAATAGCTTCCCTTCTCCTCTCTACAACTTCAACCTTGTAAGCATCACAAAATTGCAACTATTAAAACCCTTCTTGCACAATATCAAGCAAAGCAAGAAAATAGCCTTTAAAACCTTGTGCTCTAATACCAAATTGATCTAAAATTGATTGTTATTCAATGTTGTGCTAATATCAGTTTCATATTTAACATGAAAGTGCTTTGGTTTTCTTCTTATACAAGGGTTTATACATGTGCTTATGATTGAAAATTCAATAAACTTAATGAGATTAAGTGTATTTCATGAACATAAAAGCATGGAAACTTAATGTTGAACAAAAACATATAAAAACACATCAAGCATAAATAACTGAGTCAAATACACATGGTTTGATGAAGGAGTTCACCCCTCTAGGGCTACATCTCCTTGGTCCAACTTCATAGCTTGGGCCTTTGTATTAGCTTCAATTGTGAAAAATTGTTGTTTATAGTCTTATGTTTCCTCTGCAACCTACTCCAGTGGCTCACAAACATCAAAATATACCAAGAATGACTCTTCCTCAGCCAAAATTGGTTGAAAATTGCCTCAGTTATGGCAAAACCAAATTTTCCCATTATTTCTCCACTAAATCTGGAAGTCTTCCAGTTAACTCCACTAAAAGTGGATCTTCCCCGCATTTGGCAGGTCTGCCAAAACCTCCACTAATATAATCATGCACTTAATTTAAGAGAAGTGGAGATTAAGTGTAGTTGATTGCATGTTTAAGTGTTAAGCACATTTAGTGCTAACACTGCGGATTATGGACTAAAACATGGATTAGTGGCTAATAAACTCGGCTTAAATGTTCTTTAAAAAACTCTGCCAAAATTTGTGTTGGCTCCTAGTATTTTGCTTTCGATCACATGGGAGGGCACTAGCCCCCTTCGGATTCCAACCTTGGCATGTTACTAACTTCAAATAGAAGCGGGATCCTATGGTTAACAAGGATCATAGTGATGGTGCAACAGTTGGTGTTGGCATTAGTTTGGGGGAGGTCACGGGGTCGACCCTGACCTCCACCCCTCCGTGTTCATACACATTTTTGTTGAACAGAACTTTGGGTATTGGACTTCGAATAAAAAATATTTGTTGATATATGTTGTGCCCATAACATTTGGCTCCATCCTTGATATATAATAATGTATGCAATAATATATGTGCACCCAACATTTGAATTCGACAACGTATGAAATTAATATGCCATCCAACCTTGCCATGGGGGAGGGCACATGGCAGCCTCCAACTGTGCCACATGGCCCTTCTCCATTGGCTTAAAAATTCACCATTAAAAATAATAATCCACCATAGATAAAAGTTGCAACCTTAGGATTAGGAGGACAATTTCAATTTCCCCAAGCAACATTGGTGAATTTGATTGTGACACTTGTCACAGTGTCATTAGCTGAAATCAAAGAATATTCCTTGAAGATTCTTGAGGTGCTAATTGGATTGGTAAGTCATCATTCTATCATGGTTTTGCACATGTTTTACTTATTTGAGAAAACGAACAACAAACCATAACTTACTCATACGAACTCAGATTTTGATGAAACGAGTTGGATTGGAATCTTGGTGACGAGATATATCCGGTCGTTTTGGTTTGGATAATTTCTAAGCACTTTTATTTTTGAGCTAAATATTGAGCCTCTGATTACCAAAACCGATTAGATGGAGAAACATGTTCCTTTTTCTGATGATATGGAGTCACTACTCCACTCTCATGAAGTCACTGCTCATATACACTATGTAGGCCTCATTTCATATATTTTTACATTGAATCCAACACACTGATTAACTTCAATTCAACTCTGTAATCAGAATCTCAACATCAATAATCTCTGCAAATCACCATCAAAAACACCACCAACAATGTACTCTCTACTCTAGCAAAATAGTGGCTCACATCCATGCATCAAATATGCAATAACATAATCATCTATCAAGATAAACTCTGCTTTGCAAAATGATATCTCTATTATAGCATTCTACTCAACTCTGCAACATGTTTTATATCTTCTCACTACACTTCCATCTACAGTCATAAACTATAGTATCTTTGGTCACAAGTATATTTGAAGCATCCTCCTCTTCTGCAACCCACTCTCTCGCACTATCACTCAACCAACCATCTACTAGGTCCAAAATGGAGTATATAAAACATACAAGGAAGATTACACTTTCAGACTCGACTCAAGAGTGCATAAAGTTGATGAAATCCAACCATTATCACCACTACTTATGCACTTAAGGTGTTCTTATTCAATGGAGGACTTTCTAAACCAATTTTTACCTTATCAACTTAATTTAGAAGCTTCCATGTACATACAGGTTGAAATATTCTGGAAGTGCGCGAGGAATGCAGAGGAATTTTTTTTTTAAGCCTTAGCCGCACCCATAGAAATGCCATATTTTGGCTGCAGCTGCATGCATAGGCTTTTATCCCAAATTTTATAGCCATTCAATCACATTCATAAGAATTCATCCTTGCGACTAGGGCAGAGTATGAGGAAAAACCATAATTTCTCAGCTCACGAATTATGCCACCTATTTGGTCACCTTCTCCAACTCTTGTGCATGCATCCAAACCTTTGCTTAGTCTTGTGACACCTATGTAAATGGACCAAACATGTATCCCAAGGGTTGGCATGAGTGCCAACACATCCTCTAATATCCTATGACACTTGCACAAGATGAAACACCTTTTAACAACACTAAAGCACCTTTGAAACATCATAATTAAGCCAACACACAACTGCGACAAGTTATACTCTAATACCTACACTAGATAGGCATTCATGCACTAGATTGCTAAACTAGGTCATGAATGTAGAAATTATGGTGATAGAATTGTAATTTCTCAAGAAATTTAATGCAAATTAAGAGACACAATCCTACTTTGTCGCTTTGCTGAAATTAATTCATAATTTAGAACAATATTTGCAAACATGCATCAATCACATACACAAGAACAAAGATGTATGTAGGGGAAAGCAACTGCTAAAAACCCTTTAAGCCTTTTTTACATTAGTCATTGATAGAGAAACTTATAACAATTTCCTTTCTTGCTATGAGCATTGTTAGCCAGTTATGAAATTTTTGACAAGCAAACAGGTGGCTAAAATGTTTTTGAGCCTTCAAGAAATACATTTCCTCTGAAAACATATCATTCTTGAAGCCTCCATGTGTCTTTGCCCTTTGGACCATCTTCACTGCTGTTTCCATTTAAAAAGCCTCTCTGTTTGTGGAAGAAAATGCTCAGAAGACCTCCTTTTCCCCCCTATTTCATTCCCATTAGTCCTCTATTTTCACCTCCTTTTTTCCCTTTCAATTTCCTTCATTAACCCTCCAAATCTCCCTAAATCCCCTTTAAAACTTCCTAATATCCTTTAGCTAGTTTAATAGCCCTTATTCCCTCTACTGAATCCCTCTTTTGGACTTAAAAAGCACTAAAATTAAGCCAAAACACCCCATTTGCATATTAGGCCTAAGCCCCTTTCGACTAAGCCCCTAACCACTTCCCCACCATACAACCCAATGCCAAGACTAGGCACTAAACCCTTGAGTGCTTATCGGAATCGGAAGTTGTTATGAGCGCCTTTTCCTTTGATAAATCAAAATCTTTTGATGCAATGGTTTTTGTTCTGCAGGCCATGGATGTAATATCCACCGTTGATCTGTCAAGATCTAATGGTATGATGCAAATTGCATTGCGCCCATCAACCTTTTGCATTACCTCTCTGATGCAATGTCAACCGTTGATCTGTATAGATCTAACGGCCATCGCACCACCGCGCCAATCGCCAATCAGAAGTTCTTAATGTGCCACCCTCCGATTCCCCAATTGGCCGATCTTTGATTCAATCCTGGCCATTGAACTGACAAGAACCAACGGCCAGGATTACTCCTACCCATTAACCTACCCCTCTGCCTTTGCTTTCCTGCTTTCGATCTTAGCCGTTCATTTCGTTAATCAGACGACCCATGTTCAAACCGCCTTTGAATTGACCCCTCGCTTCTGACTACGCATCTCCCCATATCGTGCTCCATCTGCCACCATTAGATCTCGTAGCCCCAGATCTGACGGCCAGCATCCATATCACGTAACTTTGGCATCCTGACTTTAACAGTTTAAAATCACGCGATATGGGTGGTTTTATTTTGCCACATGTCAGGCGGTGGACGATATCGTGTGATTTTGGGCAAATTTCAAAACCACCCTTTTGCAACGTGAAAACAGTTGTTTCCCTTGGAAAACCACTTCCCCTCTTTTTCCTTTGAAAATTCCTCCATGCAATCCCGACCATTGATCTATACAGATCAACGACCCTCATTCTATCACACATTACATTAGTATTTCTTTCATCAGACTACCATAGAACTTTGTCAGGACATCTCAGCTGTTGATCTCCTCCCGAGATCTAATGGTCCATATTCACTCACCTTCTGCCCATGCCAGTCCCACCATTCACACCCAATTTCATTCATTTTATCCATTTTTCTTTGTAATCTGCCCAAAGGTAAAACTTTAGTGTTTACACTAAAGGTTTATTTGTATTTCCTAACCTTCTAAAGGCAATCCTCTCGGAAAATCATAACTGTCGATCACCACCACCAGATCCGATCAGATGGTCCATAACCATTCCTCCATCAGACCTTCATTAGGTCATGTTTCCACTATTTCACAACATTTTTCAGCTGTTTTCCACTGCATCCACCGCATTCATCTCTGCTGCACTGCCATTCCCATAGTCCTCCACAACATCCATCCACCCTCTCGAATGGATTTTTTAACATTGTTTGTGTCTGTGTGCATGGTTAGAGACAGTGAAAGCCGTTCTTTTCTACATAGTCACTGTTAGTGACACAGTAGTGCCGATGAAGTTTTATCAGAGCTAGAGATTGTAGGAAGACTCCTAAGAGTGTTTTAAACACATATTTTATCCAAATAAAGTGTATTAACTCCGTTTAAAACCTCCAGCACCATAATCCCTACAAATTCATAGACAAAGATAGTTAATGAAGCTGCAAAGAGTATCAGTAATGGATTAAAGAGTTTTAAAGCCTGTAATTGAATATTTTAAGCTTTAATTCAATGATTAAAGGGCAAATGTACCATATTGAAGACCTTGTGATTAACACAAAAGGTCTAATGAGGCCTAAATCTTAGAAAACAATCTTATCAGTGTCTCGCATCAGCAGAAGGTTCTTTCCCATGAAAGGATGAGTTCCCATAGTATTTTCATTCTACGTCGAGCTCCTGCAGAAGATCTCCACCCTGACAGAAGTCCTAATGCTACCAGAGAATTTGTTATGCAGTATGGAAAACCTGAAAGTCATTTATCTGTCTTTTCTTATCACCAGAGTACTACAGAGTACTACAGCCGAAACTATATCAAAGAGCGTACCTGGAGTTACTATCATCCTGTCGAAGACCACTCTTTTATCCAAAGAGTACCGAAGATTCATGCATAGATATTAAGACAGAATGGACCTCAAGCCCTCTTCTTCTACCTCTTTTTTAATGTTTCATTTAAAGTTCTATCTACCTCCTCTGCCTCTCTATAGCTATAAAACTCATGAGGAAACACATTGTTAGTTGTTGATCGGATATTTGTGAATTGTAAGTTGTTTCTCTTGAGATATATTTCTGTGTGTAAAGTTGTAAAATAGGCTGAGGAGATGATTTCAGACTAAATATCAAGCAGTTGGAAAATTTTGTTTATGACTAGTGTTGCTCTTTAATATGACAAGCAATTTCTTTGGATCCTGATTTAAAGCAGTGGTGATGTGTTCTACCTTTGTCTCTGTTTTCCTTCTGTAATTCATTTCATTTCATTTCTCTGGTAAGAATCAGAAATCTGGCTTAGGATATACCCTTGCATGGTACCCTAATGCTCCTTCTCTTCTTAACTTTTTTGTTTTCTACTATATGTGCTATCTGAGAACTAATTCAAGATAATTTAACCAGTGTAGTAGCTGTTATTCACTGCTAATTGATGTATGAATTTATGAATATTTTCTTAGATGTTCTTGTCTAGTTTTAATTGAAAGAATTGGGATACTGGGAGTTTAGAATGCTGATTCTATCTCACTAGGGTCTCTTTCAATCATTTGAACCTTTCTAAGTTCCTTTAAGTTGAATGTCGAAGCATTGAAAGTTCAAAGCCTTTCTCTGATCTCAAGCTTCACCTTTTGTGTTTAAATCTTAAGTGTTTCTTGTTGTCCAAAGATTTAGCCTTTTAAGGGTTGGATCATAGGTGTTTAAGGCATGCCCTATCCCTAGATCTGCTTCCTAAGTGGTCACCTCAAAGTTTTCCTTGTCATTCACCTTCATTCCTTATTATTTCATACCATACTATCATCTTTAAAGATCCTCTGTTTTAGATGACTAGCCCAATTGAAAGCCTTGGATACTGAATAGCAAGTAAACCCTTTTATGACTCCATTTCCCAATGGTCTCGAGTGTTCTTTGAATTATCTCCCTTTTGCCTAGAAGCCTTCTTTTCTCACCTTTGTCTTATATTGAACCCCTTCTTTCATGTTTCCCAACAACCAAACAAACAAACAAAACAAAACAAACCTTATGCCTTATAACTAGCCTAATACCTTGAAACTGAACTTCAAAGAAATATACCTTTGCCTTTATAGAGAGATCCCTCTCTGGACCCAGGAGGGCTAGATCCTGAGGTCCCAAAGTGGTTTTGATGTTGTCTTATCTTTTGGTAGAGCCAAACCTGCCAAAACATAGGAACTCCAACAAGCATAACCTACAAGTGAATAAATGTTCTCTCTTTCAAGTGAGAAGATTTGACCCAGACTTAGTCAATTTATATCCCCACTTGAGCTCTTATTTCCTTGTGAAAATTTTGAGGAAATTAGCCCCTATTCTTTAGGAATTTCCTCCAAAGTTCTTACACAGTTATGAAGGAATGGTCATTGATTGCATTTAACACATTTACACTACTAATTAAAGGAAATTTCAGCCTAAAGTGTCCATGAAATTTTCATTTATTTTCCATGTCATAATATGTAAACCAATTAAAATCCTTTAAATTTAAAAGGAGGCACATGTAAATTTTTTGTAGGGAAAATAAGAAAAACTACTTTTTTAATTGTATTTTTGGCTTATCTCGGTATAGTCTTACCCAAATTTCAAGTGTAGACACTCGTTGGATGCAGAATTAAATTCCACATCCAACAAGTACCCATTATGCATACTTTCAAGAAGACCGATATTGATAACAATTTCAGAGACACGCGTTTTTAATGTATCTGCAATTTTTATCAATGTGGGTCTTCTCGAAATTTTGCATATGAACACGTTTTAATTTATCTACAATTTTTATCATTGTGGGTCTTCTCAAAACTATGCATATGTAATATTCCTAAATTAGCATGCAACTAATAGGAATATTAATTTTGATTTTAATATCTAGTTAGACGAATAAATGGGCAAGGAGGCTCATAAGTTGCTTAAGTAGGCATAAAATCCCTCATAATGTGAAAAGGGATCATGTTAATAACTAGAAAAAACATCCTCATGTGTGAACAAGGTCTAAAATGTGTGGAAAAAGTCAAATTTGACCAAGTCAACAACATTATTATATGAGGAGTGGATCATAAATAAAGATAGCTCAGTATGAATGAAGATCAATCTAGTTAGTCAAAATGAGAACACCTTGGGTGTGAAAAGAGACAATGCATGGAGATCAAGTCAAGGTTGACTAAATCAAACAGTGTTGTAAATAGATGAGTAGGACTAATGGAGACAACATAATTTTGGTGGAGGAGCCTTTGCATGGAAGAAACCTCATAATTGGGTGGGATCCTTGGTGAGGAAGCTCATCAACTATATAATGCAGGGAATGGAAGCCATATAGGGAATCATTGGATATCTGATTTGATGATTGGATCTGTTTAGACTTCTTCCAAGCTCCAGTTGTTTAGCTAAGTTTGCAGCACTCTTTAGTGCTAGGGTTTTCTCATGCTGGAATTCCCCACTCTTACTTAGAGATCTTGTTTAAGAAATCTGAGTGGAGTATTTTGTGCATCATTTCCACTATCAGGCACTTGGCCAAGCATTCAAATACAACTACAGTGCATTCCCTTGAATAAACTACGTTATTTTCAGGGTGTTGCAGTGGGAGGTGTTAAAACACCACTTTCATGAGCTAGTTTCCTAGGAGGAGGATCGGCCTTTTCTCTGGAAAGATAGTAGAAGGAGCTACAACCATTTCTTTGCATGATAAGCCATTTTTATACAGAGCTTTAGCCATACAGTGTGATTCATCCATAGATCTGCAGAAAATATTTCATGTATATCTTGTTTGTCAAGAAACCCTTGCCGGGTCATCTTGGATCTATGTAAAAGAGACTAGATCTCTGTTTTTATTCCTCATTGATTAATATAATTATAGATCTGATTTGTCTCTACATTTATGAGTATAAAACCTCAATAAAATATGTTGTCTCTTTCTGCAGTAATTTATGTTTGTAGTAGTCTTGGGGTTTCAGTGTTTTTGGGCTATTTTGAGCATGGGAGGCCTGTTTAGCTAGGAAAAATTCATTTGTTTCTGATCTCCTCTTATATCTAGGTGCTATTCTAATAGATATCATGGATCCATGGGCTTAATTTTTTTTTAATGCTTATATTTCTGAAAAATTCATTTTTTGTGCATTTATTGCTAATATTCCCCATTTGGGAATATTACAGTGGTATCAGAGCCCTACTCTTGTCTCAACCTGTGTTCTTCAACCATTATGGAATATTCTCATGGGAAGGAGAAGATATGCAAGAGAGATGAAAGGAAACCCTTATTGTCTAGAGGAAAGAGGTTCTCAAAACTTCTTCTTCGAACTCTGCAGGGTATAAGTAATGACATCAAAGAAATGTGGAGGGAAAAATATGTAGATCCCTCAAAAGGATCTATACATGAGGAAAGCCCTAATTCCCCATATTATGGGGGTGAGTATTAAACCACACCATCATATTTAAAATGCTCTACCAACCATATGTTCATGACAGATGAGATGGAGAAAGAAGATATGCCAAAGAAGGAGACTCTTAGTGATTATTTGCAGGAGTATGAAGATCAATCTAAGGGGTTCAAAGATCACTTTAACTTCCAAGGGTTTTTCAAGATCAAGGAGGAAAGAAGCACAAGGAGCAAGCAGCATGGTGTGAATATATTCTTTCTACCTACTTTTGATGGTTCACCTAAATGTCGAGCTAGGGTTTGCATGAAGGAGCTAGACACCTATGTGCAACAACATCAAGTTTTAAAAAATGAAGCCATCAAATTAGCAGCACTACATCTCAAGGGTAAGGCTTATGCTTGGTGGTTGTTTGAATATTTTCCTTAAGGAATGAAAATACATCTACTTATGCAAATTTCATTAGAAGAGTAGTGGAAAGGTTTGATGAAAAATTTTATGGAACATCTTCTATGGGGCCTATCAAACCAAATCAAACAAAACCTTTGCATGAGTTGGAAGGATCAATAAATCCATCTCCATTTCAAAAAACCATTGAAGGGGATGAAAACTTGCATATCTTTCCAAGGGAAAAGGCCCCATTACATGATGAGCTTTATTCTCAAGAGAAAGACATGGAGATTCCTCTACCAAGGGAAGACCAAGATCTAAGGTCTCTCATTGATGATGAGGCACTTTCAACTATTGATGAGGAGGAAGAGAAGGCTAGAGATAATAACACTTTCATATCAAGAACACATCTAAGACCTCATGGAGAGGAAGATGGAACATTTGTTCCAAAGGGAGAAACTCTTGCACTCTTGCAAGGAGTTCCAAAGAATCTCACATATGGAGATCATGGCACAATCCATGTGCAGCATGTGGCATCATTGGTAAAGGGTGAGATCTTGAAGAAAGAAGGAGTTAAATAGGAGGACAAGCATCATATGATGAGGAGCACACACCCCTCTTTATTTCAGAAGATTGATACAAAAAGGAGGCAATAGTATTTGTGTAGTAAAGGCAAGGACAAATTAGTCCACATACATATACTTCCTACTTTATACCTTGATGTCTCTTTGCAGGGAGGTATTCCACCAAGGAGACCCCTTGATTGGAAGAAGAATAAAGTGTTCTCTCAACTATGGGAAGAATTTACATATTTGGCTAAGGAGGAAGCCTTGGGAGAAGCTAGCATAGCGTAGAGAATCTTTTATGGGTTCAAAAGAGAGGTAAGAAATTTTCTAAAATGGACATTTCTATCTCCCACTTAGCTATTTACGCTGAAAAGAGAGAATTCAGAAGTCTATGGTGACATAGATATGATTTCAAATGGCCACTCCATATCTTTGGGGCAGCCAATGATATTCTCTCACACAAAGAATATTTCTGAACATGACAAGAAGATATCAACACTCTTGCATGCATGGGCCAAATTAAGGAAGTTTTTGAAGGAAAAAAAAATTCAAGGAGAGGTTGACTTCCATCTGCTTCAATCTTGTCTTAAACAAGATCAACTACAAGGGAGGCAGCAAAAGAAAGTTGATAGTACTCCAACATGTGACTTTGGCATCAGGTATTTCAAGGAGGAGAGTCATGTTATGACAGGGGCTGCATTTCAAATTTCTATAGCATTGTCATTGTTGGGAAGCCTAGATCCATTTTGGGAGTCCCAACTCTTGATGGAATATTCTAAGAACCTCTTCACATGTAAGGTTCTTGATGAGCAAGTGATGGATAGGAGGTATAAGGTAGTTGATGGGGTCATTTATTCTCATGGTCAAATCTATTTAACTAGAGACTCCAAGCTCAAGGATAAACTACTTACTGCAGCCTATGAGATCTTGCTTTCTAAACCCACTGATTTCATTAGAGCATATCATGCTATCTTGGAGGGATTCATGTGGGAATACTTCAAGGAGGAGATGCACTCTCACATGAGGAAGTACATAGATCATTTTTTGGTTGATGAGGAACATAACACTTGTGAAGAGTTATCATTTCCACCTCCTTATTCATTGGGTGTGAGAAGGAGCTCATCCATGAGCTACCTCACTGATTTAAATTGAGTATATGGTAAGACTTGTATTTCTAAACATAATGATGTATTTACTATATGATTTTATTTTCTTAACACTCATGTATAGGGCATTGCTCCTAGAGGGGGCACTTTTTCTTATGGGCTTAACAGGCCACTTGGGGCCATGAACAATGGTGATGTTGGCCATTCCTTAGAATATTTTGGAGAAAGGATGCATTCTTCATGGTGTGATTCATTAAAAAAAACCATCATCCACCTTCTCCAGGCATGTAAGAAGAATGAGGCAGCAAACAAGTGTTGGGAAAAACACTTGTCATATCATATTCTATGGCAGTTATGAGTAAAACTGCACTGGTTGCACTTGAGGGACCATTGTCCTTCTCCCTTATTGCATATGACATCTAGCATGACTCTAATTATGATTCCAAATGCTGAAGATGTTCTTATCTTTGTTGGGAACATGGTTGGAAGGGAGACACATTGGTTGGATGTGTCCTTGGGGGAGTAAATTTCCCACAATTTTTGCACTACATGTTTCAAGGGGAGCATGGGAGACTATATGGCCACTATAGTAGATCACTTGTTTCTTTATGAGGTGGGCCATATGATTTTTTGGAGCACTTGGAACATGCCTCTCATGAGCAATTGGGAGGAGCTTTTCTATGAATTACCAAGCTGGGAGGTGATTCATTTCATTTGGATGATAGCATGGAGATGGGAGTCCTTCATTAGTGAGGAAATTCCCCATGATTGTCATCACTTCTATCTTGAGGAGGCCATTGATTAGGAAGAGGGTTTCCATATAGACCTTCCATTCTTTCATGATGAGAGCCATTTGGTTTATCCACCAAAGGCCAACTTACACACTTGGGAGGAACCATTGAGAGGCAAAATTGTTGCAGAATATTCAAAGCAATGGTGGAGACTATTGGATGTAGAGGCCCCAAGAGGAGGAGGGGAGATTTTGCGCCACCCTTGCAGTTGCTTGAGGACAAGAAACATTTGGGAGGGGAAGAATGTAATATTCCTAAATTAGCATGCAGCTAATAAGAATATTAATTTTTCTTTTAATATCTAGTTAGACGAATAAATGGGCAAGGAGGCTCATAAATTGCTTAAGTAGGCATAAAATCCCTCATAATGTCAAAAGGGATCATGTTAATAACTAGAAAAAACATCCTCATGTGTGAACAAGGTCTAAAATGTGTGGACATAGTCAAGTTTGACCAAGTCAACAACATTATTATATGAGGAGTGGATCATAAATAAAGACAGCTCAGTATGAATGAAGATCAATCTAGCTAGTCAAAATGAAGAAACCTTGGGTGTGAAAAGAGAAAATGCATGGAGATCAAGTCAAGGTTGACTAAATCAAAGAACGCTGTAAATAAATGAGTAGTACTAATGGAGACAACATAATTTTGATGGAGGGGCCTTTGCATGGAAGCAACCTCATAATTGGGTGGGACCCTTGGTGAGGAAGCTCATCAACTATATAATGGAGGGAATGGAAGCCATATAGGTCATGATTGGATATCTGATTCAATTATTGAGTCTGTTTAGAATTCTTCCAAGCTTCAGCTATTTAGCTAAGTTTGCAGCAATGTTTAGTGTTATGGTTTTCTCATGCTGGAATTCCCCACTCTCGCTTAGAGATCTTGTTTAAGAAATCTGAGTGGAGTATTTTGTGCATCATTTCCACTATCAAGAACTTGGCCAAGCATTCACCTACAACTACAGTGCAGTCCCTTGAAGAAACTGAGTTATTTTCAAGGTGTTGCAGTGGGAGGGGTTAAAACCCCACTTTCATGTGCTAGTTTCCCAGGACGAGGATCAACCTTTTTCCCAGAAAGCTAGTAGAAGGAGCTACAACCATTTCTTTGCATGATCAGCCATTTTTATGTATAGATTCATCCATACAACATGATTCAGCCATAGATCTGCAACAAATATTTCATGTATATCTTGTTTGTCAAGAAACCCTTCTCAGGTCATCTTGGATATATGTAAAAGAGACTAGATCTCTATTTTTATGCCTCATTGATTAATATAACTACAGATCTGATTTTTCTCTACATTTCTAAGTATAAACCCTCAATAAAATGCATTGTCTCGTTCTGTAGTAATTTCTGTTTGTAGTAGTCTTGGGGTTTCAGTGTTTTTGGGCTATTTTGAGCATGGGAGGCTTGTTTAGCTAGGCAAAATTCATTTGTTTATGATATCCTCTTAGATATAGGTGCTATAATACAAAATCTAATGGATCCATGGGCGAATTTTTTTTGTTAATTCTTATATTTTTGAAAAATGTGTTTTATGTGCATGTATTGCTGATATTCCCCATCTGGGAATATTATTGTGGTATCAAAGCCCTACTCTTGGCTCAGCCTGTGTTCTTCAACCATTATAGAATATTCTCATGGGAAGGAGAATATCTACAAGAGAGATCTAAGAAAACCCTTATTTTCAGGAGGAAAGAGGTTCTCAAAACTTCTTCTTTGAACTCTGTAGGGTATAAGTAATGACATCAAAGAAATGAGGAGGGAAAAACCTGGATATCCCTCAACAAGATATATACATGAGGAAACCCTAATTCCTCATATTATGGGGGTGAGTATTCAACCACACCAACATATTTAAAACACTCTACCAGCCATATGTTCATGACAAATCAGATGGAGAAAGAAGATATGTCAAAGAAGGAGACTCTTGGTGATTATTTGTAGGAGTATGAAGCTCAATATAAAGGGTTCAAAGATCATTTGAACTTCCAAGGGTTTTGAAAGATCAAGGAGGAAAGAATCACAAGGAGAAAGTAGCATGGTGTGAATAGATTCTTTCTATCTACTTTTGATGGATGGCCTAAATGTCCAACTAGGGTTTGGGTGAACGAGCTAGACACCTATGTGCAACAACATAAATTTTCAGAAAATGAAGCCATCAAAGTAGCAGTGCTACATCTTGACGGTAAGGCTTATGATTGGTGTTTTTTTGAATATTTTTCCTTAAATAATGCAAATACATCTACTTATGCAAATTTCATTAGAAGAGTAGTGGAAATGTTTGATGGAAAATTTTATAGAACATCTTCTATGGGGCCTATCAAACCAAATCAAACAAAACCTTTGCATGAGTTGGAAGGATCTATAAATCCAACTCCATTTCGGAAAACCATTGAAGGGGATGAAAACTTGTATATATTGCCAAGGGCAAAGGCCCCATTACATGATGAGCTTTCTTCTCAAGAGAAAGGCATGGAGATTCCTCTACCAAGGGAAGACCAAGATCTAAGGTCTCTCATTGATGATGATGCACTTTCAACTATTGATGAGGAGGAAGAGAAGGTTGGAGATAACAACGATGTCATATCAAGAACACATCTAAGACCTCATGGAGAGGAAGATGGAACATTTGTTCCAAAGGGAGAAACTCTTGCACTCTTGCAAGGTGTTCCAGAGAATCTCACATATGGAGATCATGGCACAATCCATGTGCAGCATGTGTCATCATTGGTAAAGGGTGAGATATTGAAGAAAGAAGGAGTTAAAGAGGAGGACAAGCATCATATGATGAGGAGCAAACACCCCTCTTTATTTTAGAATATTGATACACAAAGGAGGTAGGAGGATTTGTTTAGTAAAGGCAAGGACAAATCAGTCCACATACATATACATCCTTCTCTATACCTTGATGTCTCTTTGCAGGGAGTCATTCCACCAGGGAGACCCCCTGATTGGAAGAAGAATAAAGTGTTCTCTCAACTATGGGCAACATTTACATATTTTGCTAAGGAGGGAGCCTTGGGTGAAGCTAACACGGCACAAAGAATCTTTTATGGGTTCAAAAGAGAGGTAAGTAATTTTCTGAAATGGACATTTCTATCTCCCACTCAGCTATTTGCACTGAAAAAGGAGAATTCAGAAGTCTATGGTGACATAGATATGATTTCAAATGGCCACTCCATATCTTTGGGGCAGCCAATGATATTCTCTCACACAAAGAATATTTCTAAACATGACAAGAAGATATCAACACTCTTGCATGCATGGACCAAATTAAGGAAGTTTTTGAAGGCAAAAAATTTTCAAGGATAGGTTGACTTCCATCTATCTCAATCTTGTCTTAAGCAAGATCAGCTACAAGGGAGGCAGCAAAAGAAAGTTGATAGTACTCCAACATGTGACTTTGGCATCAAGTATGTCAAGGAGGAGAGCCATGTTATGACAGGGGTTGCATTTCAGATTTCTACAACGTTGTCATTGTTGGGAAGCCTAGTTCTATTTTGGGAGTCCCGACTCTTGATGGAATATTCTAAGAACCTCTTCACATGTAAGGTTCTTGATGGGCAAGTGACACTACAAGGAAAAGACCCTCTAGTGGATGTTTTTGAGGAACCACATAGAAAAATACCCCATACATCCGTTTCTAGCGGAGGTTACTAGAGGAGGTTGGTGGGCAGAGGGTTTTGCGGATGTTTTCCTATCAGTGCTCTTATCAATAAACGTCGCCCTGGTTCTCTCCACAAAAGAAAGCACCAATGTAGACAAAAAAATTGGCACATTGAACACCATGCACTTTGTACACACCCGCCTGGTGCGTTGTATTATACTATAGCACCGGTGCGTCACAACGCTTCCGCACCGGTGCATTATAAAACACAATGCCAACACCGAAACCACCCGGTGCAGTAGACAGAAACTACACTGGTGCATTATAAAACAACGCGCCAAAACACAAACCGGCCGGTGCGCTTGTAGGAAATAGTACCGGTGTGCCTATAAACCACGTGCACCAGTAAAGGGTTAAATTAAAAAAAAAATTACGACAAAGAACCCGGATTTTTTAGTTTTCTAGTGCTCCTGAGCTCTCAATTACCGGTGCGCACGCTACCATAGAACGCACCGATGTGCACCGAACATTGGCACATTGGATAGCGTGCGCGATGTACACACACCTCCGGGGCGTCCTAGTATAGTAATGCACCGGTGCTTCACTACTCTTCTGTGCCGGTGCATCATAAAACACCGCGCCAAAATAGAAACGAACCGGTGCATTCTTCTCTAAGAGCACTGGTGCGCCTATAAACTGCACGCACTGGAATAACGTTATATAAAAAAAAAAATTAAGGCCAAAAAACTGGTGCTTTGGGACTATTTCGCATCGGTGCTTTATGATTACTCCGTCCCAGTGCATCATCACCATTTTGCGCCAAAACTGAAACATCCTGGTGCGCGTTTAGGGAAATGCCCTGATGTGTTATAAATAATGTGCCAAATTTGATACAACTCGGTGCTGTTGTATGTAAGCGCACCGGTGCACCTATAAAACTCGGTGCACTGAAATAGGGTTAAATAGAAAAAAATTACGACCAAAAAACTTCATTATTCAGTTTCCTCAGTGCTCCAGAGCTCTCAAGCCCCGGTGCCATTTCCCTATCTCTGAGCCGCCCTGACATCACTGCTCTCATTGCACCCATTGCATGCACTGCTGCTTTGCATTGGCCACCAATCTCCAGCTTGCATTTTGAAAAATAGTGGGCAAATTTTCTTTTCCAAATTTTACAGCCAATATGCCTCCTCGACGGCAAAATGTATAGGTTTTTCTAGTTTTTCTATAATTAAGCCTTTTAGTGGATTAGAAATTGAAATAACCTTAAAAATAACCATTAAAAAAGAAAGAAACAAAATTGTTGCGCAGTGCGCTCGAGTTGTTCGGCTTGCACCGGATAGCAGTGCTACCTGTAAAATTTATAGGCAGCACTGCCATCGGTGCTAACGGTACCCGCACAGTTTCTGGGGCAGTGCCAAAAGGCACCAAAAATAATTTTAAACTAAAAATAAAAAGAAATAAGGTGGTGCGCTCATTTATCTAGGTGCACTGTTGACCACGGTAATCACAGTGCGCTGCGTTAACTAAATTTTATGCCCCGATTTATGTCAACGCATCGCATTCTGCATTCCGAGAGGGTCAACAGTGCAGTTGGGTAAAAGACCGCACCGTTGACTATGTTATTGTCATGAAGTTGGTGCACTGACATGACTATACACGCTAGGGCGTATATTTCAGTCAGCGCACCGCTATGCTAAATTAGATATAGTCCACGGTGCTTGAAAAATAGACATCTGCACCGAATCCGGTGCAGTCTATTTCGTTAGGGGCACTGGTGCCTATGTGCTAAAATATTATTCCACACCGCCACTGGTGCATGACTGTTTTTATGGAGCACTGACTTGTATGTTTTTTTTTTTTCAAAAAAAAAAAAATGTATATTTCTAAATACATGTCTATTTTAATAAAAAAAAATTATTTAATATGGAATTGATTCAGAGAGAAGAGGGGCAACAGAAACAACAACAAGCTGAACAATATGACATGATTCGCCAATGGGAGGCAAGAGAGAGGGAGAGAGATGCATGTCCTCACCCTATTACTGCAGATACCCAGGAGATCCTTATGCAGGTAGGCCTCCTCAAGTTCTATGAGGACGCTACTTCCAGCCTAAAGGCCCATAGTGTGCTTTTGAGACATCTTATCTGCAGATGGAATGCCCACCGACAGGCTTTTCAGGTTGGTCCTGACCAGTGGTACACACCCACTGAGGAGGATATTTATTTTATTACATGACTATTGAGGAAAGGGGTGGATTTTCCCTCATTCCCAGATGTGCTAGCTGGTTGTGTAGTAGGGATTCAGTTAGTTTACTCCCAGAGATACATTGGAGCACATGTATTGTCTCCTTCAGAGTTTCAGGTACCTGGAGGTTAGTTATGTATAGGTGATTTTGGTAGACAGGACGTGCAGTGCCTCTCCATTATCACTTCGACTATTTCGCACAACACCAGTGACGGGCAATGTATTATTTAATCGCTCTTATGTTATGTTGATTCTTTAGTACATTAGCCATGACTTGCTAGGTGGTCTGCCATTTTTTTGTGGCAATTTTGTACAACCTTAGATAGATGTCATGCTCATTCACAAGGGAGAGTCAACTTCCCTTTTGCTTCAGAGCTGTTTTGTTTATTTTTTGAGAGGTTTCCAGAGATGAGACCTAGTTTTGTTCGACAGCCTCGTAGGCCGATGTTTGAGGCTTGGATGCACATGTGGGGGCAGATGATGCCCAAGAGGGGAGACACTATGTTTCCAACGAGGATATCACATGATTGACTAGACTTACTAGCCAGTGTTGGTGGGTTGCATCCCTTTATTATGGTCCCATATCCTTATGCTGGACTAGATTGGCGAGGGTGTCCCAACATCCTCTTCACTCCTGATGAGCCGACAGATGATAAAGGTAATATTAATTTTTTATTTATATTTATTCTAACATGTTCTTTAACTTGTTTTTATTAAATTATGTAATGAAATTGTCTAATTATTGTTGTGTACTTGTATATATTTTGTAGACATTGGCTCTTTTGATGGCGAGGAGATGTCAGATCCACCACATGATCTAGGTGTGGATCCTGATGATTACGATCAGGACATGGATGATGCGTCGGAGGATGATCATGATCATGAGGATGAGGGTGGTGCAACAGAGATACGTGCTCCTTCTCATGGTGCACTGGTACCGCTTTTTGCTAGGCATAGTCAACTTGAGACCAGATACAGGATGGAGTTGGGAAACCAACTCTGTGCATTGATTTCAGATGCGGGCATCAAGCCCATTCATTACAGAGAGATACAGGGCAATGATAGGCTGCTATGGATGTTGAGAGGCATGCCACATGACATGGATGGCCTGATGTAGCATGTCGTAGGAGCTACGACAACTGTTACATGACTTAGGAGGATTGTCCATAGTTATAGGCATAGTCGAGTTGTGGCACGTGATGGACAGTCCACGAGCAACGACTCACATGCATCTCATGATCGTTCACCTCGCGGCGCACCTGATGAGCATGAGGCTCCATTGGCAGCATATGACAGTCATCATGGAGATGAGGTTGGACCATCAGCCACGTCTAATTAGCAGCCTGCAGCATCCATTAGTACTAGTCATGATCATGAGTAGGCTGGACCATCGACTGCCGAGGTAGCAGTACTATTGACGAATGAGCAGGCCTCCACTATTACTACTCATATTGATGTTGTACTACCACCAGCGGATGCATCCATCAGTACTAGTGATCATGATCATGAGCAGGCTCGACCATCGACTGTTGAGGCTGCAGTACCCAGATTTACTGAGCAGGCATCCACTTGTACTGTTATTGATGTTGTTATACTACCACCAGCTGATCCATGACATTTATATTACAGTTTTATATTTTTAACATTATTCAATTATCTATATATATATATATATATATATATATATATATATGGTCCATGTATTTTATGTTCATGTTGCAGTTGTACTTAATTTTCGTGTTGGTGATCAACATGATGTGGCGCATATTGTTAGTCATGTTAGATATGTTCATTTAATGTTTAGCTTACAGATAAATGTGTATATGTGATAGCATGAGTTATTTGATATATTGAGATGTATATTTGATGTTTGTGTTGTGATGATGTTAATATATAATGTTAATTTGATGTTTGAATGTGTTTATTAGTCGAATATGATGTTTGTACGATGGTTATCATGATCATGATGATGTTTACTAATTAATTTAATATTATTAAATGACCATGATATTTATTAAATATTATGTCGTGAATGTAATTGTAATTTAAATTTTAATTCTATATAAAATTGTAAAATTGTATTTGTATTTGTACTAATTGTAATTTTAACTGTAATTGTATGTAAAATATTAATTAATGTAAAATTTTAATTGTAATTCTAATTCTAATTGTATGTAAAATTCTAAAATTGTAATTGTATTTGTAAATGTAATTTTAATTGAATTGTATGTAAAATATTTGTAAAATTGTAATTGTAAGTGTAAATGTAATTCTATGTAAAATTAAAATTCTAATTCTAATTCTAATTGTAATTCATGTATGTGAAATTAATGTAAAATTGTAATTGTAATTTTAATTAATGTAATTGTATGTAAAATATTTGTAAAATTTTAATTCTATTAATATGAAAATTTTAATTGTATTAATGTGAAATGATTTTATTAAAATATTTAAATTTGTAAATTTGCAAATAATTGTAAAATAACAAATCTAGAATAATATGAATTTTTGTAACATAAATTTTAGAAAATAATGAAAATAAATTCATGTACTTTATAATTATCATTACCTTATTATGATCTTATATACATAAAGTTTAGAAAATAATGAAAATAAATTCATGTACTTTATAATTATCATTATTTTATTATGATCTTACATACAAAAAAAAAAAAAAAACTTTAAATAGTCCGGTGCGCTTATCATCCTTACAGGCCCCGATGCGTCATATTAATACGACGCACCGGTGCATCACAATTCTTCGCACCGGAAATGAATAAACGCAAATAAAAAAATGCAAATCTATTTTCTTTAAGTTAAAAAAAGCGGCAATTTGAAAAATGCGCAGAAAAATATTTTCGAAAATCTAATTTAATAAAATAATTCTTTAAAAACTAGACATTTTTCATTATTTCATTATTTTTGCTAAAATTTTCAGCTAGATATTTGCAGGAGATAGACCTGGAGCAAGAGAGCATGAGGGCACTGTGGAGTAGCGAAATACGTTTGAACAGAAGTATTCAGACAATCAGAAATCAAAGCTCTGGTGATTCAAACCCTTTATCATATAATTTCAAACCATTTCGTGATTAAATTTAATTCTTTTTTTTACTTTTTTCTGTAGTGTTTTATTTTTTCCTGCAGTTTTATCCATTTTTACCCTGAACCCTTCATTTTTTTTGTTTTTTCCCTTTCTTCTCCCTGTTTCTGTGATTTCAGAATTAGGGTTTTTCATTTTAGATTGACGTCCAGCCCACGGGATGACTTGCATAGTCGGATCTCAATCCATTCGGCCATTGCGTGAATTTCTGAAAAAATGGATTTTTCTTTATCGGTGCGCACTGCGTATGCCACCGCACCGGTGCGATGTATTATGACAGTGCACTATGCAAGTACTGTGTAGTAAAAAATTGATTTTTTTTTTTTTTCTAAATCCATGTGCCAAATCTGAAATAGGGCACTAGTGCTCCCTTTAACTAGGAAAGCACCGTACATTGTATTATACCATTTTTGTAGTGCGTTTATAACACCCCACGCACTGTTAGGTCTATTACACAATTTTTGCAGTGCGTTTATAATACCAAATGCACCGTACGGTGTATTATACTATTTTGCGGTGCATTGTTAATATACCCACGCACCGGTGACGGTGCAGACTTCATGAAAGGCGCACCACTGTCCCGAGAATTATTTTCTACCTGAAAATTTGAGAATTTATTTATAAATATATTAATGAATGATATAGTACAGGTTTTAGATTGATAAATAAATGACTGACAAGATATCAAGTAACAAAAATATTGTTAACACATCAAGAAAAGCAAAAAAAGCAAGTTCTTTGTAAATTCTTTATAAAAAATATTATTTTTGAACTATATGTAACTTTAACTAATATGTATTGTTTACTGTGTATCATGCAGAGCCATAAAATGATGAAACTCGATATGATTATTTCCGATCTACAACTAGAAGAGTGTAAAAGTTTAAAGGAAAAATTGAAAAAAGATGAATCGGGTGAATGAAACAATACTATTGATCCAATATGAGTTTCTTTTTTTAATTATCATTAATAATATACTTAAAATTATTAGATAACATGTGTCAAACAGTCTACTAATTCACATATGTTTAATGCTCTACAGGGACCAACAATTCAGAAAAGGAATGTTGTTCTAAGAAAAGAAAAAAATAGAACATGCAAATGAAAATGAATTGCACCTTGGCTCATCTGGAGTGGTGCTGGAAGGTAACGAAAGGCGGAAATTTTTTTACAAAAGTTTGAGGGATCTAGTGCAACGAACACAACAACGTGCTTCAAATGTAATATGTAATCATTGAATTTTTCAATCATTAGGTACAATAAATAAACAATTTAGCATTAAATATTAATTTTCAAGAATTTTCTTGTAGAAAAGAAAAGAAAATGGAACCCTTTCAGCACATAAAACAGGATGACAAGGAAGAAAAGGGTTGATCTCTAAGTTTGTGAGCAATTGTTACTTCCTTATAACAACTTAACTACATTTCATTTTTGTATTTTTTAAGTTGTTTTACAAAAATCATCATTGAATGTCTTCAAACAGGTGCTAGCATACAAAGAAGAACCATCAGACGAATTGATTGAAATTGGGTTAAATATGGGTTGTGAGTATATGTTGGCATATCAGAATTTAATTGTGGAATTTGTAAGCATCTATCAATCTTGTTTTTATTAGCTCCATCTATAATTAATAGAACAAAAACATATTTTATATTAAATATATGATTTGTTATCTGGTATAAAACTTGCAGGAAACAAAGTATGGAACTGTGCCAACAAATGAAATTTTGAAAGATGGCATGGTATATGGTTTTGAAAGAATGTGTCTAGTTTATGAGTCAATTTTTGCTATGGTACGTCATTTTTCTTTTCGATTTACATTGATGTATATTATTTAATATTGGAATTTTCATTATTCTCACCAATGTATATACACTCATTTCAGTTTATTTTTATGTTTGTAGATGGAAGGTGAAGAAGAAGAAAACAATCAACGCCATGAACACAACACTCCTGAAAATAATCCAAGTCATGGAAGTAGCTCTAGCAGTGACAGCAGTTCAAGCAAAGAATGATGATCACTATGTAATTTGGATATCAAAGCAAGGCATTTTATTTTTTGAAATATGTTTGTGAATCAGCCATTCTGTTTAATGTAATGGACATAGTGTCCCAATTGAAAGACAAAGGGATACGAATAATTGTCCCATTTTGTATGATAAACACTATCATATATATATATATATATATATATATAATTTTTTAATTTATTCTATTGTGTTCTCCATTGTCGCTATTGCATTCTCCATTGTCATTCTCAAATGCACTAATAAAAATTTAATTCATATGAATATTTTTATAAGATATATATGTGTCGACTTTTGATGAATAATGAATTTTAAAAAACCACAATAATTATGATATGATATAACAAATTAATCCAAACATCACATTCAAATGCATTAATAAAAATTTAATTAATATGAATATTGTTATAAGATGTGTCGACTTTTGATGAATAATGAATTTAAAACAATCACAATGATTGGACTGTTAGAGGCGGATGTTTCTAAAAAAAAACAAAATGAAAACCGGTGCATTTATGTGTCTATACACACCAGTGGGTTTATGATCTATGGGCACTACACAAATACCGATTCCAATTATAAATATTGGTGCATTTGTGTGATACTCCGTACTGGGGCATTTATGTATCTATAAGCACCAGTGCATTTGTAGTTACCATGTGCACCGTACGAATACTGATACCAATTATAAATCTTGGTCCCTTTTTGTGATACGGAGCACTGGTGCATCATAAAGTTATACGCACCGATGCGGTTATACGACCTATGGGCATCGCTCAAATCCCAAGACCAATTAGAACGACCCCGTGCATTGTATCACCAACACCACACCCGGTGTTGTTTTATACCTTAACGGCCTAGTGCATTCTCCTTCGACTGCCTTGGTGCGTTGTCTACAGGTACGCACCGATGCGTTAAATCTTGATAAGAGCAACGATGTAAAAAACATCCGTAATAACCTCCGGCCGCCCATTTTTTTTTAGTTGTGTTGAATTTCCGTTAAAATATCCGCCAAAACCTTCGTTCCCAGAAACAGAAGTGGTAGCATATGTTTTTTTGACAATTTTGGCCAATTTTATAACACTAAAAACCTCCTTTATAACCTCTGCTATGTTGTGGTCCTGTGATTTGGCCGATTGGTAAGCCAAGTGACAAGGAAACATCAAAACAAATCTTTAAAGCTATAGGACCTAGCCTTCCTAGTCTCAGAGAGGAATCTCTCAATTTGTTTGCAAGGATATGACTTGTTTGCTTTTAAGGGTTGATTTTAGGCTAGTTATTAAGCATGGGTTTGTTTGTTTGTTTGGTTGGACATGATAATCTAGGCAGTATAGATAGAAAGGGGAAATCTCTAAGACATTGGGAAATGGAGTCAAGTGGAATTTGTAACAAGTTTAATCAATGGATTTGGGGTATCAAAGGGCAAATCTAACTTGGCTAGTGGATCTTTAAGGTCTTGTAGATGCAATGAAATGAACATCAATGGTTTTTAGAATGAAAAGTAGAAATAAGGGAAATTAAGAATCCTTAATTATATGTACTTCTCAGAAAAGGGACTTAAAACATTATCTGAACATAAAGAGGCATTCAATAGACAGGGCTAACCATAAATTCTACAAAACACACTTTAGCAAATAATAATTTCATGACAAACTTTTCCAATGAAATGTAGAAGGTGAGAAACTCATTTAACTTCTAGTGATTCCACCTTCAAGGATAAGAAACATTCAAGATTCACAAATAATTGCATTCATAGACGAGGGAATGCCTAGACATCTTTGATTATAGCTATAAAGACCTTCAAAACAATTATTTTGGCAAGTACAAAGGGTATGATCGGAACAAAACCTCTTTGGCAGACTTTAAACAATGGTACTTTGAAGGGAGACTTCAAAAACAGTTTTTAAGTGGCAGCAAGTAAGCAGGGAAAACCATAAATCATTCCTGAGGCCAACTGCATTGAACTATTTAGGAAATAAACAATAATAAGGGTTCAAGAGAGAAATTAAGAATTTTCTAGAATGCTTCAGCAGAAGAAAACATAAAGACAGTGAAGAGTAAACAAAACTAAGGTGCTTTCAAAAGACATTTCTTAGCCTAAACCTTTTACTCTATTGTAACAGAGAATGATGAAACATAATGAAACAGGAAATAAAAATAAGAGATTTAGGGTACTTCACCAAAAACCAAGCTTAGGGATTGAATGATCTAGCCTCCTCCATCCACAAGCAGATCAAGACATCCACAAGTTCCAAAACTTTGAATTTCTTCTCAACTTCAGCCAGACTATGCATTACTTCAAAGAGTCATCAAATGCCAACAATACAATGAGTTCCAATGCAGTATTTATGCTGCAAATGAGGAGGTGGAATTGATCTAGGTTTTGAGAGTCATAAACTACATAGTAAATGCATTCCTGACCTTGAAAACCTTGCAAGGCATAAGGTGGGAACATGTGTGCAGCTACTTCTCTGTTTAATAACTCTGTCTTAAATTTCTAAGGAAAGATAGGTGAAAAGATTGACTTTAAGGCTTTATCCTTATCTTTACAATAACTATCTTGATAGTTTAAAATATTTCTAGTTGGGTAATAACTGTTGATTTGCCTTTACAGATAGAAAGTAGGCCAAATGTGTCAGTTTATTTTCTAAGTGAATAATTGCTTCCCTTTGATATATTCAAGACTGCTTTAGCCCAAATTTCCTTAATTTTATCATTTAAACTGTGCTTTTAACCTTTAATCTTCAATTTAAGCTTTAATCTTCTGTTTATGACTTTGATCTTCTATTCTTCTTCCGTCGGTCTTCGTTCTTTATTGATTTTTCTCAGTTTCTGTGTGCAGGAGATTTTTCTGTGCGATGGGAGGTCTCGGAATGGACCAATGCTCATGAGGCACTAATTTAAACTTGGATATTTAAAACCTCAGGTCCCTTTTTCTTCATTTATGGGCCTTTTTGGATCATCATCCAAGGCCTGTTACTATACCCCTCACTGTGTGATGGCCCTTTGACTCAGGGCCGCCATTAAACCTGCAATAAAATAAAAACATTAATAAATCTTGCGTTTGTGGCTGAAACTACTTTTTAGAGGCTTATGGAGGGTTAGGGAGCATTTGCAGAGGAAGAGAGAATGCACAAAGGATGGATTTCTTAGCAGAATGATGTAGAAATGACGAAGTTTGAATATTATGGTGATAAGCGGTTTTGCGCAATACCGGAGTGGTATTTGCGCAGGGGTTAGGAGGTAAGCGGTTTCAGCTTTGGCGAATGCGATACTGCTTAGGCAGTGACACGCGTCATAGGGCAACCACCCATTTGACATTGAAATGGGGCGTTAAACCTTGTCGGAGGAATGGGCGTGATATAAATCTTGGGCCTTCGGATCTGGGGGAGCCAGATCAATGGTGAGGATCGAGCGCGATCGGCAAAGTTGATCGGCGGTGGGACCAGGCGCTGACATAAGCAGATTTGTTGTGTTGCCAAAAGGCTATTGGGTGGGGTTTAGAGATTTAGGATCTGCGATCACCGTTGGATTAACAAGATCGACAGTCAAGATTTCATCGGGGGGTGAATGAGGAATGAATGGGTAAGAGGATGGATGATAGGGGAAAGAGGTGGAGACCGTTGGATCTAGGCTTAAGGTCTTCGATCAATGATGGGGATTTGATTGGGAGAAAACAAGGCACGGGAAACATAAGGCGAAGGGAGCTTAAGAAGGCATCAAGATAGGGTCTCGTGGAGGAAGAGTGGGACCAGGGACTTAGGCCTTTAAGCGATGTTCATGGGCCTTGGGTCATGTGAAGAAGGGGGCCGAGGGCTTAAGCCCGCAGGGGCTTAAGGCCTTATGTTCAAATGGGCAGAAAATAGGCTTAAACAGAGGATTTTTAAGCCTTTTTAGAGGTTTCTGATAGGTCAGAAGAGGGTGTTTTAAACCAAATAAGGGTGTTTATAATGGTTTAAAGGATTTTTTAGGGGAAGAAAGGTAAATGAAAAGTAGAAGGGGTTTTTCAGAGGGAAAAGGACTGAAAGAAAACAAGTGTAGGAATGATAAGATGAGGGAATGAAATGTAGGTAAAGTGATGGGAATTGCCTGAAACAGCTTCCTTTGGATCAGCAGGATGACTTGGGCAGTTTTGGATGAAGAATTTTAGTGAACGATAACTTCATAGGATAATGAACACAGTGAGATTTCAAAAACTCCAAGTTTTTCATAAAAATATTGTTTTTTGGAAATCTATGGACTAATCTAGCCATCATCAGGTATAACATAATTTATAGATGGCTAACAGTGGCTCCACTTGGGGAGGAAAACTTGCTTTTTTAAGGTATCCAAAACTTTCAGTTTACCAATCTTTTGGGTTTTAGCAGACCATTGCCTTAAGCCATTGGGTAGATTGCTTTTCTTTCTTTCTTTACTAATATTCTTTCTGGATTTTGACAATTCCAATCATCTGTAACATGCAACCTATTTAAAACAACATCTCTACCTGCCCAATCCTACTTGTCCTAGCATTCTCTCTTCTTTTAAGTGCATTTGAACTGGCAAACTCTTTGACATTTTATTTTTGAAAACAGAAAAATAAACTATCTAATCCTATCCTTATTTCTTACAAGAGTCTAGATTAAACTGTTGAACTCCTTTATTTTCTATCTATACTAACTGATTTCCAAGATTAAACAGTTTGGAAATCTTTGACTCTCTATCTATTGACATGAAAATTTAAAGCATGGTCAAAATCAGGATTAAGCAGTCCGATCAACCATGGTTGTGCCATGTTGAACCAGCTGCACACCAGCATTATTTTACATAAAAATTAAATCAGAAAGATAAGGCCATAATTTTGTCTTTTTTAAGGCATCCTTATCTATCTCTTTGGTTCTGTTTTGAGCATGTGGAACCAGTATCTTTTCAATCTCCTAATCTATCTTTTTTTGAATAAGTCAAGTCTGAAATAATTTTATCAATCAATGTTTCTACTAACTTGTCAACATAAATTTAAAGTATGTTAAGCCATGATTAGGCTAGATGACTGAAAAATATATTATTTTTGAATCAGTAGTGGCATTTAGACTTGCTCACTTTCATAAATTCTCTTTTTTGGGTATGGGGCTGTACCTCTTTTTGAAACTGCCCTCTTTTTTTTTTATTGTTCTTTTATTTTCTATGATCTTTTTCCAACTCTGTTATGTACAATGAATGAAAAACTTTGAAACTAGGACTCTTAACAGAAGTAGTGCTTGAAAATACTGCCATTGACAGGACCTCCTAATAAATCTTCTCCATTCAGCTCTTGCAGAAAGAATGCATTATGACCCCTTATGGAATGAATGATATAGGGCCCTTTTCACAAATTCCCAAATTTGCCATGTTTTTCTTTCTCCTCCCTTCTAGAATCCCACTTTAGAACTACATTTCCAACTTGGAAATAATTTTCTTTAGTTCTTTAATCAAATAATTTCTTGATGCCTTCTTGGACTATTTGTGTTCTTTTATACACTTCCTCTCTAGACTGCTATAAGTGAATGGTCTGATTGATCCTTCTCTGCATATCATTCTCTTCAGTTTGTACTTCTTGAAGAAGTTTCATGACTGGAACTCCTAAAGATGTTGGGAAAGCTGCATCCATGCCATAAACCAGCTGATAGGGATACATATTTATATATTTTTTGGTAGTTAATCTGTCAGCCCATAAAGCATGAATAAGCTTACTATGCCATGATTTCTGATTTTGTTCCAACAATTTTTTGATAATATTGACAAGGATTTTGTTGGAGGATTCAGCTAATCCATTTCCTTGGGGATAGTAGGCAGTGGAATGACCTAAGATAATGTGATATTTATAGCAAAAGTCAACCATTATCTTGGATTTGAAGGCAGCAACATTGTCTGTGATAATTTTTCTAAGACAACCAAATCTAGATAGTTTGTTGGTTTCAAAGAACTTGATAATGACAGAGTCAGTAGCATTCCTAGAAGTTATGGCTTCTATCCACTTGGTAAAATAATCAGTGGCAGTGAAGATCCACTTATGTTGGGCTGATGAAGATGGGTGAATTTCCCCAATAAAATCCAAGCCCCATTGTTGAAAAGGAGCCTCAACACTGATGGGATGTAAGGGTAATGATAGGAGTTTTCTTTTGCCATAAAAAATTTGACACTTATGGCAAGACATGACTAGTTTATGAGTATCTGGGAAAAGGGTGGGCCAATAGTACCCAACTCTGAGGATTTTATTTGTTGTGGTCTTCCAGTAAATATGTCCTCCACATTCTCCCTCATGCAGCTCATGCATGATTTTTCCTACATCAACCTCAAGTAGACATTTAAGCAATATACCAACAACATTTTTCCAATATAAAACCCCATCTAATATGCAATAATTTAAAGCCTTCTATTTTAAAAATCTAGCTTTTGTTTTTGATAGAGAAGGAGGGACATTTAGATAGAGAAGCACATATATGATATCAATATACCAAGGTGAATTCGCAAATGTTTCTTCAATGAATGGAGCTGTAAATTCTTTTGTTTCTTCTAAAACATCAACCATATTTATATCTAGTGCTTGGAAGTTTGAATCAGCCATGAGTTTTACTAATCCCTGCCCTTTGATTAGTTTGGTAGGCCTAATTTCTAAGTCATATTCTAAAATAGTAGCAATCCATTTTCCCCTTTTACCATCAGGGTCTTGACTTAGAATATCCTTGACAACAGTATGTGGGACAAAAGCAATGATATGAGAATGTAAAATGTAGACTCTAAAGTCTTTCAATGCTTTTACCAAGGCTAAGGCTTGTTTCTCCATGATTTTATATTTGAGTGGAGCATCTCTTAAGGCCCTACTAAAAAAGGATATTGGTTGTTCTTGCCCCATAGTTTTCTTTTGCAGTAATACTGCAGCTATTGTATGTTCATATGCAAAAGAAAAGATATAGAAATCTTTGGTGAAATCAGGACTGATAAGAACTAGTGTTTGAGTGAGAGCTTGTTTTACCAGTTCAAATGATTGTTTAGATTGTATTTTCCATTTGACACTTATCTCTTTCTTAAGCATGTTTGTGATATTTCTCAATAATTCAACAAGGTTGGGGATGAACCTCCTCAAAAAATTTATCTTCCCAATGAAAGATTGTAATTCCTTGAGGTTTCTAGGATGGTTGATTTTCAATATGCCATCAATCCTTTTAGGGTCTACTTTGATTCCTTCTTTGGAAATTATGTGGCCAAGAATTTTTCCTTCTTGAAGACCAAAAAGTGTCTTTTTGGGATTCAAAGATAAGCCATATTTCCTACATTTCTCAAAAACTTTTCTTAAATGAATCAAATGTTCTTTATCATTTTTGGAGAAAACAGTAATGTCATCAAGGTAAATGATAATAAAATAGCCTATGTCTTCTAAGAAGGCTATGTCCATGGCCCTTTGGAAGGTGGCCCCTGTGTTCATCAAACCAAATGGAATTTTGACATACATGAATGTACCCCAAGGTGTTGTGAAAGCAGTTTTATGTTGATCACTTGAGAGTACTAACACTTGGTTGTAAGCTGAGAACCCATCCAACAATGATATTCTTTTTGACCCAACCACCCTTTGAAGTATGTGATCCATTTTTGGCAAGGGATAGTTATCCTTTAGGGAGGCTCTATTCAGATTTCTAAAATCAATGCAAAGCCTGATTTCCCCATTCTTCTTCTTAACAAACTCTAAGTTAGAAAACCATTCTGAATATCTGAGGGGAACTATGATCCCAACATCATACATTTTCCTAATCTCTTTCTCAACTAAAGGCAATAACACAAGGTTTATCCTTCTTAGTTTTTGTTTGAAAGGTTTCTGATTTTCCTTAAGAGGAATTTTGTGTTGAATGATGCTGGTATCATATGATTTCAAATCTCTGTATCCCCATGCAAACACATCTCCAAATTATTTGAAAAGTTCTATGTATTGCTTCTTGATATGAGTTGGAAGAGTGCTAGATAGCTTGATCATTTTGGGTTCTGCTAGGCTGCTTATGTTATGTTCTTCTACATTAGTTTCTATAGGCTCCATTTTTTGTTCTTTGGCTACATCATTGAAATCAAAGAGCTGCTCTAATGGTGTAAGGCCCCTTGGTATAGTATCACCTTTGCATTGTAAAACCTCAAGGTACTTTTGTTCTGGTTTTTCAAATATTTCTACTTTAAAAAGGTTTTCAAATTGATTTATATCAGCAGAATGCGGCAACTCTGTTTCAGGAATTCATTCATTATTTTAATAGTTTTCTTCATGGCTGGTGTTTGGTGTTGGTATGGCAAAATCATTCTTTGATTGCAGAAAATCATCTATGTGTTTGTCTCCTTCAAACACTTGCCAATAGTCCTCATTTTCAGGAACTGCAGGCCTGCTTTTTACCTTTACATTGAATTTTTCATTTATCTGTGGTATTTGGCAATTGCTAGTAGCAAAGGAAAGTTCATTTGCTAGGTGATTTTGAGCTCTCGGGATAAAAATGAGTTCATATTTTTCAAAGGTTTTTGGGAGATCAAGGGCAGCATTTCTATATTCTCTTAGTCTTGGGTTTTTGGCTGAATATTCCCATTTTATTTGCTTTATGATTAACTAAGAATCTCCTTGGACTGATATTTTCTTAGCTCCTAAATCTTTGAGAAAATGTAGGCTAAGGAGGAGGGCTTCATATTTAGCAATGTTATTGGTGCATGGAAAACCTAGTTTATAGGAATGTCCTTGGTTTGTATTGTGTATCCATACACCAGCCCCTGGACTTGTTTTGCTACAAGAGCCATCAAAGCTCATTCTCCAAAGTTTTTCTATCTCATTTTCATTTCCTTTCTATTGTTGAAGGCTACTAAAGTTTGAGATGTTTTTTGTTTGATTGAGGGCAAATTTGACGGTTTCGGTGGACTGAATTCTTCTTTGTTTTCCTTTTCTTGTTGACTGATTTCATCTTCATTATATAAGATAAAGGAATATAAATATGAATGAATGGATTAGACAAGAGTGTTGTTGGGCCTATCTATGTTGCTCACCATGTATTTCATATGAGATTCCCTGTATAATCTTCTGGTTTGGCTAAACACTGGGATGGTGGCATAAGACATGTCCATTTGAAGGCTCCTTTGAAGTTTGGCTCCCCATGATCTGGACAAAAGCATGCCATACTTTGGGGGAATGTCAGCTACTACTATGTCCATCACTAGACTCTTGGCAGGAATTTGTGATAAGTTAACACATAAATATTTGATTAAGCCCAAGCATTTGACTCTACTTGAATCAAAGGAATACAGGTCCTTATATGGTTTAGTAATTTCTAAGCCTATGCTCTCCATTACTACTTTTGGCATAAGGTTATGTGAAGCTCCAGAGTCTAACATGGCATTGTGCAGGATTTTATCATGTATATTTAAGCTGACATAGAAGGGAGGGACAACCCCTTCTTGGTATTTTCCTTTAACTTCAGGACCAAACAACAATTCTGGTTTATCATCTGTCAAGTTTAAAGTATCAGTGTCACTGCCGATATTCAAAGCTTTTAAAACTTGATTTTTGTATACATCCTAGGTTACTAGTTCAACTAAGGGTATGGTGATTTTGATCTTGGCAATTTCTCCCTCAGGGTTGAAAGGAACTATTGTTTTTGACATATTTACATCTGTTTTTTCATTTACAATTCTTTCAGCAATTCTGATTTGTTGAACTTTATTTGGACTGTTATTTGGGACAGTTTTGTTAGGGCCACTAGTAGAGGTACTAGGGTAGCTTTGTTCAACACTTTGTTGGCTATTTTTGTCTTTATTTAAATTATTTTTATTGGCCACTGTGTTGGAATTTTTTACTGTCTTTTTAGGCTGATTTTCTAAAGTTTTACTAACAGTAGTATTAGTGTTTTTTTCATTGGAAATATCTGGGTTCCCTTTGCTTCTAAGATCATACTATTTGTGTACCTCCATGATTGCATTTTCAAACCCTAATCTGTAATCTTCAGAATCTTCATGATTGTTTTCAGTTAGTCCTGAGGAAAAGAATCCTTGTTCTTAATTAGTGAGGAAGAAATCATCCCCACTGTCAGATCCTATCAAGTTAACATGAATTTCTTCCAACCTTTCAATTTCCCTTTCTTCCTCTTGATCTACATAGTTTTGACTAGGCCATCGATTTTTATAACTAGGCCATTGATTTTATAAATATGGAAATCAAATCGATTTGTTTTTTAAATGCCAAATTGTAATCAATTTGTATAAATCTATTTGTATATATCGATTTGAGTGTTTTTAAAATACTATCGGTTATATTGAAAAATGTTGGCACTTCATGTTGTAATTTTTTTTTAAATCGATTTGTGATTTAAATGCCATTTGCATATGGTATTAAGGGAAAGGCATTTTATAGGTGAAGGGCATTTTTTTTTTTTAACTTAAGGGCATTTTAAAATAAAAACTTCATTTATTAAGAGTTTCAATTGGAGATTTTGTGACACGAGCTACTAAACATGGAAAAAACACAAAGTGCTTGGTTTGAGATCGAGAAGTTCAATGGGAAAAAAAACTTCGAGATCTGGAAAGTGAAGATGTATGATCTACTCATGCAACAAAGTGCGGCAAAGGCACTATTGGGAAAAGCCAAACAACCTTACACCATGACAGATAATGAATGGAGTGACATGGATGAAAGAGCACTGAGTGGCATTCGTTTGTGTTTGGCAGATGATGTTTTGTTTAACATTGTGTCAGAGAAAACTTCTACTGGTTTGTGGACAAAGCTTGAAAAGTTGTACATGACAAAATCCTTAACCAATAGGATTCTTCTGAAGCGATAGTTGTATAGCTTGTGCATGAAGGAAGGTACGACGATAAATGATCATTTGAATACCTTTAACACTCTCCTGGTGCAATGGGGAAGTCGTTCGGGTGATCTGCGGCTAAGGGTTTCTGAGGTGCGTTGCGAGGGTCTGTCTAAGGCGAAAACAAGGGTCTCGAAGGCCGTCCTCTGATCTGAAGCCAGAACGCTGGCTAAAAGCCGAGATCGCAACCAAGATCTGCGGCAACAAGGGTTGAAGATGACGCAGAAGACGGGACGCCCGGGGGCCCCTGGAGCCCCAACCTTCAAACAGGTCATAATAGACAAAGGGAAGAAGCTGGATGAGGGCTTACGAATCGAAGGATCATCCACACACCCAGATCACGCCAGCCAGACGGAGACAATATCAGATCGCTTCAAAACCGGCACGGGGAAGGGATCCACCAGCAGAGAAGGAGCCACTTTAAATCAACTCTCGCAAAGGGCGGATCTACAAAGCAAGGAGACAGATCTGAACAACATTGATGAACAAACAGCTCAACATGATAGTCCTGAAAATGCTGAAGGGAACAAAGGGCAACCAAAATTGCAGGGACGATGCAAACCAAAAGCTCTGGAAAGCCTGAGGGTAAGTATCACGGATCCAGAACTTCAGGAATACCGAGATCATATGTCAATCTATGCGATAATTTTCAAATTCATGGGGTTCTGGCCCAGTGAAAAAGCGCTTTGTCAGTGGATCAAGCAAGCATGGAAACCACGAGGAAATGTCCAGCTGCACCTAGGAGCCAAAGGTTTCTTCACGGTGGTTTTTACCAATCTGGACGATAAGGACCACATCTTTGAGGGAGGTCCTTACTTCTATGCCTCGGCAGGCCTCTACATGCGGCCATGGAAACCTAACTTTGCACCTGAGCAAGAAACCTTCACCCAGGTGCCAGTCTGGATCAGACTTTTCTCCTTGCCAATAGACTATTGGAGACCAGCAGCGTTGGAACAAATCGGCAACACGTTGGGCACCTTTGTCCGAGCATCTGAGGCAACTCTTCAAAAAAGGTACACAACTTATGCTCGCATTTGTGTTGAAATGGATGTTTCGGGACCCTTGCATGAAGGATTGTGGCTAGACTACAGAGACGAGACCTACTTTCAAACTATAGACTATGAGCAAATACCATTCAGATGCCGAAAATGCCACGAGCATGGGCATCTAATCAGAGAATGCCCTCAAAATAAGACGGAGGAGCCCCCGAAAGGGAAACCCTCTGTGGCCACGGATGGATTCATAAGGCCTACTGGAAGACACAGAGCTAATCGTAGAAATCATCCTAAAACAGCTGATCCAAACACAGACACCACAAATCCTTTCGAAATACTGGGAAAGGACTCTCAAGGGAACAAGGCAGATCCTGATCTAGAGAATCAGGTAGACAAGCAGACCCAAGATACCCTAGATCCCAAAAACAGCAAGCCTGCAAACTCTGAAAACAAGCATCAAGAAGAAGATGAGGACATGATCCTCAGTGAACAGGGCACAGAAGACCTAGAACTGGATGAAATCTTGGAGAAAGAAGGACTAGATCTAAATTCAATAGTAGAACAATGGAAACAAAAAGGGATAGACAAAGTACCAGAAGAAGAGATCAACAAGATCAACCATCTGCTACTAGCCAGACAAGATGCAATAACAAGAAATATGAAAAAGGGTCGAAATGCTCCCAGAAGCATGGGAATCAAAACACAAACCCTACACCAGACACAAGCCAGTAGTCAGTACAAAAAGAAAAGAGGAAGAAGATCAAACAAAGATGCTCTCTACGAGATAGGCCAACTGTTGATCAACTCGGGAAAGATGAAAGCCCTTGAGGCTTTCTCCTTCTCTTCCTAATATCAGTTAACTATGAAAGTCCTCTCATGGAATGCAAGAGGACTAGGAAGCCTTAGGAAACAGAGGCTCCTGAAAAAGAAAATTACTCAAGAAAGACCGGATATGGTTTTTATCCAGGAAACCAAATGCACAATTCAAAAGCAAAATGAGATTATTAAAAAACTAAGCAAGCACCTAGAGCATCTAGCGGTGGAAGGAACGGGCATGAGTGGAGGCTTAGCCATCATGTGGAATCCTAATGTCTACCATCTCACCAATGCTGAAGCAGCAAAACACTTTCTAGCCATTCAAATGCAAGTCATTGGAGAAGAAGGATCCTTTCTGTTCGTCAATGTCTACAGCCCCCAGAGGGCGGGTGACAAACTCTTGCTACTACGACAACTAACTAGCCTGCATCACAGACACATCAACTCTCGAGCTATCTATGGAGGGGACTTCAACATGATAACATCACTTGAGGAAAAGAAAGGAGGCATCAGAATCCTCGGCAATGAGGCCCAGGCTTTTAAGGACTTCATTCGAGATATAAGCCTAGTAGACATAAAGCCAAGCAATGGCTTGTACACATGGACCAACAGGCAAGGAGGGGAGAGGCTCATAGCCTCAAGACTGGATCGTTACCTGGTTTCCGAAAGCCTAATCCTGGAAGGGAATGCTATAGGGTCAGAAATCCTGCCTTCTGGGGGCTCAGACCACTGGCCCATTATTCTGGAATTATCAATTTCAGGCACCCCCAAGAACAGACCCTTTCGATTCGAAAGATTTTGGCTCAACCATAAAGACTTCCTCAGCAGTGTTAAAACTTGGTGGAAAACTCCTCTGCAGACAAAAGGTACAAAAATGTTCAACCTTCAAGCAAGGCTCAAGCACATCAAAACACAACTGAAAACTTGGAATCGAGAGGTATTCGGGAACATATTTGCAGAAAAACGCCAGCTGGAAAAGAAGATGGAAGAGATTCACAACGAATGGATTCAGGGCAAAAAAACACAGGAATCCATCGACAGGGAAAAACAGCTCATGCAAGAATGGGAAGAATGAAGCAAGCAAGAAGAAATTCTGTGGAAGAAAAAATCTCGCAACCATTGGCTAAAAGAAGGAGAAAGAAATACCAAGTTTTTCCACAGATCTGCTATTGACTACAGATGCAGCAACAGAATTACCAAATTACAAGGAGAGAATGGAGAAAGTTTCAGCTCACATCAGGATATCACCAATCAGCTTCGCAGACACTTTCAAGACATTGCTACTGAACCTGACTACAATCGAACAGAAGCCATCAACAAAGTCACCTCTGCCATACCCAGACTCATCACTGAGGAGCAAAACAGTGCCCTGGAAAGACCGGTTTCTCTCCAGGAGGTGGAGGTAGCGGTCAGAGAAATGGCCAACGGGAAGGCCCCAGGACCAGATGGATTCACAGTAGACTTTTTTAAAGCTTGCTGGGATATTGTGAAAGAAGATATCTGGGAAGTAGTGGAAGACTCAAGATCATCTTCCTCAATCTTAAAGTCTCTCAATTCCACTTTCATAGCCTTAATCCCAAAAGAAAAAGATGCCTGCACTCCGGCCAAATATAGACCTATTGCTCTCTGCAATGTGGTCTATAAGATCATTTCCAAGGTCATAGCAAACAGACTAAAACCTATCCTACCGGGAATCATCTCAGAAGAACAATCGGGATACGTGGAAGGAAGACAAATCATGGATAATGTCTTATTAGCCCATGAAATGATCCATACTCTAAAGACTCAAAGAAAAGCAGGCATGATAATACAACTGGACCTATCGAAAGCTTATGACAAAGTAAGCTGGGCCTATCTCGAAGCTGTATTACAAGCCTTTGGATTCAGCCGCAGGTGGATTACTTGGATCTTAGCTCTAATCAAAACGCCCAATCATTCGATCCTGGTAAATGGAGCCCCGACTCAACCTTTCTACCCAACTAGGGGTATAAGGCAAGGAGACCCAATCTCCCCTTTTCTGTTTGTCATTCTAATGGAAGGGCTCAGCCGCCTCATAAAGTATGCTCAGGAGAACAACACAATAAAAGGTCTGCAACCTCTGAACAATTTCCCAGCCACAACTCACCAGCAGTTTGTGGATGACACCATGCTGCATGGCACACCCACTGTCAAAGAAGCAAAAGGTTTCAAAAAAATACTCACCCTGTTCAGTAAGGCCTCCGGAATGGACTTCAATTTTGACAAATCTATGATTTTCTTCTTCAACACTCATCTGGCGATCCAAAGACACCTGACTGCGATCCTGGGTTTCAAAAGAAGCTGCCTTCCCTCAAAATATTTAGGTATTCCCCTAACGGATAAGCCCTGGCAGAAAGCTCACTGGGAAAAGTTGATAAACAGGCTGGAGGACAAATGCAACCACTGGACCAACAGAGTTCTAAACTTAGCAGGACGGTTGGTAATGACCAAAGCGGTTCTGCAAGCCATTCCCAGTTATATGCTCTCAATCCTACCGGCTCCTCAAGGAGTGCTGCAGAAAATTAGAAACATCCAAAGAACCTTCCTCTGGTCAGGCAACTCTGGCAAGACAAAATGGGCGTTGGTGGCATGGGATAAGCTCTGCAAGCCTAAGAGTTTTGGTGGTCTTGGATTACAGGATCCTGGCATCATCAACAAAGCCAACGGTGCCAAGCTATGGTGGAGATGGCTAACCGAGCCCCAAACTCCCTGGGTAAAACTTTGGAAAGCCAAATACGCAGCACATTGGCAGCATGAAGATCTCATCAGAATCACCGAGGTCCCGATAGGCTCCTCCATTTGGAACCTAGCCCGAGAAAATCGACACATAATTCAGAATCACTGCTTCTGGGAAATCAGAAATGGACAGTCGGCTCTTCTCTGGGAAGATGCCTGGCAACAACTCCCAAAACTGGAAAGCCCCACTCTCCATCCTCTGCAACAGTGGTATCAGGATAATGGAAAAACAAAGGTACATCACTTCTGGGAGCAAGGCAATGATCAGCAGCATTGGCGAAAATGGCAGCTCACTCCCCCTCCCCAGGAGGAGCATTTGCAAAATTTAGACAGAACGCTCAACGCAACGCTCAGTAAAAGAGTCCTAAGAGAAGTGCATGGACCAGACAAACTGCGCTGGGGCATGATGGACGGAGGATCTTTTAACCTAAAAGAAGCTAGATATCACCTGGATAAAAGGGAAGAGCAGGATAAGGTTGCGTGGCATGAGAATGTCTGGAAGGGTATCCTTTGGCCCAAAATCAAACTGTTCCTGTGGCTTGTGCAGAATAAAAAAGTCCTTACATGGGAAAACCTAATCAAAAGAGGCTTTACTGGTCCATCCCGATGCCCTCTATGCGAACAGCAGGAGGAAACTACCAATCACCTCTTCAACAGCTGCAAATGGACTAATGAACTTCGGGAATGGCTGCAAGAAATATTCCGGCAAACAGATAGACAACACAACTCAATTCAAGAAACCATAACCAACTGGCGATCTCAATTCTCCAATAATAGTATGGTTAATGCATTATGGGCAAACAGTCCAGGCTTCCTTATATGGAACGTGTGGAAGGAAAGGAATAACCGGATCTTCCAAAAATGCAGAAAACGCCAAACCAACGATCTAAAAATTGTCATCACAAAAGGGCTCACGGAGACAATACGCACCTGGTGTACAGAGGAAGAGATGAATACCATCAGCCCCAATGATAGAAGAATTCTGAGCATTTTTGGCCTCACCAACTCAGCAGAACACCTTGCGTTAAAAACTAGTCTGCGACCAATACATTCCACGATCACCTGGCAGTGTCCGCCTAATGGATTCTGCAAATTAAACTTCGATGGGGCCGCAAAGGGAAACCCAGGCCCAGCAGGAGCGGGGGGAGTTCTACGGGATGAAAACGGAGAAATCATTCACATCATCAGCAAAAACTTGGGGGAAACTACTAATAATTATGCAGAATTCACAGCGCTGGAACAAGGTCTCCGACTCTTGATACAGTTGGGCAAAAGAAAAGCAATCGTGGAAGGTGACTCTAAGCTAGCCATAACCACTGCACAAAAGATCCAACAGGGAACGCAACCAGCCAAGGCAATCAAGCATTGGAGGTTAGCAGCGATAACAGAAGGAATAGCGCAACATCTGCCCTCTCTTAGTGGTATAGTCTTACAATATGTGCGGAGGCAAGCGAACTCCCTCGCGGACCACATTGCAAACTATGCGGTCGACAACCCAACTCACGACTGGAACACGTGTTGGGAAGAGCTAAGAGATGACAAGCTCCGGGATGAGTGCAGTACGATATCCAAAAAGGACCTGAATGCTGACGACTCCAGGGGACGGACGGGAGAACAGACATCATTAGAAAATCAGACGTAACGGTTTTGTGATTGCGCTGGGCGATCGGCACACGCAGGAGAATTTAACAAAAAGACATCGGAACCAGCAAGCCTTAATGAGGGAAAGTAATGATAGAAGAAACAGCTCCACCGAGCGCCGTAAGCACCGGATGAAAGCATGTGGAGGATCACACAGCATATCGAATTATGCCGACCACTTACCCAATCTTAATTCATTATGGCAACTTGCTCGCAATAATGAATGGGTTCGGCCACCCCGCGGCGCGCTTCAACCCCCCCCCGCCTCCTCCCTTTAATTACCCCTCCCCGCATTCCTCCTTTTTCATTCTTACGCTGCTCTGTCTATGTGCAGGTTCTGGCTCTTTCCCAGCCTTCAGATTTCGCAACAGAACAGGTGCAGAAACAGGACCGAAAGATATGGCAGAAATCAATCCGCGAAGCATTAAAGCCTCCCTAGCCCTCAAAAGGGCAGTGGAATGCTACGAAGAATCAGTTCCCAAGCAAGGGAAGCAAACGATAGAGGTTCTGGAAGAAGAGGTTGAATTGGCCCGTGCACACACAGACGATACCAACATTAGTGAAGAGGTAGACTGGCTTGTGGATCCAGGAACCCCATCCACTCGGCATACCCAATTCCTGCAAACGCAAGTGGTAGCTTGGCAAGTCAAGACAATGTTAGCCAAAGCCATAGCCATGCAAGGAGCCGCAGTGAAAGAAACATTTACAGCCACGACCATTGCTTCAGCTCAGAACACGGCACGACTCGACAAGCTGGAAATCGCACTGAATTCACTCACCGCGGAGCTAAAGCACCAAGGCAAGACCATGGAGAAGTTCGTCCGCAGATTCGAACTCTATCTTCGCCATGTCCAAAATGTCTCCATCGAGCTGGCCACAGATGCAGAGCAAGCTACTGTAATCAGAAGGTTCAAGCCGCGTGCCCCAACCCCTGGTGGTGAAGGTATGACTTCAGGTGAGGGAGGGCACTCGGGGGCATCTACGCCCAACATCTAAGTGGCGCAGCCATCCCCTCTTTTTTTGCCATCAGGTCTACCCTGATTTTAGCCATCAGGCACCTCTGTAGTCGTTTTTAATTTTGGTATGTAACAGGCCTTTAAGGCCTTGGAATGATGATAATCTAGTTTTATTGTCAAAGGGGGTCCTGCGTGACAGTCCTGTAAATTTTAATTTTGGTTAAGGGCTTAGATAATCAATTGTCAAAGCTGAACAGCTATGTATCGATAAGCTCTTTGAACTTTGCAGCAAAGCAGGCTCTGATTTTCAAGCCGTAAGTCTCTGCCTTCCTCTGTTGTAACCATGTTAATATCGTAATACAATGTTACTTCTTACTTACAAAAAAAAAACACTCTCCTGGTGCAATTAGAAAGTATAGAAGTAAAATTTGAATCAGAAGATAAAGCTGTAACTTTATTATGCTCATTGCCTGAGTCATGGGATCATTTTGTTACTTCTATAAGTCTTAGTTCATCAGAAACCCTTGAATTTGATGATGTTGTTGGAGCTTTGTTGTCTGAAGAAACAAGGAAAAGGTCAAATTCAGAAACCTCTACATCAGAAGCAATGATGGTCAGAGGTCGTTCTAAAGAAAGACGCTTCAGTAAGCACAATAACTCACAGTCAAAATCGAAAGGGAAGAAGAGTAAGGTAAAGTGATGGTTTTGTGGCAGATCAGGACATTTGAAGAAGGACTGTTGGAAGAGACAACAAACATCCAAAGGAGACTCTTCGACAAAGAAGAAAGAAGCAAACACGACAGATACAGGTTCGACATCCGTTTCAGGTATGAGTGATGAATTGTTATCAGTTAGTTTGTCTAATCATGATCAACATTGGCTATTAGATTCTGGTGTGTCAAATCACATGTGCATTCATAGAGAATGGTTTAAAACTTATAAATCAATCAATGATGGAGTTGTTTACATGGGAAATGATGTCTCATGTAATATTGTGGGAATTGGAAGCATCCGGATTAAAATGTTTGATGGGACAAATAAAATTCTAATTGATGTAAGACACGTACCTGAACTAAGAAAAAACCTCATTTCACTAGGAGTACTAGACACTAATGGATATAAAACCTTTATTCAAGGTGGAGTAATGAAATTTTATAAAGGAATTTTACTAGTAATGAAAGCAAAGAAGGTTGGAAATATTTTTCAGTTAGAAGGAAGAACAGAGTCAGATCATGTTTCTACAGTATCTGAAAATGACAGTAATTCTATTCGTTTATGGCATCAAAGGTTGGGCCATATGAGCGAAAGAGGATTAAAAATTTTATCTGATCGTAAGTTACTTCCTAATTTAAAATCTTCTAAGTTAGATTTCTGCAAACATTGTCTATTTGGGAAACAAAGCAAGCAGAAGTTTAAAACTAGAAAACATACTAGTAAGGGAATCCTTGATTATATCCATTCTAATGTTTGGGGTCCATCTCCTACAATCTCATATGGAGGATCATCATATTTTGTATCTTTTATTAATGATTTCTCTAGAAAAGTGTGGGTCTATATGTTAAATAAAAGGTCTGATGTATTCATAGTTTTTAAACAGTTTAGAGCATTAGTTGAAAAAATCACTGGAAGAACCATTAAATGTTTAAGAACTAACAATGGTGGTGAGTTTACTTCAAATGAATTTGATAATTATTTCAAGGATGCTGGGATCGAAAGACATAAAACTACTATATATACTCCTCAGCAAAACGGAGTTGTTGAACACATAAACAAGACTCTTTTAGAGAGAGCAAGAAGTATGCTTAGTAATGCCAATTTGCAAAAGAAATTGTGGACAGAAGCAGTTTCTACAGCTTGTTACTTGGTAAATCGATCACCATCAACTGCGATAGGATGCAAAATTCCTCAAGAGGTATGGAAAGGTTATCCATGTGATTATTATAAACTGAAAGTTTTTGGTTGTGATGCATATGCTCTAGTTCCGAAACATCAGCGTTCTAAATTATATCCTAAATCAAAAAGATAAATATTTTTTGGATATGGTGGTGGGACTAAGGGATACAGGTTTTGGGATCCTACTACTCACAAGATCATCATTAACAGAGACATTAAATTCAATGAATCTTCACTTGAAAATCCAGATGTAGATGCTAAATTGAAACAGGATAATGTACCTAAGTTTCAACACATTCAGTTTGAAACCAGTTCAGGATAATGTACCTAAGTTTCAACACATTTAGTTTGAAACCAGTTCTAATACTGATGACAGTGCAGATCATGAACAAGTTTTAGATGCAGATCATGAACATGTTTCAGATGCAGATCATGAAGAAGTTCCTACAGATAATAATCAACAAATTGTGGAAGTACCAGAAACATCTTTAAGGAGGTCTACGAGAATCAGACATCTTCCTAAAAGGTATGATGATTATGTTACTTCAGTTTCTTTAACCGCTAATGATCATGAACCTTTGTGCTATCAGGAAGCTGTAGAAGGTTCTAACAGTGGTAAGTGGAAAGAGGCTATGAAGGACGAGATGAAGGCATTAGACAAGAATGCCACATGGGATCTGGTAGAACTTCCTAAAAATAGGAAAACTGTGGGATGTAAATGGGTTTACAAATTGAAAAGGGGTGTTGATGATAAAAAAGACAGGTAAAAACAAAGGTTGGTCGTGAAAGGTTTTTCTCAGAAAGCAAGAATTGACTTTCATGAGATATTTTCACCAGTTGTAAAAGTTGTTTCAATTTGAATTGTGTTAGCATTAGTTTCTTTACTTGATTTAGAATTACAGCAACTAGATGTTAAAACTGCATTTTTACATGGAGATTTAGATGAGGAGATTTACATGGAACAACTGAAAGGGTTTGTTCAAAATCGCAACAAGAAATTTGTCTGCAGGCTCAAGAAATCATTGTATGGTCTGAAGCAGTCGCCTCGACAATGGTACAAGAAATTTGATTCTTTCATGATGAGTCAAAATTATATAATAAGTGAATATGATCATTGTGTTTACTTTAAAAAATTAAGTAATGGCATGTTCATTATCTTAGTGTTGTATGTTGATGATATGCTTTTAGCAAGCAAAAGCATAACAAAGATCAACAGGTTAAGGGTTCAGATGGCTAGGACGTTTGATATGAAAGATCTAGGAGCAGCAAGACAGATTTTGGGCATGGAGATTTTCAGAGACAGGAGAAATGGTAAGCTGTGGCTATCACAACAGAAGTATATTGAGAAAATACTCTTGAGGTTCGGTATGAACAATGTGAAGCCTATTTCAGTCCCTTTTTCTTCCCATCTTAAGCTTTCTTCAAGTTTATGTCCTAACACTAATGAATAAAGGAATATATGTCTCGAATTCCATATGCCAATGTAGTAGGTTGTTTTATGTATGCAATGGTTTGTACACGACTAGATATTTCACATGTAGTTGGGGTTGTCAGAAGGTATATGGAAAATCCAGGAAAAGAACACTAGTCAGCAGTGAAATGGGTGCTTCGATATCTGAGAGTCACAAATGATTATTGTATCACTTATAACAGGAGTAGTGAATTTTTTTGCAGATATGTTGAATCTAATTTTGTAGGTGATTTGGATAAGAGAAGGTCAACTTCAGGGCATGTCTTTACTCTTGCAAGTGGAGCTATTAGCTGGATGTCAAAGCTATAGAACATTGTTGCTTTATCCACTACAGAAGTAGAATACATAGCTGCTTCACATGCTTGCAAAGAAGTGGTTTGGTTGAAATATTTGTTTGGTGAGTTTGGTAGGTTGCAGAACAACATCAAGTTATTTTGTGATAGTCAAAGTGCAATTCACTTGGCTAAAAATCCAGCCTATCATAGTAAATCAAAACATATACCTATCAAGTACCATTTTGTAAGACAGGTTATCACTGAAAGGGGAGTCTCTCTTGAAAAGGTGCATACAAAGGAAAACTGTGTAGACATGTTCACGAAACAAGTTTTTTTGGAGAATCTACGATGGTGTCTAGCTTCTCTTGGCTTGCAGAAAAGATAAAAATAATAATGGAACAAGGTATCAGGCTAATTGTTGTCAAGGTGGAGATTGTTGAGATTTCTTTTGATTATTTTTGGAGAAAATCTCATGAATGTGACAACAATAGGATTTGTTTCTAAATTGACTCCATTTAATTCTGACGAGGAGTTAATGCATCCTATATTTGTTGTGAGTGAATTTATGATTCAGTTTCTACTCCCAACTATAAAATGTAAGCCCATAGAGGAAAATGAGCATGAGGAATGTGAGGTGAGTGGAAGAGATGAGCAGATGAGAAAATCTGCTATTGTATTTCTCCAATTGATGAATGAGATTGCCGATGCCCTGTTAAGTGGACGTAGCCCAGATTGGTTGGGTGAACCACATTAAAATCTCTATCTTTCATGGTTGAATGCTATGTGTGTCTATGTTTTATTTAATTTTTTCTGCTTTGTGTTTTTCTCCAACAAACTTTGAGGATTCTCTTCTTTTTCCTGATCTATCTCAGTTTCAAACAACTCCTCATTATTTTCATGGCAGTCACTTTGAATATAAGGTTCATGAGTTGTTTCTACTATATTGTCAGGATGCCACTCTCCTTTTAAAATCTAAAATGAGCTATAACATAGAGGGAGAGTCCCTATATGTGCTGATTTTTCTTCTATTTCAGATTTTGTGTTTGCTAGGTGGCCTATTGTCTCCTCAAAACACTGCTCACTTTTTACATTTGCATTTTGGTCGTAAAGTTCTCTTAAAGTGCAGTACAGGATAACGGGAGGTTGTAAAGACTTTCTTGACAACCTTCTTCACTGTTTTCTCTGCAATCTAACTCATCATACATATTTTGCTTGTTGTTTTTGTCTTGTAGTGCTTGAGTTTGTTTTTTACAGGGAGGAGGTATGGGCTGCTCTGGATAATCAATATTTGTATCAACCTCATACCTATCTACTCTTCTATCAAGTATGTACATCATTTTTCCAATCATGTCCAATAATGTGTCTAGTTTAGCTTCTCTATCTATACTTGATTCCATGTTTGCAAGTTATAAAGAGGTCACTGCATCTTTCTAACCAGTTCAGAGTCTTCTTCCAGTGGAGTCATTAGGCCTTTTGGGATTGCGGAGTCACCAGGTGGAATATTTTGAACTTTGTTGCCCACCATCAACATGATTGGATCTGCTTAATGCATTCCCAGGGGAGTTTAAAAGGACTGGTAAAGTAATAGGCCTACTGGAGGCCAGTGGAGTCGCCAGGTGGAAGTTTTAGCTCTCTTGGAGGTAAAATGTTCTATGGTCCACCACCAATGTTTATTATGAAGCCAATTTGAGATGTTTTTGGGCTGTATGAGTTTTATGTGGTTATTTAAGGACTTACTGAGTCTACAAGAGTTTGCTAGACTATTATGTACTCAATAGGTCCCATCGTGATCGCCATTATGTTGGTGTGAGTGGTGGGATAAATCCATAGGGTGTTCTTTTAGTACAAGGACTCCTAAATGTTTAGAGATGTGTATGTTTAGTGCTTTCTTCAGAAGGTCCCACCGTGATCGCCATTATGTTGGGGTCTTATGATTTGGTAGATTGGCATGCCAAGTGACAAGGCAACATACAAACCAAGCTTTAGAGCTCTAGGATCTAGCCCTCCTAGTCTCAGAGAGGGATCTCTCAATATGTTTATAAACATATGTCTTGAATGGTTAGAAGTTGATTTTAGGCTAGTTATGAAGTGCAGGGTTGTTTGTTTTGTTTGGTTGGAAAAGTATGTTTCATGCAGTATAGATAGAGCATGAGAATCTATAAGCCATTGGGCAATGGAGTCATGTGAAAGTCCAAATAGTTTTGATTGAGAAGGAAGGGAAACCAGAGGGAAAATCTAACTCAGTCAAGGATCTGTTGAATAATATAGGTGAAATGAGATGAACATTAAGGACTAAGAGTGAAAAGAAAACTAAATCCTTCACAATGACTTAAAGGATTCGGGGAACGCCCTATTTCCTCCAGTAAGCTCACTGTTGTGGACTTGATTAACATAAACACCCAAAGAAGAGGAGAAATGTGGACTAAAACCTTTGAAATGAATTATAGGATTCAGGGAATGCCCTATTTCAACCTATAAGTTCACTATTGAGAGCTAAATCAACAAGACATACAATTGCATCGAAGAAGAGTGAATGCCTTAGACATCTAGGATTGCAATTATAGGGACCTTCAACACAATAATTATAGTAAGAAATAGAGGGTATGATTGAAACAGACCTCTCTGTCAAACTACAAGAATTAATAATTAAAGGGAGATTTCAAATACAACATTCAGTGGCAGAGAAAGAGGGAATGCCTAAACAATCTTTAGCACAACTGAATTAACCATTTTTGAAATAAAACAAACTGAATATTCAAGACAGAAATTAGACTACCCTGTCATGTTCAGTAGCAGAAAACATATAAATAGTGAAGGATAAACAGGTCAGAGGTGCTTCTAAGATACATTTCTCTGCCTAGACTTTTTATCCTACTGTGAGTCAAAGCATAATGGAATAAAGTGATAAACGGGAAACAAACATTAACAATAAGAAGTACTTCAACAAAACCAGGCTCAGGGATCCAATGATCTAGCTTCCTTCATCAACAGAAAAATAGAGACTTCCACACTCCTTCAGAACACCAGTGCTTCTTCAAAGCAGCAATCTATGTATTACTTTAGAAATCACCAAATGCCAAACCTTTACAATGAGACTTCAAAGAGTCTTTATAGGAAAAATGAGGAAGAGTAGGTAAATAAGGTTTTAATCATCATTAGAGATAGGAGGGGTGTATTCGAATGCTCCATCCTGAGCCATAAATATTACATTAATTTTTGGACAGACTTAGTGACCTTGTTGCTTGTTGAGGCCCCTTTGACATGACAAAAAACACCCCACGGAGTGTCCTTTGGAGGAAATACTATCTGTAGTGGTACTGTTATCTCCTCTGGTGTGAGTTAAGTGGAAGAATGGGCCTTGAGGACTCCCATACTTCAAATAAATGCTCTGACAGTGTGTGGTAGTTCCCTTTGATGTAATAACTTCTTGACAGAATTTTGTGCATGGAGGTGGGCTATGTCTGTGTCAGTCAACATTCTGCACCAATAACTATTCTGTCCCTTTGTACTTCAACCTATTTTATCTTTTTTTATGCTTCATCTTTACTGATTGCTTGGATGGCTTCTGTACTGATGTTCTCAAGGGTTTTATTAATCTTTTATGCCTTTGTTTCCCACCACTGGATATGTGATCTTCACCATTTCTGAGTGTTCTATGTACAGGTGGCAGATTTCGATGAGCTGGAGGGTTTACTGAGGGTTTATGTATATGACCCATCAACTGTCACAAAATTCACCCTTTTTTATGGTTCCCTTGACGTTGATCCTTGGCCCGAAATTGTTATATGGGCCTCTATGTCACCTCTCGTGACTGTGGAGAAATTTCATGCTTTGTCAGCCATGAAAACCTGCAAACACACTAAAACATGTTGTGAAATCCTACGAGCTTGGTTTAGACTACTTACATAAGGCCTAGGTGGAGGCAGAAGAGCAGTGAGAAGGTAAGTGTATGCAGCGGCGAAGCGAAAAAACCATGGCGGAGGGAAAAAACTAGGCTCAAAACTTTTTGGGTGGGCGGAAGAACCAGGACTGTTGGATATTGCAGGATCAACGGTCGAGATCATTTAGAGGAGTTATTAGGTGGGGGGGGGGGGCGATAAAATGAAAAGAGAGTGAAGTATGATGTGGATCGTTAGATCTGGATGAATGGACGACATCGATTGAATCAGGACTCATCGCATCGGGGGAGCAGCGAAGGATGGGGAAACTTGGGTGCTGGAGCTGCGATGTGTGATGCTACGCTGGCTGTCCGATCTGAGAGCAAGATCGATGGTGGAAATGTAATTGGGGCATCGCAGCGATGTGATGCATGATCGGTGATGCGATGTGGGAAAGCACAATGCAATGGAGGGATGACCATCTGATCTAAAGGAAGATCAACAGTGGAGGACAAATCGGTGGGGTGTAATGACGGAGGGCTACGGGTGAGGTGCGATGAGGTCCTGGTTGTTGGTTCTTGTGGATTCAACAATCTAGATCAAATCAGCGGGCACGATGCGAGGGGGAGAGGATTGTCCGATCTGAAGAGAGATCAACGGTTAGGATTAAATCAGAGGGAAAAGTGGATAAGGGATCAAGGACGCTCCAACTGTGATATGCGATGGGCTTAGTGCCTGATCCTGGGCGCCTAGTCATATGTGAAGAGGGGATAAGGGCTAAGGCCACAAAGGGCTTAAGGCCTGGATGGAAAAGCATGATTTTTGAGGATTTTTGAAGGGGTTTAAAGCTTTTTAGGCTTTCAGTAGAGAGAAAGAAAAGGGTTTTTAAAACCTGTAGATGAATCTTTGAAGGTTTAAGGGGGATTTAGGGCTTTTAGAGGCTAAACGGAGGTTTAAAAGATGGAAAGAAGGATTTATGAAAATGGTAGGAAATAAGTGAAAATAGGTAGTTTCAGAGGCCTTTGGAACAAATTTCTTTGGTGAATCAGCATGGTTTTAAGATGGAAACAACAGTGAAGATGAACCTCCAGGGTAGGACAAACATAAGACTTCAAGGATGATAGATTTTCAGAGGAAACATATCTCTTGAAGGCTTGAAAAAAAATTTAGCCACCATTTGGTATAACAGAACTTATACGTGGCTAAGAGGGACAATATCATCTATTATGTCAACAATCTTAGTGCTGGTGAAATTTTAGGGCATTAAATTTTTTGGGATGAACTAGAATTTTTCTTGTTTTCCCTAGGGAGAATTTGCAAAACTTTAGATGTGGGAGCCTCTACCGTTTTCTTAGTTTGTGTCAGAGTAGTTTTCTTAATAAAGGGCTCTGATTTTTTCTTACTTTTAAGGTTATATTGTTTATGTACTTCATTGATTGCAAATTCATAACCTTGTTTGTAGTCAAATGATTCACCTGAATCTAATTGAAGTTGTTGTAGTTCAAATAACTCTTGATCTTCCTGTGTGAGAAAGATAGTGTTATCATCACTTATACCCATTAGATTTATGGTGTCTTCATCGTCTTCATCTTGATGAGAAATTTCAGCATAGTTCTCTTGAAAAGGAGATCTTATTGTCTGATCAGGTGCTGATTCTTTTTATTTTCCTGTGTTTATGTTTTTCCTAAAATTTGGATTCTAATCTGAGGTCCTTGCTACTGGTTATCCCAATGTGGCTTTCTTTCTATGTTATCTAGCCTATCCATCATTCTCTCTAATGTTTTAGCTAATTGATCTATTTTTCCATCTGAACTAAATGATTCTTATTTTATAGTTACTCTACTTTCATTCCTTAATCTAACTTTTCCAACCAAAATATTTACTTCTACACTAACATCATCAGTTTGCATTCTTTCTAAAGTTTCAACATTCCTCTCTCTCAATTGATAAGCTATGTCAGTATCAAATCCATCAGGGAATTTGAGATGGATAGAGTCTGGAGTGGGTTTGAGATTAGTAGGAATTGAATTATAAACACTTTTGTATCTAGTGCAATAATGTTGGATTGTTTCATTAGGAGCTCTTTTCATAGCATCAAATTCAGATAATATTTGGAATGGATTTTTCTTCTTTTCCAATTTATTCAAAAATGATCTATGAAAAATAGCTAAATCAGTAATACTACCAGGATTCAAACCTTTAAACCATTTTTTTACTTCACCAGTTAATGTTTGAGCAAAAAGCCTCATTTGTACTGTTGATCATGTCGACCTCCTACTAAATTCTGACCAGCAATCCTGCTTAAACACCCTAGATCCCCCTCTTTTTGCCTTGAACAACCATTTTTATCCCTATCGTTGCCTTTTCCTGCCCCCAGATTACATTATAAAAGGCTGCAGATCGCATATTTGAAAATCTATCAGGCCTAGCCCCTTCGGCCAACCCTCTACTCCTTTTCCTCCACGTGACTAAGAGCCGGAACCGAGTGCTAGCCTTGAAGGTGTTTATCGCGTATACATATTGGGTGCGTTTGTAACTGTTGATCTGTATAGATCGAATGGCATTCGCAATGCTCCACCATGCTCGTGGCCCACTCCATTCATCGCCCAAACCGCATCTCAGCCATTCGTTCACTCACAAATCCGACGGTCCACAGCTTACCCGCCCTGGTGGTCCTGCTATGCACTTCTACAAAACCCGGTGGTATTTATCGCACTACCTTTCGGCGGTAGGCGGTAATTCTCATTTGGCCAGTGATTCCATATATCACACGACGCGTGGCAGTGGCACTGTTTGAAAACCGCCCATCCATCGCGCATTATTGTTCGACCATAAACACGGAGCGATATGCATATCAGTCGTTCGATCTGAAGCTCTTCATCCAACGGTCATCACGCTCCGAAGTTGCACGAGTTTTAATCCACGACAAATATACCCTTGGCCCACAGTCCATCCATTAGGGGAATTTTGAGGTCTAAATTGGGCCTCCTAAGAAAAATGTACAACCAAAATAAACTTTATAAGAACCAATAGGATTCAAGATGATGATGTCAACCATGGGGGATGATTCACCATTTTTAAAGTAAAAGGGTAAAAAGATTAAAAAATAATAAAATAATAAAACTACTTTTTCAACTTGTATTTTCAACTTATCTCCCAAATTTTTTACTCAAATTTCAAGCGGGAGTACTCGTTGGATGAAAATTTTAATTCCTCATCCAAAGAGTATCCATGTTGCATACTTTCGTTGGACCCTGCTATACGAAAAATGAGAAATACATGAAAAAACGTGATTGCAATCACTTTTTTCATGTATTTCTCATTTTTCGTGTAGCAGAGTCCATCAAAAGTATGCAACATGGGTACTCCTTGGATGAGGAATTAAATTCTTCATCCAACGCGTACTCCCACTCAAAATTTGAGTAAAAACTTTGGGAGATAAGTTGAAAATACGAAATGAAAAAGTAGTTTTTTCTTTTTTCCCTCTAAAATTTGATGATGTCATCAAATCTTACTTTATTATTTCCACTATTATTTTATAATTTCCTTAGGAGGCCCATTCTAGACCTCAAAACTCCCCTAATGGTCTCCGATGCTTTTTCAACCGTCGATCTCCTCCTGGGATCAGACGGTCCAAATTTCATAAACACCTGCCATTGACCCGGTTTTGCCACGTCATCATTCCACGGGTTTTTGTCGTGTTGTCATATGTTCTCCTATATGTTTCGTTCAAAGGTCAAGTGTCCATGTTTTACATTTAAAACTCACCATAATCTGCCAACTTTCACCATGACCACCTTCCACTGTAACGCTGCATTTTCTACCATCACCCTGCATTTTCCCACCAGTCCACCATGCTATGCTGTCACACCATTATCCCCACTATGTTTGCATTCCCGTGCATAGTTTTCCTAACATGTTTTCGGGTTTTGCAGGGTTACAGGGATGGAAAATTGCCATTACTCACAGCCTCCATTACAGAAGCCGAGTACGCATCAAAGGACCATTTATCAGAGGAAAAATTTATGGAGCAAGGCTTGGGAAGCTGTTACGACACGAATTTCATTAAAGAAGCAGGGGTAAAATCTATCAAACCCTCCAGAGTCATTCAAAGCATAGATTTTGCAATCAGAGATATTAAAGTTGCTTTAGAGAGTATCAGTGGGAGATCAAAGGAATTTGATGATCAACATTAAAGGTTTCAAGCCTTAATTCAAAGTCAGAAGGCGGAGGGTACCATGCACAATAAACAATACCCTCCAGGTTTCATTTCAACAGGGTTTTCTTTCAGGAAAGGATGGAATGTTTATGTGATTTTATCTCTATACTATGTTCCTGAAGAGACTTTCACCCAGAGCATTTATTTCAATAAAATAGGCTACAGAGTACGTGCATCACCGCAAAGTCATCAAGCAACATGTGCTTACATGTTCCCACCATCTTGCCTTAATTAGGCAAATTAAATGTTCATCACCTACCTCTTTTACTGGGTTTTTTGTTTCTTCTATAAAACTCCAGGAGAATGAATTATTGAGGGTTCCAGATTTATCAGAAAATTGTGTAGTAAGAAGATTTTGTATACATTTTGTTGAACTCTTGTATGAATGCTCAGAGCCCGTTGGGTCTCAGTGAGGAGGATTTCTATCTGTAATGAGGATTCTGGTCTTTGGTATTTCACAGTGTGTAACTTCTCCTTTTATGTGTTAATTAAATTGTTCATCTTGTTTCCATCCATTTTCCAGTATCATGTTTTGGAATGCGAGTGGCTCACTGGTTTTGGTGTGAATTTATCCTCCTTGATACTCATATTAGAATCAGTCAAGCGCTTTAAATATGGCTCATGCATGATATAATGTTCCACTTCTCACTTCATCCATATTTCTGCTATACTAGTTTCTTTGGGAGGGTGTTTTTAAAACACTATTTTCATGTATGGATTCTTAAATTGGTAAGCCCATTACATGGGGATATTGTGTATTTGGATATCACCTCAATGACAGCTAGTATCCTCTCACTTTCTCCCTACACAGTAAACACCTTCAAATTATATATCTCTATGAAGTATTTATGAATCGGCCCGCTTTGCAGTAAGCTGTCTCTTAATTGTCTGATCACTCTTTCTGTGTCAAGTTTCTAAAACTTTTGGTCCCATTTATATTTACCTCCCTGTTTACAAGAGATAGCATGAGAACCTTAGTTTGATAACTCCACTGTTATATTATACACTCCTTGCTATATATAAGATGTCTTAGGCACTAGTCTATCACAACTCTAGGCTGTCTCTAGGAACTACAACATCTTTCTGGCGTCGTTGCTAGGGAACGAAGTTAAGAAAATTTGAATCCCTGGGCCTCAAAAAACCCTTATTCACTCTCTAAATAGGTGAGCATGGAGAGTTGAGAGTTGTAGATCCCTCACCTTGGTGACTCCGCATTTGTTTATCAGATACATTTATTTGCAGTCCTAGCTCCTCGTAAGCCACACCTGAGGTCAGATATGTCTCAGCCAAAGATACCTTCTGTGTTTGACCCAGAAAATATCATACATAGGAGAAGTTGGAAAGAAAGACGATTAATATGCACTAAACTCCCTGGATTTTCTGCAGAAGACTATCCATCCTCTTCCTCTCAGGAAGTCCAAGTAGAAAATCCATACTCCACTGTGGAAAATACAGAATACTACTCAGATAGTCCACCCAGAGGAGGTGTTAGAACTAAAGATAGCCTTCATCCTACTCCCGAAGCCAAAGAGATTAAGGAAGTCACTGAAGTAGCTATTGTTAATCGCCCACTATTCCCATCAACACCTCAAGCTGTTGTACAATTTATTCCTATTGTTATTCATACTCCACTTCCACCTCCTCCTCTTCCTCCTTTTATGCATCAAACTGTTACACTACCTCCACCTCCTCCAATGGCCAATGTTCCAGCTTTCTTGTTGAATAAATATGCTCCCATGGCATTACCCCAAGTGTTGAATGATATGCCACAGGATTATTTGAAGATCTTGCCCAGATTCAATGGGGAAAATGAGATTTATGCTCAAAAACATCTTGAGACCTTTTGCTCTTTCGTAGAAAACTTTAATGTGGAGCACTTAGATGTAGTCTTGAGACTGTTTGTGCAATCCCTTGATGGCAAAGCTAGAAAATGGTTCAAGACATTGGGAAACCATTCCATAACCACTTGGGATGAAATGGAAAATATTTTTCTCAGGAAATGGGGAGAGAAGAAAGATCATGGGCAATGTCTTACTGAATTCAATGCACTCAAGAAGAAACATAATGAAGGGGTGTCAGAGTTTATCAAGAGATTTAATAAGTTGTATTTAAGCCTTCCTCCTGATATGAAACCACATCAAACCGCTGCTAAATTTGTTTTTATAGTAGCCTTTGACTCAGATTTTGGTTTCTTTCTGAGAGAAAGAAAGCTTGCCACTCTAGATGATTCTCAGACAGATGCTCTTGAGTTGGAAGCAAATTTTTCCTCCACGGGTAAATCAAAGGGAAAATCTAAACAGGATACTAGAAGAAGGGGCAAGGAGGAGGTATCTACCTCTAATCAGGATAGAGACTCAGACAAAATGGAAGAAATGAACAAAATGATCAAGAACATTTTTAGTAAGCTGGGTAAACTTGAGTTGGATGCCAAGAATTCAACCTCCAAGAATTTACAGAATGCTCCAAGAAGGGGTTATAATCCTCAGTATAGGAAACCAGCCCTGCAAATATTACAAAAGGAATGGAAAGAGCAACAAGATCAGGTACCACACCCATTGTACTTGGAAGGTCAAGTAGATAACCCTGCCGAAGATGCTGCCTATGAGCTAGAGGATGCAAATCTTGCTCTTTCAAATGATGAGGAAATAGAATGCCCATTACAAGGAAATGATGGAACCGAGTCCTCATTGCAAGAAGAAGAAAGGGTTAGAGACAAAGAAGACTCAGAAATTGATTACTATTGCAAACAAGTTGCTGATTTTATGCAAGCCCAGTTCAATAGAAGATATGATCTCAGATCTTCTAGGAAGAGGACTCATACTCAAGACCAAGAAGAGGAGCCACTCAAGAAGGAAGCACCTGCTCAGAAGGAATCAACAATGCAAAAAGCCACAGACAAAGGTAAGGGTCCTCTACACAAACCTTTGCAGCCTAATGATCAAATTCCTTCTTCTTCAAAAGTAGTCACTCCCCCCAATGCCAAATCTGTGTCAAAAGAAGCCAAACCCCTAGCTGAAAATAAAGAGTCAAAAGAGGTTGTATTAGAAAAGTCCCCTCCTGTTTTCAGTCTGCAAAAGGAGCTTGAGAAAGTCAAAATCCCAGTCCCCTTGACTAATCTGTTGAAACAACCAGCATATCAATCTCAAGTCACCTCGTTCATGCTCCCTCCAGAAGCAGCACTCATTCCAGATAGTCTTAACCTTCAAGAAGAAAGACCCATGGTTTTGTTTGGCCCACATGTTGAGGAGTTAGATCCCTCTACTCCTCCCTTCTATGTGTCTCTAGTGATTCATGACCTGCTATTACATAATTGCATGTTAGATTCTGGAGCTTCCCATAATCTTATGCCTCTGTCAGTCATGGAACAACTAGGATTACAAATCACACGTCCATACAAGGACCTCTACTCATTTGATTCCAAAAGAGTTAAATTCCTAGGGATGATCAAAGACTTGGTCGTCAATCTGGCCCAAATCCCAACAAAAAGTGTGGTAATGGACATTGTGGTGGCTGACATCCCAACTCGCTTTGGCATGTTGCTATCAAGGTCCTGGGGAACAAAAATTGGTGGGTCAATCAAGTTGGATTTAACATATGCCACTATCCCAGTTTTTGGTGGCCAGGAGAGGAGGTTGTATAGAGAGACTAGATTTGTCAAAATTGTTACTAAGGCTGACAACTCTGTAAATTCACCAGTCTACAGAAAAGAAGGAGATTTTTCATGCTTGATGCTAGAAAAAGATCAGGATTATGCTCACGAACCATCCTTTTGTCAGATCAAGACTGAGCAGTCCTTAGAGAGCCCTGAAGCAGGAATTTGGACACTACATTTTAATGGAGCAAATTCAAGAGAAGGTAATGGAGCTGGATTATTATTGATTTCTCCTACAGGCAAATGGGTCCCACTATCTTTCAAAATAGAATATGAAGCTACTAATAATGTAACTGAATATGAAGTGCTTCTTTTAGGATTGCAGACAGCCAGGAGCATGAATATACAAAGTTTAAAATTTATGGGAGATTCAGAACTAGTGGTCAGGCAGGTCAGGAATCAGTGTCAAACCAAGCATCCTTGGCTGAGGGCTTACAGGAATGAATTTTGGGACATGGTAGAGAATTTTTTCTTAGCATTTAATATCCAATTCATGCCCCGAGAATAGAATAGAATGGCAGACTCCCTTGCTATGGCTGCTAGTACATTCCGCCCTCCTCAGAACCCTCTCCTAAGGCATGAAATTAAGGTACGTTATCGACCATCAATCCCAGATAATATCAAGCACTGGCAGGTATTTGAAGATGAAGAAAAGATGAAGAGATTCCTGGAAATAGTAGGGGAATTCTCCAATATGGAGATTGATGATAGTGAAGAAGGAGAGGCTGAAAATGCTTCAGAAAGTAATTGGGAGGAGAAAACGTCAGGTAGTAAAGTGTTGCAATTGAAGGGAAATGTTATCCCTAGAGGACTAGTGCCTCTAGAAAGATTGTTTGACAAGAATGATATCCCATTGTAGCCGACTAAAGTGGTAGAAGAAGATCAGGTGGAGGACCTGAACCTCGGTACTGAGGCTGACCCCAAAATTGTAAAATTATCCAAGAAGGTCCCAGAAGAATATAAAAAGCTATACCAGAAATTATTTCAGTCTTATAAAGATGTGTTTGCATGGTCTTATCAGGACCTAAAAAATTTTGATATCAGTATAATGCAGCATAAAATCCCCCTGAAGGGAGATGCAAAACCTCATAAGTAGAAGCTTAGACAGATAAATCCTCTGCTGCTTCCCTCCATTGAGAAAGAAATTAAGAAGCTGTTAAAGGCCAAAATAATTGTGCCATTGAGGTTTTCTGAATGGGTGGAGAACCTGGTCCTTGTTCGAAAAAAGAATGGAGAAATAAGGCTGTGTGTTGATTTATGAAATTTAAATAGAGCATCCTTAAAATATAATTACCCACTGCCCAAGATGGACCACATCCTGCAGAAAGTGGTTGAAGCTGCTAGGATGTCAATGATGGATGAATTCTCTGGTTATAATCAGGTGGCTGTACTCCCAAAGGACCAGAAGAATACTGCCTTCACCACACCATGGGGGATATTTACGTATGCCAGGATGCCTTTCAGGTTGATCAATGCAGGGGCCACTTTTCAAAGGGCCATGGACATTGCTTTTGTTTGGGAGCAAGATAAGTTTTTGGTAGTCTACCTTGATGATATCACAGTGTTTTCAAAGAATGATACTGAACACATTGAGCATTTACGTAGAACTTTTGAGAAATGCAGAAGGTATGGTCTCTCCCTTAATCCACAAAAGTCTTTTTTTGCATTAGAAGAGGGTAAAATTTTGGGGCTCTTGAGATTGCAACAAGATGATGAGCTTAGTGGAAAGGAGTCGCCTTCACTAAGTGGGCTCGTAGGCTATTTTTGGCACAAAGTCTATTTTTAGACTATGTCTATTTTTAGACATATGGATCATGTTCTATGAGTTGCAGGACGTTATTTATGGATGGTTGGTCAAGTCAGAAAAAATATATGGACTTCTAATTTTAGACATACTGGGTGGAATCTATTTTTAGATTGCCAGTCTAAAAATAGATATGTTAAATATTATTAGCTCTTAATAATATTTAGACTCTAAACATTATCTTATTCTCTTGGAGCACTTCATTTTGAGTCACAGATGTGGCACATCCAGCTGACAGAGGGAATTACGCTATTCCTAGGGTTTAGTGGAGCTATTTCATGAAGACTTCAGTTAGAACTCATGTGATAGAGTTTGGAGGAGTTGATTGAGGAAGTTAGTGGAGTTGTATTCAGTTTAACTAATCTAAACATAGTTGAGCTATTTGTATTCAGTTTAACTAATTGATACAATTAGTGAGAGTGGTGTGAATTAATTATTAATTAATTCTCTAATTATAAACTCATTAATCAACTAAAGAATGCATCAGTTAACTTCAGTGCATGGACAGTTTCAGTGGAGACCAGTGCAAAAATAGGTGAAAGAGCAGGTTAACTATCAGTTGTGACTATACAGTTGCTATTTGCAACACACAGATAGGTGGAGAAGCCCATGAGGATTGTGCAGTACAAGCCAGGTGGTTTATCTATTTAATGAAGCCATCCCATAGCATTGAAAATGCAATAGAGGCTGGCTATCAAGTGGCAAAAGATTGGAGCATGTGTTTTGGTAGATCTAGCTTGATAGTGTGTAGCAATTGAGGGTGTGCATGAGAGCTTGTGAGGAGCTTTTGTACTATGATTGTTACATGATCTCCATGACATATAATATACAGATAGTTGGGGTTTTCAGCTTTAAGCTTTCCCATTAAATACCGTGTTCATATGTGTGATTGTTTGTGGTTTTAATGTATGCATGCAATTGATTTTATTTCCGCATGTGATGATCAATGGTAGAAGAGATTCGGTATTATGCATGAAGCTAAAATAGTGTGTGATCAGGAGAATATTTGCAATATAATATTTATTCAAATTTCTACATGGTATTAGACATTATTAGGCGACCATGACAATTGGCACCAGGGGTAGTGCTGAGTTTTCAGCCGGTGGAATTCCGACTCTGGCAGTGATGCTTTGGTGTCGAAGTTGAGATGTCTTTCAACGGATTGCGATTGGAGTATTCCCTTGAGGGCAGCTCGAATTATATTGCATGGAAGGACAGGATGGAGGTGGTGCTAGATGACAATGGGTTGAAGGAGTTCATAGATGCAGAAATTCCAAGGCCTACTTCTAACGATGTTTTCGTACTTGACGCATGGCAAAAGAAGACAGCAAAGTGTTGAAGGATTCTGTTGGAAGGTGTGAAGGATCACATAGTATCCAGCCTTTATGGTAAGGCTTCTCCATTCTTGATGTGGAAATATTTGACAGATTTATTCCAAAGCAAGAGCGATCAGAGGAAGTTGGCGCTCAAGGATAAACTCAGAAACATAAAGATGGAGAAAGGCGACAATATGCCCAAGTACCTCACGAAGTTTGTCCAATGCAGGGATGAGCTGGGAAGTGTGGGGGTGACTGTTGATGATGAGGAATTGGTGAGCTTGGCTCTCCTTGGGCTTCCGAAGAGTTGGCACTCCTATCAGGACTCTATCAATGGTCGGGATATATTGCCAGGATGGGAGTGACTTTGGTCGGATATTGTGCAAGAGGAGATAAGGCAGAGTACCAGGGATGGATATTCATCAAAGGCATTTCATGAAGAGAATTGTGCTTTGGCTGCCAAAGCAAAGAAGGGGAAGAGCAAGAAAGCTTCTCAATCTGATGCGAAAGGCAAGAATCAGGACATGTCCAAGGTGAAGTGCTTTCACTGTCAGCAACACAGACATTATGCCACTAATTGTCCACAGAAGAAGAAGAATAAGCAGGCTATTGGGACTGCGGCTGGAAAGGCCTTAGCCTTGTAGTTTGAGCTGGATTTTTCACTGATCACATGCTTGGCCTTAAGTTTGATGGGATCAATGTGGTTTCTGGATAGTGGTGTGTCTTCACATGACAGGAGATCGAGATTTGTTTACTGATCTGGATGAGAAAGATCTTGGAGTGCACATCGAGATGGGCGATGATGGTAGATACAGTGCAACCGGTATTGGTACCATTTCCTTTGAGAGGGAGTCTAGTAAACCCTTCATATTGAAGGAAGTGATGCATGTTCCAGGATTGAAGAAGAATCTTATCTCTGTGGCTATGTTAGAAGACAATGGATATGATGTTGTATTTAGCGAAGGAAAGGCTTTCCTGCGTAGTAAGGCCACTGGTGAGACCCGGAGGATAGGGGTTCGAGTTCAGAACCTTTATCAATTGTAGGTAGATGGGAGTGCAGCAATGGCATGCAAGGCAGAAGGAGTGGTGAGCCGGGATGATGGCGAGTTATGGCACCGGAGATTGGGCCACCTTCACCATGGAGCTTTGAAGATACTGCAGCAGATTTCTACTGGGCTTCCTAAGGGTACTCTTGCATAGTCAGATCAGTGCAAGGGATGTACCTTGGGAAAATTTGTGAAAGCCACCTTTCACGAGAAGGATAGTCACGCCACGACGATCCTTGAGAGAATTCACACAGACGTGTGTGGACCTTTCTCAATAGCTTCGACAGCAAAGCACATGTACTATGTGATATTTGTTGATGATTTTTCTCGTAAGTGCTGGATCTTCTTCATGCAGAAGAAGAGCGAGACATACTCAAAGTTCTGTGAGTTCAAGGCACTGGTTGAGAAAGAATCGAGGAAGTAGGTGAAGGCTCTTAGGACCGATAATGGCAGTGAATTCATCTCTGGCGAATTCAAGGACTTTTGGCAGCAAGGTACATGAACCTGAAGAGCCCAGCACCTCACAACCCAGCAGAATGGGGTTGTTGAGCAGAAGAACAGAACGATCATGGGTGCTGAACGAGCGATGTTACATGATCAGGGCCTTCACATACACTTGTGGGCTGAGGCAAGCAATACTGCAGTATATGTGCAGAACCGTTGTCCTCACAGGATACTTGGCATGAGTACACCCAAGGAGGCGTTTTCTAGTAAGAGGCCCGATATTTCCCATTTGAGGATTTTTGGTTAACCTGTTTACATTCATGTGAAGAAGGATGCCAGGAAGAAGCTGGAGCCGACCGCAGAGGTTGGGATATTTGTGGGGTACACTGATATGCCCCAGAGAGTCGCAAGACTGTTGTGCGATGGGATATAAAATTTCAGGAGGAGAAATCCATGAAGTGTTCGCTTGAGAGGGAGCCACACTTGCATGCAGAGGAGGAGCTATTAGTTCCTAAGGATGAGCCTCGGATGTGGATCAGCCACAAGAGGAGGTTCATGGAGTGGAAGAGACCATTCAAGCAGCGCCAATCATCAGAGGGCGGAAGCGCACTACAGAAGCTGAGCGACTGGCTCAAGATGCAGAGAAGGTTGTAGGAGCACCTACATCACAGCGCAGACAGAGACAATCATTGGACCAGTATACTAGATACATGGCTCTTATGAGCAAGTGTATCGTGACAGAGCCATCCTCTTTCGAGGAAGCTATGGAGGACCCCGCATGGGTAGATGCCATGGTGGAAGAGTATGATTCGATTGTCAGAAACAGTGCATGGGAGATTGTCCCGAGACCGGAGGGGAAATCAGTGGTGGGTTCGAGATGGATCTACAAAGTGAAACAGGCAGCTGACGGGAGTATGGAGAAGTACTAGGCAAGATTTGTTGCTCGAGGTTTTTCATAGATTGAGGGGATCGATTATGAGGAGACCTTTGCACTTGTCGCAAGGTATTCTTCCATACGGACGATTCTTGCTCTTTCAACGCAGATGGGGTGGCACAATCATCAGATGGATGTGAAGACTACATTTCTCAACAAATTCATTGAGGATGAGGTGTACATAGAGCAGCCCGAAGGTTTTGAGATCTTCAGCAGCGAGTCACATGTGTGCAGGCTCAAGAGAGTGCTGTATGGGTTGAAAAAAGCACTTCATGCTTAGTACACACAGATAGATAGTTATTTCACTGAACTTGGATTCTCCAAGAGTGAGGTGGATCCTAACCTATACCAGATTGTGGTGGAGGGTAAGTTGTTGATCATTGTACTTTATGTAGATGATTTGATTCTGACAGGCGATGAGCTGTTGATACTCTCATGCAAGGAGGATCTTGCAAAAGAGTTTGAGATGAAGGACTTGGGCCTCCTTCATTATTTCCTGGGATTGGAAATTTGGCAGCGCAGTGGTGGACTATTTGTTTCTTAGGGTAAGTATGCTCAGGAGATACTGGAGAAGTTCAACATGCATGGCTGCAAGCATATTGATACTCCTCTTCCTGGTGGTTGGAGGAAGTAGGATGATACTTCGGTGGAGGTAGTGGATGCCACTGTTTATCGATAGTTGGTGGGGTCGCTTATGTATCTGGTCAATACACGACCCAATATATGCTATGCTATGAACCAGCTTTCACAAGCTATGGTTAAGCCAACTAAGCTCTTTTGGATGGAAGGCAAGCATGTATTGAGATATTATCTCAGAGGCACATCGGGATATGGATTATGGTACAGATAGTCGGATGAGGTGAGGCTATGTGGCTTTACAGTTGCAGATTGGGCAGGGAGCCCAACAGACAGAAAGAGCACATCTGGAGGGATTTTCAGTATCAGGTCAACAGCAGGAAGCAGAGATCCGTGGCACTCAGTTCAGCAAAGGCCGAGTATATGGCAGCAAGTTTGGCTGCATGCGAGGCTATATGGATGAGGAAGATCCTGGTCAGGTTGTTCGGTTCACGCTACATTGACATCCAGTATCATCATATCGGAGATTGTGTGCAGCAGAAGATCATGTTACTTTCATACATTCCTACGGAGGATCAGGATGCTGATATCTTGACGAAGGCGCTCACTAGGAGAAAATTCGAATACCACAGAGGCAGGATAGGGGTTGTAGATAATCCATATCTTTTTGAGAGGGAGTGTTGAGATTGCAACAAGATGATGAGCTTAGTGGAAAGGAGTCGCCTTCACTAAGTGGGCCCGCAGGTTATTTTTGGCGCAAAGTTTATTTTTAGACTATGTATATTTTTAGACATATGGATCATGTTCTATGAGTTGCAAGATGCTATTTATGGATGGTTGGTCAAGTCGGAAAAAATAGATGGACTTCTATTTTTAGACATACTGGGCGGAATCTATTTTTAGATTGCCAGTCTAAAAATAGATATGTCAAATATTATTAGCTCTTAATAATATTTAGACTCTAAACATTATCTTATTCTCTTGGAGCACTTCAGTTCGAGTCACGGATGTGGCACATGCAGCTGACAGAAGGAATTACGCTATTCCTAGGGTTTAGTGGAGCTATTGCATGAAGACTTCAGTTAGAACTCATGTGACAGAGTTTGGTGGAGTTGATTGAGGAAGTTAGTGGAGTTGTATTTAGTTTAACTAATCTAAACATAGTTGAGCTATTTGTATTCAGTTTAACTGATTGATACAATTAGTGAGAGTGGTGTGAATTAATTATTAATTAATTCACTAATTATAAACTCATTAATCAACCAAAGAATGCATCAGTTAACTTCAGTGCATGGACAGTTTCAGTGGAGACCAGTGCAGAAATAGGTGAAAGAGCAGGTTAACTATCAGTTGTGACTATACAGTTGCTATTTGCAACACAAAGATAGGTGGAGAAGCCCATGAGGATTGCGCAGTACAAGCCAGGTGGTTTATCTATTTAATGAAGCCATCCCATAGCATTGAAAACACAATAGAGGCTGGCTATCAAGTGGCAAAAGGTTGGAGCATGTGTTTTGCTAGATCTAGCTTGATAGTGTGTAGCAATTGAGGGTGTGCATGAGAGCTTGTGAGGAGATTTTGTACTATGATTGTTACATGATTTCCATGACATATAATATACAGATAGTTGGGGTTTTCAGCTTTAAGCTTTCCCATTAAATATTGTGTTCATATGTGTGATTGTTTGTGGTTTTAATGTATGCATGCAATTGATTTTATTTTCGCATGTGATGATCAATGGTAGAAGAGATTCTGTATTATGCATGAAGCTAAAATAGTGTGTGATCAGGAGAATCTTGGTGAATAATATATCAGTTATTGAAATTTCTACAGGGGCATATTGTGACTAAAGATGGGGTAATAATAGATCCTAAAAGAGTAGAGGTTATAAATGGTATTCCTCTCTCCAGAAATAAGAAGGAGGTGCAGGTGTTTCTAGGGTGCATAAATTTTCTAAGGAGGTTTATCCCTAACTATGCTGAGATAGTTAGACATATAACAGATATGCTGAAGAAAAGTAATGAGGTGAAGTGGTCACAAGAATCGCGAGAAGCCTTTACCAGGATAAAAAATGCTTTTGCAGAAGCTCCTGTGCTAGCTGGACTAGATTATGCAAAACCTTTCATGATATTTTCATTTGCATCACCTCATACAGTGGCAGGAGTGTTATTGCAGAAAAATGAAGAAGGGTATGAGCAGCCTATTGCCTTCTTCAGTCAGGTGCTTCGTGATGCAGAATTGAAATATAACATATTGGAGAAGCAGGCATATGCCTTGGTGAAATCCCTTAAAGAATTCCGCATGTATGTTTTGCAATCCCACATCACTGCATTTGTGCCTACAGCTGCTGTAAAAGATATCCTTATTCAAGGAGACAGTGAAGGAAAAAGGGGGAGGTGGATTGCCAAAATACAGGAATATGATTTGAACATCCGTCCTACCAAACTGATCAAAGGACAGGGGCTAGCCAAAATCTTATCTGAATCAAATTATCAAGCTCTGGGTATAAATCTATCTATGATAGCAAGTGGGGAGTCTGAGAAGGAAAAAGAGCAACAGGGAGTGGAGATAGCTACTCAGAAAGCACACATGAAGTATCTCACAAGCCCATGGTACAAAGAGATAGTAGAATATCTCCTCACCCTCAGTTGCCCTCCAAGCTATGATAAGGCTAAATACAGGACACTAAGGTTGAAATCATAGAAGTACATAATTGCTAATGGCCAGCTATACTGGCGAGATCCTTCAGGCATCCTACTCCTGTGTCTCACAGAGGATGAAGTAGAGGGTATAATGGTTGAATTTCATGAAGGAATTTGTGTGGGTCATTACAGCTGGAGAACCACTGCTCACAAAATACTGAAGGCTAGTTTCTATTGGCCCAAACTATTTGGAGATGCTTTTGCCTGGGTCAGAGCTTGTGAGAAGTGCCAAAAATTTGTTGAAAGACAGAAATTGGCGGCTCTGCCTTTGATTCCTATTCATGTAGATGAACCATTCAGGAAATGGGGAATTGACTTCATAGGTGAAATCCACCCACCCTCAAGTGGACAACATAAATGGATATTAACTGCCATAGACTATTTCACAAAATGGGTGGAATCCATACTTGCGAGGAATGCTACAGATGCCGTGATAATAAAATTCATGGAAGAAAATATTATATCCAGGTTTGGCTGCCCTACCAGGATAGTGACTGATAATGCCCAAGCCTTCAAGTCCACAAAATTTATGAACTTCTGCCAACAATACAATATCATGCTGAGTCACTCTACAGCCTATTACCCACAAGGAAATGGCTTGGTAGAGTCCTCAAATAAAACTCTGGTGAGGGCCCTGAAGAAGACTATTAATGAAAATTAGAAAAATTGGGATTCCCAATTGAAATTCGCTCTGTGGGCTAATAGGATTACCAACAAAAGAGAAACTGGGAAGTCCCCATACGAATTGGTATATGGGAAGACAACGATTTTTCCTGTGTAGCTGGCCTTACCGGTAGCCCGTTTCATGCAATAAAGTCAGGAGAAGCCCAATGATATGATCAGCAGAATGAACCAGCTGGTGGAATTGGAAGAAACAGGAAATCAAGTAAGTAAAAGGCTAACTGATTATTAGGAGAAAATGAAATACCTTTTTGATTAGTGTGCCAAGGACAGGAAATTGCAGATTCATGATTTAGTGCTCAGATGGGATATCCGAAGAGCTAAAAAGGGCAAACATGGAAAATTCGACCCCCTCTGGTTCAGCCCATTTAATATTGTAAAACAAGGAGGAAACAATACTTTCAGGTTAGAAAATTTCCAGGGAGACTTGCTTGATGCCCTTGTAAATGGTCAGTTCCTTAAGCCCTATTTCCAGTCCTAATTCAGGCCAAAGAAGCCTGATGTACCATATTGTATATTAGTTTCTGTTTCTATCTTTGTTTGAATAATGTGGGTGTTGTAATGAATTATCAAGTGAAAAGTGAGAAGTGCTGAATAGCAGAGTCCGCATATCAGGTTATCAAGTGGTCTACGGAGTTTTCGACACACTTAGGGATGAACGTGTCATCCCAGGTGGAGGCAATGTTGATCATGTCGACCTCCTACTAAATTCTAACCAACAATCCTGCTTAAACACCCCAGATCCCCCTCTTTTTGCCTTGAAAAACCATTTTTATGCCTTTTGTTGCCTTTTACCACCCCCAGATTACATTATAAAAGGCCGCAGATCACATATTTGAAAATCTATCAGGCGTAGCCCCTTCGGCCAAGCCTTTGCTCCTTTTCCTCCACATGACTGAGAGCCAGAACCGAGTGCTAGCCTTGAAGGCGTTTATCGCGTATAGATATTGGGCGCATTTATAACCGTTGATCTGTATAGATCGAACAGCATTCGCAATGCTCCACCATGCCCGTGGCCCACTCCATTCATCGCCCAAGCTGCATCTCAGCCGTTCGTTCACTCACAAATCTGACGGTCCACAGCTTACTCACCCTGGTGGTCCTGCCGGACACTTCTCCAAAACCGAGTGGTATTTATCGCACCGCCTTTCGGCAGTAGGCAGTAATTCTCGTTTGGTCAGCGATTCCATACATCACACAACGCGTGGCAGTGGCACTGTTTGAAAACCGCCCACCCATCGCGCATTATTGTTCGATCATAGACACGGAGCGATATGCATATCAACCGTCCGATCTGAAGCTCTTCATCCAACGGTCATCGTGCTCTGAAGCTGCACGATTTTTAATCCACGACAAATATACCCCTGGCCCACAGTCCATCATCTCCAACACTTTTTCAAACGTCAATCTCCTCCTGGGATCAGATGGTCTAGATTTCATAAACACCCGCCATTGACCCAGTTCTGCCATGTCATCATTCCATGAGTTTTTTTCATGTTGTCGTATGTTCTCCTATATGTTTCGTTCAAAGGTCAAGTATCCATGTTTTATGTTTAAAACTCACCAAATTCTGCCAACATTCACCATGACCACCTTCCACTGTAACGCTGCATTTGCTACCATCACCCTGCATTTTCTCACCAGTCCACCATGCTACGCTATCACACCATTATCCCCACTATGTTTACATTCCCGTGCATAGTTTTCCTAACATGTTTTCGGGTTTTGCAGAGTTACAATGACGGAAAATTTCCATTACTCACAGCCTCCATTATAGAAGATGAGTACACATCAAAGGACAATTTATCAGAGGCAAAATTTATGGAGCAAGGCTTGGGAAGATGTTACGACATGACTTTCATTAAAGAAGCAGGGGTAAAATCTATCAAACCCTCCAGAGTCATTCACCCTCTAGAGTCATTCAAAGCATAGATTTTGCAATCAGAGATATTAATGTTGCTGCAGAGAGTATCAGTGGGAGATCAGAGGAATTCGATGATCAGTATTGAAGGTTTCAAGCCTTAATTAAAAGTTAGAAGGCAGAGGGTACCATGCACAAGAAACAATACCCTCCAGGTTTCATTTCAGCAGGGTTTTCTTTGAGGAAAGGATGGAATGTTTATGTGATTTTATCTCTATACTACGTTCCTGAAGAGACTTTCAGCCAGAGCATTTATTTCAAGAAAACAGGCTATAGAGTATGTGCATCACCGCAAATTCATCAAGCAGCATGGGCTTACATGTTCCCACCATCTTGCCTTAATTAGGCAAATTAAATGTTCATCACCTACCTCTTTTACTGGGTTTTTTGTTTCTTCTATAAAACTCCAGGAGAACGAATTATTGAGGGTTCCAGATTTATCAGAAAATTGTGCAGTAAGAAGATTTTGTAAACATTTTGTTGAACTCTTGTATAAATTCTTAGAGCCCGTTGGGTCTCAGTGAGGAGGAGTTCTATCTGTAATGAGGATTTTGGTCTTTGGTATTTTGACAGTGTGTAACTTCTCCTTTTATGTGTTAATTAAATTTTTCATCTTGTTTCCATCCATTTTCCGATATCATGTTTTGGAATGCGAGTGGCTCACTGGTTTTGGTGTGAATTTATTCTCATTGATACTCATATTAGAATCAGTCAAGCGCTTTAAATATGGCTCATGCATGATATACTGTTCCACTTCTCACTTCATCCATATTTCTGCTATACTAGTTTCTTTGGGAGGGTGTTTTTAAAACGCTATTTTCATGTATGGATTCTTAAATTGGTAAACCCATTACATGGGGATATTTTGTATCTGGATATCACCTCAATGACAGCTAGTATCCTCTCACTTTATCCCTACACAGTAAACACCTTCAAATTATATATCTCTGTGAAGTATTTCTGAATTGGCCCGCTTTGCAGTAAGTTGTCTCTTAATTGTTTGATGCTTTTGTATTAGAGTTTTACATCTTGCCTCTGTAAGATCACTCTTTCTATGTCAATTTTTTGAAGGTTTTGGTCCCATTTATATTTACCTCCCTGTTTACAAGAGATAGCATGAGAGCCTTAGGTTGATAACTCCCCTGTTATATTATACGCTCCTTGCTGTATATAAGATGTCCTAGGCACTGGTCTATCGCAACTCTAGGCTGTCTCTAGGAACCGCAACATGTACATCATCATCATCTATTTCATGAAGCTCAAATTTTTTTTTCATCCTATTTACATTTTGTTGGGCTATGTAGCGAGTAGTTGCATCAAATTGAGGAATTTTACTCTAATAACCCTGGGGCATGTTTTGTAACTACCCTGGTAGGACCAAGGGAGCATACCTAGCAGCCATGCCTTGAATTCTAGCTTCACTAGGGGGTAAGTTGGAAGAACTAGAAGCACTAGAAGTAGAACTAGACGTACTAAAGGCAGAACTAGAAGTACTTGGAGCAGAACTAGAAGTACTTGTTGATGTGGTTAAAGAAGTTGCTGATGAGGATGAAATATGAGAAGATGTATTAACAAGTGTATTTGAAATGCTAGAAGATGAAACTGGGATATATGAAGAAGTTCTTGGGAATGAGAATGATGTATTGTGAAATGCATAAGAAAAACTTGTGGATGGACCTAAGGTGTTGGATGATGGGAATAGTATTCTAGGTTGAAATGGTTGCTTTGGGATAAATGGATCTATGGATTGAAATGTAGTAGAGATAATGGATGAGGTGGTGATAAATATGGATGAAGCTACAGATTCTAAGAGGCGGGTATCTAAATGAGAAGTAGAGGGTTAAGGAGTATATGTTGATAAAGCAGCTAATTCAACTGAATGATAAAGAAGAGCTTCATCTATTTCCTTAAGAATATTGGCATTTATTTCATCAATATTATCATAAACTTCAAAAAAAATTCTTCAGAATTTACTGAAATAGTTTCCTTTTTAGTTTCAAGAAATGAAATAAAATTAGGATCTATGACAGTGCTTTTTAAATCACATTCTGATTTGGTTCTCAATAGAGATTGTTCAAAATTTGTATCAAATTATAGATCTTGCAAGGTTGAAAATTGTTTTGGAAGATAATTAGAACTAATTAAGGAAACTTTATTGCCTACAATCTCTACTTGTTTATTCTTTTTTCCAATTCTCTCAGGATTATCTACTATAACTACAGGTTTAGGATCTGGATTGGACCTGATATAGTAAATTCTTCTGGAAGCCAAAATTACAATTTTTTAATGAAAATATACTCACAACTTATAAAATAGTCTTAAGGTGAAAAGATAATGAAAACTATTTCCTTTAAGACCAATTTTAAGACTGAGGATTGGTTAGTTCCCCAATATGGTCGCCAGTATGTTATCACTCTAATGATTCTCTAAGTTATGAGATTTTGATTTATAGTTCTAAAAACATCAGAGGTAACCACAAACCTACTATTAAACTCTAGGATCTATCCTTCCTAGGGTTCAGAGAGGGCTCTCTCCATAAGATTTAACTTTGCTTTTAAATATGATTTTAGGCTAGTTGTAAAGGGAAATTTGGTTTTGAGATTTGGTTTTATTGGTGGGAAAAATCACTTACTGAGATGGATAGTAATAGGTCTAGTCTCCATTGGGCATATGTACTCTATGTGTTAAGCAGACAACTCAAGATCAAGGTCAAAAGACAAATATTTTCAGGGAAATATAGAAAAGTCACTAAATATCTTTGAAGGCTGATTTGGTGAAGTGGTTTGATCGGGATAAAGAGCAGTTAAGAATTCTTTGATCTGGATAAGGACAGAGAAGAGAGATGTCATTTGAAAGAGAGAGAAATTAAGGGTTCCCTAGTCTGGAAATCAACAGAAAACATAGAAATGATAAATAGTTATAAATAGGGTGCCTTGAACAAATCATGTAATAATATTCCTGATTTATCATTCAAATTTAGAAAACATATATGAATGCATGTAAAACATAAGAAGATAAACAATGATAGTAGGAAGTACTTCACTTTAATGGCTCATCACATGAATCCTGAAATATGATGCTTTATGGTTTTGATCCAATCTGCTACTTGAACTTGCTACAAGAAACCCTTCAGGTATAGCAAAAATGACTATACAAACCTTCAACAATTTATTCCATAATAATACTTCAAAGAGTGAAGTATTTATAACAAAATGTTTACAAAATATCCTAAAAAAATCATAGGAATTCTCTAAGGAAAATCAAATATCTATTACAAAAAGATAGTGACAGTTGCATAACAAATTTGCAAGCTATCCTATTTATTCAAATAAAATAGAAATGTTGTTTGATTTAGGAGTAGCTGGTTGTTGTGTTGTATTCGATGCTGGCAAAAGATATATTAATCTGTTTTGAAACTCTATCTCTTCATCTGATACTCTTTTATTGACACACTTTAATCACTTATACTCTTTCATCTGCTGTAGAACTGTTTCACTGCTATAAAATTCTGTTTTTACTGTGTAAAAACAACATTTTATTTTTTCATCTTCTTTCACTGTAAATTGACTTTATAGTAAATCGGTGAGTTGTTGCCAAAATTCCTCTTTTGGTAACTTGATCTTGGTAAGTTTTATGTAATTTTCATCAGCCTATGTATATCTAACAAATTTAGGCTTGACTACAAAGAGACGTTTTATCTCATGCTATACATAAAATAAATCTTCCACACTTTTTTTCAATACTTTTCCTGTAGGTACTCCTTTCCATTCTTATTTACTAATATGCTCTTTAGCATGATCCCTAATTTTCTTATTGTAATATTCTTGCTGCATTAGTTTATCATTAAGGACAAGGATGTTTAGTAAGCCTTTTTGCCTCAATATCTCAAATTTAACCATAAATATAGTTATGGCCAAATCCATGTTTTGGAATTTCTCTTCAAGTTGCTTCACCAAGTTTTTATTTGTAATTACCTTTCTCACTTCAAGAATTGTTTTAGTTCTATAAGTTATCCCTATCTCATCCAATTCTTGTTTGTTTTTTATGTTGAGAAAATTGATTAGTTCTAGGGCCTCTTCAGGCTTGGCACCTAGTTCTTCCTTTGTCTTCACAATTTCTTCTTTGGCTACTTTAATCAAGTCCTTTTGTTCATAAATCACCTGAATGGAAGGCCAAGTATCATTGATTGACTCAATGATATTGGACCACAACTGATTTTTTATGTAAGCCATTGGTTCTTTTAAAGTTAACTCTACTTCAACTTTCATCAACTTTTCATTTTCCCTTTTGGCTTTCTGTTCCTCTATTTTAGCATTGATTTAAGCTAATTTCTTTGCATCTTCAAGGTTTTTGACTTGTTCTTTCAATCTGTTTATTTCAGTAGACTGTATTTACATCTCCTCCATGGATTTTACAAGTTTGGTGGCATCATCTGAATATTAAACTGCTGAAGTTGATGATTCAAAAGCAGAAGTAGTGGAAGAAGTAATTGGCAGAGCTGTGGCCAATTCTACTTTTGGTGCTAACTCTTCTGCTAATGTTGATGGAAATGTTGTTACTATTGGAATAACATAGGAAGATCACTTTGAGTTTTAGCAGCTTCTTTCTCTTGGACAAGCTTGTCCATTTCTATCTCCACGTCCTTAATATGTGTCGTCATTTGCAAGATGAGATTCATCATTTCATATTTTTGGTTTGCCTCTTGCACAATTTCCTTATCTTGTGGATGTTCTCTTGGTGGAAGTTTTAGTTTCTTTCTAAGTGCTGCAATGTCATCATTCTTTTTCTTTATCAACTCTTCTATAGCGTTAACATTGGAAGGGTCATACCCTACTCCAATCACCAGCTCTTCTAAGGACTTGATTCTAGTGTCTTTAGCATATGAGGATGCTTTTTCAATCCTAATTTGATCTCGCAGATTTATCACAGTGTTTTGAAGTTTTTGGGCACTCATTGCCTTTTTTTTCATAGTAGAATATAACATCTCCGAAGTTTGTTTGTGAAATTCAATCTAATCTAATGCATGGATTTTTTCTACAGGTATTTCAAAGTCAACCATTTTATAATCTGCAGCTATTTTTGGTGTCTTGAATGTTGGTTGAAGTACTAACATTATTAATTTCTTGGTTGAATAATCAAAATCTGATAGAAGTCTGTTTTGGATTCCTGGAGTTTGTTTTAAATATTGAGAATAAATCTCATTCTTGATTTCCTCATTCTTGGATTTTATCTGCTTATATTTCTCTATAATGTCTAAATATATATTCTCTACTTTCTATGAGGAATATGCCTCCATGATGTGTTGTTTCTCAATCACCTGTGTGTTAGAAGTAACAGGTTGCTCTTCATTCACAATCTCTGTTGTTGCTTCCATGTTCTTCTCTATATTTTCCTCATCTGGAACATCAACTGTCTCTTTTTCCTTGTCCACTTGATTTATCTTTGGTTTCTTATTATATCTGAGTTTGAATCTAGTTTTTGTGGTTGCTTTAGCTATGTATGTGCCTTTTTCTCTGACTCTCTTGGCGGTTTTGTCCTCCTGAATAGGATCATGCAATGTGTGAGAAATATCACCCTACTTGATAGAATCCACCAATGTGTTTTCTAACCATTCTACTTGATTTGCAAACTCTTCAATTTCAGTTTTCTTGTCATGGTTGTAAGGGGTTAATTTGCATTTTACCCTCATATTACTTATTATCCCATGAGGATCATAATTCCACAAGAAACTTTCACCAAATTTATATTCCAACAACTATTTTGTTGCCACTATACCTGCTTCCCTATGATTGCATATAAAAGGTCCCACCTAGTTTTTCAACTTGAATTGAGTCTTCTTTTTAGTAGCCAAAAATTTCACAGAATCAGAGTTTAAGATTTGTCTTATATATTCCAAAGAAAATATTCTCATTGGCACATATTTTGGTAGTTTATAGGGCAAGAGGTTTGACCCATATACTCTAATTTCTGTATGGTTTTGATATAGGTACCAATGTCCAGTTCTACTTTTCTCTGATAGTTGTAGAACTTTCTTAATCTCAAGACTTATTCTTGGTTGTACACTGTTTGTAAGCATATTAATCAATGGATGGAAAAAAGAGTCTATGAAATATACATAATTGAACTCAGTGGATTATTTTCTGATTAAATAAGTCTAGAAGATGACTAATAATGGTTTACCTTCTACATCCAATTTCTGAAGGTTTATTGGGAATTTCTCTGCTTGGAAGAAAATGAACATATGAAAGAAGAAGGAGGTGAGAAATTTTAGAAGATGATCATGGATATTATCTGCTATATACTCAGCGTAGTTTTAAATGACAGAAGGAGGTTGACCAGACACAAAAGTATATAGAAAACCAAGAATTGACTCATCAGTGTGCTCATTAGTCTAATAACCTAGGATAAAGGATAACATTGAAATAGCATGCCTTGATCCTTCAGGAAACTTGGAAGATGAATATGGAGGATTTATCTTTGGGATTTCAACATATGAAGGCATGAATGTTTGGAAGATCTTAAATATTTTTGGGAAATATAAATCCAGATAGAGCTTGGTAAGGGCTTCTATAGACAATGGGACTACATTAGGACATAGTTGCAACTGAAGCATTTGATTAATGGACTCTGTAGTAATAGTGAAAAATACTTATTTGTTAGCATCAACCATAGCTGTTTGGTCCAGGGAATAATAGTTTTGACACAACCTAATGACTTTTGGACATTAATGAGTATGTAGAACTATATACTTAGGTAAATTACACTCCCAAACTTGAACTTCATCTACTAGATCTAATGATTTTTCAAGACTCCAGCAATGGAGGTTTAAAAGATTAAATTCAATGAATGGATCAGTTATCTTGTAATCCACATCTGCTAAAGGTGTATGCTCAACATCTACAACAGGAAGTTGTAGAGGATTTATAGCAATGGTTCTTTTAGAAGCTATTTTTTGATTTAATTTTGACAATTTTATCCTTCTGAATGTTTAAAACTCTTGTTTTTAGGTCTTTTGTACTCTTCTATAAGCTTAAATTGTTTACAGAAGGTATTTTTGGTGTGACAGACGTCTTTTGAACAATAACAGGTACAATTAGGCTTTCTTTTGGTTTAAATCTTCAATTTATTTCCAAATTTGGTCTTCCAACTCTTTTACAGACTCAGGAAAAGGTAAAACACAGGTTTTTCTGGCCTTCTTGGATAAACTGGACTAAAACATGGTTCAATTCAAGCACAGAAGGATTCTCAGTATTTTCAAAGGGTTTCTTCAATCAATCAAATGGTCTTTTAAAGTCTATAAAAGGGTAAAACTACTTGAATTTTAATAACAATAGATTACAGTATCAAAATTGTGATTTTATCAAGGTTTAGTAGCAAATACATTCTTTTGAAGGAATATCAAAGGTATTTCTATGGGTAAAAGGCTTTGCAAGGCTCGAATTGATGGAAATCTTCTTTTCAAAAGACATGTAGGTTATTTTATTTGAAGAATACCTATTTTTTGTAGGTATTTGGTCTTGAAACAGGGTTTTTGAGTAGTCAGAGGAATTTCTGAGGCTGTTGAAGTCCTTTTGGAGCGAAATGGAGGCTTCAAGCGATCTTAGTAGCAATTTAAATGGCTTTATGGTTCTTTGAGCATGTAAACAAAGGGAAATGGAATTTTTCCTCAGCCGGAAATGGTTAAAAATGCAGAAAAGGATTCAAATCATGAATATGAAGCTTTATAAGGATTTCGTTTTAAAGACTGTGCGCAATTAATGTAGGTCAAGTCAGATCAGAGAGGCAATTTAGCACTTGGGAGTAGAAAACCACAAGTGGTTATCGCATGATGAGAAAGTGGTTTGCAGTTTTTGGCTAACGAATGCGATCCAGTAAGAAGTGGACACGTGGAGGAGAGAGGGTAAGAATAAACCACCTATTTAGCAAATTACAAATTGATTATTCTCGGTGCTATTGAAATTGTGATATCACATATGGTTCGTCGGATCTGGGAAAGGATATGTGAACGGTGGAGATTAGTTGGTGAAGTTTCTTAGTGTATGGGGCGTGGGGCCTGTTGGCCGAATATATCGATCTTGCGGACAAGATCGATCTCCCTAGTATCAAAAGATACTCTAGCAACAAACAAACAATTAAATCTATCTTTCTCTAGATATATAACTATTTATAAGTAAATGCTACAAAGGTGTTAAGATCCTACCTCGATCCAACGCTTGTTTGTAGTAGTCGTCCTTCAACTGCTTGAAAGAGTTATCCTTGTAATATGCAATAAAAAAAAACAAACATCAAATAGCACCTACATAGCATATATTCATAAATCATATCCATTATGGTGATCAAGGAATCCATAAAATAAAAAATCAGATGACAACTTATTGAGAAAAACAAACTTATATGTATTAACTTTGAAATAGTAGAAGAACCTTACAACCTTTTCAGCCTTGATGTTGAACAGGTCCTTCCGAGGTCCGAAGCAGGAATTTCCTCTACTCTAACAGGTCTTGCACTCTTCCAACCAAGATACATACAGGTATGTAATATTTCCTCATAAAATCTCAGCTAAAGGAGTCTAAGTTCTGTTAGTCATCAGTATTTTTCACCTGTTGATGATGACTGTTTGTTAAAGCCAAGTTTTCTAGCAGATGATCTCAAAATTTGTCAAATTCCCTAGCTGGAAAACACCCATAAACATTTTTTCCCTCCTAACCTTTTCAATCAGCCCATGATGAGATAAAACCTCATTGTCAAGCCCTATCTAGCCTCAGCCATACTAGCTTGTCCATCAGCTCCAAAGAGAATAATCAAAATCTGTCCAAGAATTCTCCCCTAAGTTAGGTAGAGGTGCTTTAGGCATTTCTCCTGTGGCAAACTATCCTAAATCCAAAGAGCCTCTATCTATTATCAACTAGTCCTAAAATACCTTCCTATTCTGCAAGTAAAGTTTGGTTACACCCTTAAGTCGTGCCACTAACAAGCCTTGAAGTCTCAGCAATACATTTGCCACAGGTCAATATGATATTATGTAAATGTACAGTGTTTCAATGTCTTTTTCAAAGAGCAGAAGTATACTAGTGTTCCAGAAGAGAGTATTAAACTCAACATGAGAAGACAACTGCTTCTCTTATGGTTTTGAGTCTGGGATGAAAATACTGGACAAAGAGTTATTTCATTAAGCTCCTGCAAACACAGTCAAAGGTTAGTGAATTATAAATGACAAGAAATGCTCTGTAGATGCTGGCCAGGCTGCCTTTGATTATCTAAGGATGCACAAAGGTATTTGAAAAGAAGAATTACATGTCTCAGAGAGATGCCCTTCGTGGCATATTGTCATTTTTTCATTTTCATTTGCTTAAGTATGAATAGGCAGTGAAAGGAAAGATAGCACTGTTTGAAAAATGATGAAATGGCATCACTGAGAAAACCTCCTCGATAGATGAGCAGAGGGTTGAAGGACTGAGAAAACCTCCTTCATTTTACAAGCAGAGGGTTTGGCACTGTGATAAAGGCCTCCTTCATCTAATTAGCAGAGGGCCAGGAACAGAGGCAGGGTTTCAAGTGCAGTGGGAAAGAAACTGAAGGCTTATGGATAAAAAAATGGTGTTCAAAACAGAAGGAAAGCAGTGGTATTGTGATAATCCAAGAGGTTTGATTTTTCTACTATCAAAGTTTTCCTTCAAAGGCAATCTGAAGCCAAAATGAACAAATCCTGCTGAGGTATGTGATTTCATTAAAAGTTTCCAGAAATTTCCTCCTTGATCAATAGGCATGAAATCTAGCCAGTTTTTTCCTTTAAAATACAGGGTTGAAATTAGTAGAAATCGATTGAAGGTTTGTAAGTTGAAAATCTAGGTTTGACATAGGCCAAAGAGTGATGTTGATATTCAAAGAAGGTTTGCTCTTCCTGTTCATGAAGATCTTTTTCAAAAACTCATCACAATGGATAAGAAGGTAACCTAAGCCTGATTTCTGAAGGAGGCTTTGCAAATAGACACATAGGTTCATAAATGTGAAGAAAGGATATGGAAAGTGTTTCAATTTCAGGGACAATATTCGAAGAAATGAAGCATGATACTGTTACAAACAAAATACTTTTTTGAAACATATGAAGATACCTAGCTGTTGCATATAATTGCAAGAGAAGCCTTTAGAGGATCTTCTTTTTAATAAGCATATTTTTGTCAAACCCAAGAAAATGCAACTAATTTTCCCACAGTCGAAAAGAAATATCATGCAGAGCATGCATCTATAACCATCAACATGGCTATGAGAAGAGTTTTTCCTTTAAAGGGACAAAAATAGGCAAACAGTGAAAAGGGTATTGTCTTAATGAGAAAAACACTGAGACAAATTTTGGCCTTCAAAATGGCCTTTTCACTTTGAAAAAGGGTCATATGTATGAAGATCTTCAAAACTGTCATCCACAGCACTTTAAAGAGTCCTGGTCGAAATATTGGATTTTTTGATGTTTTAAAAAAAATGATAAAATGGTGAAGCAGTGTTTCATGTTTTGTTTTACAACCAATACCTCTTTCAAAAAAGCTTCAAAACCCTCATAAAGCAGTTTCAAAGCTAATTGGCCTTTTCACCTTCAAAGGGAATAAGAGACCATTGCAAGCCCATTTTCAAGTTTCAAAAATGTAAACAAACGTTCAAAATCACTCTCCTAGCTATCCATTGAAGAAACGAGAGAAGTTCGAGCAATTTGTAGAGTTTTTGAAGGTTTAAATCCGCGCAGCACTCCTAGAAAAGTGCGTGGTGCATTCAGAAGCAAAAATACAAAGGGCTATAACGTTGACGCAGTGCGCCTATAGTGGTGCGCGGCGCGCCTGTGCCCACGGTCAACACTACCCGAAGGCCAACCCGACACATTTTTACTGCGCGACGCTCTTCCTTTTGAACGTATCGCGCCTGTTTGAATGACCAAAACACCTTCAAAGGGTCTTGAGACCTACTCAACTGATCAAAAAAAGGGCCATAAGCCATCCCAAGGTATTCTCCATGCCTAGTTATAATTTTTTGAAATCCTAAAGGGGTGACAAGGTTATTTTCATAAGACAAGAAACAGTGATAAGGAGGGTAGGGTTTTTGATAAAAAAACAAAGTTGTTTAGAACTGTAAATGACACAAACCAGTTCAAGTGATAGAAGGGAGTGTTGAAACAATTTTAAGAGCCCTTATTGATTTTCAAAAAATAGTGATAATGAAAGAGTATGGTTCTAAAAGATGAAACGTTGGCTATATGGATAAAACCTCCTTTTTTATGACATGAGAAAGCAACTCTGTGCATCTACCATAGTTCAAAGAAGAAAAAGCAGTTTTTGAAGGTCCCAAAGTCAGTATAGAAAGATGTTCTTCTTCCTGTGTTGAGCAGAGAGCCTATAATTGCTGAAGGTGTCTTAGCAGTGATCAAAAACAAAATTAACCCCTGTCTACAAAATCTAAGAAAAAGCACTATTTATAAGGTGAAATTTTGATCATTATAGATTGTTTTCTCTGTGTTATGAAATATCAAACTAATGCTACCTCCATTGTCCCAAAAAACAGAGTGTGGTGAGAGATTTTGCAAAGTCAGTTGAGGGTGTTTTGTCTACCTCTGTAAAAACAGTGAATACAAGAAGAGTGTTTGATTGGGAAAGGGTGTTTTGTTTTTATCTAAATACAAGGTTGTTTTGTTTCTATCAAAACACAAAGGATCCTTGTTCAAATAACAAACCACAAAACATCCCATTTCAAAGGACTTAGGACAAACACAGTGATAAGATTGAGTTTGTTTCATTTTGACAAATGTTTGTTGATTGGCATCAAAAGAAGGCAAACAGTGACTGACAAGGAGGACAGAGGTGTGTGCTTGAGAAAAACATTCCAAAGGCCCTTTGAGACAGTTTGGTATTGCAAAGAACATCCAAAACAAAATGCCACCTAGGCAAGACAATAGGAGTGGCCTTCACAGGAGGTTTGAGCCTGTGTCCATTGATGAGGTAAATTCTCACCCATCAATCCTGTTTAACTTCCATGAGGTTGGGTGTCTAGATTTTTGTTAGAGAGTGCAAGAGGTGAAGAGTTATTCCCTTTTGACACATCTTTGTGCTTTGAGGTTTCAAGAGAAGCACTTTCAGCTGGTAGGCCTAGATTTAAATTTCTCTCCAAGATCCATCTCTAAGGCCACCAAAATCCCTTATGTCGGGGAGAAGTGGTTTAAACAAAGCCACCTGGAATCAGAAGAATACAAGCCTTTTCTGAAGCCTGAGCATAGAGATTCATGCTAATACATTTTTCCCTTCTCATATCTATTGGCTAGTTACGCCCCCCTCATGAAGATAATCACGAAATACTTCACTTGCGAGGGAAGATTCTCCTAAGTCTATGCCTATCATATCCGATTTCTCATGCATTCTACGAGGGCCAAATTGCTAAATATCCCTTTCTTCCTGCATAGAAGTATTGAGAAAATGGCCTCCACTGTTTAGAAAAAGCCTCCTTCTCAGCAGACAGCCTTCCTCTTCCATCACTCCCTCATCAAGGTTATCATTCTTCATCAGCTTGAGAAGAAGGAAGTCTCTTGGGATACTTTCATCACACATCCAGATTTCGCCACTATCCCTTCATTTCATACATCTCCTTCAACTTCCACTCACCATCCTTCGCCTTCTTCAAGCAAGCCTATTCCCAAGAAGCTCAAGTTTCGCATTGAACAAGAAAAAGAGCATGATGAGGAAGAAGATCATGAGCAAGAAGAGGAAGATGATGATGAGTAGCAGCATGATGAAACAGGGCAGCAAGGGGATGATGAGGAACATGATGATGAGCAGCATGATGAAACAGGGCAGCAAGGGGATGATGAGCCACGTGATGATGAAAAAGCACAACACAGTGATGGTGAGCAACCTCATGATGAAGAAGGGCATGATAAGTAGCCACAACATGATGAATAGAGGTAGCCACAACATGATGAACAACAACCTCATGATGATGAACAATAGCTTCAAGAAAAAGAATCACAGCATGATGAAGAGATGCAACATAGTGGGGAGGACAACCCTCAATAAGAAATACAAAAATACAGTCAAGGCATCCATGAAGAAATCCAAGACAGTGGCAAGAATGAGGAACAAATTAGCAAGGGTAAAGAGCCAATGGAGCATGTGCTATCTACCTCTCCTAGGCAAGGGGCCATGCTCTCCTCACCAAAAGTAGCGAAGCCCTGGACATCAAGGAAAAGGGTGCCTAGAGTTGTGACTCCAAATGTTACTAGGGCCCTCTGAAGTAAGGGAAAATTGCCAAAGAAGCCCATTGTCGAATTGCCCAAGAGGAGGAAGACTAAAAGAGCCACCCAAAGCAAAGGAAAGGAAAAAGAAGAGAGTAGCCATCAAAAGGAGAGGGACTTCAACATAATTCAAATTCAAAGTGATGATAGCAACAATGAAGCCTGAATCCTTGAAACTCTCTTAATCAATAGAGAAAACCAAATTGATGCTTTGAGGACTGATCTTGAGAGGGCTAGAAACTTCAATCGCTTTTTGCAAATTCAAAACAAATAGATGAGTGTCCATATGGTAGTATATGAGACACGGGCCATCAAATACAAAAAGGAGGCCTCCAAAGCACAAGTGAGATCGGAAGAACTCATGGGTGAGTTCGATGAGAGCGAAGATGAATATCAGCCCAGGTGAAAGAGGCCAAGAACCATGGGGCTCAAAAATGCCCTTGAGAAGCAAAAGGAAGAAGAAGATGCCCTCCTCCAATCTACCCCTCTCACTACATTGTTCACACAAGAGATAGAGAAAAATCGAGAAGCATGGCTTGAGAGGGTTAATGATCACTTAGAGAAGAAGTTTGAGAAGGAAAATAGAGACTTGGACCTTCAACAGAGGATGATCGGGCATTACAAGAAGCTAAATCAGTTTGCCCGGCGGAAATTGAAGGTCACTCAGGAAAAACTCAAGGAGGCTTAAAAGAGGCACTCGGCACCAAAATTCAGGAAAGACACCTCAAAGCTCCAAATTTTGGCCTCAGCTTCACAACATATTTCTGAAAATCCTTGAGATTCATGCTCACCGAAATTTGGCGAAATTCGACAAATTTTGGTTTTTTGTCATTTTTGGGTTTTTAGCTAAAACTCATGGGCATCACCACTTTAGTTTGGGGCATCCTCAAAGGATGAAAATGGTATCATTGGATGCCATAATTTTAGGGACATATACTCAATGATTTTCATATCAATTGAAGATCTTTTTCTCCCCCAAAATGGCGAAAAACAATCGCTTTTTCTACACTCTGCCCCATTTATCAGCAAGGCCTATTTTTTGGGTTTTTACACACAGGCCTATTTTTGGAGAACTTCTAGTGGTAATTTTGGAGTAAACTAAAAATTTTCATAAATTAGACACTCAAATATTTCCAACGAGCCATCATGGGCCTCGTTTTGACATCGAGAAGGCCTCCAAAAGTTTTCGGCAAGTCAGGGGACTTTCTGCTGATGTATTTCTTGAGTATTTTTGTAAAAATTGAACCTTTCAAAAGTGACTTTTCTTCATGTGCGTTTAGCTATTTTTGTACATGATAAGTTATGAAAAGTCAATATTTTTCCCTATTTTAGCATTTTTGAGATATTTTATTACATATTTGTGCCTTGGGCTTTGCAAAGCCTCAAGGACAAAATCAGATATTTTGGATAGGCCAATGAGATTGCAAGTTGAACCAAGAGGTTTTCCTCACTTTGGCCTATATATTCCAAAGGATTTTAATGTAAAAAAGGCTAAAATTGATGAATAGAAGCAATATATGGTCATACAAGCTTGGAAGAAACACTTTTATCATGCTTTTGGATAGTTTCTTGGATGTTTTTGGATGATGAAAAAGGATTGTTGTTGGATTCCATGACATGGTAGAATGGTATAGTGTCTCTCTCTCTGTTTTATCTCTTATTTTTCATTCATAATTCCATGTTATTGCTTGCTATAAGACATTAGAGAACAGATTTGAGACATTCCCTTGGAGGCACCTGAAATTTCTTGTTTCTTTATAGCTTCCATGTTTTCTTCATTCCTAGTCACATTAAAGAATCCTTGATTGCTCTTTAATAACTTAAGAATATTGTTTTCTTGCTTCATTTATGGTTTTATGCATGCTAAGTATGATTCACAGTATGCCCTGCTTACTCATGGCTAGTCATAGCTCCACCTCTGAAACCTTTCTTTGATTGATTAGATTGTCATTTGTTGAACCAAGGAGGTCTTGTACTAATCTTGCCCTTTGTCTAAAACTATGCAATCTTGCTTCAAAGTGCCCAATAGCTTGGAATACTATGTTTAGGCATTCCTTCATAGTGATTTGAGTTGTTTGTTTGTCTTGAATGTGTTTCCCCAAAGTCTGATAGCCATTTCCTAAAGTAAGAGAGTCATATATCTCTATGCATGGCTTGAATGTTTATTTATATGCATTGATCAGTTTACAGTTACATTTCTCATGATTAATGGTTAGCCCTACCATGCTTATGTCAGCTATTAAATTAGTTATGTTTGAAATCCTTTGTTCTTCATAAATTTAATGTCCATCTCACTCCATTTTACCCAAATATCCATTTTACCTCAAATCAAATTGGCCCTTCAACAACCTTGTATCACCACCTGAAAGCTTTCTTGACCTTTTCGACCCCATAGCCTAGTTGATCTGACATATTTTTTACCTATCTTAGTCTTTGATCAGTTCATCCCTCACAACCTAAAAAACAAAACCAAAAACCTACTTCATAACTAGGCTAAAATCAAGAACATAATAAGCAAACACATAGATATCCCTTACACAAATAGAGAGAGCCCTCTCTGAGTCCAGGAAGGCTAGGTCCTTGGGCTCCAAAGATTGGTTTGATGTTACACTATCATTTGGCTTGCCAATCAACCAAATCACAGGACACTAACATAATGGCGATCTGGTGGGAATTTGAGTCAAAACATCCCTGGTATCCCTTAGGATCTCTCAAAATCTCAGTCAAAATTATAAAACTTAGGTATTGTCTGAAGAGTAGAAACTAGCTCCTTCACCATCTTAGCAAAATGTTGATTCAGTTATAGGAAACTCTTCCAAACCTCAGGGTTACATATAGGAAACTTAGAAAACCCAAAAATATCTCTAGATTGGTGTTTATCAATATTGGTGGTGGACTATACACATATAATCTCAAAACAACTAAAAATCCACCTGGTGACTCCACTAACCTCCAGTAGGCCTTACTACTTTGCTAAATTTTAGAATACTATCCGATCAGCCACCTCATCGCCACACTAACATAATGGCGATCAAGGTGGGACTAACTAAGTACATAACAGTCTAGAAAACTCTTGTAGATTCATTAGTCTTTAAACATTTAAACAGGCAAGCAGTCCATATAATCATTTAGAGTAAACTCTTTTTGTTTTCACCACCCTAGCAAAGTGATGAAACAGGTTTAGAACACTCTAATAAACCATAAGCTGCACATAAAACTCAAAAAGAAAAAAGAAAAAAGAAAAAACCCCAAACATTCCCAAATTGGCTTTTCCCTAGTTATTGGTGGTGGACCATAGCTACATCTTTACAAAAAACAACCAAGTTCCACCTAGTGACTCCACTAGCCTCCAGTAGGCCTAAAAATTCCATAAAAAACCAAAAAATTCATAAACCATACCTTTCTGTTGACTCATCCTTTCCAAAAAATTAGAACTTATGGTGCAAACTCTGTAATCAGTGACAAACTAAGTATAACGTAGTGATTCAGAAGACTTCACCTAAACATAGGAGATAAACAGAAATAATCTTGCAAATAGAACCATTAGCTTGTCCAAACAGCCTAGAAAAGTATTAAAACCAAGTGAATCTCTCTTCCTTGCAAGTCTTCATCTCAAAGTTCGCTAGAAATTTTTTTCTTGAAAGCATCTTTGATAGTGTTGGTGGTGGACCATAGATCTCAAAGAAATCCACCTAGCAACTCCACAACTCTCAATAGACCTAAAGACTCCACTGAAGGAAGAACCTAAAACATGATGATTCATCCTAGAAAGAAAAAGCACTCAGGCCTTAGTTGGATTCAAAAAATTATTGTCTTTCTCTATAACTATGTTCTATCCTACTTTGAGCCTGATCAAGAATACACCGATGAGATCTACATTGATCATTGGAAAGATCTCAAACCTTGAAAAGCTAAGCCTCAAATTTCAGACCATGAGTAGGCTTATACACCTGTGCTTACCCCAAATTCACCTATGGAAAACCTAGAAAAACATGAGCCTCATGCTCCCTTTCCCACTCTGGCTGAATCCTCAAACAGTCATAAATCTCTTTTTACACTACCTATATCCACAAAGGTCCCAGAAAGATACAAGCCTCTGGTTTTACCTCCCATATTCCAATCCCTCCCTGCAAATCTTCAAAATAAATTACCCAGATTTGATGGAGAAAGCTCCAAAGTCATCGCTAAAGAGCACGTCCAAAATATTGAGGATTTACTTGATCTTTATGAAATAGAAGAAGATGATGTGCGTATTAGAATGTTTGCCTTATCATTACAAGGAAAAATTAAGAGTTGGTTTAAAGACCTTCCAGCTGCAAGCATTACCAATTTTCATCAGTTCACTCAAATCTTCCTAGATAGGTGGGTGGTCATGGGTAATAAAGTTCTCATCATAAAGGAATACAATTATTTAAAAATACAACCAAGGGAGACAATACAAAACTTTTTAGCCAGGTTCAATAATGTATACCATGCAATGCCTGCTAACATAAAGCCACCCCTCAGATGTGCTCTCTTGCACTACCCAGATTCTTTTGACCCAGATATGGTTTTTCGGATGAGAAATAAAGATCCTTTGACCCTAGAAGAAATGAAAAGGATAGCAGTTGATGTAGAACTCAACATACTAAATAGGGAGGCACAACTAAGAATAATAGAGAAAGACAAAGCAAATCAAGAGAGAATAATATCTTCAAAGGAAAAGTTGAAAAAATTGGTATATGATTTCAGCAAACTAGGGCATCTACTTGACAAGAAAAGAGAAAGACAAAAAGTTAAGGTTAGCACTACTTATTCAAACTAACCTACACTTCTTCCTCAGGATGAACACACTCAACTATTACAAGACAAGAGTTATGAACAAAATGCGGCTAATGAGAAAGTTGCAAATAAAAACATAGAGGAATGCTCTAAAGAGACTATCTGCCATTTTGAAATCACAGATTTTGAAATGGAAGAAGAATCAAAACCTTTATGTTCTCTACCCTTATGCTTTAAATCATTCCAGACTCTGAAAGAAAATTTGCATCCTAAAGATCTCTTAGCAGTTATTCAGGAAAACCTTGCTCAAGTTAACTCTCACCTAAATCAAGGAAAGTTGATTGAAGAGGAATTCAAATATGAGATAGAAGATAAATCAAAACCTGTGGGATCTTTACCTTTATGCTGGGAGTCATTTGAGTTCATAAAAGCAAATTGGCCTCCTAAAAATCTAGTAGAGGAAAGTCATCAATCCCATGTTTACTATCCCAAACATCAAGAAAAGTTGAGTGAGGATTAATTCAAATCCGAAAGAGAAGATAAAGCAAAACCTGTAGGATCTCTACCTTTATGCTGGGAGTCATTTGAGTTCATAAAAGAAAATTGGCCTCCTGAAAATCTATTAGAAAAAACTCATGAATTACATGCTAACTATCCTCAACATCACAAAGAATTGGTTGAAGACACAAACAGGCAAGAAATGAAAGAGAACCCATAGGATCTCTCTAATGGCATAAGTGATTATTCATCATCTCTCATAGGTGAAGCCCAAAAAGATATTCATCCTTCAAATCAGATTTGCCAAGAGAAGCAGGATTATTGTAGTTATATCCAAAGAGAAATGAAAATGCCTCCCTTTTAACTGAAGAGGAAATAGATCAACTTATAAACATGCAAAAAACCTCTGAAACTTCATATAACCACAACTTTTCTGATCTTTCTCCTGTTAATATTGCATACCATAAGTCAAAAAATAGATTTGCAAATCAATTTGAAGAAGCAATCTGATAGTCCAATATGCATGGTTGGTGACATTAATTATAATGATGATTTTCCAAGGTTTGTTCAATATTTTGATAATGATGATGATTTCCAAACAGAAGCTAACTTTGCAGAATACTCAGTTTTTTATTTTTGGGAGGAAGCTCAGTTTCATAAACTTTAGGAAAGTAACCAAACAAAACATAGCAGCTATGACAGTGATGAGGAAAGCTCAGAAAATTTGGAAGCAAATGAAGGCTTGAAAATTGATGATCACAAGAAAGTTACTGCTCTTCTTTCTCAAGAAATTTTGTTGTCAAAGAGTATCCCAACCCATCAAAGTGATGTCCTTCACACAGTTTTCAGTCCACTTAATCAGAGCACATCAGCTTGGAAAGAAAACTACATTGCAATATATGATGAGTCTGACAGTTCAAGTGATCATGAGCAAAAGGAAGAATTGCTTTACCAGGAGGGTCCCAAATATAGCCAAATGGAAGAAAGAGTAGTCCTGAATGAAGCCTATATATCAAATCCTCTAGATTAGGTATTATTCCAAGATCCATTTGTTGTTTTCTTTGAGAAATTTGAAGGATTAGTGGGTTCTATCATGAACAGTTTGCTACCAAGAATGAGGAAAAACTTAAGCACCACTGTCCGAAAACAAGCCAAATGGAAGTGGCCTTTTCATTACTTCAGCATCATGAAATAACTAAACCAGAGTCACCCATGTAATCATCTACTTGACTGGTTACATTGGAAAAGAGAGTTCACCAAATAAATGTCTATTGTGTATAGATTAGATTAGGATAGATAGACAGTAGTGGAAAATAAGCTCAGCCTTGTGAGCATCTTTTTAGTTCTAGATTGTTTGAAGAAAAAGTGAAAAAACAGAAAATAAAAAAACAGTAAAAAGTAGAAAAAGAGGGAAGTTTCTAAAAGAAATGGTATAGCCCCATACCCAAAAATAGTCATGCTGAAAGCGAGAAAGTCTAAATGCCACTACTAGTGCTCAAAAGTCTTGTTCAGTTATCTAGCCTAATCATAACTGAACATGTTTTAAATTGATTGCCGATAAGTTAGTGAAAGAAAAGATAGTCAGATTGTATAAGCTTGACTTGTCAAAAGAAGTAGATTAGGAAAAGATACTGGTTCCACATGCTCAAAACAGAACCAAAAAGGAAAACAGGGATGAAAAACAAACTATGTACCCTAGCCCTGATTTTTCTAAATCTCATTTCATGCAAAATAATATTTGTGTGCAACTTGTCTTTCGTGCCACAAGTACATGACAAATCAGACTGTCTAATCCTGATTTGGTCATTTTTCAATTTCATGTTTTAGATTAGAGAATAAAATCCTGTCAAACAGATTAACCTTGACAGTTGATCTAGCATAGGTAGAGAAACAAAGGAGTTCATCAGCTTAATATGAACTCCCGACGGATATAAGTGTAGAATTAGATAGTGTCATTTTTCAAAAATACTATGTCAAAGGGTTGTTAGTCCAAATGCACCCAAAAAAAGAAAAAATGTTAGGAAATATAGTGGGGTAGGTAGAAATATCATTGATGCTAATCATGCTATCAATTTTCAGAAATAGCATCAAGGAAGAAAGAAATTTGCGCCAATGGATAAAGGCAATGGTCTTCAAAGAATCGAGATCTGAAATTCTGAACACCTCCTGAAAAGGCGCTGCCCTCCCCAAATGGAGCCACTGTTAGTCATCATTATTTTTCACCTGTTGATGATGACTGTTTGTTAAAGCCAAGTTTTCTAGCAGCTGATCTCAAAATTTGTCAATTTTGCCAGCTGGAAAACACCCATAAACATGTTTTCCCTCCTAACCTTTTCAATCAGCCCATGATGAGATAAAACCTCATTGTCAAGTCCAATCTAGTCTCAGCCATACTAGCTTGTCCATCAGCTCCAAAGAGAATAATCCAAATCTATCCAAGAAGTCTCCCCTAAGTTAGGTAGTGGTGCTTTAGGCATTTCTCCCATGGCAAACTATCCTAAAGCCAAAGAACCTCTATCTATTATCAACCAATCCTAAAAGACCTTCCTATTCTGCAAATAAAGTTTGGTTACACCCTTAAGTCGTGCCACTAACAAGCCTTGAATTCTCAGCAATACATATGCCACAGGTCAAGCTGATATTAGGTAAATGTACAGTGTTTCAATGTCTTTGTCAAAGAGAAGAAGTATACTAGTGTTCCAAAAGAGAGTATTAAACTCAACATGAGAAGAGAGTTGCTTCTCATATGGTTTTGAGCCTAGGATGCAAATACTGGATAGAGAGTTATTTCATTAAGCTCCTGCAAAAACAGTCAAAGGTTAGTGAATTAGAAATGACAAGAAATGCTCTGCAGATGCTGGCCAGGCTGCCTCTGATTTTCTAAGGATGCACAAAGGTATTTGAAAAGAAGAATTACATGTCTCAGAGATATGCCCTTCGTGGCATATTGTCATTTTGTCATTTTCATTTGCTTAAGTATGAATAGGCAGTGAAAGGAAAGATAACACTTTTTGAAAACTGATGAAATGGCATCACTGAGAAAACCTCCTCCATAGATGAGAAGAGGGTCGAAAGACTGAGAAAACCTCCTTCATTTTACAAGCAGAGGGTTTGGTACTATGATAAAGGCCTCCTTCATCTAATAAGAAGAGGGCCAGGAATAGAGGCAGGGTTTTAAGTGCAGTGGGAAAGCAACTGAAGGCTTATGGATAGAAAAATAGTGTTCAAAACAGAAGGAAAGCAGTGGTATTGTGATAATCCAAGAGGTTTGATTTTTTCTGCTATCAGAGTTTTCCTTCAAAGGCAATCTGAAGCCAAAATGAACAAATCCTGTTGAGGTATGTGATTTCATTAAAAGTTTCCAGAAATTTCCTCCTTGATCAAAAGGTATGAAATCTAGCCAGTGTTTTCCTTTAAAAGACAGGGTTGAAATTAGTAGAAATCCATTCAAGGTTTGTAAGTTGAAAAGTTGTGTTAGACATAGGCCAAAGAGTGATGTTGATATTCAAAGAAGGTTTGCTCTTCCTGTTCATGAAGATATTTTTCAAAAACTCATCACAATGGATAAGAAGGTAACCTAAGCCTGATTTCTGAAGGAGGCTTTGCAAAAAGACACATAGGTTCATAAATGTGAAGAAAGGATATGGCAAGTGTTTCAATTTCAGGGAAAATATTCGAAGAAATGAAGCATGATACTGTCACAAACAAAAGACTTTTTTGAAACATATGAAGATAACTAGCTGTTGCATATAATTGCAAGAGAAGCCTTTAGAGGATCTTCTTTCTAATAAGCATATGTTTGTCAAACCTAGGAAAATGCAACTAAGGTTCCCACAGTAAAAAAGAAATATCATGTAGAGCATGCATCTATAACCATCAACATGGTTATGAGCAGAGTTTTTCCTTTAATGGGACAAAAATAGGCAAACAGTGAAAAGGGTATTGCCTTAATGAGAAAAACACTGAGACAGATTTTGGCCTTCAAAATGGCTTTTTCACTTTGAAAAAGGGTCATATGTATGAAGATCTTCAAAAATGTAATCCACAACACTTTAAAGAGTCCTGGTCAAAATATTGGATTTTGTGTTGTTTTAAAAAAAATGATAAAATGGCGAAGCAGTGCTTCATGTTTGGTTTTACAACCAATACCTCTTTCAAAAAAGCTTCAAAACCCTCATAAAGTAGTTTCAAAGCTAATTGGCCTTTTTGTTAGTATGAATCTTTTGTCGATAGAAGACCACTTTAGCTATGCATAAAAAATAGCCCTAAAATAAATTATGGCTGCCAATATCTTCAAATCTGTAGTTAGTTGATCCAAATAAAGCTACACAAATCCAGATCTATGCATAAAATGACATTAAGCAGTAAAAATGAAATGCTGCTCCATGCATCCAATAGACAAGACAAGAACAATATTTTTGAAATAATTTTATATTAAAGGGGCACCTGAGAGGAAAACAAGAAAGGTGTTTCCAATTCTCCTCAATGGGATGGGTTCTTGAAAGTCCTCACCCTTTCAGATCTAATATTTCTCTCTCTTGTTGGTGTGGAAAACCCTAACAAACATAGAACTCAAAGGGAGCTCACAAAGCAAATGATGGAGAATGTGACAATGATAATGGCTCAAAGTTAGACCAAGATCATAGATCTAGAGTGATCTAATGTAAATGAAAAGGTGACCAATGAATGGAAAAACACTTCTATTTATAACAAAAAATTAGGGCGGCCTAGAACCTGGTGCATGAATAAAATATTATTAACCAAATTCTAGAACCACTTTTTAGGAATACTTTATTATATTTGTTGGAGGGAAAATGATTTTTGACTTGGGTTATTTATAAATAATAAATAAATAAATGATTTATTTATTATTTTAAGGAAATGGTGGAAATATAATTAAATAATGATTTATTTAATTATTTATAAATGATTTAGTCAAATTTAACTAGGAATATTATTTAAATAAGGATTAAATAACTTATTCTTAGGAAATAATCAAATAAATAAGGATTTATTTAATTGATTTCCTTGTTTTGGGTTAAATATGACCAGAAATAATAATTAAATTAATGTTTAATTAATTATTCCTTGAGGAAACATAAACAAATATAGATTTGTTTATTATTTCTTTTTGGGGTTTCCTATTTATACCATAAACAACTTAATAAAGGTGTTTTACTAAGTTATTTCACATAGTGAAAGCAATTTTACTTAGGGTAAAATTGTTCTTACATGATGTACTTGGGTCCATCTAATGGTAATAGGTTGGATGACCAAAAAATGGTGTAACACTTTTCGCCTTCAAAGGAAATAAGAGACCATTGCAAGCCTATTTGCAAGTTTCAAAAACATAAATAAACGTTTAAAATCGCTCTCCTAGCCATCCACTGAAGAAACGAGAGAAGTTCGAGCAATTTGTAGATTTTTTGAAGGTTTGAAGCCGCGCGGCTCACCTGGAAAAGTGCGCGGCGCGTTCAGAAGCAAAAATACAAAGGGCTATAACATTGGCATGGCGCGCCTATAGTGGTGCGCGGTGCAGCTGTGCGTGTGGTCAACACTGCCCGAAGGCCGACTCGACACATTTTTACTGCGCGTGCGGTCAACACTGCTCAAAGGCCGACTCGACACCTTTTTACTGCGCAACGCTCTTCCTTTTGAATGTGCCGCACCTGTTTGAATGACTGAAACACCTTAAAAGGGTGTTGAGACCTGCTCAACTGATCGAACAAAGGGCCATAAGCCATCCCAAGGTATTCTTCATGCCTAGTGCTATTTTTTTGAAATCTTAAAGGGGTGACAAGGTTATTTTCATAAGACAAGAAACAGTGATAAGGAGAGTAGGGTTTTTGATAAAAAACAAAGTTGGTTAGAACTATAAATGACAAAAACCATTTCAAGTGATAGAAGGGAGTGTTGAAATAGTTTTAAGAGCCCTTATTTATTTTCAAAAAATAGTGATAGTGAAGGAGTGTGGTTCTAAAAGATGAAAGGCTGGCTATATGGATAAAACCTCCTTTTTTATGACATGAGAAAGCAACTCTGTGCATCTACCATAGTTCAAAGAAGAAAAAGTAGTGTTTGAAGGTCCCAAAGTCAATCTAGAAAGATGTTATTCTTCCTGTGTTGAGCAGATTGCCTATAATTGCTGAAGGTGTCCTAGCAGTGGTCAAAAACAAAATTAACCCGTCTACAAAATCTAAGAAAAAACACTATTTGTAAGGTGAAAGTTTGATCATTATAGATTGTTTTCTCTATGTTATGAAATAGAAAACTAGTGCTGCCTCCATTGTCCCATAAAAACAGAGTGTGGTGAGAGATTTTGCAAAGTCAATTGAGGCTGTTTTGTCTACCTCTGTAAAAACAGTGAATACAAGAAGAATGTTTGATTGGGGAAGGGTGTTTTTCTTTTATCTAAATACAAGGCTGTTTTGTTTCTATCAAAACACAAAGGATCCTTGTTCAAATAACAAACCACAAAACATCTCTTTTCAAAGGACTTGGCACAAACACAGTGATAAGATTGAGTTTGTTTCATTTTGACAAATGTTTTTTGATTGGCATCAAAAGAAGGCAAACAGTGACTGACAAGGAGGATAGAGGTGTGTGCTTGAGAAAAAAATTCCAAAGGCCCTTTGAGACAGTTTGGTATTGCAAAGAACATCCAAAACAAAATGCCTCCCAGGAAAGACAATAGGACTGGCCTTCACAGGAGGTTTGAGCCTATGTCCACTGATGAGGTAAATGCTCACCCATCAGTCCTGTTTAACTTCCATGAGGTTGGGTGTCTAGATTTTTGTCAGAGAGTGCAAGAGGTGAAGAGCTATTCCCCTTTGACACATCTTTGTGCTTTGAGGTTTCAAGAGAGGCACTTTCAACTGGCAGGCCTATATTTCAAATTCTCTCCAAGATCCATCTCCAAGGCCACCAAAATCCCTTATGTCAGGGAGAAGTGGTTTAAACAAAGCCACTTGGACTCAGAAGAATACAAGAATTTTCTGAAGCCTAAATATAGAGATTCATGCCCATCCATTTTTCTGTTCTCATATCTATTAGCTAGTTATGCCCCCCTGATGAAGATAATCATGAAATACTTCACTTGCGATGGAAGATTCTCCTAAGTCTATGCCTATCATATCCGATTGCTCATGCATTTCATGAGGGCCAAATTGTTAAATCTCCCTTTCTTCCTGCATAGAAGTATTGAGAAAATGGCCTCCACTGTTCAGAAAAAGCCTCCTTCTCAACAGACAGCCTACCTCTTCCATCACTCCCTCATCAAGGTTATCATTCTTCATCAACTTGAGAAGAAGGAAGTCTGTTGGGATACTTTCATCACACATCTAGATTTCGCCACTGTCCCTTCATCTCATACATCTCCTTCTTCAAGCAAGCCTATTCCCAAGAAGCTCAAGTTTCCCATTGAACAAGAAAAAGAGCATGATGAGGAAGAAGAGCATGAGTAAGAAGAGGAAGATGATAATGAGTAGCAGCATGATGAAACAGGGAAGCAAGGGGATGATGAGGAACATGATTATGAGCAGCATGATGAAACAGGGTAGTAAGGGGATGATGAGCCACATGATGATGAACAAGCGCAGCACAATGATGGTGAGCAGCATCATGATGAAGAAGGGCATGATAAGCAGCCACAGCATGATGAACAGAGGCAGCCATAGCATGATGAACAGAGGCAGCCACATGATGATGAACACCAACCTCATGATGATGAACAATAGCTTCAAGAAAAATAACAGAAGCATGATGAAGAGATGCAACACAGTGAGGAGGACAGCCCTCAAAAAGAAAGACAGTCAAGGCATCCATGCAGAAATCCAAGACAGTGGCAAGAATGAGGAGCAAATTAGCAAGGGTAAAGAGCAAATGGAGCATGTGCTAGCTACCTCTCCTAGGCAAGGGGCCATGCTCTCCTCACCAAAAGTGGCCAAGCCCCGGACATCAAGGAAAAGGGTGCCTAGAGTTGTGACTCCAAATGTTACTAGGGCCCTCTGAAGCAAGGGAAAATTTCCAAAGAAGCCCATTGTCGAATTTCCCAAGAGGAGGAAGACTAAAAGAGCCACCCAAAGCAAAGGAAAGGAAAAAGAAGAGAGTAGCCATGAAAAGGAAAGGGGCTTTGACATAATTCAAATTCAAAGTGATGATAGCGACAATGAAGCCTCAATCCTTGAAACTCTCTTAATTAATAGAGAAAACCAAATTGATGCTTTGGGGATTGATCTTGAGAGGGCTAGAAACTTCAATCACTTTTTGCAAATTCAAAACAAACAAATGAGTGTCCATATGGTGGTATATGAGACAAATACAAAAAGGAGGCCTCCAAAACACAAGTGAGATCGGAAGAACTCATGGGTGATTTCGACAAGAGCGAAGATGAAGATCAGCCCAAGCGAAAGAGGCCAAGAACCATGGGGCTCAAAAAGGCCCTTGAGAAGAAAAAGGAAGAAGAAGATGCCCTCCTCCAATCAACCCCTCTCACTACATTGTTCACACAAGAGATATAGAACAATCGAGAAGCATGGCTTGAGAGGGTTAATGATCACTTGGAGAAGAAGTTGGAAGTGACAAATAGAGACTTGGACCTTCAATGGAGGATGATCAGGCATTACAAGAGGCTGAATCCGTTTGCCCGGCGGAAATTGAAGGTCACTCAGGAAAAACTCAAGGAGGCTCAAAAGAGGCGCTCGACACCAAAATTGAGGAAAGACACCTCAAAGCTCCAAATTTTGGCCTCAGCTTCATAGCATGTTTCTGAAAACCCTCAAGGGTCATGCTCGCCGAAATTGGGCGATATTCGACAAATTTTGGTTTTTTGTCATTTTTGGGTTTTTGGCTAAAACTCATGGGCATCGCCATTTCCGTTTGGGGCATCCTCAAAGGATGAAAATTGTATCATTGGATTCCATAATTTCAGGGGCATATACTCATTTATTTTTAGATCAATTTAAGATCTTTTTCTCCCCCAAAATGGCGAAAAACACTCGCTTTTTCTACACTCTGCCCCATTTATCAGCAAGGCCTATTTTTTGGGTTTTTACACACAGACATATTTTTGGAGGACTTATTGTGGCTAGTTTGGAGCAAACTAACCATTTTCAGAAAGTGGACACTCATATATTTCCAACGAGCTATCACGGGCCTCATTTCGACATCAGGAAGGCCTCCAAAAGTTGCCGGCAAGTTAGGGGATTTTATGTTGATGTATTTCTTGAGTATTTTTGTAAAAATTGAACCTTTCAAAAGTGACTTTTCTTCATGTGTGTTTAGCTATTTTTGTACATGATAAGTTATGAAAAGTCAATATTTTTCCATTTTTTAGCATTTTTGAGATATTTTAGTAGATATTTTGTGCCTTGGGCTTTGCAAAGCCTCAAGGACAAAATCAGATATTTTGGATAGGCCAATGAGATTGCAAGTTGAACCAAGAGGTTTTCCTCACTTTATGTATCATTAAAGGAAACTTTCCTTACATAAGCTCAAGGCTGAACTTGATGAATAGAAGCAATATATGGTCATACATGCTTGGAAGAAACACTTGTCTCATGCTTTTAGATAGTTTCTTGGATGTTTTTGGATGATGAAAGAGGATTTTTGTTGGATTCCATGACTTGGTAGAATGGTATAGTGTCTCTCTTTGTGTTTTGTTTCTTAGTTTTCATTCATAATTCAATGTTATTGCTTGCTATAAGACAGTAGAGAACAGATTTGAGACATGCCCTTAGAGGCACCTCAAATTTCCTGTTTCTTTATAGCTTCCATGTTTTCTTCATTCCTAGTCACATTAAAGAATCCTTGATTGCTCTTTAATAACTTAAGAATATTGTTTTCTTGTTTCATTTATGGTTTTATGCATGCTAAATATGATTCATGGTATGCCTTGCTTACTCATGGCTAGTCATAGCTCCACCTCTGAAACCTTTCTTTGATTGATTAGATAGTCATTTGTTGAACCAAGGAGGTCTTGTACTGATCTTGCCCTTTTTCTAAAACTATGCAATCTTGCTTCAAAGTTCCCAATAGCTTGGAATACTATGTTTAGGCATTCGTTCATAGTGATTTGAGTTGTTTGTTTGTCTTAAATGTGTTTTCCCAAAGTCTAATAGCCATTTCCTAAAGTTAGAGAGTCATATATCTCTATGCATGGCTTGAATGTTTATTTCTATGCATTGATCAGTTTACAGTTACATTTCTCATGATTAATGGTTAGCCCTACCATGTTTATGTTAGCTATTAAACTAGTTATGTTTGAAATCCGGTCTTCTTCACAAATTTAATGTCCATCTCACTCCATTTTACCCAAATCAAATCAGCCCTTCAACAACCTTGTATCACCACCTGAAAGATTTCTTGACCTTTTCGACCCCATAGCCCAGTTGATCTGACCTATTTTTTACCTATCTTAGTCTTTGATCAATTCATCCCTCACAACCTAAAAACCAAAACCAAAAACCTAATTCATAACTAGCCTAAAATCAATAACATAATAAGAAAACACACAGATATCCCTTACACAAATAGAGAGAGCCCTCTCTGAGTCCAGGAAGGCTAGGTCCTTAGGCTCCAAAGATTTTTTTGATGTTACATTGTCATTTGGCTTGCTAATCAGCCAAATCACGAGACACTAACAAGTTCCAACAGCACTTTACCTCAAATAACACTAAAGCTTGAACTCCCTTTGAGGTTGCCCAAGGCCTCTTTTTATAGTGCAAAAGAGGAGGTTATAGTTCCACTCATGAAGGGATAAAGTCCTCCTTCAAAGGGATAATCTCCTCACATAAAGGGGTTAGCTCCTTAAGGCATGGGATACATGAACCTGAAAAGAGTGGTTCTGCCACGGCAAGATTCCTTCCAGAGGCTTCTAGAAATGAGTGAAAGTGAGCTTTTTGAGTTTACTTGCACCTTTTTAATCTTTTACAGGGGTCCACACTCTTAAAATAGAGAAAGTATGGTCGAGTACGCAGGAGACATGACCATTAGGTGCGGGACAACAGGTAAGACAAAGAGAAAGTGTGATACCAGATTTTTAGAGATTTTTGAGATTCTTTCTCTTATTTTTAAGGCTTGACATGAGGAACTGATGTTTTAGACTTGCAAAGGAGGAAATTATGAGTGATAATGAGCTCATACATATAGAATAATGTCAAGGTGACAATTTTCAGTGCAACAGATTGCCCCCTAAAGTGCGAAGTCTGTAATATATGAAGATAGAGTTTGTCATGTATGAAGAGTGAAGTACTTTGTTATTTCAAGGATCATCCTGTGGACACCCTAGTCAGAACCTGTAAAAACATTCAATGCAAAATATATATATGTAGACATATCATCATTGAGGTAGGCATTCCCATACTCAGATCAAAACTAACTAGAAAACTAACTTAAACTGTTCTGATACGGGAATGATTTTTCAATACATCAATAGTATAGACATGTGTAGACACAACATGGATGCAACGATATGTTTATGAATAGTCCACTGTATAAATGAATAAAAAAATTCCTCGTAGCCTGGATGGTAGAAACTAGATCCAGTGTCTTGATTTCCGCTTCTCGAACTAGTACGATTCTATCCATGTGAATGAATGTGTCGAAGTCGAACATGATAGAAACCACTTGATTACCAGTCAATAATGTGAACTGTTAACAAGTGTGAGAGTAACCACCAGTAGAGTCAATGGCTCTCAAAGTACTCAGTACAATCCATGAAATGTGAATGAATGAGCTGAAGTCGAACATGTCACAGAATCATTCGATCGAAGGTCATTGATGCAACTTGTTGTCGAAGGTGAGAAACTTGCCATTGAGGCATGCAAATTTCAAGGTACTGACGATTTCTAGATCAACTTCCTAGATAATGAGTTGTCATCGATACAAAGTGATCCGTCGTAGGCAAGCCCACAACACGAAATCATAGATCAAGTTTTGAAGAAATATATTGGCAAGGACTGACTCAGGGATGGTCAAAACTTGGAGAGCAAATATTTTTGTGAATGAATGGTTTATTTGAACTATCTCTTGAACACATAACAACACTACGGACGGCTTGAGCGTGATGACCTTAAACTAATACTGACAGTGAAAGACTTTCAATATGGTTTGAGATTAAGCTGACCAGGAAAAGGATTTTCCCAGCTTAAAATCAGGCTAGTATACATGTTTAAAGAGTGGTTAATATTGGTATAGGTCATCAGTACAACTCAGCAGGGTTTGTTTTTTTCTCTCTTTTCCCCCACCATTTCTGGCAAGTACCTCTTTATTTTTTACAAGCTTGAGGAGGATAACATTTGCTTGTTTGTAAGGTCATCCTTTAGATGAGTCCAAATTAGTTTAAGATTCGAACCCTAAGAAGGAGTGGTTCGTTCCTGCTTAAAAATTGAACAGGTCCTTTACTGTTAAATTTCAATGAGTCCAGTATAGGAGAAACTCGGTGTTTTTCAATTTTAGGGAGTCAGAAGAGAACTTGAAAACTCTGTGGGTATTTTTGGTATTTTAATCTCCCAAAGGCAAAGGATAAATAATAAGAGAAACTCTACTATTGACGCTAATTAGTCACTTTTATACCTTTTCATAAATAGTCCATTTCGGTCCATAAAAGTGTAACTACTGAAAAGACGATCATTCATTGTTCCCTGTGAGATAGAATAATCAAGTGCTCAGCAATCTTTTGAATTTTCGAGAGTCTGAAAAAGGCTTAAAAGAGGACTCCAGGTTTTCGCTTTTTCGTAGATTTTTTAAAGAGTCCAAAAAAGTGATAAAAGTATGTTGTTTGTCGAAAAACGATCAATTTTCCCGAAAAATCCAATTTTCTGCACAAAAAACTCGAAACATTACACATACATGTTTAAGATAAATAAAAATGTTTTCAAAAATTACCTTTTTAAAGTGAAAAATAAACAAATTAAAAATTCATTTATTTGAAAAAACTTAAAAAAAGGGCTTTTCTAACTTCATTTTTACCATTCGAGTTCAAAGTGAAAAGTGAGAGCTTTTGGGTAAAAAAAATTCCTGTGAAGATTCTAGAAAATCCGTCCATCGGAATCGAGAACTGTCAGCTCCAGGTAATCCATGTCCTCCTTAACTTGCATTTCATCCATTTACATTTTGTTTTTAGGCTTTAAATTTCATTTTTTAAGGAAAAATAGGTTGAAAAAATCGCTTGCAGGGGTCCGCAGGTGTAACACGCAGGCCCTGCAGACCCCAAATTTTTTCTACATAGAAAAAAGTCCTGGGTTCTCACCTATTGCACAACGCCTGTGCGTACCTACGCACTGTGTATAAGAAAAGGGTGCGGACCCTACGCAATGAAATTTCAAACTTAAATTTCTCAGTTTCCACCCAAAATTTTTCAAACAAGTTTGTTCTAATATGTCTCTTTATGTATTGTAGGACATTCAAAATTCTTACTTGGCGAGAACGCAAGCACGAGGATGTAGATGACGCTTCAATGAATCATTTTCTCACAATGTAGGCATTGAGAGCATGCAGATTATACAAGTTCTGGGCCATACAGGGCATGAGGGCCCAAGTAGACCTCCTGACGTGGTTGGTAAACAAATGGGACACTCAGGACCAGTGTTTTGTTATTGGTGGCCACCGGCTTGAAATTGAGCCAGAGGATATCTATTTTTTAATTGGTTTTTCCAAGAGGGGTGAACAAATATCTCTATTTGGGACTAGGTCATGTGGCCAGTCTGTCGCTAGTCTTCGACTAGAGTTTTGGAATGATCGAGTAGACCTCAAGGATATACAGATTGATATTAAAACTATCATCTGACCTGAGCTCAAGGTTATTGCATTCACTGTTACTAGACTGTGTGGGAGTGCAGCATTGCATGTGGCTACTGGGTCCCACATGTGGATTACAGTAGATTGCTTCCGAGGCACAATATTCAACTGGTGCGAAGTAGTATTGGCCAATGTGAAAGGCCAACTGACTAGAGAAAAAAATGGAAAGTTAAACAACTTTGGTTATGGATCCATTGTGGTTAAATTTTCTCTAGAGAGGATTCCCTTACTAGCTTCGCAACTCATTCCAGTCGATCCAGGTAGAGTCCGAGAACCTCGGATGGTTCAATGGGTAGCTTTGATGGCCTGTCACACTGAGAAAGAGGTTGTTCAATTTTCGTTTGCATATTTTCGTTGGTTGAACAACCAAATTTTTGTGATTGAGGAATTTCCATACACTGGGATGGACTTCTGTGATGATCGAGACATGGCTCTTCCAACAGGAGAACAGTGGGATAATTCAGGTAAAAACCATTTTCAACATTTTCTAAGTTCAAATTTATTTATTTATTTATTTATTTTTAATCTTCCAAAAGTAATAATCAAAATTTGAAATGCAGATGTGGGCACACGATGACTAGCCACTCTCCAGCCTTATGAGAGGATACACCCAGCTATAGTAGCACCAGCCCCATAGGGCCAATCAGCAGAGATCTTGACCGACTTGGAGCATCATCTAGAGCACTTAAAACTAGATATTCTAGAGACTGATATAGATTATATTCCACTTAGGTTATAGAGATATGTGATTGGGGTCTCAGGACCTTTAGGAGGTTCCTGTGTAGGGTGGCCCGAGCAGTGGTTTCTTATCGTGATCATCACCAGGGATAGGATGATCGATTTTGTAGACTCATGACATTTTTATTTTTTGTATTATCATTTTTGCCGATCATAAGGTGTTTTTCAACCTATGATCGAAGACGATGTATATTTTGAAACACACTTCTATGCTATGATATATCATTATTATCAGCTATCTTATCTAATATGTTATCGAATTTTGTGTAATTTATTATTTTGATTATTGCAAATGTCTATTTATCATAGTAGAAGCAACTGCATCTGCTAATGTATTTAAATTTCTTGGAATATGCTGATATTCAATGTAATCAAATTCACGTTACAAGAGATGAACTCTCAAAAATAACCATAATAACACTGGATTTATAATGGCATAAACCCTGTTAAGCTGTAATAAAACGAGTTCAGAATCCAACTTAACAATCAAACTCCGAATTCCAAATGACATGGATTCAGATAATAACTCAATCACTGCACTATACTCTGCAATGTTATTTGTTGTTTGACTGAGGCTTACCCCATGCATGGATACTAACTCATCAGAGGGTGAATAGATAACCCAAGCTTTGGAAGAAATGTTCCATGTACTATGACAAGCACCATCAACAAAACCAATGTAGGTTTGAGGAGACGTCGACATCTGCAACATCAAGAGTAAAACCCAGATAAGCAGGAATAGTTATAAGAGCACACTATAAACTAGGCATGCTTTTCTAATCTAAGACACACCAACTGTAAAGAAACTATTCTAACAAAAATCTCCACTCAGAATTTAAGCATAATATCTCTTCAGATAAAGCCCATTTCTGGGTTTATCTAAAGAGACCCCATCAAAATCTATCATTTCATAGGCCCCTTTTGCCAGCTTTCGCTTAACAATGTAAGGACCATGCCACATAGGTACAAATTTTCCAGCCCCTAGCTTATTGTTCGCTTGATCGTATACTAAAACTACGTCTCCTTCTCAAAAGTTACGAGGTGTAACATTTCTGTTGTATTGAGCTTTCATTCACTTTGCATGAGTCTCGTTTGCTAATGCAGCAATGCGTCGATTCTCATCTAGCTGAGCTAAGTACAAAAAATGTTTCTCTTCTTCAAAAGTAGATGGGAGTAATTCTATGGCTAATTGTAATGACAAAATTTCACATTCAATAGGTAACACAGCTTCCAAACTGTAAACCAGTTGAAAAGTAGTGAAACTAGTTGATGTTTTTACTAAGGTCCGATATGCCTAAAGTGCTGAAAATAGCATGGAATGCCAATTCAATTTATGAATACCAATGATTCATTTAATCATAGTGACTAAAATTTTATTGATAACTTCAGCCAGACCATTAGCCTGCGGGTAATATGGAGTAGAAATATTGTGGCGCAGGCCAAGTTGATCTGTCAGTTTAGTCATCGTGATATTTCCAAAATGACTTCCATGATCCGTAATGATAGCTTGAGGAACACCGAATCTAGAAATTATATGATTGAACACGAACGTTGTAGCAGTCTCGCCGTCTGCCGAAAATGTAGGCATCGCCTCGGCCCACTTAGAAAAATATTCTACCCCTAGGATAATATACGCCTCCCCCCCGGCTGAGTGAGGGTTAAATATAATAAATTCAATACCCCACTTTGCGAAAGGACCGACAGTAATTATAGGGTGAAGAGGAGAGGGTGGTGCATGAATTTTACGATCAAAGATCTGAAAATTGTGGCATTTCCAGATTGCATAGATACAATCTTTGAATAAGGACGGCCAAAAATAACCAGCACACAATATCTTTTGGGCTGTGGCATACCCAGAAATATGACTGCCACATGCTCCAGAATGATAGTCATTCAGAACCTTCTCAGCTTCTTCATGAGTAATACAACGTTGGAAAACAGAATCCGCTCCACAACGATAGAGTGTATCACCAATAATATTTTATTGTTGGGATTGGAAACGTATTTTTCGTCACTGAGATCGTGAGATTTTAGGCCGAAAAGATTCGGTTTGGAGATAAACAATAATATCCCCATAACGAGGATCAAGAGTACTAATAAGAAACAAGGATTCGTCTGCAATGGGCTTCTCTGCCACAGTTTCAGTATCAGTACACGGGAAATCACACATCAGTTCAGCAAAAACCAAAGACTTCTTTGCCTTGGATTTTTCAAATTCCAAGTCAAATTCCTGCAGGATAATTATCCATTTGGAATACTTGCCTCCTAGCAATTTTTTAGTAAAGATATACATCATCGGGTTACAATTAGAAATCAATGTGGTTTTGTGTAATAAAATGTACTGACGAAATCTTTGGATAGCTTGGACAGATGCCAAGGCCAATTTCTCCACATGCGAATATTTTATCTCAGTCGAATGTAGATTTTGAATAAGATATTAAATCACATGTTCATTGTTGAATTCATCTTCATGAACTAAATCCATCCCAATGGTGGAATGAGAAGTGGCGAGGTACAAAAAATAATCCTGGTTGTAATTGGGAGGATGTAGTAACAGTGCATGGGTCAATGCATGTTTGAGTGCATCGAAAGATCGATTAGCGATCTCATCCCAAAAGAATGGAACATTCTGCTTTAAAAACATGGTAAAACCCTTTGTTAACTCGGTGTAGTTAGGAATGAAATGACGTAAAAAGTTTGCTTTCCCCTGCAAAATTTGGAGTTGGTGTAGAGTTGAAGGAGGAGGTAGATTGACGATAACTTCCAACTTCGATGGATCGAGACGAATGCCTGCTTTTGAAATGACAAATCCCAGTAAGCGACCTGATTCTACACAGAAAATACATTTGTGTGGATTTAGTCGAATTCAATAATGCCTACATCTCATAAATATAGCTCATAAATGAGTGAGATTATTGGCCCTACGCGATGAATGGGTAGGTATATCATCGAGATATGGCTGCATAATGTGCTTGATGTCATGAAATGTGTAAGACATAGCCCTTTGAAAAGCTATCCCAGTGTTCTTCAATCCAAAGGGTATTTTGTAATAAGCAAATGTTCCCCATGGACAAATGAAAGTTGTTTTAGGTTGATCAGCAGGAAGTATGTTTATTTGATTGTAACCGGAAAAACCATCCATAAAGGAGAACATTTCACTACCAGCACAATCATCGATAATTTGATCGATATAGGGGGTTGGATAATTGTTTTTAGGACAAGCTCGATTAATATCCCTATAGTCGATACACACTCTTATCGTTCCTTGTTTTTTGTTGACAGGAACAATATTCGATACCCAATCGGTTAAAGGAATTAGATAAATGAAACCTGCACGAAGCAATTTCTCAACTTCAGCTTTGATAGCAGTAGCTTTTCTCGGATGTATTTGATGTAATCATTGTCGGAAAGGTTTAGCATCCGGGTAAGTCTTAATTTCATGGACAACAATTGATGGATCGATTCCTAGCATTTCTTCATATGACCAGGCAAACACATCACGGAATTCTTGAAATAGGGCTTTATAAATTTGGGTTTCATCGTCCATACAGGAAGCACCTATATGAATTTTTTCAATAATTCCTGGCTTAACTGAAATTTCAAGAGGAACTGTTCTAGAGATATTTTCCAGTTTTAACTCAGAATAAGAATGTTGTAATGGATTTTGTGGTTCTTCGACATAATCAGTAGAAAAAATAGAAGAGAAATCATTTTCAAAATGGTATAGCTCAAGTAAAAATGAAGATCGGTGATGTAGATCTTCCCATGGTAGATCATCAACAAACAAGAGTTCACAAATCTGTTCATCACTATGAATAAGATCAGGAAATGTTGTTGTAGTTGAGCTAGATATAGAAAGTGATTCCTCATGGATCACATTCATTGTATCAGTTTTGGTTGAAGAAGGATCAGAAAACGACTGTACAGCCTAATATGAAATTTCAAAGGGACTCAAAGGCATCGTGCCATCAAATGAATCCACCTCGGAATCGGAAGGTACGATCCAAGGATCATCAAAAGTAACAGTATTCGATGAAATCATATGAATATTTGCGATAGAAGGCGATACGTTTGGAGGAGGAAAGGAAAAAGTTTCCCATAAAACAGAATCTTTAATCAAACCTACACCGACATCCTTGTAAGGGATATTGGTTTTACCGACGTGCTGAATACTATCTGTAGAGGCTGAATCAGATGAGAAATAAGTCAGCTGGTCTATTGTAACGATATTTCCTTGATGTGGAAACTTGATAAGCCGAAAGACTGATGAAAAAATAGCAGTGATAGCATAAGACCAACTGTGACCCAGGAGAAGGTTGTAATATAGAGGGGCATCAACCACTTCCACATCTAGATTTACAATTTTTCCTTCTACCTGTATAGGTAAATTCTACAAAATACCAAAAGGATGGAACCCTCGGCTGTCAAAAGTTTTTAGAATCGTTGGAGATTGATTGAGTGTGGGAGAACCAAGCGATTTCCAACACTGGATCAACATAATACACGTAGAAGCCCCTTCATCAATCACAGTCCTAAAGCAAGGTCTGTTTTTGACTAATACTGGAATCTGGAAAGCCATTTGATGAGGTAGGTGGGGTGTACTATTCTCTAAATCGAAGATTATTAGGTTTGAATCCTGAATATCGACAGCTCCTATGGCAGAAAATAGTAATTTACGTTGTGCTGGGCACGATTACAACACTTCCAAAACCAACATTGCTGAAGGGGAAATAGCTAAGTCCTCAACAATGTTGTAATTCTGAGCAGCTCTCGCATGTGGATTGAAAGATGATTTACGAAGTACACCTTTAGCAGGCAATTTGATTACTAAGTCTGAGTTTGGTTTCTCGATCTGTAGTGGATTAGAAATGGCAGGAGGTGTAGTTGATTTGTTTTAATTAGAATATTCTGCTTCTTTACCACCAACAATATTCTTACTACCATAATCTTGTGATCGCGTCGCAATCCTAACATGAGACATCATCAGAATGGGCTCTTCTGAGTCGTTCGAGGTAGAACCAATCATCTTACTATCCTGAGTAGGAAAAGGATCCTTCAAGATAGTAGGCGTTTGAGAACCTTTAACAAATTTCGAAACCTCTGCTCGATGTGGGCATTCTTTAGTAAAATGATCCTCGTCGTAAATGAAACAAGGATAGCGAGGTTTGCATTTTTTTCAGTAGATTCATTTTTGTCTGTTTTATCTTTTGAATTTTTTTTTTTTTATTCTTCCCCTTCTTTTTAATGCCATACTTAGATTTTGTCGTAGATGACTCTACGACATGGATGTCGGCAGAAAATTCAGCGGAAGAATCTCCTTTCGGGGAATCAGGTAAAGTTATTATAGGAGAAGAATTCTTTGAAGAATTCTTCTTGCTTTTTGTACTAACTGAAACAATCATACCATCAGCGGCATGAGACCCTGAAGGAGCTGCAGTTATTTGACCGTGTTTTGGAAGATCAGGTATTTTTTCATGTGAAGTACTTGACTGCGTATAAACAAGGTCAAGGTACTGAGCTTGAGCAATGACTTGCTCTTCAGTAACAACTCCTCCCTTAGCTACATCTTCAGTGATTTTGGGTAACAATGATTTAATGAACCATTCCACCAAAATTTGATCCGGAATGAAAACTTTCACTGAACGCCTTCTACGTCGCCATTCGTGAATATGATCAGAAATATATGTCGACGTGGATTGTTTTAGTGAAGTCAAACGTTCTGTGCCATTTTCGTATTTGACAAGCAACTGAAAATGAGTTAAGAAAGCAGTTGCTAACTAATTTAAATTATTAAAAGAGCCTCACGGTAACTCAATGTACCATTTGGCAACAAGACCAATAAGAGTTCATTGAAAAAGGCGTAACCAAATTGAATCATCAATTATCGAATTAGATGCACACCAGAGGTGATAAGTCATAACGTGATTTGACAGATCCTCTCCTAACTTACCCTCGAATTTTAGTATATCACTGGGAAACTTATGAGGCATTGACGACCAATACGGAAGATAGTAAATCAGATCATTCGTAAGGAGCGACAAATCAAGTAAATCCAAAGTTGCAATAAATGGTAACTGACGGTTAGGGTTGTGAAAACCTTGAGTAATGAGACCAGTTCTGGGAGGAGGATATCCAGGATAACCTGGAATCAATTTTCATTAGGAATGGTATAACCTCTCAGGAAACCAGGATTAACTGGACCAAACTGGGGTTGTTGAGGCTGTTGATAAGTATAGCTAGGATACGGTTGATACTGATAAACTGGGTTTTGTGCAACGGGACCGAATTGATACTATCCCTGGTACGGTTGATATCTGAATTATGGTTGACTTGTGGCAATCGTACTTGTACCATCTTGTCCTGCAGGTATCTGGACCGAAGTCTGAACTGTAGGTCCTAACTAGGGCACAAAGACTTGAGGAATTTGCACGGATGCAGGGATAGAAGAAACTGGAGCTACAGATACTCCAGAAACAAGTGTTGTGGGTTGAACATATGTTGCAGTAGTTGCATCAGTTTGAGGCGAAGTCTGAGGTGTACTAGGCCCAGGCTGCTGAACATAACCAGGTGCAGGGATTTGAGCAGTAGGCTGGGTAGGTTGCTCAGTTGGACCAGAAACCAAAGGCTGTCCAAGTTGATAAGGTAACTGCACATTAGGTTGCATAGTCTGTTGAATTTGGGATGGATCCCACACCATGTTCATTCCGGGGTATTGTCCCGTCCTCACCAATGAGCTTATGGTGACCATTTTCGCCCCTCACCAATGTGCTTTTTTCTTGTAGTGTGAGTTGATATTTTCCATTCTATGATACTATCTACATCTCTAATTGCATGGTCTTCATATATGTTTTTTTGTGTAATTTGCATGTAAAGTAATTTTTGGTAGTAGGCACTAGATGGTGGGAAACAATGTTTCAGTACATACCATATGACTACCATACTATTTAAATTATTGCATCTATACTAATTTTTTAAAAGTTGTGTGTTTTTGCGAAAATATAAAATCACATTTTAAAGGGTTCAACCTTTTAATTACAATTTATGATTTAATTGTTGTTACAGAATTGGTGCAAGATAGAATGGAAAAGATAATTTTGGCAAAAGAGGTTTATGTTGATCTCCTTATTAATGATGAAGTCATTGGGATAGGAAGGGTCGAATCTACACATTCTGGAACTTATTATGCCGAAGAAAGGGTTAATGCATGTTATGTTGCAATTTTGATAATTGAGGTCACTGAACCAAATTTGATTTGAGGATGTTGATGAAGGGTACATACATCCATAGAAGATCATGGATTTGACGCACAACATAGGTAAATCTGTTGTGTAACCAGCTCCGAAAATAGAAGAAAAGAGATATTAACGCCTTAGAAATGAGCCACTTCGAGGGGGCAACCTCCAATACATTACATAAATGAACAATTCTTGGATGATACAATTTACAAAGCCTCCTTTCTATATATAGGAGTCCATGGGGCCATAATGTAATCCTAGTGGGCCACAATGTAATCCTAGCCGACCTAACAATAATAATTTAAGGGCACAATAATAACAATATGGGGGTTACAGGTGTACAATAATAACAATAAGGGGGGCTACACTAACATAATAAGGGGCTATACTATTAATATAGGGACTTAACATGCCCCTCTCCTTCAAACAAGTGTTGTCCTCAACGCTTGATTATTTCTTGATGCTTCTGTATAAAATTCTCATCCTCCCATGTGAAATATTCTACAGGAAAGTTCTTCCACTTGTTGAGATACTTTGAAATTGATCGTACTTGTTGAGTTCTTGTTTCTATGACTACTTCATAACTTCTTTCGATGTGATGTTGATCTTCCTGTTGTTTCATTAGATTATGCACCAAAGTTGGGTTATCCTTTGAGAGTTGGAGAACTTGTTGTTGATGCTCATTGTGATATTCCACTAATTTATCATCCATAATAGATTTTATTTGATCCTTCAAACCATCCAAATTATCCTCCATTTTTTCTTTTAAACCATCTATGTCATCTTCGGTTGCTCTTCGTAAGATCAAAATTTGTTGCACTTGGTACTGTAATTTTGATATCTCATATTGCGATTCTTCCTCCTCATGCGTCATAGTATAGATTTCTGAGGGCTTAATGGGTATGGAATTATTTTTTGGAGGCATAATAGAACCCATTACTGACAAAAATTTTTCAATATGCCCTTGGAATCAATTCAACTTGATTCTTCAAACAAGACTTATGCAATTCGGAAAAAACAATACACACCTTTTTCTTGCTTTTGAGGAGCTTGATATTGAAATTGGATTATCTCTCTGATTTAAGCCCTTCAATATTTGAAATTCAGCACTAAAGTATCCCTCTGAATTCTATTTTGAATGCCACAGTTCTGAACTAATTTGGATTCTCCAAGACAAAGTTGTGTCCAATCTCCCACAATGACCTAATTCTGGACTGGTTCAGTAGAGCGAACTTGTACGAATTGCCACGTGTCACTGTTTTGTCCTTTGTCTCTAAAATTGATAGCCAAGAAACTAAATTCTGTGCAATTTCAACCAATTTTTATGGCACTCCAATCCAATGCCCAGAGAGAGAGTTATTTAACTTTTCCCACGATCACCTCTTTGCGATGCAATTCAGGAGCCTGAAAAAGCACTACCTTCCACAGATTATGTCTCCACAAATATTGCGAACCAAGCTCTAAAATTTTTTGATGAATTTCCTCAAGATTTCAGCTTCACACCATATGAGTTTCAGATTCTGAACCTTCGTAGAAAACAATTTATAGCGCAAATGCCACGATGACCTATTTAGGAGCCTGAAAAAAGACCTGACTTC